>CM047815.1:13446256-14154335 GCA_026214975.1 Gentiana macrophylla
TTCTTCATACTTTTGGATCGATTTTACGCAAATTATATGGTAATGAATACTTTTATTTTATTATTTCTAGCATGATTTCCATTCTTTATTCCGTTATTAGCATAATCATGAGTAGCTAATTGCATGTGTAGTCGAATTATGTAAACGCAGCGAAAACCTAAGGGGATGAGATAGGGATTTGTGTAGGCGTAATATTATGTTTAAGCGAATAATCACGTCCTAAAACTTATTATAATATATTTGAATTAGATTGATCACCTAGTTCTCTATCACATCACTATCACCAACTTTCGAGTATCAATGCCACGCGTCATTAGCGCCCGTTTGTACTAGCCAAGCGCGGTTTAGGTAGAAAGCTTGATTCAAACACCGGTTTGGGGTAGGGCAAAGCGGTTTGCCTTGATTCCCTCAAACTTGATTTTCCTCCACTTTCATGCTACGCTTCTTGCCACGATCATGTTTCTCAATCCAAAACATCGCCTTCGGGTCTTTGAGTCACCTAAGTCCTACAATAACATGCGAAAAAACACCACGCGTAATTCCGCCAAGACAAAAGTGCTCGGAAAAGAGTTAAATATCGTTAAAAAGCAGAGTTTACTATCGATGTGACGGTTTAACTCCCCGTGCGTACAACTACCGATATTACTCTTAATTAGGTCTTGAACTTAAACAAGTAATAAAATAAATCGGTTTACCCCAAGTGCGAGGATCGTAGTATAGTAAGCTTACAACGGAGTCGAATCACGAGGGAATCGTGGTTTATCAGTTCTTAATTTTCTAAAGGTTGTCACGAGAAACAACTAAAAGCGAAAACGAAGAAACAATAAAGCTGACGGAGGGTTGTCAATCCAAAGCCAGGAAATATAGTTGCGGACTAAACTAACTAAATAAATCTATTCTATAACTAAAAAAGAAAAATAAAATTCTAAGCTAGCAGCGAAGAACAAGGCACAATGATTCTTTCAATTAAGTTAACGAGGAACAAGCAATGATCCACCTATCTACGCAACTCTCAATTTCTACTAGATCGTTTAGTGAAGATTTAATAAAGATGTGGTCCACCTATCAAAGGTATGAATTTCTACTCTAAGTAGATAATTAGCCAATTAATCTTTCATCTCTCGATCTTAAGATTAATCTTCCATAACAAAGGTGTAAGATTTCTCAATCTAGAAACCTAGAAATTTAACCTAGCAACTCTCGTTATTTTTAGGTTAAAAATCCCATCTTTACTACGTTGATCTAGGTACTAACAACGATTTTCATCAAGCGTTAAGCATCACAAAAACAACGATCTCTCGATATAAATTGAAAAATCAATACAAAGCGTAATAAAGAAACAACTTTAAATAAAAACTCACAAAACCAAATCAAACTCGAAATCAAAAGCAGCTGCTTTGAGGAATTGGCTCTTAAAGCTCGATTCTAGGCAGCCTTAGCTCATCGTTGGAATACAAATCATATAAATAAAAGAAGATAAAAGATGTTTATGATGGTGGAAAAGCGCAGCTAGAGGCGCCCCAAAGGCTTGTGGCCGCCCTAGGGATCGGTGTGGTCTTAGGGTTCGAAAAAAGCGCGACTATTTATAAGTTTTGAAGTCGGTTTAAGGCCGAGGCGGTGTTTGGGCGCCCGTCCAAGATTACAGGCGCTTGATCCAATAGGCTGACGCCTTCGTCAGATGCTTAAAATTCTTGAGTCGGGCGGTGGATCGAGGCGCCCGTCCTTTGCAATTACGGGCGCCCGTCCGAGAAAATCCATAAATCCACGAATCCGGTTGGCTCGAGTGGGCGCTTGATTTCACCTCTTTGGGCCTTTGTCCACTCTTACGGGCGCTTGATCCCGCTGGGCCGGATGGCAAGCGTGCGTTCGATCTTCAAAGCTTCCTTATCTTCACTCCAAGTTCAATATGCATCTTTCTCTCACTTAATCTTGAGTTGGACATCATTTTAAGCTCATTCATTGCCATGCAAATGCACTACAAAGGTGATAGAAAAAAGTGCAAAGTGTAAAACCATACAAAAATCACCAATAAAACCACGTAATTAGCCCAAGTTTACACTTAAATACTTTTAAAACTCATTTGCTCAATAAATCCTTTAAGCACTTACTTTTCTATAAAAAGTAATAAAACACGAAGAAATTGCTACGAAATAATGTCATATATATCGTAAAAATCACGTTAACAACTCCCCACACTTAGCTTTTGCTGCTTGAGCAAAACAAAACAAGAAAACCATGGACTTACTTGAACATTGAACCACATAAAATCCCATATATCAAATCACAACGAGTCGACTAGCACCAAAAACATACATCCAATGTATTAAACAACTACTCGAAATGTAGTAGTGTGCAAAAGCCTTCTTCAACTTCCACTTGATTCCACACTTGACAATTAAATTCAAGCTAACCAACCAATACCCATTTAAGGCAGAGATAATGAATTTACCCTGACTATACATACGCCTGTAAAACTACTCATTATCATGACTAGAGTAATACATGTGTTTCCAAAATCTTTTGATTGTACCCAGAGGATATTCACTACAACATATACCTTGCCTATATTTGGGGATAAGGTAGGCGATAACTAAGTCTTTCACTTATTCATACCAAATTCCTTATGTAAGTTGATTTAATAATCTTTCACATTTAAACACACATCAGAATGAGCTCTTGCCCGTCATAGCGAGAATAGGACATTCGAGATATACCTACCTTACTCAAATCATAAAGCGACTTCTTACATTGTCGTGAGCTTTGGTCATCATAGTGGTATAGGACATTAAGTGATACACCTACCTCATCAATCATCGACCCGACTTCCGACACCCAATTAATTCATATATTTCTCTTAAAACAACTTTTCCAAAGCTTTACGGTGAATTCACGTTTCACTTATCACATTCGAGGCCGGTATATTCCACGATACTTCCTACTTTAATTCCAACTCGCACATATTACAATTTCCATGACATTAGCACTAAGCGAGCGATCGATAACGAATCAAACATCATCGGTTTAAATGGGTACAGGTTTCCTAAGTTCATTTCGTCATCGAAGAAACTTACGTGAAAAGAATTCGAGTAAAGGCTTATTTATCAAAGGTCTTTGCAAAAATACTAGTCAACCAGCACAAGTATGGGAATATAACAAGTAAGTAAGCCAAAAAAAATCATGCTCGGGACAATTTTGAAAAATTTTAAAAATTTTCAACTTTTCACGAAAGATACAAAAGATAAGTATAATAATTAAGCACATGTGTAGATACCACTAATCCTCCTCAGCACTTAAATAACAACATGTCCTCATGTTTATGCGAATAAGAAAAACTTAGCTGATTTGTCGTTCGAAGGTGGCAGTGCGGAAGTGGTAGCAAGTCATATCGAAATGCACGAAAAAATTAGTAAGCTGTGGACCATCCACGGAAAAGCGGCTTCATCTAAAAGCTCACAAGTGCTATCGCGAATATCTGCACACTTGAAAAAAGACAAGATCTCGGGAATAGGGAATATAACATATTGCATGAAAAGTTTGATATAAGCACGCAGGGCATCTAGCGTCAAATATAACCACAGAGGTTTACAAAACAAATATGGTCCAACGGTGCATACGAAATACCAAACTCCAGCTGAAAGTGCAAATGCGCGTTAAGGCTTACAAGATTCATCGAAAGTAATAGCGGAAAACCGGCGGTAGCTTCAACTAAAGCGCAGATGAATCAAAAAGCGGCGATTGCTTCCGCTCATGCAAGTTGCACAGCCCACGAAACCGACTCAAAAACCTAGGCGACACAAGACAAAACTAGCCCCCTTATTCAACAAAAACAAAATAAACCAAAATAATAATAAAAAAACTATTCTTATTATTGGGTTGCCTCCCGACAAGCGCCTTTCTTTAGTGTCTTTGGCTGAACACACGTGCTATTCGGCTGGATCGGGGCCACTTAATCTTCCTTCCGGCCCTACACCGTGTAAGCTCACGGTCATTAGTGTGGCTCTGAAAGCTTGACATCTCACATGTAGGGTCGGGTTCTTTACCGTTTTCCAAACATTCTTAATTTTCCCCATTGCGGACTTCTTCTTTCTTCAATCTTCTCTTTAATCATTGTGCCTCCCGTTTAAACTCTTCCATATCGACTACCGGCCAGAACTTCCTCTCTTTGGACCAGCTTGCCGTCATTCTCGAGAAAACAAATCAGGCGAAAGCTTCGTCAAACTCATTGACTTGAGTACCACACCCGAGGATGTCGAGGAAGTGAACAATCAAAGGCTTCTCTTTGGTTTGACCGATATAATGCTTACACCTTTGACCATTCACTCTGAGCATTTGGTCGGCATGACCTCTTAGTTCTAAAACACCTCAGGAATGATTTGGAGAATCTCAAAGGGACCGGACCATCGTGTCCTCGACTTACAGAGAGCGGATGTAACTGGAATTGTACAATAAAACTTGTTCCCCAACATGGAATCTCGCTTCTTGATTTTGGCATCGTGAAGGAGTTTTGTCTTTTCCACATCGTCGGCGTCGGAGCGAGCTTTCCGAATTGGGGTCTGCTTGGCGTAAGCGGACACTCGAGGCGAAAGTTACGGCCAAAATACTACCATGTGCCCTAACGATCCTTTTATCCCAACTTATAAAGAAAATCGAGAAAAATTAATAAACTAGACAACCCGTGCGATTCCCGGCAGCGGCGCCAAAAACTTGTCTCGGATTTTATCTAATGAAAATAAACAAGTAATAAAATAAATCCGGTTTACCCCAAGTGCGAGGATCGTAGTATACTAGCTACAACCGGAGTCGAATCCACGAGGGAATCAAGGTTTATCTAGTTCTTAATTTTCTAAAGGTTGTCACGAGAAATAACTAAAAGCAGCGAAGAAACAATAAAGCTGGGAATGAGAGGGTTGTCAATCCAAAGCCGGGAAATATAGTTATGGACCTAAACTAACTAAATAAATCTATTCTATAACTAAAAGAAAAATAAAATTCTAAGCTAGCAACGAAGAACAAGGCACAATGATTCTTTCAATTAAGTTAACGAGGAACAAGCAATGATCCACCTATCTACATAACTCTCAATTTCTACTAGATGCGTTTAGTGAAGATTTAATAAAGATGTGGTTCACTATCAAATGTATGAATTTCTACTCTAAGTAGATAATTAGCCTATTAATCTTTCATCTCTCGATCTTAAAGATTAAGCAACTTCCATAACAAAGGTGTAAGATTTCTCAATCTAGCAACCTAGAAATTTAACCTAGCAACTCTCGTTATTTTTAGGTTAAAAATCCCATCTTTACTACGGTGATCTATGTCTAACAACGATTTTCATCAAGCGTTAAGCATCACAAAGCAACCATCTCTCGATATAAATTGCAAAATCAATACAAAAGCGTAATAAAGAAACAACTTTAAATAAAAACTCACAAAACCAAATCCAAAGTTAAATCAAAGCGGCTGCTTGAGAATTGGCTTCACAAAGCTCGTTCTAAGCAGCCTTAGCTCATCGTTGGAATACAAATCATATAAATAAAGAAGATAAAAGATGTTTATGATGGTGGGAAAGCAGCGGCTAGGCGCCCCAAAGAGGCTTGTGGCGCCTAGGGATCGAATTGTGGTCTTAGGGTTGAGAAAAAGCAGCGACTATTTATAAGTTTTGAAGTCGGTTTAAGGTGAGGTGGTGGTGGGCGCTTGATCCAATAGGTGGGCCTTCGTTCAATAGGTGGGCCTTCGTCGGATGCTTAAAATTCTTGAGTCGGGCGGTGGATGGGGCGCCCGTCTATGCAATTACGGGCGCCCGTCCAGGAAAAATCCATAAATCACGAATCGATTGGCTCCAGTGGGCGCTTGATTCACCTCTTTGGGCCTTTGTCCATTCTTACAGGCCTTGATCCAACTGGGCCGGATGGCAAGCGTCGTTCGAGTCTTCAAAGCTTCCTTATCTTCACTCCAAGTTCAATATGCATCTTTCTCTCCACTTAATCTTCAGTTTGACATCCTTTAAGCTCATTCATTGCCATGCAAATGCACCTACAAGTTGATAGAAAAGTGCAAAGTGTAAAACCATACAAAAATCACCAATAAAACCACGTAATTAGCCCAAGTTTACACTTAAATACTTTTAAAACTCATTTGCTCAATAAATCCTTTAAACACTTACTTTTCTATAAAAAGTAATAAAACACCAAGAAATTACTACGAGAAATAATGTCATATATATCGTAAAAATCACCGTTAACAACTACCCAAAACATGCCAATAAAGTAATAAGCGGGGTTAAACTACACACCAAAATGCTGATAAAGTTGACTCCCGTCAAGCTTCAAAGAAGGTGTTACGGGAAGGAAGCCTGGAAAATGGCCTCAACAAGATTCAGCCAGTCAAATCCACTAAACCAAATCAGTCAAGATGTTTCAACTCTCTGAGCTCCCCTCAATCCAAAAGGCCTTATGCTTGTCTAGTGACAGCTAGAAATCAGATTAATCAAGCCATTGTCTGGTATAAGAGATTAGGTCACCCTTCTTTTAAAGTTTTAAATCAGGTTTTGAAAGATTTTAATGCTTACATTAATGAGCAAAAGGTCTTTTGTGATGCTTGTCGATTATGGAAAGTTACATGCCTCTCATTTTCTGTTTCACATAATAGAGCATCTCGTGTTCTTGAACTAATTCACATAGATCTTTGAGGTCCTTCCTGTTAGATCCACATGGATATCTTTACTACATACACTTTGTTGATGATTTCACTAGATTTACTGGATTTACCCCTTAAAACTAAAATCAAATGCTTATAACACCTTTGTTCTATTCAAAATGTTGCGTAGAAAACTAGTTCAATACAACAATTAAAGCTGTACAATCAGTTGGGGAGAGTCTGAGTCCTAGAATCTTTCTTTGCTAATTGTTGGGTTAAGTTTAGACATCCTTGTCCTCATTCACCCACAAAATGGTAGATCAGGAAAGAAAACACAGACACATAGTAAGCGGCCTCACACTTTTGCACAGGCATCCACCACAGAAATCTTGGTGGGGCAGTTTTTTACATGTTGTCTCTCATTAACAAGCTGCTACACATTTTGAATAATGTCTCCCCTTACAGATGCTCTTCAATCGAAACCTAGCTATGACCTCATCAAAACTTTTGGCTGCACTTGCTTTCCTATCTCAAACCCTATCACACACAAAGTCGATGTCATACACGAAGTGCATTTATCTTGGCCTTAGTCATGTTCACAAAGGGCACAAATGTATAAATCCCTTAGGAGAGTCTATGTTTGCGAGGATGTCACCTATAATGAGGAAGACTTCCCTATCTCACCATCCACCCTAAGACCAAATCCTCCCACCTTGTTCCTCCAATCCAGGCTTTTCATATCTTATACGAAGCCCTACACCAGCGACTCGGTAACACTTGCCACGATGCTCTACAGATGGTCATTCCTCTACACAGGTAATATTACTCCTCTTGATGTTGTAGATACTCACTTCTCACACCGAGCGGCTGCCTTTGCCTCTCATGATTCTCCATCACCACCAAACACTCATCACACTCCTGTACACTCACCACAGTCACACGCAGTCCACTTGAGACCACTCCACTAATACCAACTTCCTTTGGACATGTTCACCCCAACCCAGCAGTCAATCCCATGTTCTACACAATCCATTTCCAGTCATACTATACAAACGAGATCCAAGAGTGGGATCTTTAAACCCAAAAATCAGTTCTCACTTGTATGCAGAGCATTGTGCCAGCGATTACCCTCTTTGAACCATCCAACTGTGTTAGAGGCTTTATCTCATCCTCATTGGAAGAAATCCATGGATGAGGAGTACACTACTCTCACTCAAAATCAGACATGGGAACTTGTCCCCATCATCTCATCAACATTTGGTTGGTAATAAGTGGATCTTCAAGATCATGCATAAACCAGATGGTTCTGTTTTGAAGTACAAGGCCAGGCTTGTGGCCAAAGGGTGCTCACAAACAAGAGGGGTAGATTATCAAGAAACCTTTAGTCAGATTTCCAAGGTGGCACTAATAGGGTCTTTCTTCTTTATTCTTTGTGACAAATAACTGGCCTATCAAACAGGTAGATATCAACAATGCCTTTTTGAATAGGAAACTTCAAGAATGTGTCTATATGCCTCAACCTACAGGTTTTGTCAATTCTGCTAAACCTGACTATGTGTGCAAATTGAAGAAAGCCCAGTATGGTCTAAAACAGGCACCCAGGGCCTGGTTTGAAGAACTAAGAACACAGTTACTGACCTAGGGTTTTAACCAAGCAATTTCAGACACATCTATTTTTATACTGAAAGAAGGGAAGGTTACTCATGCATTCTGGTGTATGTTAATGATTTCCTTATTACAGGAAATTCTGAACAATATATACAAAAATTCATCAGATTACTACACTCTAGGTTTCTTTTGAAATAACTAGGAGAGGTAAATCGGTTCTACAAGGATGCGAGCAACTAAAGACTCAAGTGGTTTATTCCTCGGTTTGAAGATGTATGGGCAACAATTCTTTGGACAAGTTAGGATTGAACAACCTAAAACCAGTTCTTACACCAATGGTCACTGGCAAAACCTTTGAACCAGACAAAGGGGGCTCTCATGTCAAACCCTACCTTATACATAAGTACTATTAGAAGCGATCTGATACATGGTGATGGCGTTTATTTCACCAAGCAGATTTATAAAATACTCAAGACAACGGTGACTAAACAAGCTCTCTAACGGCGATGTACCGGGTCGATTGCGAGTAAAGCTACGAGGAGTCGAGGTCGATCCCAGAGAAGATGTGCTTGTAAGTACCAAAGTGAACTTATTGCTTAGTACAGGCAAACAAGTTGTTGGAATGTTTGTACACTTCAATTAAACTAAAGTAAATTAAACTAACAAGTTTAAAGGGAGAAAGGGACATAGCCGAACCATGATCAAAATGACTAATTTCAACCCCGAGGATAGACAAAACCGGGAGTGTGCAATATAACAAAGCGAGCTCTTGCATTCAATTTCACGGGTGCGAACTCCTAAACCCGGTGCTGGCGTCCCGAACAACTCTCTTCTAACACCTTATGCCATGTTAAGGTCTGAACAACTCTCTCTAACAAGTCATGTTTTGCACTCAAGCCGCTTAAGCGTATAAGCGAGTAACCTCACGATGTGCTCGGTTTAACAACTAAACCGAGACTACACCACGATCCTATAACCCTTTTCCCACACCCCTCTCTCAGAACAACTCTCAAGAGTGGTGTGTGTGATTTTGACCTAGGTGATCAATCTAGCCCAAATCCGTTATAACAAGTTCTAAGGCGTGAAGCGAGCAAGATACAACAATAAAAGCACTACCCACTCCCAATTTCATCACCCAGGGTGATTTCACCACATATCACATGATTCGACTATGGGGAGGAATTAGCTACACATTATACTAGTTGAAATGCAATGAAAGTAGTAAATAAGAGACATAACAAGTAAAAAGAGAAGAAATTTACCATTAAAGTGCGAGAAATTCGAGTTTGGAGAAGAAGAGCACAAAAGTTGAATACAAAAGATCGAATTTTGCCCAATGAAATGTTATAGACCGAAGCTAAGAGTTATAGAATCAAAGAGAGGATTGAAAGAGCTTTCTAACGGTATATTACACTAATTCTAACTCTAAGGATGAAGAAAATCGCCTAAATTAACCTAAAACTACTCCATTTTCGCATTGCTATGTTCTTCCCAAAAATTCGATCCAAATTGGGTTTATATGGCTAAAAACTGCTCAAACGCACGTTTGGAAGGTTCCCAAACGTGCGTTTCAGTCCCCTTGCTCTCAGTATTCAAAAAACGTCCGAAGCGCACGTTTAAAGCTCCAAACGTGCGTTTCGCATGATGCAGTTTTTCTGCTGTAGTAAAACCTTCATAAATTCTTCATCCGAGCTCCGATTTGGGTGATTCAAGATGCGTTGGAAAGCTCTTTCAATTATATACAACTTTCATGAAGAAGTCATGACCAGAAAATGCCTCCATCATGGGTAAAAATGCTGCTGAACCAGAGAACATGGGGTTGAGATACTAAAACTTCTCACCCCACTTTCTTCATCTTTCTTCTTCTTTGGCTCATTGTTGCACCTTGACCATGCTTCTCATCATAATTCTTTGCCTTCCGGGTTCTCGAGACACCATTTCCCTACATCATCACAACAACCAAAAACATCCAAAACATTCCAGAGGGTAAAAGTGCTCGGGAATAGGTTAATATCAATAAAAAGAGGTAATAAACCGTCAAAGTGACGGATTTATCCCCCGTGCCATAAATTCACGATATTACCCCAAAAACGGTCTAGATACACCAAAAATGTGCTAAAAGTGTGGTAAATGGGGGTGAAAAAGTGCACCGGAATCACGTAAAGTTGATTCCCATCAACCACCCCACACTTAGCCTTTGCTCGTCCTCGAGTAAATTAGGCGTTTTAAAACAAACCAAGGGATTCAACTTTGTGATATAGGTGCTAATTCCACACTCTCGAAGTAACCACAAAGTAAGAAACACGAACATATACACATTGGTGCAACATTATCAAGAAACTGGAGTGTGTGTGGTGCAAAGCTAAAACCAAGTGCTCAAAATGATTGTCGGGGCTTGAATCCCGACCAAAAAGTCTACCAACCGTCTCATAATCACTAGCCTCTCCACTAATCAAGGTCACTAAGTTTGGACACGATCAGGCGGGACTTGAAGGGTTATAACGTTAGGCTAGGGTAATTCGGTTAATCGAAAGGATATTTTGGGGCTGGAGAAAAGAAGTGCGAGTGAACCTAATCAACACAGTACCAACTCATCTTTAACATGCAAACCACCCAAAACTCCTTTTGATCAACTTTGACACTTTGGGAACCATAGGTTACTAGTGCACGAACTCATTGCCAAACTCGACTATGTTTCAAGTGTCGTGAGGTGAGTTCAAGCATACTAGCACCTATCTCACTATCCCAACTCTAACATCATAAAAATTTATCATTGAGCTCCTTACTTTGACTCACGCCTTTATTTCTATGTACATCCTCTCTTTTTTTTTTTTTTTTTTTTTTTTTTTTAAGGAAGAGATAGAAGAAGAGATTTTCTTTTCTTTTGGCCCAAAAGCCGAACACCAAGCCCAAGCAGGCTCCTCAACACTTTATAGCTCAAAGCGAGAAACAACAACCCAATCAAAAACATCATCTCCCCACCCCACACTTGCCTTAGCAAGTGTGGTCTAAAAGACTAAGTCCACTCGTAGGGTATAAAATGAAGGAAATGTGACCATAATAAGGCTCAAGGGTAGGTTTTCGACTAAGTAACAAAAGCGGCTATAAGCGAATGGTGGTGAGACCATTACGTCAAGGTGAGAGGGCTACGAAGGTCAATATTCGGTTTAAGGCTTATTTGGCTATGGTAGGGTCAAAAAGAACGCCAGAACCGTCATCCCGCGTCCTATTTAGGTAAACCTATGACATTTCGTCTCGAGACTCATGGTATGAAAGGTGGTAGTAATCAAATTGTGCACAAGGTGTAGCTTCCGTGAAATTATTCAACTCCATTCTAAAGAGATAAAAACAAACCATAATGCACATATTCGGGATCCCGACTAAGGTGATCACCACTCAAATGTGAAAATAACACATACAACACGGTGTTAAGACCCTTGAAAATTTTAAAAATTACCCAAAAATCGACTCGAGCCCGGTCATAGGCCAAGTATACCACATTTATAGCACATTTAACAACGAAAACAAGAAAGCGGCTAAGTCTCACACCCCACACTTAAACAACATCCTCGGTGTGTGAGAGATAAAAAGAGTAAAAGACTTAGTTTGTTTGACCAAAACTCCGGCGAAAGGCGCATTTTAGCCCACGTGACATCTTCAGTAAGCTCCATCTCGAGTATACGAAACCATAGAAACAAAATCCAGGCAAACACATGCGGGAAAAGTCCACGTGCCAAAGATGGTGATAGATACGAGATAAATAAAAATAGAAGCCATGCCACAAACAAAGTATCAAAGCACATCAACCATACTAGGCGGAATCGACTTTGGATGTAAAGATAATCAAAAGAAGCACAGAGCATCCACGCATAAAATAAGGCCACAGAAGCTCACATAAAAACATCCTCGTCTAAGTACAAAAGCAAGAACCAAAAGGAAACTCTCACCCCAACCTCTCTTTTTCAAGACAAAACTCTCCCCTCTTACAACCAAAAACTACTTCAAAAACATAATTATTACCAAAAAGGTGGGTTGCCTCCCACAAAGCGCCTTTGTTTTACGTCGTTGGCTCGACCAAGTGGCACCAAAACGGACTCAAACCATAAAGGACTCAAACCAACTCAAGACAACATTTTTAATTCAATCAAAAATCACCAAAACCATCAACGAAATCCGAACTCAAGAATATCAACAATTCAAGGAGAATGAGCATAGCAAGCATAGGGGAAAACGAGTTCACTAGGAACTTACCGCACATGGCTCTTGGGAATCCCTTTCGTTGAAATCGCCATCATCCTCTTCTTGAAATTACCATCCCATGGTAGTTGTTCCTTTCATAAATCTTGTGAGCTTCATCTACCGGGAGTAAAGAGTGTAGTAGTCCGGGACCGGTATGCTAATCACCTCCAACTCTTCCGGTAGCTCTACCACGGATGTCATATCAAGCTCATGAGATTTCATCACACACTCCAAAATTGCATCATCATACAATTCAATCGGGAGTGATGGTGAAATGGGCGATCCCGTCTTCTCTTCAAACTCAGAATCCGGTTCTTCAAAAAGTGTGCTCAAATCTATCATACACTCCTCCAAGTCATCGTCTTGCATTTCTTCGGAGGGCGGTGTAATAGACAAACATTGCACCTCTTCCATCTCTTCTTCATCCCAAAATGAGCTACTTTCATCACCAAAGATTTCATGTTGAGTCTCAACAATGGTTGGTTCCACCATACATTCCACCAAGGCATCATCAATGTTCACATCGGGAAGTGAGGGTGTAATCGGAAGAACGTGAAACCTACCATAATCAAGCTCCACAAGAGGAACCTCTAGTGACATGGGCGATCCCAACTCAATCTCTAGCTCGGAAAACGCTTCATCAAAATAAAAATCATCATCCTCTCTCTCCGTTTTCCTTGAATGAGCCTCTTCTCGCTCTTTTCTCACGGCTTCTAGCTCCTTTCTTGTTTCTTCTTCTTTCTCAAACCTCCTCTTTTCATCTAGTTGCACCACTCGATCTTTAAGATTTTGCAAAGATTCCTCTTGTTGGTCCAACAATTTCTCATGATATGCATCCTCAATCTTTTTCCCTACCGACTTCATCTCACTCGGTTTCTTGCGTCTTGGCCCTCTTCTTGTCTCGGAATCATAAAGTCTTGTAGCTTCCGCAATCCGTTCAATTTGGTCAAGCGCTCGATCGAGGTTGTAGCATCATTAAATCACCGCCGCTTGAAGCATGAAGTCGGTTTGCATATCTTGATCAAGTCCCGCAAGAAACAATGGACTTGGTCCCAAGAGTGACTCCATGTACGGGACATTGGCGCAACAAGGCCTTATACCGTTCCCATGCCTCGAGTAGTGACTCGTCTTCGTAAGCATCAAAGGTCATGATTGCCTCTTTCAAATCAAAAACTTTCCCCGGTGGATAGTATTTATGCAAAAATGTGCGCACCACCTCGGTCCAAGTGTGTAGGGAGTCATTCCTTAAGGAGTCATACCACGCCCTTGCTTGGTCTTTTAGAGTGAATGGGAACAAAAGTAGCTTGATTGCCTCTTCACTAACACCTTCCATCCTTATAGTCCGACACACCTCGAGATAATGATCCAGGAAGAAGTAAGGATTTTCGATTGCCGTCCCTCTAAAGGTCGAGTTGTCCCTAATCATATTGATAATATTTTGCCCAATACTCATAGTGTTGGCGGTGATCGGGGGCAACCTTATCGGACTATGCCCCACCAAGTCGGCCCGTGGCATGACCAAATCTCTACAAGTCCGCACATCTCCTTGATTCGGTGCCGGATTGGGAGTTTGCATATGAGCTTGCATTAATGCTTGAAATCGCTCTTGTACTTGATTCATGAGCCAATTCATAGCATTCGGGTCCATCGGTGGCATTGCTCCACCTTGTCCTTTCCCTTGACAGTTTACCCTTTGTTGAACATTGTTACTTAAGGATTGGCCTTGAGCTCGATTAGTAACTCCTTGACCTCCCCCGATAGAAGGGTGTTCCACAAAAACTTGGCCTCCACGACCAACTTGATTAGTGTCTTGGTCCATTTCCGTTTGTTCGGACTCAAACCTTCAAATCTAGCAATCAAATTCCCAACTAGAAGGCCCTTCCTCTTTGTTTAGCAAAGGTCTCCATTCTAGCAATGTAAGGTTCAAGCGGTTCCCAAAAACTCCGGGCAATGCACTACAAAACTCCAAACAACAAGAAAACAATAAAATAAAACCTAGGCCCAAGCCTTCGGTTCACTTGCAAGATATCACAAATAGCACACATCTTCCCGGCAACGGCGCTTATTTTGATGAGCGTTTATTTCACCAAACAGATTTATAAAATACTCAAGACAACGGTGACTAAACAAGCTCTCTAACGGCGGCGTGTACCGGGTCGATTGCAGTAAAGCTACGAGGAGTCCGAGGTCGATCCCACAGAGAAGATGTGCTTGTAAGTACCAAAGTGAACTTATTGCTTAGTCTAGGCAAACAAGTTGTTGGAATGTTTGTACACTTCAATTAAACTAAAGTAAATTAAACTAACAAGTCTAAAGGGAGAGAAAGGGACATAGCGAACCATGATCAAAATGACTAATTTCAACCCCGAGGATAGACAAAACCGGGAGTGTGCAATATAACAAACGAGCTCTTGCATTCAATTTCACGGAGTGCGAACTCCTAAACCCGGTGCTAGCGTCTGAACAACTCTCTTCTAACACCTTATGCCATGTTAAGGTCTGAACAACTCTCTCCTAACAAGTCATGTTTTGCACTCGAGCCGCTTAAGCGTATAAGCGAGTAACCTCACGATGTGCTCGGTTTAACAACTAAACCGAGACTACACCACGATCCTAGAACCCTTTTCCCACACCCTCTCTACGAACAACTCTCAAGAGTGGTGTGTGTGATGTTTGACCTAGGTGATCAATCTAGCCCAAATCCGTTATAACAAGTTCTAAGGCGTGAAACGAGCAAGATACAACAATAAAAAGCACTACCCACTCCCAATTTCATCACCCAAGGAGTGATTTCACCACATATCACATGATTCGACTATGGGAGGAATTAGCTACACATTATACTAGTTGAAATGCAATGAAAGTAGTAAATAAGAGACATAACAAGTAAAAGAGAGAAGAAATTTACCATTAAAGTGCGAGAAATTCGAGTTTGGAGAAGAAGAGCACAAAAGTTGAATACAAAAGATCGAATTTTGCCCAATGAAATGTTATAGACCGAAGCTAAGAGTTAGAGAATCAAAGAGAGGATTGAAAGAGCTTTCTAACGGTATATTACACACTAATTCTAACTCCTAAGGATGAAGAAAATCGCCTAAATTAACCTAAAACTACTCCATTTCGCTTACTGCTATGTTCTTCCCCAAAAATTCGATCCAAATTGGGTTTATATGGCTAAAACTGCTCAAACGCACGTTTGGAAGGTTCCCAAACGTGCGTTTCAGTCCCCTTGCTCTCAGTATTCAAAAAAACATCCAAACGCACGCGTTTAAAGCTCCAAACGTGCGTTTCGCATGATGCAGCATTTTTTTTCTGCTGTAGTAAAACCTTCATAAATTCTTCATCCGAGCTCCGATTTGGGTGATTCAAGATGCGTTGGAAAGATCTTTTAATTCTCTACAACTTTCATGAAGAAGTCATGACCATAAAATGCCTCCATCATGGGTCAAAATGCTGCTGAACCAGAACATAGGGGTTGAGATACTAAAACTTCTCACCCCTTTTCTTCATCTTTCTTCTTCTTTTACTCATTGTTGCACCTTGACCATGCTTCTCATCATAATTCTTTGCCTTCCGGGTTCTCGAGACACCATTTCCCTACATCATCACAACAACCAAAAACATCCAAAACATTCCAGAGGGTAAAAGTGCTCGGGAATAGGTTAATATCAATAAAAAAGAGGTAATAAACCGTCAAAGTGACGGATTTATCCCCCGTGCCATAAATTCACGATATTACCCCAAAAACGGTCTAGATACACCAAAAATGTGCTAAAAGTGTGGTAAATGGGGGTGAAAAAGTGCACCGGAATCACGTAAAGTTGATTCCCATCAATGACTTTCACAACGCCAGACATTGCATATGTGGTTAACTCCCCGGTCGGTTTATGCATGATCCTAGAGACGTCCTGGCAAGCAAGCACTAAAGAGGTTACTAAGATACAAAGAAGGCACTCGAGCTACTGACTTGTACTTCAAATCTGGTGGAAATTTAGACATTACGGAGTTATTCGGATGCGGGATGGGGATTTTGCCCCATGATGTAAAATCTGTGATAGTCCATTGCATCTATTTGGGACCTTCTCTAGTCTCTTGGCACTCAAAGAAACAGCAGGTGGTTTCAAGATCCAGTACAAAATCTGAATACAAAAGTCTAGCTTATGCTGCTGCTGATGTAACTTGGCTGAAGTCTCTGTTATCAGAACTTGGAATCAATGTTATCAAGAAACCAATTATTTACTGTGACAACACAGGTGCTGAGTCCTTAGCTCAAAATCCTGTCCAACACTCTAAAACAAAACACATTGAGATTGATGTACACTATGTCAGAAATCAAGTTCTGGAAAGTAAGCTTGATGTGAAGCATATCTCCACATGTGACCAACCGGCAGACATTTTTACTAAGGCTTTATCCGGTGTCAAGTTTCTTCCATTGAGAATCAAACTGAATGTTGAAAGCTTACCACATTCAGTTTGAGAAGGGGTGTTAAGATAATGATAATGCGTGCCAAGATAATATTGGTCCATGTGCTGCAATAGGTGTCATCTTACTATTGGAACACCTAGTGCCTAAATAGATGTGAGCATCTAGTTTGTTATATGTATGTATACCTCCTGGAGAATGTTCAAGCAATGAATATCAAATTATCATAAACATCAGTTTTCTATCTCTAGTGCACTTAATCTTTTAGACACTCAATTATGTATTTCTGTGAGTTTAAAACTTACCACCTATTTTCATTACACATAAAAGCTTCTTAAAGACGTATAGTTCTAAACGATTCTACATTGAACCACATACCACATTGCATAGAAGATGTTGGCTAATAAGCACAACATCCCGCAAAGTCAAGTGATTTGTTGCAATGCTCCCATGCTTCTTCCCGCAAATGATCACGGCATGGTGCCAAGCCAAAGCCACCAGAACCCAAACACTTCACTCTCCAACATAACACACAAGGCTTGACATAAATACATGCTCACATAAAGACAAAAACACACGATATGTGCTAAACCAGGGTAGGCGCTCGCCTACCCTTCTCGGGCACATGCCTAAGACAACTGGGGTTATACTGCAACTCTTTGTTCCTCTAGGTTTTGTTGGAGAAAACAACTCATAGTAAGTTTTATTTAAAGTGGCGAGTAGTCCACTTCGGTATTAATTTCGGATGGTAAACAATACGAATTACCGGAAGCCTGTGGTATCATTAAATACTACTTAAAATGTAGATAATGATAGGCTTTTGAATCACTCGATTCGGATATCGGGTGAATGAGAAATTAAAGTTAAAAATACAGGAAATGTTTGATCGTACCAATTTATTCGAACGGTTGCATCTGTTCAATCAAACTGAACCAAATCGGTACAACCTTTCAGTTGAAGAGACGTGGTCATTTGGTTCAAGAGATGCATCCATTCATTTCGTAAAGTTGCATCACTTTCGGTTGAACCGGTACGTTGAAGAGATGCATCCTTTACTGGAATGTTGATTTTCTTCTATAAATGGCTTTTCTTCTATAAATAGAAGTATTCCCCAAATGAAAATTACAAATTTTTCTTTACACAAAAATTCTGTAGAAATTTTAGAACAACATGTTTTATACTTTGCATTTTTCAAAGCCAATACAAGATTTCATACCAGGCTTTCGAGATCGCTGCTTCTGATTCATTACAAGTGCCGTATGATCAGAAGGTAAGGATGGTTGTATCTTGGGAGACGATTGCCATTACCGTAGGCACGGATTCGGCGCAAATTCGTCTTAAGGATAGAGTGTCAACTCGCCTCAATCCATAAGTTTTCGTTCTTACAAGTTTTCTATCAATTTAATTTTTCCAGCAATTGTGTTTTTAT
Organism: Gentiana macrophylla; assembly: GCA_026214975.1. Taxonomy (NCBI): domain Eukaryota; kingdom Viridiplantae; phylum Streptophyta; class Magnoliopsida; order Gentianales; family Gentianaceae; genus Gentiana; species Gentiana macrophylla. Next base: position 13,464,592 of record CM047815.1, read on the forward strand.
TTATCTATGTCTAAACTGGTGTTGACAGCATGTTAATTGGGTTAAATGTGCTAACAGGCTTATGCCAAGACTGAATCTGGTGTGCGCTCGACCTTTGTCACGCGCTATCCTGGCGATATCGGGATTCTCAGGTGTACGCCTCAGCGATGAAGGACTTTAAATGTCCCCTTATGAAAGTCTTATAATAATATTAGCCTAAATATTCAACAAGCTTTTTTTTATCTTAATGAACAACCATTTTTTCCCTGTCGAAAACGTAAAATTATTTTATTCTGAATTATTTCAAGAAGGCTCATCACATCTATAATTAAAAGCTCTATAACTGCTTCGCTTAATTTTAATCAGTCAACTCCAAGATAAATTAATTTTGCAAGGATGACCAGCTGTATACCATACCAATGTTATAAAAAGGAAAAGTATTTTTACACTGAATTTATCCATACAAAGTGTGATACAAATAATCCAAATCATTCAATGATTTTAATGAAAAAGAAAAAAAATATATCAACCATTTGATTTAGTTTGTGTGAATAAAATAAGCCATGTCTCTGAAATAATAAGGCTACTCCCTATTGTCTGTCTTTCCACAAAGGTTCTTGAGATCAATTCTTTCCAATCTTTCCTAGGTATCAGGTTCTCTTCCAAAAGCTTAAGCTACGGGGGAGTAGAAAATTAACATCTTATACATTCAACACGCCCTCTCAAGTGTGGGCCTATTATATTTTTAGAGAGGCTCAACACTTGTTTTTTTTTGTCTTTTTGTTTTTGGGCCCAACACTTTTGTTTTTATTGTTCGTTTGTTTTGGGTAATCTGTCTTTGGGAGGCGATGTTTGAACTCACGATCTCTTTTTGTCTTGTGCCATCGATCGAGATCGTGGTCTTAGGCCTAAACAGCCGCTTGAGGCCCAATAAAAATTCCTTGTAGATCCAATCACATAGAACCTAATATAATGTGTTAATTTTTTTTTATTTGAATTGATAAAGGCTAAAAAAAATTATTCGAAACTATAAATGCAAAAAAAAAAAGTCAATGAATTCTATCCGTGATCAGGATCACTGGACGGCTCAAATTGGCAATGGAAGATTAGTGTATTTAGATGTATAGTGGCCTAATTCGAAACGATAAGTATGAAATTTCGAACTAAAATGCCTAATTAGACGAATCGGCCTTAGGCCCAAAAAATTATAGGGCCGGCCCTGTCTCCTGCTTTGATACCACGTTAAACTATCATCTCTCCCAAAATTTTAAGCTGATGCATAGGTAGATAATTAACATCTTATACATTCAACACCATCCTAAAGATTATATCGACTCATTCACGGGTGAAAACTTCCAAAATGGTGCTAGAGCGTCATGCAACAAGCTAACATTCTTTGCCCAGATTCAACAATCCGTCTTTAAGGATTTAATTAACCGAAACAATATTAAGAAGTGGAGCCATTTCGATCTACAACGATAAACCCCATTACGCAATTGAATCTAAACAACTCACCCCAAGAAAAACATTATATTGCTACAATCGAGTGACGGATCGTAAATTATATTCAACGGGGTCCGTAAATATTTTACATAATAAATAATTTTTTTACAAAGTTGTCCGAAATACTTTTTATAGGTAAAATATAGGGTATTTTTATTTTTAACGGGTCTCATGGACCCCACGTAATCCTATGTGTCCTTTATGGCTATACTAGTTTTTGCCACACAAAAAAATGTTACTATATACTTACTTTTAACCACAGTAACGTGGCAAATGAGTCTAGCTAAGTATGTATTAGCCACACTTTTTTGTATGTGGCAAAAGCCAGTGTACCAAAAGAGTGTTTTTCTTGTAGTGTCAGTCAATTGTACATATCGATCTTAGACCCCTTTTTCCACACTCCTTCGCAATATACATTTATGAAAGATGTGTGTGTAATCATGAATTAGATGTACAGTCTAAGCATTTAAGAACGAGTTCTATAACAAGAATTCACCGATATGTCAACAATCAAACACTGCCTATTCCTAACTTCATCAAATAGAGGTTGATTTCATCAATTTTCACATTATTTAGCTATGTAGATGTATAGCTACTCATTATAACTACAAAAGCAAAAAATCAAACAAGGAATTAAAGCCATGAAACTGAAAATTATAGCTAATTAAATTCGAAATTCTTCCTTAATTAGGTGAGAAACTTGAAACTAGCTCCAAGCCCATGGAGATTCACCAAGGAAATGATGAAAACAATGGCGGAGAGAATTTTTGGCTTTTTTTTTAATGTAATACTTATCTAGAATAATGAGGTGATTCCATCTTTCTCTCTCTTCAAGCCCTTTTTATAGTGTAGGAAATTCTCTTGTTCAGGATTATACCAGTGTGAAGTACGTTTGTGCCCAGAATGCTTTTTTTTTTTTGGAGATTTCAGAAAAATGCTTCCTTTCAAAAAAAGTTGATATCGGTTGTTTTTTCCCAAATCCATCAAATATCATTCTTCTTAAGATATATAAGTAAGGATATGAAGGCTTACATATCAATTACCGATGTTTTGACATTCAGTCACATTTGTACGATAAATCTGTTCACTAATGAGTAGTGATCGGATATAAACCATCATTGACAACAGTGGCGGATGCAGAATCTTAGACAATGATGATAATAATACGTAAAATAAAAATTTTAAGATGGGCAAATAAGGCACATAATGTATATAGTAGTCCCTTTCGGTCTAAAAGGGAAGTTAAATTTCATGTGTCCGCCTATGATTGACAGGTTAAAATTTACAATAACTTGCCAAAGGTATGAAACTTGCTCAAATAAGGTTATATGGATGAAAATAACCATTAATTAATTTTTCATTAACAAGTTACAATAATATCATTTGTTCTATTTTTCTCAAACAAGTAAATACAATTTGTCAGTTTTGGTGACTTGATCTCTAAACTGGGAAATATCTGGTGGAACTAATCTGTGAAAACTGAGACTGAGATTGATGGTGAGTTCAGTTAAGTATATTCAGTTCTGTGAAAGTCAGTTTGATGAAGTGCAACCGAGTTTTCTTCGAAGTCGCTGATCAGTTTCACGTGTTATGTTATCTTATATATTTGAGTTCTACATCTGGGCAACTGATTACAAGTATGGGAAGTCAGTTTTGAGCCTGGTTTCGCGTCTGGTGGATAACAAATTGGAGTCTGGGTCCACATCTCAGGTATTTATGGTAGTTCCGACAAAGATATATGGCGGTTAGGGTTTGGGACTTGTGTCTATAAATACCAATGTTGTAATCAATGCAAAGTGTGTCTTTCAAGAGTGGTGTCCACACACTTGTGGAAACATTGTAATTTTGTGCATAATAAAATATCTCCTTTTACATCGTCGTGGAGTAGTCGGCACAACACGGAAACCACGTTAAATCACTATGTTCTTCTTGTTTTCGTGTTTATCAATTCGCCATTCTTTACGTTTGCATTGCTATCTGTGTTTGTTTCTTTCTTAAACTGCATATTCCTATCTGTGTTTATAACAAACTGGTATCAGAGAGAGGTTCAGATTCAGGAGTTGCAGGTGAACAGAGTTGATCTTCACCAAGACCGGTGACCGGTGCTAGGATTTTGTGATCAAAGGTTTGTTCTTTAATTAGAAGGATGTCAAAGAATGAGCGTGAAGATTGATAAATTTATAGGGAGGAACAGTTTCAGTTTATGGAAAATCAAGATGCGGGCCTTGTTAAAGCAACAAGGATTGTGGACTCCTTTATCAGGTAGAGGGGATGCCAGTTCTGCAGATTATGCCAGTCTGGAGGAGAAAGCACATTCAACCATCATGTTGTGCTTGTCGATGATGTTATCACAAAAGTTTCGAGGAAGACACGCCGCTAAGTTATGGTTAAAGCTTGAAAGCCTGTATATGACTAAGTCATTGACCAACAAGTTGATACTGAAGCAGAGGCTGTTCATTCTGAGGATGCATGAGGGGGCTTAGTTGAGAGATCATCTTGATCAGCTGAACACAATATTACTTGATCTCGTAAATATTGATGTTAAGATTGAGGATGAAGATGTTGCTTTGATTTTCTTTGGTTTCATTACCGACTTTCTATGAGAACTTTGTGCAGTCTTTCATAGTTGGGAAGGATACAGTTGCTTTAGAGGATGTAAGGTCAGCTTTACATGCCAGGGAGCTGAGACATAAGGCAGCTGGAGCAGACAGTCAGGCTGCAGGACTGATAGTCAGTTGTAGCAGTGGAAAAGAGCATGGTCAGTCTAGGAAGAAAAGTTCCAAGAAGACAAGGTCCAAAGGCCCTAAATCCACAGATGTCTGTAATTATTGTAAGGAGCAGGGACATTGGAAGTCCAATTGTCCAAAGAGGAAAAGCAAAGCAGGAGAACGATTCGCATAGCCGGCTGTAGTAGCGGTGAGCATGATTCGAGATGAGGACATGGTCCTAGTGGTAAGGAGAGTCAACACATCATACCGATGTGTGGATTCTGACTCGAGGCATCCTTTCATATTTGCCTCACAAAGAGTGGTTCTCAAGTTATCGTGAGATAGATGGTGGTCATATATCTATGGAAAACAGTAAGGTCTGCAAGGTAGTTGGAATTGGCTCAGTTCAGTTGAGGACAGATGATGGAAGATTCTGTAAACTGAGTGAAGTTAGACATGTTCCATAAATGACCAAAACTTGGTATCTCTCGATTCTTTGGACAACAGGGGATTCGATTTTAAGGGGAAAGTGGCGTGGTTGAGTGTCTATAAAACTCGATTGAAGTTCTTAAGGGAATCAAGAAAGGACTCTATATATATTACAAGGGTCATCGTTCTTCGGTTCTGCTGCTTGTGGCATCGGTGAGGTTCATCATCGATCCTGACTTACAAAGCGTGGCACATGAGGACTCGGGTCACATGGGTGAACATGGGATGCGTGTTCTTTCTCAAAAGGATCTTCTTGGGGATGTAAGGTCAAGAATCGGACTTTTGTGAGCATTGTGTGTTTGGGAAGCTACATAGGAGTAAATTCTCAAAAGGATACACAATACAAAGTCATCACTTGATTACATTCATTACGATTGTTGGGGCCATCAAAGATGGAGTCATTGGGTGGTCACAGATACTTTGTCTCATTCATAGATGACTATTCAAGGATGACTTGGGTGGTCTTGATGAAACACAAAAGTGAGGCATTCAAGAGCTTCATGCAATGGAAGTCTCTAGTTGCGAATCAGTTGGGAAAGAAGATCAAGAGGCTTCAGATAGATAATGGTGCGGAATTTACTGGGTGAGTTTGATACATTGTGTAAAATCGAGGGTATTTCCGGACATCATCTGATCAGGAATACTCCTCAGTAAAATGGTGTAGCTGAGAGAATGAATCAAACTCTTCTGGAGAGAGCAAGATGTATGCTTTCTCATGCTGGTTTATCAAGGAGATTTTGGGCAGAGGCTGTTACCACAGCTTGCTTCTTAATCAACAGGAGTCCTCACACAGGGATCAGTCTCAAAACACCATTTGAGATGTGGTCAGGCAAGCCTGCAGATTATTCAGTTCTAAGGGTATTTGGAAGCATAGTTTACTATCATGTCAGTGAAGGGAAACTGGAACCAAGGGCCAAGAAAGGAGTGTTTGTGGGGTATGGTGATGGAGTAAAGGGTTATAGAATTTGGTCATCAGCAGAAAACAGAGTTATTCTTAGCAGAGATACAGTTTTCAATGAAAATTCTATACTCAGTTCATCGAGTGGGAGGATAATCAAATCGAAAACGATCAAACCGAGAAAGCGGCGATGGTAGGTGGAGCTTCAGGTGGAGTCAGTTGGAATGCAACAATCAACTGATCCAAGTCGATTTCATCGATTTGGTTCTTTGAACCGAGTCGAATCCAAGCCGATCGGTGAGCAAATGTCGGTTGAGTGTCAAGCGAGAACGTGGTCGTCAGAGAGTATAATTTGTCGTGAGCTAGAAGATCCAATGTTGGGATACCTCCTAGAAGGTATGGGTTTGATGATATGGTTGGATACGCACTTCAAGTTGCAGAAGAAGTGGATAGTTTTGAACCTTCTACTTACAGGGAAGCAGTGACATGTTACGGAAGCATCTCAATGGCTTCTTCGCCATGGGAGATGAAATGGAGTCATTACTGAAGAATCAGACTTGGGATCTAGTTAAACATCCAGCTGAAAGGAGAGTTGTTACTTGCAAATGGATTTTCAAGAAGAAGGAAGGCATAACTGAGGCAGAAAAAGTTAAGTATAAGGCACGTTTGGTTGCAAAGAGGATTGATCGAGAAAGAAAGGGTGGACTTTGATGAGATATTCTCACCAGTAGTCGACATACTTCAATCAGAGTGTTACTAGCAATGGTGGCACAACAAGACTTAGAACTTGAGCAGTTAGATGTGAAGACAACTTTTCTACATGGTGAGGTAGATAAAGAGATATACATGACTCAGCCAGAGGGTTTCCAAGTTCCTGGTAAGGAAGATCTTTTATGTAAGTTGAAGAAGTCCTTGTATGGGTCAAGCAAGCTCCTGAGACAAATGGTATAAAAGGTTTGTGATTATATGATCCGGTTAGTTTCTGTGAGAAGTCCTTATGATTGTTGTGTCTACAACAGTCAGTTGGAAGATGGATCTTACATCTATCTTGTGTTATATGTGGATGACATGCTGATAGCTGCAAAGAAGAAGTCTGATGTTCAGTATCTGAAAGAACTTCTCAGTGCTGAGTTTGAAATGAAAGATTTTGGTACGGCCAAGAAAATTTTAGGGATGGAGATCTGGAGAGATAGAAGTCAGAGAAAACTATTTTTATCTCAGCAGGGCTATATACAGAAGATTTTGTCAAAGTTTGGCATGTCAGCTGCTAAGCCAATAGATACTCATATGGCATCAAATGTTCATTTGTCAGTTTTTGCTTCACAGTCAGTAGAGGAGAAGGAGTATATGTCAAGAGTTCCCTACGCTAGTGCGAGTTGGCGATCGATGTATGCCATGGTGTGCACTAGGCTCGATCCGCTCAGCAAATAAGTGTTGTCGCGAGGTTTATGGCTCAACCTGGAGAGAAACACCGAAAGTCGTGAAAAGAATGTTCGGTACCTTAGAGGTACAACGGTGATGTTGGTCTCATTTATGGAGGTGATGCTGAGAAACTGATCACAGGATACTGTGATGCTGATTATGCAGGTGATATGGATAGTAGAAAATCAATGACTGGTTATGTTTTCACATTAAGGAATTCAGTTGTCAGTTAGAAAGCAACTCTTCAAGCAACAGTGGCTTTATCAACTCATGAAAGTCGAGTATATGGCTCTTACCAAGGCCAAGGAGAGGTGTGCGGTTGAAGGACTAGTCAGTGATTTGGGGCTACATCAGGATCAAGCTAAGATTTATTGTGACAGTTTGAGTGCAATTTGTCTAGCTAAGGATCAGGTTCATCATGAGAGAACCAAGCATATTGATGTGAGGTATCATTTTCTGAGAAATGAGAAGAAGGTTGTAGTGAAGAAGATCAGCACCAATGAGAATCCTGCGGATATGTTCACTAAACGATTCAATGAGAGCAAGTTTCGATTTTGTGTCCGGACTTGCTAAATATTCAAAGCTTGTAAATCAAACTGGATACTCGGTTGAGGACAGATTAACTTGAGTGGATTCTAAGGAGAAGTCTGGTACTGTACATCCTGGCATTGACGAATGCATCTGGTATAAGTACATATGATTATGCAATCTCGTGACGTTGAATGAGAGTTCAAGTCAAGGTGGAGATTTGTCAGTTTTGGTGACTTGATCTCTAAACTGGGAAATATCTAGTGGAACTAATCTGGGAAAACTGAGACTAAAATTGATGGTTATTTCAGTTAAGTATATTCAGTTCTGTGAAAGTCAGTTTGATGAAGTGCAACCGAAGTTTTCTCAAGTCGATCGCCGCAGTCCTGTTTGTGTTATCTTGAGTATATTGAGTTCTACATCTGGGCAACTGATTACAAGTCAGGGAAGTCAGTTTTGAACTGGGTTTCGTCTGGTGGATAACAGCTGGAGCTGGGGTCCACATCTGGGGTATTTATGGTAGTTTCGACAAAGATCTATGGCGGTTAGGGTTTGAGACTTATGTCTATAAATACCAATGTTGTAATCAATGCAAAGTGTGTCTTTCAAGAGTGTTGTCCACACACTTGTGGAAACCTTGTAATTCTGTGCATAATAAAATATCTCTTTTTCTGTCCGTGGAGTAGTCGGCACAATGCCGGAAACCACGTTAAATCACTGTGTTCTTCTTGTTTCTGTGTTTATCAATTCCGACATTCTTTACGTTTGCATTGCTATATGTATTTATTTCTTTCTTAAACTGCATATTCCTATCTGTGTTTATAACACAATGAACGCATAAATTGATAATCACAAGTAGGTATTTACAAGCATACGACCTATGTGATTAATACAAATAGTATCATCTCATAACTGCAATTACAAACAAAGGAATGGCAGAAGGAAGGCAAACTACAATTTATTGAATATGCACCCATATGCCTTGACTTGGAATATCTTGATGAACCACGAACAATAGATAATTTCCTAGTGGGCCTAGATTACCGGTAGTAGGTGTCGTCACCCCGACCTGATAGGTCGAGTTTTGAAGTTTTTTGAAATTCCTACCTCCAAGAACCAATAAACTTTGGTTCTGGGAGAAAGAATGTGTTGTGAAAGGCGTTGCAACCATTATCACCGTTACCAGTTTCTGTTGAATCAAACCTGAGACCGTAAATCGAATAGTCAATTTTTGGCCATAATTAATTTCAGAATGAGAAGTTGGTGAAATAATTTTTGGCCTCAAGTTATCTAAACTCGCATCTAAGTAAGAGGGAGAAAACGCTTCTAATCTTAACTCAGTTGGAAATAATACCCCACTAAAATCGTAACCCTCATGCGGGTTGCTTCTAGCGACCAGAACTCGTCCATCCCGAAGTAAACCCGCAGTGGAATGGTACATTCTAGGTATAGTAGAAGGTTTTGGTATTTCAAACCTTGAATTAACAGAGTTATCAGGTTTGTAGATCAGCGGATTCAGAACAGGATTTCTACCTAAATCCCACCCAATGATTCCTTTGGCTGCTCCGTTTATAATCAAAATGTTACCATTTGGCAATAACACCATGTCACCCATAACCCTAGGCATTGGCATGTTTTCCATTTTCCACTTAGGGTTTTAGTCTAAAATCTTCAATCTATCACAAGTATTCAGAGCTACGGTGAAGATACCATTTACGGCATAAGAAGCTTGTGGCGCACCGCCACAGACAATAACTTCAATGGCAGTGGCTGCTCCTTTGAGGTTCTTCAGTGGTAAGAGAGCTGCAGACCCTGAACTAGGGTAATTTCTGGATCCCCACCAGGTATTGAAGGAAATGTTTTAACGACCGCATTTTTCGTATAATCAAACAATATTGATTGATTATTTGCAAAAATGAATAGATTTCCATCTGGGTTGAGAAAGATAAATGGATATAAATTGTTCTCTATACCTCCGTCTTGCGTCTGCTGAAGAAAAGGTAAATAAATTGCTTGTGTGTCAGCAGCAGTCTTAGGATAAAACTCGTAATCGAATTGCCAAGTACCACCGACTATGATTATCCGGCCGTCCGAAAGTATCTGGTTGGTTGCATACCATCTTCTTTGAAAGAAAAAAATTGTTGATTTCTTTCCAGTCACAACCAGATGAGCATGGGTTGAAAAGCCTCAAGGCACAGACTCCGGCATTGAACCCACCGGTTTGGGCTAATGTGCCGTCTGGCATGACGGAGCCAGAGGAGCACCAAGTGTTGGTGAGAACCATGAGTGGGCGTACGGTGTTTGCAAGAACATCTTACTCCACAGAATGGGTAGTGCAGTCGACTTTGACAACAAGCTCGTTTGGGTCATTTCGCGCCCATTAGGCAAAAGATGTTAGAAAAGCCATAATCGATTCTGTCCAAAAGGATGACTTTGTCGTTGTGGAGAAGTTGCATGTGCATGGGTGAAATGCCGGAGTTCGATTGAAGTAAGTCCCATTTGCCTCCGGTGATCGCCGCAACGTGGATGTTCCTCCGCCACAGACCATTAGAATTATTAGCGCAGAAAATGCCACCGGAAAAAGCTAAATGTGAGAGCTTGAGTAGACATGATTTATGCCAAATTAATGTTTGCTTGCAGAGAAGCATGCGATAAATGGATGCTTTTAGGTGGTGATGTGAGGGTTGTTTATATACTTTTTCATGAACTTGGGGAAGTTTATTTTAATCACCCTAACAAACATGGGAGGGAGGACTTAGATTATTCCACACGCGCACTCCGCCGCCGCCGTCCGTCCGGCTCGGTTCGGTTGTTACTATTAATTTTTTGGACAAAATTTCTTTATGAAATTAACCATAAAATTAATTTTTGGAATGTGATTGAGTCATTCGACCAATCATAATTCATTGAATTCGACCAATGAGAATTCAGACGACACATCATCCGACCAATCAGATGAGTGGATTAAGTCGAAATTAGCCTAATAATTTCGACCTAGATGACTTTCCTTGAGGGAGAAGTCGGCCATTACTTTTCCAAGGGGAAAAGTTTGATGAGGTGTCTCGGCCAATCATATTTGAGCATTGGTTCCTCATCTCCACTATATAAAACCCTATGGATGAGAGTTTAAGTATCGAATTTTCTCTTGTGTCTTTCCACCACAAAGAGTCAGTCATATATATAGATCTAGATATTGAGTCGAAGAGAAGTCGGAGCTCTATGTAAGTTCGCCGGAGCTCGGGTTTTTGAAGTGCCTCTAAATCCGAGACGAAAGCCGTTGTATCTTGGGAGACAGTTGCTATACTACCGTGGGCACCATACCGGAGCAATTTGTCTTAAGGAAAGAGTAACTACTCGTCTCGGTTTGATTTCTAGTCCTTTGTTTCTGCATCAAACTTTTATTGTTCCTTGTTCGAGTTAGATCTGTATGATAGTATAGATTGTGTTAGGTCTGTTAGATAATATGACTATTTATATTCGCATTATTTATTATCTAATTTAATAATCCGTAATTAGTTCTGTAAATCATTCCACACACGACACCTATCCAACAAGCTTAAGACAAATTCTGAATCGTGTTTTGTAGGGTCGGTTGAACTTGGTACTACAGATCTGGTGTTAGATTGATACGAGATTGGTCTGCTATAATGTTTACTAGGAGATGGCTTTATATTTCTTTGGTTAGAAAATAATTTATTTATTTGTTTGGTTGAATGATGATACAAGTAAACATAGATATAAGAGTACTTTATTAATAGTGGCAGCATATATATATATATATTTCTTTATGTTCACATGTTACATTGCCTACGTGCAATCAAGTTTTTGGACACGATACATGTTTTAGTTCACAACAGTTAATTGACTATGGGTAAAGTTGAGCAAGTCTGGTGAAAATTGAGAACATTCACAATTTGTTCAATGTTGACTTTTCGTCCTGTGTTGTGAAAATAAGGAGGAAACTATATATGTGTGTGACTTTAGAATAACATTTTATTTACGGTGCTTTAAGATATACAGTAATATCTAACTTTCACTTTGTAGAACCTGTTGTCTAAATGAAATTGTGTCTGTTTCCACATGAAATGTGCGCTGCTTTGATGTCTAAAGTATTGGGTTCGCACACACACTTGTACTTCTGTTGAATTATGAAGTACTATTTCTTCCTGCTTGGTTGTCAAGGCAAACGTTAACAAAGTAAGATACATGTCTGTCGGAAAAATTAGTATGAGTGGAACCTGCATATGAGTTCTAATGGAATGCCTCTTTTCAAAAAAAAAAATAATAATTTGATGCATTAATAGAAAATAAGTCATGGGCTTATTTGTGAATCCAAAGGTGGTTGTGTCTTTTGTGACACAACTATACATACGGGCCTGTTGTAGCACTAGGCGTAGCACCAGGTGATAGGTTAATCTCATCCCTTGGATGGAGAAGTTCGGTGGTGCGATTTAACGATGCTTTGAATGATCAAACTGGATTGATCACTTTGTTGGTAGTGAAGCGCATGCATTGAGCACAAAAGTGATGCTCCGTAAAGAGCAAGTGAGATTGGCTTTGAGATCTGCTTACATGCTTAAACTGATCTTATGACTAGGACTTGCAAATTTCAAATTCGTTTGTCCATTGATGAACATGGTGTTGTTACCAAATCTGAAATTTGATCATAATCACAAGTGTCTAATATGTGTTGAAGCCATGTAGGCCGGTAGAAAGGAACACAGAACCTCGAGATTCATGCAAACTATAGGTGATAAAAGTATAATGTTACTTTTATTGAGTATAGCACCGAAATATTATGATAAGGCTTGTGATGCCTTGAGGATTGTCAGAATGAAGGTGAAAATAAACATACCAAACGGATGAGATGTATCCGTAGTAATTGCAGTGGTGGATATGATGTATTGTTTCATGAGTCTTGCTAGGGCCCGGCATCATTCATCAAACAACTCCATGATGAGCTAAAAATTCACCCACTAAAAATACATTTATAAAGACTCATGAATGTGGGTAAACTAACTCTCTAACCGGCAGAGTACTGTGTCGATTGCAGGATAGCTAGCAGTGAGTATGAGGTCGTCCCAAGAGAAATGTGGTTGTGAGTACCAAAGCTTAACGTGGTTCTTAGTCTAGGCGATCAAAGTTTTAGGTGGAGTTTTTATACTAATGCGAAAAATAAATTTTAACTAACGAGATTAACTAGGTGATTAAAAAGCATAGCCGAGCCATGATCCAACAGGTTATCTCCCCACAGGAAAAACTTGATAAGGAGTGTGTTTTATCTGATTCATTTCATATGATATTCACGGGAGTCAACTCTGTATTCTTGCGTTAAGATCTGAACAGCTCTCACTTAACCCCCACACTAGGTTTATTAACCCTCCCTTTAGAGAGCTAACTCGCCTAACATGGTTGACCGGAATAAAAAGCCGTTGAAAAACCTCATAAAAACATAATTTTAACGTATCACTTAGGTTGCCAATCTAACGATTAAGACTATGGTTTAGTGATTTTAAAACATGTTTCGCACATCTCGTAAAAATAAGAATTTCACTTAGGCATAGTCCGGATCGTCGCTTAGATTGTCAATCTAACAATCAGGACTATGATTAGTGATATCCATATCTCACATCTCACCGCAAAATACATTTATAAGCTCGATGTAACCGTGAACAAAGTTGTCAATTTTATTCAAAGTTATTAAAATGATCAAAACAAGTTTAAAACATGATTTTATCATGAAAACGTTAAATTAAGCACAACACAACTCCATCTCGTCTCCCAAGGGTTAATTTCACCCGTTTTCACATAATTCGGCTATGTTTAGTTTAACTACTCATATTAACTTGAAAATAACAACGAAAATAACAAAACGAAAGAAAACAAAAGCGAAAAAAGATAACTACATTTATATAGATATATTTATAGATATATATATAGATATATATATAGATATAGATATATATATATATATATATATATATATATATATTTATACTAATTGCATAAAATAAAAGAAAGCAATAAAAAGCGGAAACGAAATTATATTAAAACTATAACTAGTGGGTTATTACACCGACATTATAATGACATATATATTACATATAGGCCCTCCATAACATAAATAAAAGAAAGAAGAAGGAGAAGAAGAGAAATGGGAGAGAGAGCTGCGCTCTCTCAGTATCGGAGGCTCCATATATATAGAAAAAGTTTGAGGCGGACCGGTCCGAAATGAGCCGGACGGTCCTGAATCATGATTACTCCACATGCCGTAATCATAACCCATGTGTATGCAGTGATACAAACTAATGATTATATAAGTTATATATAATCAATAATTGTATATTAAACTTCTAAAATTCATATCTTGAGTTGTAGACCTCCAAAAATCATGATTTAAACGTCATTAGAAAGCTCTCAGAAAACTCTACAACTTTCATGAAGGACACTTCTTCATAAAACGCCTTTTGATGGGCCATTCCCATTACGTGTCGTTTCGGGATTTTCACCGATCTGAATCGATTAGCCACTTGACCATAACTTGAGTTGTAGAACTCCAATTTACGTGATTCAAAATGCGTTGGAAAGATTATTTGAAGATCTACAACTTTTATTAAGGCCACTTCTTCAGAAAATGCCGTTTTGAAGGGCCATTTGTTCGTCGAAGATATAAATCGTTAGTGGTAGCACTCACTAACCACCGATCCACTTGACCATTTAAGTTAGTGGCACACTCTTTTATCCCTAAAAACACCTCTTTTAGGCCTCAAAACGTGTCGTTACTCGGGATTTTGGTCAACCTATAATTCTGCAATAAACCACCAAAATACCAAACGTAAATCCGACACGACACTCCGGTTACTAAACCGGTACAAAAACTAGTAAAAACACATAAAAACACGATATTTTATAAAATAACTACTACTAACATATTTAGATGAAACATTGGAATTAATGACTCGAACTGATATAAAAATACTCGAAATGATATCAGAAACGGGTTGAAAAGTTATAAAAATAACAGTGAATTTTTCCGTTATCACTCCACCATACACACCTAAGTCAAACAGTATTTCTAAACGCAAGAACTGGACTCCTTAAGAGATGATGAATGCTATGTTGATAAGTTCAAGTTTACCTTAGAACTTGTGGGGGAGCTGCCCTCTCAGCAAAATTCATTCTGACCAAGATCCCTTCAGTAAAGAAGGATGACATCCCGTATGTGTTGTGGGAAGGCTGTGATTTAGCTACAGATTCTTGGAAATGTGGGGGTGTTTGGCTAAGGTCGAAGTGCCTAAACCAAAGTGAATGATAGGACCTGAAATCATTAGTGCCTATTGTTTTTGGTGCTAAAATCAGACATCAATGATGTACATGAACATGTCATCATCGAGTATAAGAATATGGTGTTCCTTGCGGATGTATTTCCTTGTAAGGAAAGTGTGAAAAAAGGAAGCAAGCATGAGTAAGCGGGCATATGAGTCTGAAAAAGAGAGTGATTCTGAAGAATTTGAGGAACTTCATCGTAGTAAGAGGCCTAGGACTTCCCAGGATTTTGGTCCTGATTTTCTTACCTATATGGTAGAAGACGAACTAAGGACATATGTTGAGGCAATGTTTACTCGAGAGCCCCATTCTGGAAAGAGACTATTAATAGAGAAATCCATCATGCAAAACCACACTTAGGAGTTGGTTGATTTTCCATTGGGAAATAAACTACTCAGTGCAAGTGGATCTTCATGAGAAGTTAAAGGGTGATGAATTTATTGTAAGGCGTTGTTGGTAGCCTGAAGGCATCGGCAGAGAAAGAAGGCCTTGACTTTTTACTCACCGGTTATGAGAATTACTTATATAAGGGTTCTCATCGATATAATTTGAGTCTATACCTCGGAAGTCCATCAAATGGATGGTTATGGTGAGTTGAAAGAAGAGATGTACTTGGAACAACCTGAGGGGTTCATAGATCCAGGACAAGAGAGTAAGGTGTGTAGACTTGTTAAGTCAAATATTGGCTAGAGCAGTGGCATATCGAGTTTGACAATGATATGTTGTCAAGTGGGTAGGACATATATATGTCTACATTAAGAACACACTTATGTGATAGTATGTCTATGACATACTAATAATGGGAAGCACTCATGAGAGTGACATTAATACGAAAAGGATGTTGACAAGGGACTTTGGTGTGAAGTACCTGAGAGTTGCATATGTGAGCACTCCATTTGACCTAAGTATGCACTTAGTCAAGAATAGAGGTGAACCTGTGGATCAGTTGAGGTATTCTCAAGTGATTAGAAGTCTGATGTACATAAGCAAATGTACCCGACCAGACTTAGCATGTGCGATGAAATAAATTGAGTAGGTTCACGAGTAATCCAAATCATAATCATTGGAAAGCCTTAAATAGGTTGTTGAGGTACATGAAGTACCTTTGTGAGTCCGGGATTATGATATACGAGATATCCAAAGAGATATTAGAAGGATCTTGTGATGCTAATCGAATATCGATATTTAAAGATTCAAGTCCACCGGTGGATACTTATTCACGATTGGTGGTCTTCTTTGTGTCCTGAAGTCTACAAGACAAGCGTGCATAGCTCGCTCCACAATGGAAGGCGAGTTTATAGCCTTGATAAATTTGGAGAAGAAAGTTTGAATGGCTTTGGAATTTCCTAGAGGATATTCCATGCCAGTGGCTGCTATCAACATACACTGCGATAGTCAGTCGGCTAAAGGAATGACACAGTGAAGTGTGTATAATGGTAAGTCTCGACACATACGGCGTAGACAAAATACCATTAAATAAGTGATCTCTAATGGTTTGATTTCTGTCGATTATATACGATCGTAGGAGAATCTTGCGGATCCGATTACAAAGGCTTAGCTAGAGATCAGGTGTCAATCTTGACAACCGGAATTGGACTGAAGCCTATTACTCATGTTTCCTTGTAGTGAAAACCCAACCATGTTGACTGGAGATCCCAAGATCATAGTTCAAAAGGGACAACTAAGCTATAAGGAACAGTCCAGCACTTATCCATTCTGAGAGAATAAAAGTGCTATCTGCAGAGGGTGTGAGCTTAAGCTTAGCTTTTAATGATTCTTGTAGCTTGATATTCAAGTGAGGTAGGGCATAATACCCTTGATAGGAGGTCACCTATGTAAGTGTGAAGTGGGGCCGCTTCTATGAGAATTTTGAGGCTTGAATTCTCTAAAGCACTTTCTGAAACCAAGTGTTGTCCAGGGCCGAGACGGACACAACCATGAGAACCGAAAGGTGCTAGGGGAAATATTGTGTAAGTGCTATTGTCTTGGTTTACACTAAAGGCTGAACAGTTCAAGACCTAGTTCACTGATTAGCCGACTAAATCTGATAGTACTTCACTAAGGCAAGTTCAAAGCCAGAAGCTATTTCTCCTGATGCAATATTTTTCCGTCTGACTTCTCTTCAGAGTGTGCATTTTCATTTGCATTAATTTTCATTCATGTGGGGGATTGTTGGAGAAAAAGCCCTTTTTGAAGGGTTGAATAGTCAACTTTAGCGATAATTACGGATAGGCTCCGATGTATGTCATCGAGAGTTAATGATATCATTAAATACTCCATACAAAGTAGTTGATGATGGGCTTTTGAATCACTCGATTAGGATATCGGGTGAATGAGAAATTAATGGCTAAAGTTGGTAGAAAATATGTAAGAGATGGGAGTTGAAGGGAGGACCTCACCCCATTCTCCCACATTGAAAACATGAGTGTTGGGAACTCAAGTGATAAGAGCAGTGTGTCTCTTATGGATGTGCCCCAAGGGGCAAGGCACTTTTTGTGCAGGATGGAGGACTTAGATTATTCCACACGCGTGAACGCCGCCGCCGCCGTACGTCCGTCCAGCTCGGCTCAGCTCGGTTCGGTTCCGGTGTTACTATTAATTTTTTGGACAAAATTTCTTTATGAAATTAACCATAAAATTAATTTTGGAATGTGATTGGGTCATTCGACCAATCAGAATTCATTGAGTCATTCGATCAATGAGAATTCAGACGACACATCATCCGACCAATCAGATGAGTGGATTAAGTCGAAATTAGCCTAATAATTTCGACCTAGATGACCTTCCTTGAGGGAGAAGTCGGCCATTACTTTTCCAAGGGGAAAAGTTTGATGACGTGTCTCGGCCAATCATATTTGAGCATCGGTACCTCATCTCCACTATATAAAGAACCTCATGGATGAGAGTTTAAGTATTGAATTTTCTCTTGTGTCTTTCCACCACAAAGAGTCAGTCATATAGATCTAGATATTTAGTCGAAGAGAAGTCGGAGCACTATGTAAGTTCGCCGGAGCTCGGGTTTTTGAAGTGCCTTTAAATCCGAGACGAAAGCCGTTGTATCTTGGGAGGCGATTCTACTACTAGTAGGCACCATACATGAAGCAATTTGTCTTTCAGAAATTATAGAATCTACTCGCTTCTGGTTTGATTTTTAATCTTTGTTTCAGATCAAACTTTTATTGTTCGCTCGTTGAGTTAGATCGTATGATTAGATTGTACAGGAGCCTCGTTAGATAGTATGACTATTTATATTCGCATTATTTATTATCTAATTTAATAATTAAGTAATTAGTTAAAGTAATTACGGATACATTCAGAAACCACTCCACACACTATTTACACCTATCCCAACAAACATACATTCCAAATACGTGTTTGTCACAAGAAATAGTCAGCAATCTGTAAATATGATAAGGGCTAGACAGTGATGTTGCATGATACGTTCAGAAATGAGTGTCCGTAAATATCCTATTGACGCCGGAGAAGTTTTGTCATAAGAATCTCGATAAACGAAAGTGTAAGTATTGACTACCACTTCACTCTCGAAAAAATGACAACTTCAAGCCTCCAAGTAATTATTGGGGTGTCACTATCAACTTTAGCTTGTTCACACAGATCCAATGACCCTGTCCGATAGTTTGCCGGTGCATTGGTGCTAGTTTCTTGTGCTCTTATGATGGTTGTGATTTGTTTGTTTTGTTAAGAGTTTGTGTTGAGATATCTTCGATGTATTTTTTTTGTTGACCTCTTGGCTTTTCTCTCATCTTTATAGATAATTCTTTTAATAAAATTTTAAATTGTTGTTCCAAAAAAAAATAAAAAAAAATAACTATAGCTATCAGGGACAAGGACGGAGGCAAGTGTATTTCCAGGGGGCTAAGCCCACCCGAACAAAAAAAATATTACGCTAAAAAATATACGTAGTGCAGTTCGATCTATAAAATATTATTAATCCAGCTCACCCGACGAATTGGATATAGTCCATTAGCCCACTCAAAGTTCAAATCCTGGCTCCGTCGTAGATCGGGGAAACACTTAAAGAACCATTGTGTAATGTTGTTTCACCTAAATATAGTGGGAGTATGGTTAGACCGTACGTTAAGCAGGTGTCGTAGAGAAAACAAATCAACAAGTGTTGTTGACTATATAAGGCGAAAAAAATATGCTTGTAAAGCATGTTATTTGAATTTGATTTGTATGCCTCGTAAATAGTTATAGAAAAATTATGTTTCGGTCACTTTTACTTTGTTTTACGCAGCACACCACGTAAACTTCAAATATTTTCACATTTTTTAGATATCATCAATTTGTCTACCTCCCATGAAAACCCACCTAAATGCTATCTATATGTAACGTATTCGTCACTTTTTTTTGGGGGGCAATAAAAAAACCACTCAAACCGCATGAAGAGAATTGTTGGATTCCTTTTTGGCCCCTCACCTTGCGGCATAGAATTGTTTTGTGAGGATGGTAGGTATCAAAAATGTCGTTAAGAAGTGTTATTCACATACCAAGATTTATGTCTTTCAACCTTATAATAATATTTGCCTAAATATTCAAAAATTATTTTATTACAAATTATTTCTAGAAGACTCCTCACATCTATAATTTTAAGCTCTATACATGCTTCACGTAATTTTAGTCCGTCAACTCCAAGATAAATTAATTTAGCAAGAATGCCCAACTCTATATCATACCAATGTTATGAAAAAGAATACGTATTTGTACACAAATAAACCAAATTAATGTTTTTAATGAAAAAGGGAAAAAAATTACTATCAACCATTTGATTTAGTTTATATGAGTTTTTATTTTGGGAGAGTTTATATGAGTTTTAGGTGTGTGGATAAATTGTGTCTAAATCACTCTCTTATTAAAAATTATATTTCAATTTGACATTCCATACCCATTTGTGGGTTAATACTATCTGCATTATATAATCCACCAAACCAGAGAGAAATAATTTCTCTCATTCAATGCTGCTGAGTTATAGTCGGAGATGTAGCAGGTTTGATGGTTTAAACAATTGTAACAATTCCACAAAATTTAAATGATTTTCTTCATTCAAAAAAAAAAAAAAGAGCTTCCGTTTATTAATTCAAGTGGAAAAGGCCACAGTCATACATAGAGTTCAATCTATACAATCATTCAAACCCTAGGTTAAATGTAAATTCCTAACTCTAATATCCATCTGGGTGATCAAAACATTAATGGTTGGGTAAAACTCACAATAACCGTGCAGTGGTCCGATTTCTCGGTGCCGATAAAATAAGCCATGCTTTTGAAATGATAAGGCTACTCCGCCCTATTATCAGTCTTTCCTCAAAGGTTCTTGTTGATCCATTCTTTCTTAGATGTGTAGGAGAAGAAAGTGTTCCAATCGTTCCTAGGTATCATGTTCTTTTAGATTGTCCTTGAAGTCATGCAGTCCCGCAATGCATGGAGGTTAGTCTCCTCATCACACTTGCAGATGCCACATGTGGGTGTGGCAATGACATGCCTCCTACAAAGAGGCGATAGTGTGGACAAGGCATTGTGTGAGGCTTTCCATAAAATGAAGTTCGATCTTGTTGGTCCTTGAGCCTGTACAAGCTAAGCTTGTCCTGGTCCTCGGCATTGACATCGACTTATTAAGGAATAGTCAAACAATTATCCAATTAACTACTTTCACCCATCTAATCGATAATCGGGAATAAGCATTAACCAACCAACCATCAGTTGAATCATCATCTCTCCTAAAAGCTTAAACTGATGGGGAGCTAGATAGATAATTAACATCTTATATATTTAACACGCCCATCAAGTGTGGGCCTATTATATTTTTAGAGAGGCCCAATACTTTTTTTGTTTGTTTGTTTTTGGGGCCCAACGCTTTTGTTTTTTTGCTTGTTTGTTGTTAGGTGACTGTGCTAGGAGCGAGGTTTGAACTTATGATCTTCTGCTATGATATCATGTTAAGACCATCTCTCATGAAGCTTAAGCTCAAGGGTATATCTGAAGATAATTAACATATTATACATTCAACACCATCCTAAAGATTATATCAACTCATTCGTGGGTGAAAACTCCTAAAATGGTGCTAGACGTCATGCAACAACCTACCATTCATTGCCCAGTTCAATAATTCACCTTTATGGATTTAACTAACCGAAACAAAATTAAGAGCGAGGAGCCGCTCGATTTACACCGATAAACCCTATTACATAATCGAATCTAAACAACTCATACAACAAGAAAAACATTCTATTGCTACACTAGTTTTTACCACACAATTAGTTATGCATCTAAATCAAGCATTAAGAACAAATTCTATTATAAGAATTCATCGATATATCAACAATCAACACACTGCTCATTCCCAATTTCATCAAATAGAAGGTGATTTCATCAATTTTCACATTATTTCGCTATTTAGATGTTTAGCTACTCATTATAACTACAAAAGCAATAATCAAACAAGGAATTAAAGCCATGAAACTGAAAATTCTAGCTAAATTCAAATTTCTTCCTTACTTAGGTAAGAAACATGAAATTAGCTCCAAGCCTATGGAGATTCACCAAGGAGATGATGGTTTCACCATTTTAGAGTAAAGCCCAAGCCAAAATACACTTCAATTTTGAGAATAAAGACCTACGATTCTACTTTTTATGCTAAAGGAATTGAAAAAAATGCAGAGAGAATTTTTTGTTTTTTTAATCTAATCATAATCTAGAATCATTTGTTGATTCCCTCTTTCTCTCTCTTTAAGCCCTTTTTATAGTGTAGGAAATTCTCTTGTTCTGAATTATGTCCGTCTGAAGTACGTATATGCCCAGAATACTTTTTACTCGTGCAAGAGAAACTAGGGCTACAAGCGTGTTCCTGCTCTGAATAGATACACGCATGTTGTGAATATATAGTGACTTAGCAACAGGACTGTTTCAGGCGTGTGTATGCTCTGAGTAGGTATGCACCTGAAACTGAACAGAATGCATGATTACTCCTGCTCTCTTCTGGTGTGTAACTGCTCTGAGTAGGTTGTCACATTGTATATCGATATTAGCCATTTGTTATAAATCGATTACATCTTGATTTTTTAATTTAAAAGATTTTAATCAATTTATTTATTTTATATTATTCCCTGGTATTTTTTTATAGGAAATAATATAAAATGAATTTCAACTTTAGGCAAATGTATTATGTGACATATTTGATGTGTCACATAAAATTTTCATATCTACAAATGCCCCCTCGAGATAGAATTTGTAATGCGGTTTCGTGTTTAATCCCTGAAATGCTACAAAAAAACACAAAATCGTAACAAATGGAATTTTATTAATTTTTTGAAATAAAAAGCGGTACAATCTCTATGATCCCTTGATTCTCCTTTTTTGATGATTAATAGCTTCCCGGATATGGCGGAAAACTTTGAATTTGGTGACGATTTATGACTTCCGGATATGGCGCGAAAGCGTCTTTAATTTGAAATGACTCGGATATGGCGGAAGACTTCAAAGTTGATGAAGATTGGAAGGAACTTTTGTGTTGCCTTCGACCCTTCGTTGAAGAACTTTGGCCCTTTGTTTGTTGATGAACTTTGGACTTTTTTGTTGATCTTGGCGTTTATGATGCTTTTGATCCTCTAGCCTTTCTTGAAGAGTTTTTAGTTGTTCTTGGAAGATCACCAACTTTGTGTTGATGCAGAGTGCTGAAAGCTTTCCCAAATCTTTGTGTCTTCACTCTTCTTGTTGCCTTGCTCTCTTCTTGTTGTATCCTCTGTTCTTGTTGTATCCTCTCTTTTCTTGTTTTTCCGGTGCTTTCCTCTTGTGTGACTTTCTTCCTTCTTGTGTGTGTCTATCTTCCTTCTTGTGTGTGTCTGTCTTTCTCTCAAATGACCAAGGTCCCTCCTATTTATAATGTTGGAGGAGAAGCCTAGTGGTGGAAGTGCATTGAATATAAATCAATAAAATCCTAAATTATATTTTAATGGACTTTATGATTTAAACAATTATATATTATTTCCTAATATTAAATGTAGGAAACAATACAAAATAATTTAAATTTAATGGCATATGTAATATGTGATAAATATAGTGTGTCACATTGTATATCGATATTAGTTATTTGTTATAAATCGATTAAATCTTGATATTTTAATTTAAAAGATTTTAATCAATTTATTTATTGAATATTATTCCCTGGTATTTTTGTATAGGAAATAATATAAAATGAATTTCAACTTTAGGCAAATGTATTATGTGACATATTTGATGTGTCACATAAAATTTTCATATCTACATAGGTATACAACTAAAATCTTCATTTCTCAAAATTCATCTTCAACACCTCTAAATCGTCTTACTTTTCCCGGATACATCAACTTTTGGCCTGTAAATCACTCACAAACAATACTACCCAAGTAAAATCATGGGGTATGCATGGGAACCCGTGTAATGCGATAAAAAAGTCCACATTTAAGCGGTAAATACAAGATTTCTCATTAAGTGTGATATGGAACCTGGAGTGATAAAATAAGCGAGATTAAACATGTGAATAATAAAATTACGGCACGAAATACTATAAAATAGGATGATACATGTGTGAAATACATAGAGGAGTTGACTCTCATCACCAGGCTCATGAGTTTCTTTTTTTGAGATTTCAGCAAGATGTTTGCTTTCAAAAAAAAAAATTTGGTTTTGCCCAAAAACCATCAAATGTCATTCTTCTTCAGGTATAAAAGTAGGGATCTACAAAGGCTTACATGCATATCAATTACAGATGTTTTGACATTCAGTCACATTTGTACAATAATACCAACTTTTTTATTTAATCCTCCAAGCTAAATCTGTTCACAATGAGTAGTGATTGGATATCAACCCTCATCGACAGCAGCATGACGCGAGAATCGTAGATAATGATGATAATAATAAGTAAAATGAAATTGGAATAAGGACTAATAAGACATATAATGTGTATAGTTGTCCCTTTCGGTCTAAAAGGGGCAGTTAAATTCCATTTGTCCGCCTATGATTGACGGGTTAAAATATGTAATAACTTGCCAAAGGTATGAAGCTTGCTCAAATAATGTTATATGGATGAAAATAACCATTAATTAATTTTGCATTAACAAGTTACAATAATATCATTTGTTCTATTTTTCTCAAACAAGTAAATACAATGAATGCATAAATTGAAAATCACAAGTAGGTATTTACAAGCGAACAACCTATGTGATTAATACAAATAGTATCATCTCATAACCACAATTACAAACAAAGGAAGCCCAGAAGGAAGGCAAACTACAAATTTATTGAATATGCACCCAAATGCCTTGACTCGGAATATCTTGATGAACCACGAACAATAGATAATATCCGGGCGGTGCTAGATTACCGGTAGTAGGTGTCGTCACCCCGACCTGATAGGACGAGTTTCCAAGTTTTTTGAAATTCCCTCCTCCAAGGACCAATAACCTTTGGTTCTGAGAGAATGAATGTGTTGTAAAAGGGGCTGCAACCATTGTCACAGTTAACAGTTTCTTTTGAATCACACCCGAGACTGTAAATCGAACAGTCAATATTTGTCCATATTTAATTTCAGACTGAGAAATTGGTGAAATAATTTTTGGCCTCAAGTTATCTGAACTCGCATCTAAGTAAGAGGGAGAAAACGCTTCTAATCTTAACTCGGTTGGAAATAATACCCCACTGAAATCGTAACCCTCATGCGGGTTGCTTCCAGCGACCAGAACTCGTCCATCCCGAAGTAAACCCGCAGTGGAATGGTACATTCTAGGTATAGTAGAAGGATTTTGTATTTCAAACCTTGAATTAACAGGCTGATCAGGTTTGTAGATCAACGGATTCAGAACAGGGTTTCGACCTAAATCCCACCCGGCGATTCCATTGGCTGCACCGTTTATAATCAAAATGTTACCATTTGGCAATAACACCATGTCACCCATAACCCTAGGCATTGGCATTCTTTCTATTTTCCACTTAGGGTTTTTGTCTGAAATCTTCAATCTACCATAAGTATTCAAAGCTACGGTAAAGATGCCATTTACGGCATTGTTATAAGAAGCTTGTGGCGCACCGCCACAGACGATAACTTCAGTTGCAGTGGCTGCTCCTTTGAGGCTCTTCAATGGTAAGAGAGCAGCAGACCCTGTACTAGGATAATTTCTGGGATCCCCACCAGGTATTGAAGGGAATGTTTTAACGACCACATTTTTTGTATAATCAAACAATATAGATTGGTTGTTGGCAAAGATGAATAGATTTCCATTTGGGTTGAGAAAGATGAACGGATACAGGTTGTTCTCTATACCGCCATCATGCGTCTGTTGAAGAAAAGGCAAATAAATTGCTTTTGTGTCAGCAGCAATCTTGGGATAAAACTCATAGTCGAATTGCCAAGTACCACCGACAATGATCATCCGACCGTCCGAAAGTATCTGGTTGGTTGCATACCATCTTCTTTGAAAGAAAAAATTGTTGATTTCTTTCCAGTCACAACCAGATGAGCATGGGGTGAAGAGTCTCACGGCACGGTCTCCGTCATTGAACCCACCGGTTTGGGCTAACGTGCCGTCTGGCATGACGGAGCCGGAGGAGCACCAAGTGTTGGTGAGGACCATGAGTGGGCGTATGGTGTTTGCAAGAACATCGTACTCTACAGAATGGGCAGTGCAGTCAACTTTGACAACAAGCTCGTTTGGGTTATTTCTGCACTGCCCATTAGGCAAAGAGATGTTAGAGAAGCCATAATCAGTTCTGTCCAAAAGGATGACTTTGTCGTTGTGGAGAAGTTGCATGTGCATGGCTGAAATGCCGGTGTTCGATTGAAGTAAGTCCCATTTGCCTCCGGTGATCGCTGCAACGTTGATGTTCCTCCGGCCACAGACCATTAGAATTATTAGCAGAAGATGCCACCGGAAAAAGCTAAATGTGAAAGCTTGAATAGACATGATTTATGCTAAGTGTTTGCAAAGAAGGTTGTTTTTATCTCCTTTGAAAGACCATTAGGGTTGCTTATATACTTTTTCATGAACTTGGGGAAGTTTATTTTAAGCACCCTAACAACCATGGGAAAGGGAAACTCTGACTTTTTGGAAATATATAGTTTTGGTTAGGTTCCTAACGACATTATCCTATGAAATATTCTGCAGACCCAATCAATTATTCCTTTAAGGATATTGTAATATTTGGTAGGAGAAATGTCGTAGATTCTTTAATTTCATGGGACATTATGCTAGCAATTATTTATGTTGTAACAAATTCTGGCAAAGGAGGAGTTGACATTTTTACCAAAACTTACCTTCCAAATACGTGTTTGTCACCGGAAATAGTCAGAATTTTGTGAACGTGATGTCAACAAACACATGCCTTCCAAATACAAATACGTGTAGATCTTCCATCCATAGATATTTCGTGTAACACCCCAAATCTCGGGTCTGTTAAAGCTACATGAGCCATAAAAAATGTAGTTAACTGCTTATATTGTCGTCCTCGTTTGGTCAAAACGGACTAGCTATCTAACCCGAGTTGACAAGACTTGTCTCACACTTATAAGGAGGTAATATTTGTCACAAAGAATTCAGTTAACTGTGTAAACCGTCGTCTTTGCTTGATCTAAAAGAGATAAGCTGAATTGACAAGACCCGAGTTGACAAGACTTGTCTCACACTTATAAGGAGGTAATATTTGTCACAAAGAATTCGATTAATCGCAGAACCGTCGCTTTCTTGATCTAAAAGAGATAAGCTGAATTGACAAGACATGTCTCACAATGTTTCCCACATTTACAATGTGGGATATCATATTCTCCCCGCCCCCTATATTAGCAAGGGTGTCCTCGTCAGAATTTGTCCCAGACTCGTTAAAAGGGCTAACCCGATCGAGTTGACAAGACATGTATCACACTTATAAGGAGGTATTGCTTCCCACATTTCCAATGTGGAATATCACATTCTCCTCGTCCCAAATATTATCAAGGGGCGTCCTAGCCAGTATTTGTCTCAGATTCGTCCCACATTTCGAATGTGCGACATCACATTCTCCCCTTATAAGCAAAGGTCTCTCACATTCCCCCCAGTAAGCAAAGGACGCCATCGCCACGATTTGTCTCGAGACTCGTCCCTACTAGAGGAATCCAGAGGTGGCCATCACTGTCTCCCACGGTGTGGCACTTAGTCACATCTGGTAGTCCCCGGATTGGATAGCGCGCTAAGTAAGGCGATAATATAGGATCAGTTAATCGCTAGACAATCGCATCTCGCGTGTGCCTAACAAAAAATTGCTTCAGTTAATGGCGTTTATGTCTCACACTTATAATGAGGTAATGTTTATCTCATACTTTCAATGTGGGATATCACATTTCGTACGGGCATACCCCCGCAGATAACATCTACTGAATGGAAGCACTGCCCGTACTAGATGCTTATTTTGAGTTTTTGTGGGGTATGAGTTTTCCTAGTACATATTATCTATGGGTAACATTCTTTCCTGTAGATATTATGTGAGTGAATATAGATATTTTGTACAGATAGTATTTAAAAAAAGTTTTTCCCATTATTACTTTTTTCTCTATCTCCTGTCTTGTCAACAAGAAAATCAAGGGGGCTGATTCATTTTCGGGACTGATTCTGTGAAAACTTTCGGGTCATATATCATTTTCCTTTAAAAAAAAAGTACTTGAAACAACGTCGAGTCCGAGTGAAATCTTGATTCTTGAGAGGGGGACGAAAGACATACGGAAAGAGAATGACAATTCCTGAAGGAGTACACATCTAAATCTCTTTTTTTCAGAAACAAAAGATTTATTAGAAACAGCCGAACTAACGATGAAAAATACAGAATGTCACGCCGGACCCAGGGGCGGCAGCAAAGGTAAGCATTTGGGTCAATTGACCCAAATCTAAAATATTAATAAAAAAAAATCAATGTATTTTTTACATTATCTAAAATTTTTATGTTCTAATATCTACTCACTGATTCGCTAAAATTTTCAAATATTGACTCTTGACACATAATATTCATATTTTTTTATATAATAATACATTAGAAACTTGTAATACGATATGTCGTTATCGATTCATGACCAGTGTCACACAATTCCGGTAGCCGGACCACCGCCAGCAGAAAGTTGGACACTTGGACTAACAAAAATACACACCAAAACAGGCTAAAACCATCATACATGTGAGCCGAAATGCAACCAAAATAGAACAAGAAAACTAACAACAGCAGCTTAAAGATTGGGAGAACCCAATACTGCCAAAGTCTATAGAACTCCATGTCTATTGTAATGATAACATGGACTATACGTTAATGGTAGTTCGAGGACAATACCTTCCCATATTCGATGACTTGGGATATGACTGTTTCGGAGTTCCAACAATCGTTATTGCATTCTCTTTACATATGTACGTTACTAGTACACATAAAATATGCACAAGAAAATGATCAAACGGTTATGATTTTTTTCCTTCTGAGTTCTTAGATTTTTATTATGTAAATGTACGGTTCATGTCATTTTGTGTGTATTTGTGTTCTTCCTTTTCATAACTCATCTCTATGCCATTTTTTTTTTTTTTCATTTCATCTTGGATATTCTTTACCATGTATTCATTTCTGAGTGACATAATGTTATCCTTTATCGAACCGGCTATAACTCTTTGTGTGGCTTGCCGATGGTCATTATGTATATACGTTAATTACGTAGATACGTTTCGATACGTACATATTACATGTACCACGAGTTGATGCCTCTCATCGTACTTATGTTTGAGTTTGAATTTCCACATTGAGAAAATTCTGTTAGTACTACATCCGTTTCAAAATATAAATCGTCTTACAATTTTAGTTATGTCCTACAATATAAGTCAGTCTACGTTACCAATACAACATTTATTATTTTTTTCTCTATATTACTCTTAATTTATTATCAATTCAATCACTTTTCATTACTTAACAACCATTGTATTAATGATAGTCAAGGGGCATTTTAAAAAGGAAAAATTAGGTAAAAGTCCTATTTTTTTCCCTTAATAAAGCATTAATCCTGATTCAATTTATTAGTAGCAATAAGGACAATAATTTTTCGTTCGGACTAAAATACCCCAATTATATCACACAGAATCTGAACGCTTTTTCACGACTCGTTTCCCACTTCAATGGCGTCACTCACCACTCCAAGCAATCATCTTATTTGCGGTGGAACTACCACCATATTCTCCATATTGGTCGCCAAATCACCGCCGTGAAGCTAACAACAACACCGGTAATCTTCACCGTCGTGAAAGAAAGGTAATTAGTACTACAAAATACTATTTCTTTCTTAATTTCAACACAACCTTCCACTTAATTGCTTCGATCTGCACCAGAAAACCACTACGGAACAACCGCATTTACACTTGAATGACTTCATACAACAGTTTATTCACCTCTCTCCACCACCAAAAAAGCATATTTCTCTGTACTTTTACAATGTTTCTTTATTACATTTGCTTATCTTAGCTGCATTACCCCTATAGTATGTTGTAATTGATAAAAATGATAATTTCTATGTTTTTTCTATTCAGATTTGTTTGAAGGCTCAGTTTTTCTTATCCTAGTTTATTATGGAGTTTTGATGTGGTACTTCGATTGAGAATCTTTTTGTTATGACGCAATGAAGTTTTAGTACCAATGATTTCGGTTGCCTCATTAACCCAGCTTGCAGTGAATGAAGAAATAATGGAAGCAGAAGAGGGGGGCGATGAAGGAAGCACCAGTTACTTAGAAGAGAAAACCGAGGCTCCCCGCACTCGTAATAGGCCCAAACGAGAAGTAGAGATCTCCTGAGTGAATTTAATTGAATTTTCTATGGATTTGAAAGCCTTTTGGTTAAGACTTAAAAATGCAGTGATATTAGCAAATGTATATCAGACGATTCTGTCTTTTTGGACATGTTTAATCCTTTACTCCACTTGGATTGAATAAAACAAGTTTTATCTCCTACTTTTTTAAACTCAAATCTCTTTATTTGACATTATACTCTCTTTGCAATCCAAACAATATTTTAACCATTGAATAAGAATGAAGGCAAATAAATTGTTTCCTCTAAAATTCTGTTTTTTTGTCGGTGTTTATGAGCAGGTGACAAAGGACATACAACTAATAGATGCCATTGCTGAGAAACAGGCCCAGATTTTCTCTGAGGAATGCAAATTGTTTCTCTTGATGTGCAAATTCAATCCATATACCCATTGTAAGACAATTTGTTTGTCTCGATCGGACTTTTTTGGCCAAATTTCCAGCTGAATTTCTTTGAATTCATTCTTAAAAAGCGTCCTTCTGCATCATTCATGTATCGTCTTGTTTGCGGCTAAATCCTTTTAGACTTTTAGTGTTGTCTCATGAATTTCGGTTTGCAGTATGGTTTCTAATGTCAATTGTAACTTTTTCTTAGCGATTTGCTACGAGTTTTATTGATGGTATCAGATGTTCCCACCAGATTATGGAGCAGTAGCTTTTGCAAGAGATTGTTGTGTTAATTGTATTTTACATATTTACCGAAATTGATGTTATTTACATCCATTCTTGCAACACTACTCATTTTCAATGCTAAAAAAAAATAAAAACACAAAAAAAAAAGCACAACCATAATTTACATGTTTCGGTGATGTTTTTGTGCAACATTTATGTGCTTATATTAGTTGTATCCTTCTATCATTTCATAAGCAGAATTTTGAATGTCCCAGTTCGGATTTTTCCACTTCCATGAGGACATGGAAGCTTTCTGAGGAGGGTATTGTCATGTATATATTTGAGATAGCCATTGGTATTTGATAAAGCTATTTGGGACCATGAATATATTGTTGAGCCATAACTATTTTGGAGTCCTCCTTAGTGTTAGTAGGATTATGAGTACATACAAGAATGATCAAGTTGAAATGAGTGGATTATCAATGAGATTTTGAAGCAGCTTGAGGTTTTCAAAATATATGTCATGTTTGCATTTCAGCCTGGAGTTTGGAAAGTTGAGCAATGTGGTTGTAAATAAGTGACCTGAAGTTTAGAACAAGTTAAGTTTAGAACAAGTTTGCCATGTTTGATATTCGAAAATCGATGATCGATGATCGATGTCGATATGATATGAGATGATATCGATGTCGATCGATGATCTCGTAATTCGCTTTATATGAACCAGATATGAGCCAAATGTGTGTGCCTTGAAGTAGTCACTTGAATTAAGACTTAAATGATACTGATTACATGCCTTGAAGTAGTCTCCTTATTTTACTAGTTGCATATTTTGTTCCATTTCTTTTTGGGGCTTTAGTTTTGCCATTTTTTTGTTTTCGCTATCGTGGTGTTGATTTGAAGGAAAAATGTACAAAGTTTGAGGTATTACTTTTCAGCTATATTTGCTGTTGAATTCTGTTGTTGTTGGTGTTAATTCGAGTGGAATATGTAAAGATTTGAGCTTTATTCTTCTGCCATTGTTGCAGTTTTTTTGGATTGTTCTTTCTTCCATTATGGTTTGCCATTTTTATGTTTATTTGGGCCTTAATTTCGCCAATTATTCTACGATAATTTAAGAGATATATGCAAAGATTGGAGCTTTTACTTCGCCGCAAATATGAGGAAAATATGCAAGAAGCATTTTGTTGAAGGGTTTTTTTTGCCTTATATGATATTGTGTCACTTGAATTAAGCCTTAAATGAGCCTTGTATGAGCCAGATATGTGTGCCTTGAAGTAGTCACTTGAATTAAGCCTTAAATGAATCGATACTTGATAATCGATCATCGATCATCGATACTACATCGACATCGATAATGATCATCGATACTACATCGACATTCGCGATCGATTGTGTTCGTGTAATGCTGTGATTGAATTTGGCTTTCAAATACTACGTCGAATAGGTATCAAACGCGGTCTCAAAATGAAGATAAAAAAATATGAACTTTGGTGAAACAATTTTGATGATCGGTGTTAGGATCAAAAGACGGATCGTTTATAAGAAAAACGCGCCTCAGGTTAATACAAATATTTTTTCGTCTTTCAAAATATACGTCGGAAGGGTATCGTATTTGGGCTCAAATTGAAGAACAAAAAAACATGAATTTTGGTGAAAAATTTTGATGATCGGAGTTAGAATCAAAAGTTACGGGTGTTTGAAAAAAAAAAAAAAAACATATAAGCAAATTAAAGTAAATATGTATACGCAAACAATACCACTGAAAATTCTGCTGCGTCTCATAAAGGTAATTTTTGTCTGTCTGAAATTGTTTGTCATTTTTGCAATTAAAAAATATATGTGTCCTATTTATTCATTTTATACCAAAAAAAGGACTTTTGGCTCTTTATCTCTTTTAAATATTAATTATCAAATTTATAATATTCAACCATTTTGATGAAACACTATTTTGGAACGGATTATACTACGTGTAACTACAAAATTCGTAAAAATATAATTACAAAGGCCTTCGTTTGCTAAAATTATTGTTTAAAAAAATAAAAATAAAATAAAAACCACCATTTATTTCCTTCAACCTCCGTTTACCATTTGCCAACAGAGCTGCAAATTCTTACTCTCTCTTTTCTTGCCCAAAATTACTGTAGTCCCAAGGAAAATATTGTAATAATGGCTACAGGGATGGAGAAGGATACCGACAAGCTAGCTGAATCTCTGAATGATTTATTCCTCAGTGTCTCCGCAATGGTCAAGGGCGAGCTTCAGGTAACACAATAGCTTGCGAATTCGTACTCTTATTTTACTTTTGGCTAAAGTTTCCTTTCGTTTTTAATTTTAATTTTTTCGGTTTAAGAAAAAGCTTTTGCCATTTTTGTAGTATCCATGGCGCTTTCTTTGAATCACAACAGAAAAGCCTTCTCCTTGTGACCTAAGTTCACATTTTTAGAGTATTATGATTTATAAAACTACAATTGAGGCTATGTCCTTGTTAATTTATGGAATTTACAATTATGGGATGCTTCCATGTAGGCTCTGTCCTTCTTAATTTATTGAATTTACGGTTATGAAATTTATGGTATCATTATTTGGATTCAATTGCTCTGTTCCTAATTGTGGTTGGAAGATATTTCTAGGATTTTCTTATGTTCTTGTTCACAGGGGTGGGGCCGGACGCAGGTCTCGGGTAAGGGGGGTTGGAAACTATAAACATAGTACATATAATAGTGTATTTTTTTTCGGATCAAAGAGGACAGTTGCCTCCCTTAGTTCTACGTAGGTCCGCAACTGCTTGTTCATGTAAGAAAACCTGATGAATTTCGACTGGTGTGTTTTATCTTTCGTTTTTATGCGGTTTGACTAGAAATAGGTGAGTTGAGGCTTCGGGTGCAGAATACATGTTCAAGATTTGAATGGAGTCGGAGCAGCGTTTTGATTTCCGTACCTTAAATTTAATGAAGAGGGATTCTAGAAACATGTAAACATAAACTTATGGGGTGAAATTTCTTCTGAACTTAGATTTTGTGAACCTTATGAAGGGCATGTTTTTGCAGCCATACTTTACAATCGTACTTTTGTGGTGGAAATGTAGGCTTACAGAGGTTTACTGGGGGGGTGTTTCGGTTCTGCAGAAGGCAGCTTATGGCTATGCATTTGCAAATCGATGTTTAGAGAAGAGGCTAACGATGTTTTAAGTATGTCAGAACGAGAGGTTTGTTTTGGTTTGCGATAGGCCACGGGTCATAGCGAACAAGCAACAAAACCCTCTGAGATTCTCTTAGGGTGACGGTCCAAGCACATTAATATTCACTTTTGTCATTCTATTCGATCTGTCTCGTTCCATTCAATTTTTTATTCCGACAATCCAAACACACAGTTAGGGTGTGAATAATACTGCAAGTAAGAAACTTTTCACAGTTAAAGCGTTGGTTTATTGAGCCAATTTGTTAGTACACTTTATTATAATGTATGTATTTCAGGGAACAAACAATCTTCTTGAACTTGTGGAGAAGATGAATACACGGGTTGCTGAAGAATATAAAGGCTACGGCGATCTTGCATCAGGACTACGAGTTTTCATGGACCAGCTTAAATCGAAAGCAGGTAACTTTGATGAGTATGTTCAACAGATCGATTCGATAGAGAATCAGGTCACGGAATTCGAAGCTGTCATCTCAATGCTTGATAAGTATGTCTCATTGTTGGAATCTAAAGTGCAATCTGTGTATCAGAAACCCCAGAATCCCCCTTTATGAATTTGATGAAATTCGAGATCCGTTGTAACTATACACCTTAAATTTCAAATTCTGCCATACATTGTTTATGTTGATTGAGTTTCAATCAATCTTTTGATCAGATTTACCTTGTTACATCAAACACGTAATTGTAACAAAAAAACATACATCAAACTTATACCATACACTACATCGAAATTGTACATATTATTATCATACACAAATACGTTACGAGCTATTGAAGAACTTCTTGTCCTTTTATTCCTCTGCATAAGTTGATGATGATGATCACTATTGAGTAGCTGTAGTTTGAGAAACAATGTACTCGTCATAGGGGCAACTTTGCTGGAATGCCTGGACTGCGAGGGTATTTCTTTGGGGTAGGGCTGTCTTTTCTGCATACAATTGCCGTTCTCTGACCATATTTACTAT
This sequence comes from Gentiana macrophylla, assembly GCA_026214975.1. Taxonomy (NCBI): domain Eukaryota; kingdom Viridiplantae; phylum Streptophyta; class Magnoliopsida; order Gentianales; family Gentianaceae; genus Gentiana; species Gentiana macrophylla. Next base: position 13,499,058 of record CM047815.1, read on the forward strand.
GTGATTCCACTGGATTCAGGAAGAAAAAGTGTAAGTATAGATCGAAAAGTTTATGTAAAAAAACGAGGGGGAGAGCAAAAACATCAACAAAGACACGATTCAGACATTCTGGGCACCGATAATTCGTTGAAATAAATACGTTTAAATATCAAACACTGAATTGATGAAATGTATTTGTCAATATAACTAACAAATGGAATAAAAAAGAACAAGGTTAAAGACAGAGATGACAAACCTGTGCATGTTTTCAAAACAGAACCACCCATCAAATGCACACATCTCTCAGCTTTTCTAACTTCATCCTGTTAATATGATTTCGGAAAAGGTAGCTGTTACTGTTAGTTCCACTTTGTTGACACTATTTTGTCATGAGCCCGTTAAACGTATCACACTCAACTTACTGTAACACCACACCATGCTTAAGCCTTAAAAGCGATCACCAAGAAGTCGAGTATGCACTCTATTTTCATAAAAGTCGAAATACATACAATATAAAATCGACATACTTGGCTTTTTGAAAGTCGGTACTCAACATGATGTCCTAGTAGGTGTGTGCCACAATAAGTTGGGTGTGTTAAGAACCCCATTTGTCGCTTTTTTTCATGATATAAAGGATTGACAAATGATGACCTGACCTGAGGATCATGACCCTTTGCAGCTACAAACAATCCACCGACTCGTACCAAAGGAAGACACAACTCAGCTGAACATAAAAGAGCAAACATCATCTTAAGAAGCAGAATAACATTCCTTAATATAAAGAAATTTATAAATAGTTGCATACGATTTTGACAATTTAAACTGCTAACACATACACAAACATTGTTTACCTAAAATTCTCATCTCTGCAACTGCTCTAGCTACTGCAACATCATACACCTCTCGAAAGCCAGAGGTTTGCCCTACACTCTGTCCTACAAAAAAAAGTTCAACTAAGTGCATCTTTATTTATCATAAAGAAAAACTTAGAGCTCTCAGACAATGCTGTAAGAAAGGAGAAGATAGGCATCATACAACTATGGAAACCATCTTAAACTTGAGGGTAATCCCCGAATGAAAGATCATTACGTGGAGAAAAAAAAATAGACACCTGCTAGAGAAAGTGTTAACTAAATTTTGAATTCAGAAACGAAAAAATACCACCATTTGCAGACAATTCTATAACACCAGAGATATTTATTCAGCAGAATGGTTCCTAGATCTTAGCAAAAACATGTACCAGATAATCAAAATTAACAATGAATGCATCACAATATGCATCACCATTCACAAATCTTTAATATGAACTTCAACTTATAAGAAATATACCTCAATAAACCGTGGTATAAGAACAAACTGTAGAGGATAAAACCACATCATTCTAAAACACAAAAAATGAAGTTAATTCGAAGCTCACTCTGCAATCTACATTACAAATATACATGTTTTCTATACGAGAAGAAGTGGCTAGAGATGTTTTTAGATGCAAAAAATCAACAAGACTATAAACAACAACAACAACAACAACAACACAGCTACTTTGTGAACAATGGATGCAATTTCTAGAAGCATATATCGAATTTGCAGCGACAAGCACAAGAAAAACAAAGCGAATTACCTCTGCTCGTTCTCGTACTATATTCACATTCGCTAAACCTGTAACACCAACTGAATGCTCCAAAAATAAACACCTTTTATTCATAGACTCTACAAGAGTCACTTCCCAACCTGCAAATACGTAAAAATCACAACTTTTCCACATTCAAAATGAACTATCAACGCTTTATTATCACATCAATATTCATGAAAGAGAACATAAAAGGTCACCAGGACAAGCAATAGCTAATATTAACCCAGGAAGGCCAGCACCGCTTCCAACATCAACAAGATTAATACTTTCAGAGGATGTTCCACAATGCTGTAGATAAGATTCACTGATAGGATTTATAATCGCCAAAGAGTCCTCAATATGCCTCTCCATCACCTCATTTTCATCCCTAACTGCCGTAAGATTCATCTTCTGCACCACAAAAATTTGATAGAAAATTCAATCATATACGTTCAATACTCCTTCAAATGCATCTTTTAGGTGTACAAGTACAACTGAACCTGGTTCCATTCGAGGAGGCAGTTGATGTAGAGATGAACTTGCTGCTGTTGGTGGTGATTTAAGGATTCGAACTGAGAGGAGCTGAGAGGAGTGACGCTAGAGGTTGTACTGAAGAAGGAACGGCTTGTTCTCTTGGATTTGCATTTCGATATGGAGCGAATTTGATAGAAAGCTGGAAGGTGTTTGATGAAAGTTCCCAAAGAGTTTGGAGCGTTGAAGGCTAGAATTCTGTTTCGGCACATCAGCATATTGGTCTTTCTCGCCTATGGATACTGGCAAATGACACTGTTTTTAAAGACATTAGGGCACTCCCAGCAGAAGTCCTATATCTAAAATGAAGATAGAAAATAGAGTTTACCTCAAGATGAGTCATTATACGTTACCAATACAACATTTATTGTCATTTTCTCTATCTTACCCCTATTTTATTATGGAGGAGGAAATTTGATACTCCCTCCGTCCTATTTTGTTTGGGATATTTTGGAACTCACAATATTTAAGGAGACATCAATTAATGAGTTGTCTGGTTATTTAAAACTTAACTAAGACATCAATTAATGAGTTGTCTGGTCAATTAAAACTTAACTAATTTACTTTTTTTATCCTTTTTATATATAGCATTATATTTTCATAATATTTAAGAGATATCAATTAATGAGTTGAGGCAATTTAGGCAACTAAAACAAAAACTTTAATTTTATTTAGAGTTATGAGACTTATTTTGGGACAACCAGAAAAGAAATAAGTCTCAAATAAATTGGGACGGAAAGAGTTGATAATCGGTAGGTGTATGATGAAAATTTCCAAAAGATTGGAGCGTTGAAAGTTAAAAGTCTGTTTCGGCACATCAGCATATTGTCAAAGGTCTTTCTCGCCTATGGATTATGGGAAATACCACAATTATTTGATATTATCACTCGCCCCATGTTTCTCCGGTAATTGAGTTAGAGAGCTTTGCTATTAGAGCGGACTGTTAGATAACTGATGTGTATAAATAAACAAAATAATTTTTTTTTTTTTTTTTATATACGATGATCATCCGACGGTTATTTCCAACAAAATTCTGTATCATAATTTTTCATTTTTCTCTTGTCTCAGGTTGATTAACGAGAATAGCAATTATTAAAATCTGGTATAGTTACGCTTTCGGATTGTGTTTCTTTATAATCTCACAGCCACTTTTTTTTCAATATTACGATAAACACTTCTATGTATTCCTCTTTTTACGATAAACACTCGTTACGATAAACACTTCTATGTATTCGTCTTTTTACGATAAACACTCGTTTGTTTCATTGTTACGATAAACATCCTATTATTTTTTTGTTATGATAAACACTCTTATGTATATTTTTGTTACAATTATAGGACAACGGGGTGATTATCGTAACAAAAACATATACATGGATGTTAAGTGTAATAAAATCAATACATACAATAAATGGGTGTTTATCGTAACAAACACGAATATATAGGATTGTTTATCGTAACAATGAAAGATTGATGCTAGTTTTGAGAAAATATAAATACATTGGAGACTAAAAGTGTAATTATTCCATTAAGAACTAGAGAAAAATAGCTTTAAATCCATCTTATTGGCTTTTATTAGGTTTCAATCTACACTCCTTTTTATACTTGCAATAAGAACAAAATAATTTTATTTGGACTAGATTACCCCCTTTCACAAGCTCACACAGGCCATCTATTATATGTACCATCTTCGATCGAATTCATTTCTTCACTCAATCATCTCTCCCATCAAAGTTCTCTCTTTTATCAAAATTTTCCCATGGCCGGAGGAAGGAAATGAGGAGGTCCAAGGAAGAACACCGTCGCCCATTCCGTCCAAGCTGGGTTGCAGTTTCCGGTCGGTAGAATTGGTTGATTCTTTAAGAAAGGTCGTTATTCGCAACGTGTAGGAACCGGAGCTCCGGTGTACTTGGTTGTCGTCCTTCAATGGCGAGTGCGCTAGAATATGGCCAGGCAGTGAGCACGCTTACTATGATGTTGCCAGCATGGGGCATCTAGTTACTTGGAGCATGCCACGTGCTGGTCAACTAAAGTGTAATATGGATGCGGCTGTGGCAAAGGATGCTCGAGTGTTGGTCAAATTTTCCGTGACAGTATTGGTTCGATTGTGGCTGCCTTCTCATCTCATCTTGACCCTGATAGGCCGGAGATTTTGGAGATGCCGCCTATTCCTCTCACGATACATGAGGCTCGGACCTTGGGTCTCTCGTCACTTGTAGTTGAGAATGACTATGTATCTTATGATCATGCCCTTACGGGTGCTTTACCGCAGACTTCTCGGTGCTTGGATGTTTAGCTGAGAATTATTGCATATCTTCTGCTCAAGCCCTTACAGGTGCCTTGGACGACTTCACTTCCTGGTGCTCAGATGTTTGGTAAAGGACTGCTTGTTCTTCATGTCGTCTTTTGTTTTCTGCTTAGTTTTTCGTTTGTCGGCGTGCGTCTGATGTGTACAAGCATTTACTACCTAAACATGATTTGTTTGTTGTTGGTATTACATCGTGTGGAGAGTCTCCGCTTAATAATGTTTTCTATACGCTCATTGTGGATTGGATTAATAATATTTGATCGATAAGACATAGCTTAAGTGGTTAAACGAAAGTTTAGTCCTCCCGACATTGTAATTTTGTTTGTAAAAAAATTATTAAATTCAAAAAAAGCCAATTAAATGTATTATTGTGTTGGCATCGGGCCGTGTCCAACATGTCAGTATCCGTACTCTTTAGCTGCCATTCCATCCTTTCATTCTAGGAGACTTAGTTGATTCAATTTCATCAGCTTGAAGATTCAGTCTTTACCAAAACCCATTAAAAAGTCGGTAGAAATTTACTCCTATGTTGTCTTAACAGCTTCCAAAAATGGTTGGAAATGGAAAGAAATTCCAAAAATGGAAAGTTTTCTTACAGAAATCCTCTCCATCTTCTTCACCAAGACTCCCTTCAAAACCCACCCCACCACCTCAAGAATTCCTCTGTCCGATTACTGGGTCGTTAATGTTCGATCCCGTTGTTGTTTCCTCCGGCCAAACCTTCGAACGGGCTTCTGTTGAACTCTGTAACGAGTTAGATTTCAATCCCACCCTCTCAACTGGGTTCGAAACCGATTTTTCAAGGATTATTCCTAATTTAGCACTCAAAACCACTATTTCTAAGTGGTGTGAACGCTCCCGGTTGCCCCCGCCGTCGCCGCCGGATTATTCCGATGTTGAATCCGCCGTTCACCGCCTCATGGGTCAGTGCTCGTACCCGAGGCCGAGATTAATTCCTACCTCTGAAACTGAATTACTGAAAGGGGTTGCAGAAAATCCTCCTCTGTTAATCTCTCATGCTTCATCAGATCTAAACGCTCCTCGTAATTACTCGTATTCAAGCTCTGAAGAATCAGTGGTTGCAAATACAACGCCGTCTTCGCTCCCTTTCACGACCCGACCCGCTTGCTATTCTTCCCCATCAACTGACCAAACAAATTCCTCAGAAATCATATTCGAAGACGCATTAACAACAACAACATTAATGGGTTCCTTACCTTTATCTTTGCCATCATTGTCGTCACCAAACGAGACTGAGGTTTTGGTTGAGAAATTGACGAATTTGGACATTTATCAACAGGAGCAAGGAGTTATTAGTTTGAGGAAAACCACTCGTTTTGATGAAGAATCAAGAGAGGGTCTTTGTACTCCGACGCTTCTGCAAGCTCTGAAGCCATTAATGAAATCGAGGTATTCTGCAGTGCAAACAAATTCCGTGGCAGCTTTGGTGAATCTATCGCTCTGTAAACAGAATAAAATCAAGATTGTTCGATCTGGGATGGTTCCGATTCTGATTGATTTGTTAAAAAATGGGTTTGAAGAATCGAGAGAGCACGCAGCTGGGGCGATTTTCAGCCTGGCGTTGGAGGACACCAACAAGATGGCAATAGGGGTACTGGGTGGTTTGGAGCCATTGTTGCATTCTTTAAGGTCAGAGAGTGAGTCAACTCGGAACGACTCGGCTTTAGCTTTGTATCATCTGACTCTAGTGAAAAGCAATGGAGTGAAATTGATCAAACTCGGAGCTGCAGGGGTGTTGTTAGGGTTACTAAAAAGAGATGACATGGTGGGGAGGGTGGTTTTGGTGGTTTGCAATTTAGCCGTGTCGCCGGAGGGGCGGTCGGCGTTATTAGACGCGAATGCGGTGGAGATTTTGGTGGAGAGGCTGAGGGAAGGTGGTGTTTCCAGCTTAGCCGAGTCAACTCGGGAAAATTGTGTGGCGGCTCTATACTCACTGAGTCAAGGCGGCATGAGGTTTAAGGCGTTGGCTAAGGGAGCACGTATGGCGGAGGTGTTGGAAACAGTGGTGGTAGGGAAGGGTAATGAGCGGACGAGGGACAAGGCGAAGCGGATCTTGATGGTGCTTAAGGGTCGAGATGGTGGTGGAGAAGGGGAAGAAGTGGATTGGGAAAGGATGCTAGAAGGCGGAGTGAGTCGGACCGGGTTCCGAGTTGGTAAGACGATTGGTGTTAACTCAACTGAGTTCTGAATTCTGATTGATTAGGTAAAGTTGTAAATTATTGGGGGACCACATTTGATTTTAGTCTTTTTTTTTTGGGGTTGTTATCTATTTTAATTCAAACCCAACTTTTTATTGTTTTCAATTTTAGAGGTACTGAAAGTGTTATTAGGGGAAATGAATGACTCTGTATATGCATTTATGAATATTATTGTAGTAGGTCTTGCATATAGGAGTATAACATTAACATATATGCATGGGGATGACTTTGACTTCAGATTAGAAGCATTAGCTACGTTAGGTTTTGAGCATTTGTCAAGCAAGTATGTACTTTCCGATAGCGAGTTAAATTTCCCGATAATCTCAACCCGTCTCGAATTTTATCCCGATTCCAAAATTTCGGGATTTTTACCCGACCCGAAAAATGCAAGAAAAGGATCGGGTATGAAACTCAATCTCGTCGGGTTCCCGATCCCCACCCGAATATATATATATATATATATATATATATATATATATATATATATATATATATATCTTAAGAAAATGCACGTTGCGCTGCGCGTGTTATTTATTAGTTAAATTGATATACTTATATGAAATTTAATAACATAATTTGACGGTAAACATTGTTAATCACGCGTAACTCATAAAATAATTGTATAATGTACAATGATAATCTTGTATGAGTTTGTTGTTACAATTGAAAATTCAATTATGCAATCGACATCAATACAAACTGAATCTACACAACATAACTTTATAAACACATCTATCGTTACAACATAATATAAACAAATCAAGCATAAAAAATGGATCACGAGAAAACCTCGAACCGGACAAATCTTTGGATATGTATTTATTTGGATTCAAAGCGCAATCGAAAAACCTCCCACCAATTGTTTTTGTAGCGGTCATAAAACCTTCAAGAGGTTTATTGCCTCTCATTAGATGACAGGAGGCGAGTCATCGAATATTACCGGTCGATATCATAAGTCCGTCAAATCTCCTCAATGGTAGCATCGACGTTAAAGGAGGATCGAATATCCACACACCAAGAAGGACTCCACAACCTTAATTAGATGAGTTTGTACCTTTCTTTTGAGCGGTGAGTACTTTGGATGGACCCAAAACTTCTGGAATTGAGGTACCTGAATCTTCAATAGAAGCCGTTGAGATTTCGAGGATGATTTCAATTTTAGTAGAAGAAGTGAATTACTTTGTTGATGGAGATTTGAATTTCAAAAGACAGCTGAAAAATGTATTAATGTCAGAGACCTTTGGGTTTCAGTTTCTTAAGAAGTGCCACATCATCTCCAATCAGACCTAACATATCACCTTCGTTTTAGCTTAGTTTTATGTGGCGTTTGACGTGGGTATGACCAGACGTCATACACGTGGCACCTAATGGGCTAAATCAGATCCTCTTACCATATGGGTCATAGGAGTTCAGCCTAATTTATGGCCTTATACTCTAGATAACTTTGATAAGGACCTCTCAGTCTGATATGAAGTCTTTCCAACTCTCGTTCTAGCGATATAGTGCAGGATCACCTCAGTCCTGAACTCACATCTCGGGGCAGATCATCATCGCTGACTTCAGGTTTCTGAGATTACCGGTTAGGTCATTTAGCATACTATAACTATCACAATAATGCCTTCATGATTCTCACTACATTATGGCACAAACTATAAACCATCACATTATTTCAGTCATGTCCCTAATCATGTGCTCCAAGGCATCTTCTCGGAAAGGGGATCCTATAAAAATGATTCATTCCTCACAAATTCAGAACTCTATGAATACATTGATCCCAAATCCTGTGGGTATGTAGGATGTCAATCACATTGGCCCATCTATAATTCATCACAAAATCCATCAGTCAATGAATTGGATTATCCTTACAAAGTCTAATTACCCGCATAATAATCCAATTCCATTATTGAAGATTTCAGACATCGTGAGATACTATTGAGGATTTCAAGATAAACATAAAAGTGTAAGAAGTTGAATATTTATATAAATAAAACAAAAGCAATTCATAGAAATACAAAATTCTACTTTGGAACTCAATACTTAATGATGCAGTTTATCGATACCGTGTTCTCTCATTCTTCATGTGTCATCCTCTTCCATAGCATAAATGGGTCATGAATAAGTGTAAAACATTGTGTGCTTTCATTCCTCATTAAGAAGGGATAATAAAAAAACATTATATTTACGTATCCCGACCTATAGAACTTGTTTATATACAATATTTTTTGTGCATCTGTGGGTGTTGTCTAGTTGATATTTGGGTTTGATCAACACCTTAGTTGTTGATATTGAAGTTTCCTTTGAAAGTGCAACATATTGATGTCTATGAGAGAATACCTGTAAAGGCAAACAAACTCTTACAAATGGTTCATTTTGTCTTGTGCGTTATTGATCGTCATTGCAAAGCAAAGACACATAGGATATTGCTTTCTTATAAAATGAAACTGGTATCCTTCGTTTTATACCGGTGAGAATGGAATATGTGAGATTAAAACTTGCTTTCCATAATGTTTCCCAACTGTGATTTCAACATGAAACATGTTTCCTTTGAACCATTGACATATCATCCTTATATCATTGCACAATCCTCCTGCTAGAGCTAAGTTCCTTAACATTATTATCGGAATACTTTTTCAACACTAATTTGTGAGGAGGAAATTCATTTGGTCTCAAAATGTTGAGATATTTTTTTGATAATAATCATTAGCATCATCAATAGTCTTATCAAAGCTGTTGAAACAATATCTATCCCCTGAAAAGGATGATATCAATTTTTCATTCAACTTCTCAACATGTTCATTAGTCGTGCCCCGTATTTCTATTCTTGTAATGTATTCTACCGAGAAAGCATTCTCATGTATAGATGGAAAGATAGAACTGATTAAATGATTTTTGAAAAGCTCATCATCATTTTCATCATATTCAATGATCATTTCTTTTGGTAACTCTTTGTCTCGTTTAGTTTTGTTGGTTCTTCTCCACAACCCACTTTTAATGAATATTAACCGAAGTGTAGATCTCCTCATGCTCTCATATTTTTGGAAAGATAAAAATTTTCCATCATTTTCCACGAATATAACTTCACCAAGCTTGCCTTTATTGTTTGTAGTATCGTTCATTTAGAACATGAATCACTTGTCTAAAATCACCTCCATATACAACCATCTTTCTTTCAAATGCGTTAGAATTTCTCATGATGTCCTTTAAACTTTTGTCAAATGTCTCAAATGCCATTTCTTTGCCATTAGTGCTTATTTTCTTAGTAATTCTGCAATTCCACTATGCATTGGAATATTGCACACATATATTTCATGCACACTAATTGAAATTTTAAGACGTGAATGAGCAATCTAGCCTTTAGCCATAATTTTAGCCGCAACTCCCGATGTGGTTGTTCTTTATACCTATCTATTGTCTCATTCAGTAGATTTGCTAGCAGAGCCTTATATATATGTTTTCTCTGTGCCACCAGACCATCAATAAAAAACTTAGCACAGTGGCCAGTACAAACTTGATAGAGAAATTTTCAGAATGTACTTTGTTGTTCATTATTAAGCATTTCTTCTAAAATGTAGTCTTCTTGGAGAATCTCTATCAACAATTCATTAAGAATCACTCTTAATATATTTTCTAAAATGTTTTTGCAGTCTTCTTGTATACTTGGCAAGTCGTAATTAAGATGTCAAGTCTTTACCCATGCTTTCTAGAAAATAATTTATGGATTCCAAAGTTTTTCCATAATTGATTTGACTGACTTTGTACAATCCCACGTGAAATCGTCCGACACTGGTTTCCAAAATGTATGTCACAGTTGTCGAATGTTTGTTGGTTGACAGTAAACTAATAGATTGCAAACAATCTTCTTAACGCATTAGGCATTTGAATGACAATAGCTTTATTTTAAGCATTCTGAGATGATATGGTCAAATTTTGATAAATCTTGCATCTTCTTTAAAAATGGTGAAATAACAATAGACTTGACTCACATGAATGTTTTTTGCAATTGATGTGGATAAAGGCGGTGAAGTTAAAACATTTGACATGTTTGTTTAATTCATTACTATTTCTTTTGTTTTTCTTATTATTCTTGTTGTTTCTTTTTTTTGCTCAAGTCTTTGATTGTTGTGTAATGACACTGTCAATCATTATTTGCATTGATCTTCCATTTAAATAAGGTGATGAGATTGTTATATGTTCTGCTTTGTGTTAAATATGTATGTATTTTTATATAAAAAACTAAAAATGTTTAGCCATATTTACAAGAAATTTTCACATTTCATTGCGATTTAAAATCATGTATCAATTCAAATTTTCTTTTTTCTAGTTTTCACGACACTTCTAATCTTATTGCACCGTTCATCGTTGGTCAATTGAAAATATTTTATTCTTTTAACTTCTAGTTTGTGACATCATCTTCTTTTTCTTCACAAAAACCTTCACAAGAGATACCGATTGAATCGATAATAGTGAAGATGATAATAAATAATAATAATATATTTTTCATTCCACTTGTGTATGATGCAAATTTCATCATTTTCTTAACTATATTGTAAAATTTACAAAAAATAAGTTTCACATCATGGATATTAGTCGAAAGGAGATATAATGTGTTAGCTTTGCGTTTGGTGGATTATGACTCTTTCACCATATTGTTCTTATTGTTTTTATGTCTCCGGATTTTGAATAGCTATTGAGAGTGTTAATTATGTATTTGTTTTGGTTTTTAATTAATAATCAATCAAGTTTATTTGGTTAAATATATAATCAATTAAGAGTTTTAATTCATTTTTGTAGTAATAATAATTTTCGGCTTTTAATTTATTTTTGTAGTCATAATAATTTTTTGTTTTTAATTAAAAATAAACTATTTAATAAATTTATTAAAAACTTTTTTTAAAAATTTTACAATATCCGTATATTTTAAAATTTAATCTTTTTATTTTTAACTAATTAATAATGATTATTTTTTTGTAAATAATTAATAATGATTAATTGACCAATAATTAATCAAGGATCATGATGATTTTTTTATATATATTTTTATTTTCATTTTTATATTTTTAATTTCGTTTTTCTATTTTAGTAAACTAATGAGGATTAATTAGTCAATATTCAATCAATGATTTTGATTATTTTGATTATTATTTACGTATTTTTATTTTAAATTTCGTTTTTTTTATATTTATTGAATCAATAATCAATCTTTGATTTTGATGAGGATCTTAATGATTTTTTTTATGTATATACATATATTTATTTCGTTTTTTTTTATTTTTTCTTAAATCAAGGATTTTTTTTATTTTTTCATTCTTATATTTTTAATTTCGTTTTTTAATAAGTTAATTGATGATTCATTAATCAATATATTCAATCATTGATTTTGATTATTTATTTATTTTTTTAATTTCATTTTCCATTATTTATTTAATCAATAATCAATCAAGGATTTTGATGATTTTGTTTTTATGTTTTTTATTTTTGTTTCTAGTTGCAATTATTAATTTTCGCTTTTATATATTTTAATTTAAAAATAATTGATTAATTAAATTATATTGAGTTGAGAGAATAAACACTTTTAAAACACACTCTTTTTTTTAATATAGTAAAAATATATATATATATATATATATATATATATATATATATATATATATATATATATATATAGCATTTTCATCCCGATATAAGAGCACTTTATGATTAAATCTGTAAGAGATGGTAAATCTGTATTTTCTGAGATCTCAACTCTCCAGATTCAAATTTAAAATGCAAATTGCATCGAATCATAACAAGACTCTGCTTTCAAGAGATTTCAACACCATACTCTATATCCGCATAATCTGAAAGAATTTACAAATTCAAGTTTTTACTATTTTCAAGCATTTTTCAAATATATATATATATATATATATATATATATATATATATATATATATATATATATATATATATATATCCTTGAGTGACAAAAATTTGCTTTGGACAAATATTTCATTGTAAGGATCTTCTATAAATGTTTAGAAGATCTATACATAGTAATAATTGTTTAATATAAATGTTTATCATCGTAATAGATGATAAATTTATATATATATATATATATATATATATATATATATATATATATATATATATATATATATATATATATATATATATATATATCTGTGTGTGTGTGAAAATATATCTTATTTTTTATGGTTGTAGTTATTATAATATTGTACAGATTCTGATGCACTTGACCCTGTGTAGAGATTCTATAAAACAGCTAAAATTGGTGTTGAAGTCTGTAAAGTAGAGAATCTGTTAAGAGACACAGATGCGAGTGCTCCAAATACCCACAACCCTAAATACTAAAAACATAAACCTACTACACTCTCTGCTTCCGCCGTTTATCACTTTCTCTACACCTCTATTTTGCTCTTTAATATTCCAGAGTGTTCTTCATCACAAAACTCACACGTCTCCACCGGCCATCGATTTTATCGTCGCTAACTCATTTCTCCGTCTCCCACATTTTAAACTATTGTTTTGATCAAGTAATTGTTGTCATTTTTTTTATATTAACATAAATATTTTTTAACATCATATGTTCGGGACATTTATTCCCGATCTGACGGGACCCCGAATATTCGGGTATCCCGATTGTTTGTGTAACGCCCCGCTCCCGGATACCGAGCCCTTATCCGGAAGAGAACGTTCGGCGCGTATAACATTAAATAAATTCAATATTATACGCCAGCCTCTACGTCGTCGTATCAAAATTTAAGCAACGGAAACTAAAAAGGCTCGGGCAGAACCATAAATGCTACTAGAATAGAATAGAAACCGACTAGGGGTATAAAGGAAAAGTTTAAAACAATGAGATAAATTACAACGTACGATTTTACAAAAGAAAGATACAACCCTTGTCTTACAAACTTGGAATAAAAGTACAACAGGTTATCTAAAGAATCTACAACACACTATAGTACAACCTTTAATCGAAAAGTAATAGAATGCATCAACAAAGACCAACGCTCATCAAATCATCATCGAACTCCTCAATGAGCTCAAGGCTAACCTGTTCGTCTTCTCATCCCAAAAGCACACAAAACAACATATGCAATTGAGGTAAGTACAAAGGTACTTAGCAAGACGAAGAAGCTAATGTAATCAAGTCTTACAACGAAAGGTTTATTATTTATTATTAAGTTGTCTTTATGAGACAGACTCAATTCTAGGGTTCACTTCATGTTCATCAACATGTCGTGACTAAACATTTCTAACTTAACTTATCTTTGTCACATCGGAATTCAATGGCACAACGCATGGTGCTACCCACCACGAGGTATCGTTTACAACCTATCAGTGGATCACACCGATAGCCACGGGTTAAGACCCGATAGTGTACACGTTTCAAATGAAGTCCCCCGCCATTTAGCCGCTTATAGGCCAGCAGGTTATTCACTTTATCTGACCACCCACACATCGCGATATAGCTAGGTGCCTTACCAAGAATGTTACGATGTTTAGTCTTTTAACTACACACGTACGTTTATTATTAGTTGTTAACTAGCCACCTAAGTATTTTCAAGTAAGCTCCATCACCTCTACTACTCTCTTTCCTAGATCACTAGACACGGACAAGGCCTAGCACATACACAGACATTGATGAATTCTAATTCATCAAAGCACAAGCCAATCAAACTCTTCCGACGGTCCCGAACTTCAACTCCCTTGAAGAGTACATTCGGTGCCGGAACTAAACGCATCAGAAGCTTAATCAGGCTTGTTCAAGTTCCTTTAACGTTATTAGATCCATTTGAACGTTCCTAAACCAAGTATAGTATTAAAACAAATATTTTCATGAGAAACTGGGTCAATAGTGCGCTTGCCCTGGTCAAGCGTGCGCTTGTATAACTATTAGCATTCTGCGTTTTTCATTCACCCGGTAGCAGTGTACGCTTGCCTTGAGCAGGTGTACGCTTGCCTTGAGCAAGCGTACGCTTGTGCTCTCAGTAAACATTCTGTTTTGAATCAGCCAGCGCAGGTGTGCGCTTGCCTTGAACAAGCATACGCTTGTGCACCAGAAAAACCTAAAACTTGCAATTTTCTGCACTTTACGATTTCCAACCCAAACCAAACATGTTCTTCAACCATATACTCATCAAAACAGCAGAAAAGTACAACTTTTACACAACTAAACATCACATATTCATCTAACAACAAGTAGACATGATATCTAGCATTTAAAACACCACAAACACTCAACCTTAAACATCATAAACCTAATTAAACAATAGGAAGAACCCCTTACCTTATTAGCAAGCAGCACCAAAGCCAAACCTTCAAGAAAGACTGCAGCCCTCAATTGCAAACTCCAACTCAAACCTTTACGAAACTCTGAACTTTTGCTATCAAAACGATCCTCTCTTCCCGCTGATTCTGAATCTTCAAACGATTCTGAAAACCAACCAAGAACCAGAGAGAAATTGGAAGAAGTCTTCTTTGCTTTTCTTTTGCTCTCAACGTAGAACTGAACGTGAAATAATTCTTATTTCTGTTTTGGTAACTCCCTTACTTAATGGGATGGTTAAATCAAAAAAAAAAAAAAAAACTAAAACCTCCCATTAACTCCTAATAACTTTATTAATCCCAAATAAAATTCCCAAAATTAAATCCCTTTTATATATATTTTGAGTATATATATATATATAATAATATATATATATATATATATATATATATATATATATATATATATATATATATATATATATATAAATACTTTAAATTCTTTAATTAAATATAACAAAAATCTGAATTTTTGTTAAAAGACTCTTTTGCCCTTTTTTTGAAAAGTCGGGATATTACATTCTTCCCCCCTTAAAGAACTTTCGCCCTCGAAACTTTCCAGAACCAACTCCACTTTCATCTTTGATACCAGCTTGCCTACCTTCTAGTTCACTTTCAAAAACAAAACGTTATCTCCAACTGATTTGAACCTTAGTATTTTCATCATCAAGATTTCAATACGTCCAAACACAACTAATCTTGTACGCCAAACCCCAGCACTACTCTAGCTTATTCACACCTTTCATCTACCTTATACTCAACTCTACTACCTAACTTCTTAAGCTCCTCCTATAACACTTTGTCCCAAAAGTCATAAGTCACTCCATTAATCAACAAGTAGCATTCTTCTAGGTTTTTCGTCCATTTTGTCATCCTTACAGAAGTTTCATACTTATACGAGGGTTGCTTTGACCTATACATCCGCCTTACCTTCAAGAAACTAGCTATTAACTTAAGGAACTTCAACTCCTTCTTATTATCAATCCATCACTAATCCATCTATAGAACACTCAAACCATAGACATACTTCAATCTTTACTAGTCTTCAAAGAGGAAACCATATAATCATCTTCTACTAACTTATAAGGCTTTCCTATAGACAAGAAACAACTTTTGACAGTGAGTTTATCAGCAACCATAATTTTATAGTCCAACAAAAGACTGGAGTTGTAAAAGAATTTATTTTTAAGTAAAACACATACAAGAAACAAATGTTTTAAACTTATTCTCACCTCGATTCCAGAAGAAGGTAAGAATGGTTATAAAAATTTCTTGGGAACTGAAACTACTAAAGAGGATAGCAATAGGAATTCTTGAGACATGTAACTCAAAAATGAAAGATAGTTTGAACTTGGTTCACATGCATATAGTACAAAATTTATTTAGATAACCCAAAATGGATGATATGTGAGATCTACCAAGATGAGACTACTTGTAATAAATTAATTAAAACAAAAGTTCTCTGGCTGGGATATTTGTTGCAACCAAAAAATCATTCTATACAACCCATATTGAAAACATTTTCATTTCTCTTGAAGTAATTGGTATGATTGAATGCAAAAATATTTTTTTTTCTTACTTCGCCATTAAAGGATTCAACAAAATAGGTCTGAAAGTAGAAGATGTTTTAAATCTTATTCAAATATGTACATATATATATATATATATATATATATATATATATATGATAACAATTTTTATTTTTTTTGGAAGACGAGTAATATTCTCTTGAAAGGTTTCATGATGAAAATCCAAGTGAATTGGAGAAATGTTGCGAAGTGGTCATGACTGATAACGTGGAAAAGAAAGTAAATGAACTCAGATGATGCATTTTCTATTTCTTCAACAACAGTTGCAGGTTATTTTTTTTTTTTTTTTGAAAACGGGAAATATCTTCTCCAAAGGTTCAATGATAAAGATAATTCGGAGAAGTGCTTCGTGAAGAAAATCATAAGTGACGACTGAGTAAAGAGAACACAAGAGTTTCAAATAATGCATGTTTTCGTGTCGTTCAAAGACTAACTCAAGAAGGACTATTGTGAAATTGTTAAAAGGTTTGCATCAAGAATGCAAATGTTCAAAGGAATGAGGATAACCCTTTGTAAAAAAAAAAATCAGAAAGCCATTTCTTCCAACTTGAAGAAGGGAGGTTTAAAATAAGACAGAACAACTTAACACTTGTGGCAAAGTTTTGTCAAGGAATACTCTTAACAAAATAAGTTGCAAGCTAAAATTCTTTATTAAAACATAACTTTAAAAAGCATGCATGAGACGTAAAAGAGGTTCAACTACTCGCTTATTCCAAAATTTTGAAAAAAAAGAAAATGTAGTACTTTGAAAGTAATTATCGACAGGACTTTTGAACATATGTATATATACATATATGTATATGTATTTTTTCTAAAAAAAATAGTCTGGAACTATTAAAGGACACTTGGGTAAGAAATGGTTGTTCACATATTCTTACTAGAAGGCAAAAAGATATGTAATTAAAATGGGTGTTTTGAGAAAGTTTGATCTTTCAACCGGTTTTCAAAATGGTATAAAACTCTAACAAAAGAGTTGAGTCTTGAAACAAAAGTTTTCTGCACTAAAACATCTTGTAGGGGATGCATTGAAGGTAATCACTAGGATGCAAAAAATTGTTGCCCCGAAATAGCTAAACATGATACAGTGGAAGGATATGCAGATGCCAGTTCAAATAGTTCGAAGGATGAGAAACATGTTTCCTTAAATCAAGCATTTGACACTACGGAAACATCTTCACAAAAAAAAATAAAGTAAAAAATATGACTCCTCAAGGAATGAACACATTTGGAAAACAAAACTTCGCAATAAGAGAACTTTTATCAAGTTTCAAAATGTTTCAAATGGATGGATTAGCTAGAACCTGGTTACAGATAGTATGGATGAGGAAACATTTGAAATCAAGGGTAACCAAGTATGAAACCAAATGATTATAAAAGAACTTTGTAATAGAAAACATAGGATTGCGAAGTCACAACGTAATTATTTCTCGTCACAGAAGGGTATTAAATCTACAACACTTAATACCTACCTACTAAACTTCTTATTTTGGATAACAACTAAGTTAAAAGTCTTATACTATAAAGCCTTCCCAACACCTATAACCCCACGCCTAAACTTCCAAGGTGAAAGAATGTTGTCTAGCCTTTAATGAACAAGCACTTAAATGGTTTTAAAAGTTTAAGTACATACATCAACAATGAAATGATTGACTCGCACAAAACAAACCAAACTGATTTTGAACATGACACAAAGAGAAAAGTTGCAGGTATATAAGTTTTACACATGCTTCTCAAAAACCAAGATTTTTGGAAAAGCATAGGTTGGTTAAAATAATTATTTCCGTCGACTGCTGCAAGCTGTCAAAGATTTCAGAAATTTATAATCTGCATTGTGTTGCAGATTGTACTCAAACCAGAAAGAATTTGCACTTGACTCAAAAAAAAAAATTGCAGAGCAGAAATTTTTCTACAACATATCAAAAATTCAAGTCATTTGGGGGTGCTTAGCTTATTCAAAACAGATTCATAAGTAAGAGTACCGCTACAGAATTTTCTGTACAGAGTGCTCATCCTTGTCAAGCAATTTATGAATAATCCAATTTAAAAACTGAGTTTATGTAAAGAGAAAAATTGTAGATAAGACAACTTTCTAAATGGTTGAAAATTTACAGAATTTTTGGAACATAAAAAATGATATTAAAAGACATATAGAAACGTGAACAAAATCGTTTACTTGTTTTATATAACACTGACGATACGGGGTTCCAACCCTCCACGTGGAATTATTTGATTGGTCCAGCTGGCATGTGGAAAAGTCTAAGTTTATTGTCCAAGTCGGATCGAACACGAGACGTACCAGAGAAGACCACAGCAACCAGCAGATTCTGCAAGTGTTCCACCTCAAGCACCCATGTCGATGTTGATCGAGTCGATATCAGGGCCTTCAGCCTAGTTTCCTAGGCCCACCATCCAGCAGATTACTTGGGCAAGGGGCCAGGCCCAGTAAAGGGTATTTATGTCATTAGACCAAACTGCCCTAAGCTTAGGGCAAAAGTAGGACATGTGCCTATAAATACATCATTCCAGGAACTACGTAAGGCTTGATTCCTGGACATTAGACATGATACATAGGCAATCCAAGATACATTCTTGGACTCAGCCATAAAATACCAAAAACACCATCTTTATTACATTTCTAGCCATTCGATCCCTTTGCAGCTCATCCTTAGATTACACGTGGCCCTGTTTTATAGGTGGTGCATTATTTAGTATCATCAAACACCAAGTTATAAAATAAAAGAAATGATTAAATCAGAATGTCGCAACAAGAAAACATTAAATCCTCCAAGAGAAAGATCAAAGAGAGAAAAGTCTGAAAGCTCCAAAAGAAGATAGGGTTTCTATAAAGGATCCTAGAAGGAACAAACTTGAGGGCATCACATAAAAGATGTGAGCTTAGAACTCAACCTAACCTTCGCCTAAGAAACCTAACCACGGTTTAAGGATCTCAGCCTTACGAAATATACCACCAAGAACAAGAGAGATCGGAAAGGTTCTAAAAGATCTAAGACACCTTATCTTAAGAACAGAAGCTTAGGTTAGCAAGGAAACTTCTACGGGTTCCGAACATTCTGAAAGATCAAGAAAGGATCAGAACGGTTCTAAGAGGTCTGAAGAGATCTCATCTTAGAAAAGGGAAGCCAAGAAAAGCAAGGAACGCTTCTCTCTGATACCAACTGTAACGCCCCGCTCCTGGATACCGAGCCCTTATCCGGAAGAGAACGTTCGGCGCGTATAACATTAACTAAATTCAATATTATACGCCAGCCTCTACGTCGTCGTATCAAAATTTAAGCAACGGAAACTAAAAAGGCTCGGCCAGAACCATAAATGCTACTAGAATAGAATAGAAACCGACTAGGGGTATAAAGGAAAAGTTTAAAACAATGAGATAAAGCTTACAACGCATTTTTACAAAAGAAAGATACAACCCTTGTCTTACAAACTTGGAATAAAAGTACAACAGGTTATCTAAAGAATCTACAACACACTATAGTACAACCTTTAATCGAAAAGTAATAGAATGCATCAAAAGCACCAACGTCATCAAATCATCATCGAACTCCTCAACGAGCTCAAGGCTAACCTGTCCGTCTTCTCACCCAAAAGCACACAAAACAACATATGCAATTGAGGTAAGTACAAAGGTACTTAGCAAGAGGAAGAAGCTAATGTAATCAAGTCTTACAACGAAAGGTTTATTATTTATTATTAAGTTGTCTTTATGAGACCGACTCAAGGGTTCACTTCATGTTCATCAACATGTCGTGACTAAACGTTTCTAACTTAACTTATCTTTGTCACATCGGCACTCAAGGGCACAACGCATGGTGCTACCCACCACGAGGTATCGTTTGCAACCTATCAGTGGATCACACCGATAGCCACGGGTTAAGACCCGATAGTGTACACGTTCGGCGAAGTCCCCCTGCCATTTAGCCGTTTATAGGCCAGCAGAGTTATTCACTTTATCTGACCGCCCACACATCGCGATATAGATAGGTGCCTTACCAAGAATGTTACGATGTTTAGTCTTTTAACTACACACGTACGTTTATTATTAGTTGTTAACTAGCCACCTAAGTATTTTCAAGTAAGCTCCGTCACCTCTACTACTCTCTTTCCTAGATCACTAGACATGGACAAGGCCTAGCACATACACAGACATTGATGAATTCTAATTCATCAAAGCACAAGCCAATCATACTCTTCCGACGGTCCCGAACTTCAACTCCCTTGAAGAGTACATTCGGTGCCGGAACTAAACGCAACAGAAGCTTAATCAGGGCTTGTTCAAGTTCCTTTAACATTATTAGATCCATTAGAACGTTCCTAAACCAAGTATAGTATTAAAACACATATTTTCATGAGAAACTGGGTCAAGAGTGCGCTTGCCCTGGTCAAGCGTGACGCTTGTGTAACTATTAGCATTCTGTTTTTCATTCAGCCAGCGCAGGTGTACGCTTGCCTTGAGCAGGTGTACGCTTGCCTTGAGCAAGCGTGTGCTTGTGCTCTCAGTAAACATTCTGTTTTGAATCATCCAGCGAAGGTGTGCGCTTGCCTTGAACAAGCATACGCTTGTGCACCAGAAAAACCTAAAACTTGCAATTTTCTGCACTTCACGATTTCCAACCCAAACCAAACATGTTCTTCAACCATATACTCATCAAAACAGCAGAAAAGTACAACTTTTACACAACTAAACATCACATATTCATCTAACAACAAGTAGACATGATATCTAGCATTTAAAACACCACAAACACTCTACCTTAAACATCATAAACCTAATTAAACAATAGGAAGAGCCCCTTACCTTATTAGCAAGTAGCACCAAAGCCAAACCTTCTAGAAAGACTGCAGCCCTCAATTGCAAACTCCAACTCAAACCTTTACGAAACTCTGAACATTTGCTATCAAAACGATCCTCTCTTCCCGCTGATTCTGAATCTTCAAACGATTCTGAAAACCGACCAAAAAACCAGAGAGAAATTGGAAGTAGTCTTCTTTGCTTTTCTTTGCTCTCAACGTAGAACTGAACGTGAAATAATTCTGATTTCTGTTTTGGTAACTCCCTTACTTAATGGGATAGTTAAATCACAAAAAAAAAACTAAAACCTCCCATAAACTCATTAACTCCTAATAACTTTATTAATCCCAATTAAAATTCCCAAAATTAAATCCCTTTTATATATATTTTGTGAGTGTATATATATATATATATATATATATATATATATATATATATATATATACACACACACACTTTAAATTCTTTAATTAAATATAACAAAAATCTGAATTTTTGTTAAAAGACTCTTTTGCCCTTTTTTTGAAAAGTCGGGATATTACAGTTTGAACCCGACGCTTATCGGGTTTGGGCCCAAGAAGAAAAACGGAATCCCGAAAATTGTTAGAAGTATCCCTTTTAGTTTAGTATATTATATTAGTTGCTTAAGTTTGTCGAGCAAACGACGTTAACCAAAAGCGCTACCGGGAGGCAGCCCGTAAAAATGTTAAATATAATAACTACTCATACTTTGGATAATACTTTGCGAATACTTCGGATTGATTTTTATTTTGTTTCACCAAGTCTTAGGATGAATGTTTGAATGTCATTAAAAAAGGGAATGATTAGGTGGTTATCCGAAAATCCCGATGGAAATCAAAGAAAAAATTCAAATGCGTCATTTCTTGGACTTAGGTTGTTCGAACGATTTGAAAGAACCCTTGAGGATCTGGGTATAAAAGACTCAGAGTTAATACTTTGTCACATATTTCATTTCATGATCTAGTCTGTTTTAAAATTCAAATAATGTGTGACATGTATTAGTTCAACTACTGTGGAATATTGTGTGTTTTAAATCAATAAAAGTTTATGTGGTGTGTTTATCTACCCTTTTCCATTACACTGTCACACTCCACACACTTTTATTTTATTTGCACACACAACGGTCATAACTTTAACCCACCCACCCACCCTTTAATATCATCCGAGTATTTGTTTTGACTTGTTTGATTTGCACCATTGCTTTCCCAACAACTTATTTACACTCACTTTACATTGGGGACAATGTAAGTTCGTAAGTGGGGAGTGGAGTCGTTGGTCTAGCAATGGAATTAATGTTTATTTTGTATCAATAAATCCCTTAGTTTTCGATTTTTTTCGAGCATTATTTAGTTGATTAAAATAAATTGTATAAGGTATATATTTCATGGATTTGAAGATATAAGGATCAATTTGGATGTGTATAACCAACGTAAACCGTAAGTGCATTATAATTCCAAATATATTTGTGTAGCATGAATTCCTTCACGTAAAGCCTTTGATATTGAAGCGGAAAATTTTAAACTGTATCCATTCAGTATCCTAGTGGTTATTCTATAGATAATTGCAAGAACTTAGTACCTAATTTTTGAACGTATCTTGTGAATATCTAAAGGTTTGAATGTGATAGAAATGATATAAGTTAAGGAAGAATACCAAATTAAGATGAACTATATATATGTCGGTTGTAGCTACCAATGATTTGAGTGCGATGAGGCGTTATCACGAAACGCCCTATATCACTATGAGGTTTAAAAGCTCTGATCGCTCGATGATAGTAGTCCACTAGGGTGTTATCACGAAACATCCTATTCTTTGGGAATGAGGGCATATGCTACACATGTGAAATTAAGCTCATCAAAAAAAAAATGAAAAAAAAAAAAAAATTGGTTAAGTGTGGTTGAAAACTTAGTTATCTTCTCGACTATCCCAAGATAAATCGAATGATATGCTTTAGGGATTATCCTAATAAGTACACGGAGAATTTTGTGTGGAATCATATCGCTATACCTAGGAAAGTCATTAGGATTATACGAATGGATATTTGTGTGTTTGCTTGAATTATTCAAGAGAGGATAGTGGAAATTGAAAAGGCTTGTCACACACACACTCTGTTATACATTTATATTAAGCTTAAAGCCTGGTTGTAATTCTAATGGTTGTATCATCTGGTTGTCCCTTATATCTTATATCTTCATGAATTTATCTCTCATTCATTTTGTTTTATCGCTTGTTTTGCTCGAGGACGACCAAAAGCTAAGTGGGGAGTTGTGATGAGAGACAAATTGATGATAATTATTACGACATTTTACCCCAATATTGATACCACTTTGAGCATTATTGTACCAATTTAAGTCAATTATCCCTTAGATTTATCTAAGTATGTTAGTAGTAGTTATTATGTAAAATATCGTGTTTTTATAAGTTTTTACTAAGTTTTGTACCGGTTTAGTAACCGGAGTGTCGTGTCGGATTTACATTTGGTGTTTTGGTGGTTCATTGCAGGATTATACATTGACCAAGATTCCACGTAACGACATGTTTTGAGTCTAAAAGATGTGTTTAGAGGATTAGAAGAAGATGCCACAAGCTTACGAGTTCAAATGGATCAAATTATCTTACATACTTAAAACCAAAACCTGTTTCGACGGAGATTTGACCCAGCTTAGAGGCATTTTCAGGGGATGACTTCTTAATGAAAGTTGTAGATCTTCACATAAGCTTTCCAACGCACTTTGAATTACGTCAATTGGAGGTCTACAACTCAAGTTATGGTCAATTGACTAATCAATTCGGATTAGTAGAAATCCCGAAATATCTTCGTAATACGAATGGCTCATCAAAACGACATTTTCTGAAGAAGTTTCCTTCATAAAAGTTGTATATTTTCAAGAACTCTTTCCAATGGATTTTAAATCAAGTCAATCGGACTTCTACAACTCAAATGGTGGTCAAGTGGCTAATTGATTCAATTTCGCAAAAATGTCGAAAAAACGTTCGGAGGAACACGAGGTACTCAAGAAGACGTTTTCTGAAGAAGAGTCCTTCATGAAAGTTTTAGAGTTTCTCGAGACCGTAATTTTGGCATTTCGTTTGCAATTTTTGGAGGTCTACAACTCAAGATATGAATTTTAGAAGTTTTAATCCAATATATATCAAATAATCCGAAGATTTGGATAGAATCAGTTAGGATTTGCAATGATGACACCGGATCGATCCGGCACCCACCCGGATCGATCCGGCCTTGATATTTGCCTATATATACAGAGGATCAAAGCGGATGAGCGCTTGCCCTCTTCTTTTCCCTTTCTGCTTTCTCTCCGTCTCTGTTCTTTTTATTTTTTTTGTTATAGATCATATATACATATATATGATATATATATAGATCTATATCTCTTTTGTCTTTTTATTTTATTTTCGGGGCCCGTATATATACATATGTCTATGTATGTATATATATGTTTTTTTATATATATAAATAAATTAGTACCGTTGTAATGCTCGGGAAAATCTCGGAAGTTCGGTATTGCTGAAGTCGTTGTAATGTCCGGAAGAGTACAACCTCTGAATCAACAGCTGTAATCGGGTATTTTTCTAAAGTATTATGTTTGTTGTTTCTATATATATATATATATGAATAAAGTAGTTATAGTATCGTTATAATGGTAGAATAATTATCGAAGATTGTAGATCTGGCGGAAATGACCCCGATTCAACAGTTGTAATCGGTAATCTATTCTAATATTATGATGTATACTATATCTATAATAATGTTAAGCTAAAAATATATCTAGCCAAGATATAAATCTGAATTAGTTATTCTTTTTATAGATCTGGATGATTGACTATGGTAAAAATGATTAAAATTAATTATGATGAATCTCTTTCTATTTTGAACTTAACGTCATGGATAGAAAGACCGGAGGGTAAAATTGGCGAGTGAAAGCGTGACAACGGAATCCTATTTCCTACCGAAGATTTGTCCTAGAAAAACAAATCTTATTAAAATTTGTGCTCGAGATCTAATTACGTCAATTTATCTATTTTTTTGAAGATTCTAAAATATTGACCGCATGACAAAACGGTAGTGACCCGATCTTTTGGATGACGTAGGATAGTTAAATGAGACATATGATGATTTTCATACGCTCGTGTGAGAAGGAATGTTGAATTTGAGAGTGCACCGTTTCACATAATTTACACCTTGAATAAAGGAAGATCTGTCTCATTTATTTCTACTAAAAGAGATCGTAATTCGAGAACGTATTCTTGGCTAGATCCAAAAATATATATATTATCTATTTTTATTTTTATATATTTATTCTTCGCTTTACTAACAATCTAACTAATCTAACTATCTAACCCGAGGAAACTGATAAAACCTGCGACTTAGATCGAGTTAATAATAGCTTCTTGGTGTTTAACCACACTTTGAATTATGCCTTCATTTCCCTGAGGACACGACTGACTCACCAGACTAGCACTACAATTTGACCCGGTACAATGCCGGTAAGGATCGTAACACCTAGAAAAGGTCCGTCGACTTTACGGCGCCGTTGCCGGGGAAACGACGCTAATTCATTGTGTCTATGGTTACTACTTGTATTAGCTCAAAATTCTCGAGGATAAGTCAACATTCTTCTTATCACATTTCTATTTTTGTTTTCCGTTGGTATCTACCTTCTTTTAGTTACCAATTTTCTTCTTCTACCAATTTGAGTTATTTTCTATTTTCGATAGTAGAAAAAGCGCGTTCGTTTATTTTTGTTGGTACCTACCTATTGGTAAGATACCAATTAAAAAAAAAAACACTCGGTAAATACCGAGTGGATTCGGTAATTACCAAGAGAAAAAAAAATGTGGTTTTTTTTTTATCGATTTCGTGTTATTTTCTATTCGATATTTTCTATTCCACAAGAATTGTGAAATCGAGTTACTGAAAATGGTCGAAACCGTTGGTAAAACACTGAACAAGGGATTGCTCATGCTCAAGGGCATGGCGTAACCTTAATCGAATTTACCTCAACCTAATAACCAGAATCAGAATAATAGAAATAATCAGAATCGGAATAAGCATACTCGTCGAAACCAGCCAAACCCAAGACTTATTTGTGATCAGACCGTGAGAAGGTACCAGATTAATAATCCAATTCGTTTACCCAATAAAGGAGCAAATAATTTCGAAATAAAATCTCATCTTTTTGGTTTAATTGACACAAGAGCCCAATTTTTAGGAGAGGATGATGAGGATCCACATCATCATCTCTATCTTTTCGAAGAATTGTGTAATACAGCCAAAAGTCATGGTGCTCATTATGAATTAATGAGGATGACTATGTTTCCTTTTTCTTTAAAAGGAAGAGCACGAGATTGGTTTCTGTCACTCCCACATCATTCATTGACTAGTTGGGAGGAGATTCAAACCGAGTTCTTAAAACAATATTTTACTCCTGGTAGAAAATTGGAATTAATAGTCGAAATTACCAACTTTAGACAAGGATCTGAAGAAACGTTTGGGAATGCTTGGGGAAGGTTTAAAAAGCTATTAAGAGATTGTCCCGATCATGGTTATTCCTTAGATATGCAAATCCAGCTTTTCTGTCGTAAATTAAGGAAAGATTCACGTGCAGATATAGATCATGCATGTGGTGGTTCGTTAATGATGAGTGAAGCTCAAATAGTTTACGATGCTATAGAAAAGATTTCCAAAAATAATAGAATGTGGGAAACCGGTTCTAGCACAAGAAAAGTAGCTTTTGCAGGAGAATACACACCGAATACGGAAGTTCTAGCACACTTGGAGAATTTGAGTAGGAAATTTGATGGTTTACAACAGAATAAGAACCTGAGTTCGGGAAATAGTAAAACAAATGAATACTCGAATCATGATAATGTGTCATTAGGGATAGAAGAACCAGAAAAATATTCAAGGGAGGATGTGAGTTTTCTTCAACAGCAGAGGAATTTGAACAGCGCATATTCAAACTCGTTTAATGCTATTAGAAGAGATCACCCTACTTTTCGTTGGTCTGAAAACCCTAGTAAGCAAGGACAACCACCGTATCCAGTTCAATATAAGAATCCATATACTAATAAGGTTTATCAAGGAGATACCTCGAATCAGAACCTACAATCATTACTAGACCGTATCCACAACATACCACTCAAAGCATACCCGGTCACCCAAAGTTCAACTCAACTTTGAAGGAGTTGATAAATGGGAGAAATTAATCGAAAATCTGATGGGTATGATGTCAACTCAAGCTCAAAATATGGAAACCATGATGACTTCTATAAAGTACAGGATACTAGGGATATGAGTACATTGAAAACATCTATAAGTAGACATGATACGAATAATGAGAATTGTAGAAGCTTCATTACGGAATTTGGAATATCATTTGAGTAGACAAGAGGAACGTAAAAACAGTAGACCCCCAGCATGAGGACTACCAAGTAATACTGAAAGAGATCTGAGTGGGGTAAATGCTGTTATTACTAGAAGTGGAAGGATCTGTGGAAGTAATGGATTAGAAAACATCGGAAATAATGAAGTAGAGGATGATTTAGATGGTAAATTTGAAAAGAATGTGGAATCTAAAGATGAACCTGAATTCACCAAAAGAGGAAGAGGACATTATTGAAGATTTCCTAAGACAAAACAGATATATTGAACCTGAAAGTGAGGATGAGGAATGGGTCAAGGTTCCTAGAATATTGAAAAATCCAAGACTGAATGATCTAAGGACCTTGTCCGATGCGCAGGAATCAAGTTTGAAAGGGCCAATTCAAACCGAACCTTATCCGGCTCAACCCAAATTCACCTCGGTTCAATCTGATGGGGCAGCACCATATCAAGTGCATATTTTGAAGAAAAAGGTCTGAGAATGATGACACACAAGTGTCCTCAAAAGGCACAATCATTCCAGGAAGCTTTACCATCTTCGTTTAACGACAAGGGTAAGGGAGGTATACATTCTAACCCTACTTTAATTGATCTTGAATTACTCCCTCATTCCCCGAAAAAGGAAATCAAAGAGATGAAGTTGGATAAGAAGTATGCACATTTTCTTGACACTTTTCGGCACTTAACTATTAATATCCCTTTCATTGAAGCTCTAATCAATATGTCGGAATATGGTAAGTTTCTTAAAGACATACTATCCAGAAAGAAACGGTTGGAAGAATATGAGACGGTGTGTCTAAGTGAGGAGTGTTCTGCCGTGATTCAACACAAGCTTCCTCCTAAACTTAAAGATCCTGGTAGTTTTACTATCCCATGTGAAATTGGGGGACTTTTGTTTGAGAAGGCGCTTTGTGATCTCGGTGCAAGCGTAAACCTCATGTCCTATAATGATTTCATGAAACTTGGCATATGTAAGCTTAAGCGTACGGAGATGACTCTCCAACTTGCAGATAGATCTATTAAACATCCTAAAAGAGTCATCGAAGACGTGTTGGTTAAGGTAGATAAATTTTACTTCCCCGTCGATTTTGTTGTTATGGATATGGAGGTAGGGAGTGCACCCCTTATCCTCGGTAGACCATTTTTAGCAACGGTGGGAGCTGTGATCGATGTTCGTAAGGGAGAGCTTAGTTTGGGAGTGAATGATGAGCGCGTTGTCTTCAACATTTACATTCCATTGAATTATCCATGCACTACACTAGAATCTTATTCTTGTGTGGACACTTTGTGTCCCCTTGTTGTGGATCGTACTAACACGCAGGTAGTTGAAAAAGATGACTCTATCAATAATATGAAGGCTCACAAACCGAAAGCTCGAAAATCAAAGGAAAAGGTCAAGAACCGTTGGATTCGACGTCATTCGTCTAACATATGTTGGAGACCAGTATTGATAAAAAAGACGGATGCGGTGCGTGAGGATGACCCACCACCTGTGCATTAAAAACTGAAGCAATGAAAAGTCTAGCTATAGACTATAAATTTAGTAAATCACGGGTACTATCCTTCCTATTTACTCATTAATCATTTATTTCTAGTTGGTTTGTGTGCTTAGTTGCTACATGCTTTGGTGAGTAATTGTTAGAAGTATCCCATTTAGTTTAGTATATTATATTAGTTGCTTAAGTTTGTCGAGCAAACGACGTTAACCAAAAGCGCTACCGGGAGGCAGCCCGTAAAAATATTAAATATAATAATTACTCATACTTTGGATAATACTTTGCGAATACTTCGGATAGATTTTCATTTTGTTTCACCAAGTCTTAGGATGAATGTTTGAATGTCATTAAAAAAGGGAATGATTAGGTGGTTATCCGAAAATCCCGATGGAAATCAAAGAAAAAATTCAAATGCGTCATTTCTTGGACTTAGGTTGTTCGAACGATTTGAAAGAACCCTTGAGGATCTGGGTATAAAAGACTCAGAGTTAATACTTTGTCACATATTTCATTTCATGATCTAGTCTGTTTTAAAATTCAAATAATGTGTGACATGTATTAGTTCAACTACTGTGGAATATTGTGTGTTTTAAATCAATAAAAGTTTATGTGGTGTGTTTATCTACCCTTTTCCATTACACTGTCACACTCCACACACTTTTATTTTATTTGCACACACAACGGTCATAACTTTAACCCACCCACCCACCCTTTAATATCATCCGAGTATTTGTTTTGACTTGTTTCAGTGCACCATTGCTTTCCCAACAACTTATTTACACTCACTTTACATTGGGGACAATGTAAGTTCGTAAGTGGGGAGTGGAGTCGTTGGTCTAGCAATGGAATTAATGTTTATTTTGTATCAATAAATCCCTTAGTTTTCGATTTTTTTTGAGCATTATTTAGTTGATTAAAATAAATTGTATAAGGTATATATTTCATGGATTTGAAGATATAAGGATCAATTTGGATGTGTATAACCAACGTAAACCGTAAGTGCATTATAATTCCAAATATATTTGTGTAACATGAATTCCTTCACGTAAAGCCTTTGATATTGAAGCGGAAAATTTTAAACTGTATCCATTCAGTATCCTAGTGGTTATTCTATAGATAATTGCAGTAACTTAGTACCTAATTTTTGAACGTGTACTGTGAATATCTAAAGGTTTGAATGTGATAGAAATGATATAAGTTAAGGAAGAATACCAAATTAAGATGAACTATATATATGTCGGTTGTAGCTACCAATGATTTGAGTGCAGTAGGGCGTTATCACGAAACGTCATATATCACTATGAGGTTTAAAAGCTCCGATCGCTCGATGATAGTAGTCCAGCTAGGGTGTTATCACGAAACATCCTATTGCTGGGAATGAGGGCATATGCTACACATGTGAAATTAAGCTCATCAAAAGAAAAAAATGAAAAAAGGAAAAAAAAATTGGTTAAGTGTGGTTGAAAACTTAGTTATCTTTGACTATCCAGTATAAATCGAATGATATGCTTTAGGGATTATCCTAATAAGTACAGGAGAACTTTGTGTGGAATCACACGCCTATACCTAGGAAAGTCATTAGGATTATCTCGAATGGATATTTGTGTGTTTGCTTGAATTATTCAAGAGAGGATAGTGGAAATTGAAAAGGCTTGTCACACACACACTGTTATACATTTATATTAAGCTTAAAGCCTGGTTGTAATTCTAATGGTTGTATCATCTGGTTGTCCCTTATATCTTATATCTTCATGAATTTATCTCTCATTCATTTTGTTTTATCGCTTGTTTTGCTCGAGGGACGACCAAAAGCTAAGTGGGAGTTGTGATGAGAGACAAATTGATGATAATTATTACGACATTTTACCCCAATATTGATACCACTTTGAGCATTATTGTACCAATTTAAGTCAATTATCCCTTAGATTTATCTAAGTATGTTAGTAGTAGTTATTATGTAAAATATCGTGTTTTTATAAGTTTTTACTAAGTTTTGTACCGGTTTAGTAACCGGAGTGTCGTGTCGGATTTACGTTTGGTGTTTTGGTGGTAATTGCAGGATTATACATTGACCAAGATTCCACGTAACGACATGTTTTGAGTCTAAAAGATGTGTTTAGAGGATTAGAAGAAGATGCCACAAGCTTACGAGTTCAAATGGATCAAATTATCTTACATACTTAAAACCAAAACCTGTTTCGACGGAGATTTGACCCATCTTAGAGGCATTTTCAGGGGATGACTTCTTAATGAAAGTTGTAGATCTTCACATAAGCTTTCCAACGAACTTTGAATTACGTCAATTGGAGGTCTACAACTCAAGTTATGGTCAATTGACTAATCAATTCGGATTAGTAGAAATCCCGAAATATCTTCGTAATACGAATGGCTCATCAAAACGACATTTTCTGAAGAAGTTTCCTTCATAAAAGTTGTATATCTTCAAGAACGCTTTCCAATGGATTTTGAATCAAGTCAATCGGACTTCTACAACTCAAATGGTGGTCAAGTGGCTAATTGATTCAATTTCGTAAAAATGTCGAAAAAACGTTCGGAGGAACACGAGGTACTCAAGAAGAGGTTTTCTGAAGAAGAGTCCTTCATTAAAGTTTTAGAGTTTCTCGAGACCGTAATTTTGGCATTTCGTTTGCAATTTTTGGAGGTCTACAACTCAAGATATGAATTTTAGAAGTTTTAATCCAATATATATCAAATAATCCGAAGATTTGGATAGAATCAGTTAGGATTTGCAATGATGACACCGGATCGATCCGGCACCCACCCGGATCGATCCGGCCTTGATATTTGCCTATATATACAGAGGATCAAAGCAGATGAACGCTTGCCCCTCTTCTTTCCCTTTCTCTGCTTTCTCTCCGTCTCTCTTTTTATTTTTTTCGTTATAGATCATATATACATATATATGATATATATATAGATCTATATCTCTTTTGTCTTTTTATTTTATTTTCGGGGCCCGTATATATACATATGTCTATGTATGTATATATATGTTTTTTTTATATATATAAATAAATTAGTACCGTTGTAATGCTCGGGAAAATCTCGGAAGTTCGGTATTGCTGAAGTCGTTGTAATGTCCGGAAGAGTACAACCTCTGAATCAACAGCTGTAATCGGGTATTTTTCTAAAGTATTATGTTTGTTGTTTCTATATATATATATATATGAATAAAGTAGTTATAGTATCGTTATAATGGTAGAATAATTATCGAAGATTGTAGATCTGGCGGAAATGACCCCGATTCACTTGATTGTAATCGGTAATCTATTCTAATATTATGATGTATACTATATCTATAATAATGTTAAGCTAAAAATATATCTAGCCAAGATATATAAATCGAATTAGTTATTCTTTTATAGATCTGGATGATTGACTATGGTAAAAATGATTAAAATTAATTATGATGAATCTCTTTCTATTTTGAACTTAACGCATGAGATAGAAAGACCGGAGGGTAAAATTGGCGAGTGAAAACGTGACAACGGAATCCTATTTCCTACCGGAAGGCAGATTTGTCCTAGAAAAACAAATCTTATTAAAATTTGTGCTCGAGATCTAATTACGTCAATTTATCTATTTTTTTGATGATTCTAAAATATTGACCGCATGACAAAACGGTAGTGACCCGATCTTTTGGATGACGTAGGATAGTTAAATGAGACATATGACAGCTTTCATATACGCGCCGTGTGAGAAGGAGCTGTTGAAATTTGAGGAGTGCACCGTTTCACATAATTTACACCTTGAATAAAGGAAGATCTGTCTCATTTATTTCTACTAAAAAGAGATCGTAATTCAGTAACGTATTCTTGGCTAGATCCAAAAATATATATATTATCTATTTTTATTTTTATATATTTATTTACTGCTTTACTAACAATCTAACTAATCTAACTATCTAACCCGAGGAAACTGATAAAACTGCGACTTAGATCGAGTTAATAATAGCTTCTTGGTGTTTAACCACACTTTGAATTATGCCTTCATTTCCCTGAGGATACGACCTGACTCACCAGACTAGCACTACGATTTGACCCGGTACACTGCCGGTAAGGATCGTAACACCTAGAAAAGGTCCGTCACCCATCATTTGTTCTTTTCTTCTATGTTGCGATTCCGGTAGTGAAACTTGTTGCCGGTGTCAATCGTAGAAATGCAAGGAAAATCTCGTCTAACTCGATCTTCATGCCTCAGGAGGTGTCTCAGCCCAGTCGTGTTATGACTCAATCCCGATGTAAAAGAGTCAAACTTTTGATCAAGTTTCGACATTATATGTCAACTGATCTTCGAATACCGAACACCACCGCGGATCCGGCATATTCCCAGCTCATATTGGCCATCATACCACAGAGGAAAGAACCTTCCTTTGATAACAAATGACGCAAGAGGTCTACAACATTAAAATTGTTGTATGTAGTGCCCGAAAGACAATTGTTGTTTGTCTATACGGGCAAGTGGACGATTGTTGGAAGTAGCGCCCGAAATTTTTTTTATGTAATTGTTTTTATTTAATAAATGACAGATTTTATTTCATCTTATTATTTACTTTGTTCTTATATTTTATACACTGCTGAAAACCCCAAGTCCTTTCATATATAGCCGTATAACTTAGTGTGTTTCACACTTGAGGATTAAGTTTATGGTGATACACTTGAACTAGTAGTCCGTGGTGAACTTAATCAAAGTATGAGTTATCCAAGTGGGGAATTTTTATATGAGGTTGTCATCTAAGACTGGACTGATTTAATATGCATTTCTCATATAATTCCGTAATTGAGAAATCTTATTAAATCACAAGATGATCATATATGGATTAATCTTAATCCTGAAGTGATTGCAAACTTCTGCTTGTTTCAAGATAGGGATTGATGTGTTCGTTAAGGATTGCTAAGAGCCACGGTCCGAATCATTTTAACGTTGACACTATTCTGGAATGAGTGAGGAGTGTGTGTCTCACAGATATGGAATTCAATCCTTCCTATGGGAAGTAGAAACACAATCCCCTTATTTGTTTATCCTAGAAACTGATCGATCGGCCGAGTTCGTATTGGTTATGAACTAATTGATCACTAGTGGGTTAATGTAAATAAGGATAAGATGTAATGAATAGTACGGAAATAATCCCGCTTTGTTATGAATAGTTTATGGAGGGTTTGTCTGTATTTAATGATTATATCAATGGACACTTATTGACTCAACGCTTTGAGAATAAGTTATATCTGTAATCGATAAAGTTCGGGCCGGATTTATGGTGCCGTAATTCCGAATTAATAAGTCTTGTAGAAATATTACATTCGATGAATTTTTATTCAATTTATTGTAGCTACTAGTTATAGGAGTGGTCCCGGGTTGGCTCTAACACGCGAGCTTGAGTGTTTTCGTTTTGTGGAACCTCGAGAATAAATTAAATAGTTGGTCTATTTAATGAATATGCAATATTATTTATTTGATAAATAATATGTAAAATAGAAAGACATTTTTTATTAATTTTAATGGCATAAAATGGCGCCACACTTGTGAGAAAATTAGGAAAAGAAATTTTCTTAGATTATGTCAAATGTGTAATTAGTTAATTATTTATTTGTTAAATAATTAATGAAAAAATAAGAGATTGATTCTATAATCATTATCTCATTTATGAAGATTATCTCTTATTTCATTGCATATATCTTTTCATTATGGAAAAATGTAATTGTATCGTGCAAAGGATATCTCTCTTTTGACTAGTTAATTTCATATAGAAAGAGAGTTCTTCCCAACCACTTTTATAAAAAAAAAAAGGAGTGAAAAATTAGTTTCTCGTCCTACTCATTGGGAGAAGAAAAACTATGGTTTTGCTTGAGCATATTCGAGGAAGCTCTACTACGAGGATGGACGTCCCAGTCGTCGTTTGGAGATACAATCCGGAAGATCACGGCTTCTCTTCTGTTGGGTAAATCTTTAACTTTTTTGTAGTTAATTAATTTATTATGTGAATTAAATCGTGGTAAAATCGCATACGAATTTAATTCATAACTTCCGCTGTGCTTGATCGAGTGTCTCGATCGGTGCTGTAAATCAGATATGACGATCCAATTATGGATCGGATCTGAGTTCAGGTTTCTGTATATCCAGCATGTGGTATCGGAGCCAGGTTAAAGCGATTTTGATTGCATAATTAATAGGAGTGAAATTGAATTAAAAATTGCATCTTTTATACGTTTATTATATATATGTGGTTGAACGTTCTTGGTTGACGAGATGGATTGTCGGCATTGTTGTATTAATTAAATATTCGAAGAACAACAACAAAGCAAGGCGACAGGTTAGTGGATGGAGGCGCGGATTCAGATTGAGACGTCAAGGGTTCAATTGTTGCTTTTTTGTTAATGTTTTTTGGAGAATAAAGAAATGTTTTTTTTTTCCAGAAAAACATGTTGGTGTTTTTTGAAAAATAAAGAAATAAAAAACACAGCTTTTTTGTTAATGTTTTTTCCCCCAGAAAAACATGTAGGTGTTTTTTGAAGAATAAAGAAATAAAAAACGCAGCAGGACAAGATCCAACCCGCGACCAGCAGCCGGGATTTTTTATTTAGGAAACGGATCAGTTGCATAATATAAACAGTGGAGGCAGAAACAATTAGAAATTTGTAAATCATTTAAAAGTAGGGTTTATCTATTTAATTATTTCTTATTTATAAATTAGATACGGGGGTACCAACGATCCATCTCAATGGTTTATTTTTTCGTATTTATTTCTTGTCTGATTATTTATGTGATATAACCATGTCATGCATCATATTCATGAATTACACTCCTAACATATGCATACATGTAGAAAATTAATTTGGCATTAATTAGACACGTATGAAAACGATAATTAATTTAGATTAATAAAAAATTAAATTAATTAATGGAAACGGAATTTTATCGGGATATAAAGTTCACATGATAAAAATAAAATTTATTGGGTAAATTTGTTTTTAGGATTTTAAATCCTTCGGGGATTTAATTATATAGTGTCTACATAAAAGGGATTTTAATAATCGAAAAAAATTGGAAAATCGTGAAAAGTTGGACACTAATTAACTAGACGGTATTTGGAACCGATAAGTTGGTGATTGATTTTTATGATTTATTGTTTTTGAATTATTGGAAAAATTCTGATATCCTAAATTTTTATCATGACAAGATTAGGACTATAAAATTCTTCGGGGATTTTAATTGTGTAGTGACTACACGAAAGATTTCTAAATAATTGAATAAATTGGAAAATCTTGAATATAGTGTCACCAGTTAGGCGTTATTTGGAACCGATAAACTAGTGGGAGCTTTAAATTTCATGATTTATTGTTTTTCAAATTATTGGGAAATTCATAAGTCATAATGTATCAGGATAAAATTCTTGGTGAATTTTAAATTGTATAGTGTCTATACAAGGAATTTTTATAAATCCATAAAATTGAAAAATCATGAATATAGTGGCACTAGTTGGACGGTATTTGGAACCGATGAACTAGTGGGAGGATTAACATTAAATATTCATGATTTATTGTTTTCCGGATTGTAAGAAATTCTGAAAATCCTAATAACACTACCTATTTTTCATAATAACGAGTGAGAGCGGGGAAGGTGACAACCGACCCCACGGCCTCTACTGTTGACACAAGCACGTGAGAGAATGGTGATGCCTCGTGCCGCTTTGATTTTGGCCCCCTAAGAGTGGCTTTCACCGCTATCAAAATTCAAGGCTTGGTCTCCGAAATGATAGGATTTTGGGTACTCGTCGAGCCACTAACCGACCCTGAGGCGGCATACTCGGGGCGTACTTTGAGATCTGAAATAGTAGGTAACACTCTGAAGGATGATTTTGGAAATATCTTGGCTGAAAAAGGAAGGCAATCAACAATTAAATAGAGATGTATGATTCTCAGTTACTTGTTGAGAGAGATTGTCTCAATTTCATCGTCACCTCTTTGACCTACCCTGAGGTAGCACTGTAGGTGTGAGATTAAATCCTTGGAATGGTAGGATAAACTGCATGCATGACATCACGTTTATAATTCCTAAAATTCTTATTTGTTGTGGTGTATGATTTGATTTATATTTCTGTCATAATTTATTTTACAGCTACATATCATCTCAATGTATCTAAACTGCTAAATATAATAAATTGACTAGTAATGACTTCGTAAAATTGGAAAAGTAACAAGAACGTTGAACTTGTTAATCTAGAATGTAATTAATTTTCGGTAGAGGATTCTCCTCTTGAGCCTTCAAAATTAAGTGACAAGAATGTCACTGCTGTCACTTGTGTTGAACGAGAGACAAAACAAAATTAGTTCAAAGATGACGAGAATGATTTGGTATCAATCTCACTAGACATCCCACAGTTCATGAGTAGTGTCTACTCAAATGAACTGCTAGTTCACGGTCATTCCCTTTAAAGAAAGCCAAGAATGGGAAGGTAAATGCCTACAAGTGTAAGTCATCTAAACTAAATAAGTTAAAAGCTAAACCGAAAAATTAATGAAAGAAAGTATAGAATAAGAAGAGTGATTTCGGATCACTAACCTATGAATCCTTAGAGTCTTTCTTAACCAGGTACTTTGACCTGGAAGCTAAGTTTTTTTTGTAAGAACGAGGTAGCTAGGAATTAATGATTAAAGAGTAGACAACGGACAGTTATTTCAGCTGAGATAGTGGGAGTGATATAAGGAAAGAAATTTCGGATTTTAATCCTTGTATATCACAGAAGTTTAATTTCTGCTTTTAGATTCCGTTGGAACAAATGGATTCACTTTCACATCGATATAGTTGCCTTAAAGAAAGTGATTATGACATTTGTAGTACGATTCTGATACTCGAACTACTAAATAATGCTGAAAAGGTATATGTAACACATCATAGACTATTAAGACAAATGGTTTCCGTGTTTAGATAAACGATTCTTATGCGTCTATTAATTAGTGCATATATCCTAAAGAAAAGATATGAAGACTGGCTAAGGGTGATTCCTTTTCCCAGTCTAAGAACACTATCTCAAAGAAAAAATGACTACGTAACTTTTCAATTAGGAAAAGATGATAGAGCTGAAGAAGTATCACAACTAGTTCGTATTGACCTTCGGGGTCTTATGAAGGATACAAGCTAATGAGAGCTTTTGAGTAATAGACATTTTGTCTAATGACTACTCGAAATGCCGATTAATTTATTTAAATATTTGGAGGAATCTCTGATATTACCAGAGAAAGGAGTATTACATGCTCAGATATAGGCTATGGCATGGTTTTGGCACTAATGCTTGGCCTACCTCCGAGTGAAACGATTTCACTTAAAGGATAAACCATGGGTTGCCTTATATAGTTATTGATATGATACAGTACACTGCTTAACTTAATTAAGTTATTGATTGCAAAATAACGGTTCGCATTATAATAAAAAAAAAACCGAGAAGTCTACCTTAGAAGATGCTTATGAATTTGTGGATGGTGAGTGAAGTACATTTACTCCACTTCCGTAGATAGAGGCATTTAACATTAGTGCTTGAAGGTAGGACTGAAGATTTTGCATACACGTTCAGATGGGGACTGTTCGTGAAATATCTTAATGCAATAAGTGAAGGTTGGTTATAAGATTCTGAAGATCGGATAATACGGTTGTACTGTCACAGCCTTTCTAGGAGAATGTATATATAACAACCTTGGACCTTGAAGTAAAGTTACTCAAGGAGTTACTATCTGATTTAATCAGACCACATCCAACATTGGTTATTGATCGGCCTTTAAGTGTCCAATCTCACCGGCAGTGTACCGGGTCAACTGTAGCCTAGAATTGGTGAGTCAAGGTCGTATCCCACAGGGAATCTGGTCAAGTACCAAAGTTGGTCTCGTCCCTAGTTCAGGTCAACACATATATTGAACGTGGTGATTTGTCAGATCACCGGTTCTACAAACTAAATATACACAAAACAAAGATTTAAAACTATATAAAAGAGATAGCCGAGCTATGATCCAACCAACTACTCTCTAACCCTAACTCGTTTCCGGAAGTGTTTCGACAAACTCTAATGTTCTCGGCATCGTTGAAGGGTGTCGTCTCCTATTTCCGAAACTAAGCGCCAATTTCAACAACCTAGTTTCCTATGTCGAATTCAACAAATCACCGACCGGATTTAAGCGACCGACACGGTTCACGCCTACATGAGGCGCTCGTTAACAACGATAAAACCTCACACACGAAACCGAATCTGAACAACTCAGTCGGTTTTACACGGTGATCCTAGAACCCCTTTTCCCGTACCCTCTCGCAAAATACATTTATAAAGACGATACGTGTGACACGATTATTGAGTGATCAGTTCAACAAAAGTCATTAGGCATAAGTTCTAGAACAAAAACAACATCGAGAATCTAACAATCAACACATCAAAACACTTCAATCAACAAGCTAAGGATTCGATTTCGAAGGCTATCACATATCTCGACTATATAACGGATTAGCTACTCATTATAATAAGCAAAATAAAAGAAATCAACAATCAAAGTTAACAAAGATCAAGATCAAAAAGCAAGAACAAGAAAGGAAATTGAAATACCAAATATATTATGCTGTAGATAGTCGAATCTCCGAGCCGAATCCCGTCAACAACGCGTCAAGCTATCTTCGAGAATCAACGGATTACAACGATCTACAACTAATCTATGCTAATATACCTCTAAACTAATCTAAGCTAAGGAAAACAGAAGAAAA
This sequence comes from Gentiana macrophylla, assembly GCA_026214975.1. Lineage (NCBI taxonomy): Eukaryota > Viridiplantae > Streptophyta > Magnoliopsida > Gentianales > Gentianaceae > Gentiana > Gentiana macrophylla. Next base: position 13,539,115 of record CM047815.1, read on the forward strand.
ACGCAGCAAAAGTGCAGAAAAACAAGTTGGGGCCGATGATAGATCGAAATGAGGGTGTATAAAAGGTGTTTTTTCAGATTTGGACTCACAGGTGGGCGCCTGTACTGACAGGCGCCCGCCTGTCAGATTTTTTTCTTCACAAATTCTATCAGCAACTGGCCTAGCTGACACACCTTCAGTAAATCAGTCATAACATTGCGTGTAGACCTCCGAATCGAGTGATTCAAGTTGCGTTGGAAAGCTGATTTAATTGTCTACAACTTTCATGAAGATGTCCAGCCCAGAAAATGCCTCTAAGGTGGAACAAAATGCAGATCAGTGGAAGGTGTGGTTGTAGTACCAACACGTTTTGATCCGTTTGAACGTTTAAGCTTCGGGCACACATTCCAATCCTCGTATCTCGCCTTCCGGACATATCAAACACCTAAGTCCTGTACAAAATCACACCAAATACCACACCTAATCCCTACAGGACACTAGGGTGACTGAGAGTATAGTAAATTACACCGAAAAAGACCGAGAATCCCGGACTTTACGTCCTAGGTCCCGAAATGATAACCAAGGTGTAAATACATCAAATTACAACCAAATTTCCCGGAAACATATAAAATGAGGTATAAACGGGGTATAATTACATAGAAAATGATAGCCAATTTGACTCCCATCAACTACCCCCTACTTAGCGTTTGCTCGCCCTCGAGCAAAAATAAGCGATCCAAAAATAAAGATGGAGTCAACATTGTAATTATACATCTAGTCTATAGTATCGAAATGGTAAAACACAAGTAATTGACACAAATGCATAAAACTCGAGCTCTACCTTGTATCGAGAAAAGAATGTGTGTGTGTGTGTGTGTATAAAGCTTATTCGACATTTATCACCAACGACCGGTTTAGATTATAGACGTATAATGTACCGAGGTTACACCATAGGCTTATACTTCATAAAAATCTCCACTAATCGAGGTCAATCAAAGTCTAGTAGGGTCAGGCAGGACTTGAAGGGTTATAACGTTAGGCTAGGGTTGGGGCTAACGAAAGGGATATTTACGATAAAATAGAAAGTAGAAAGTGCAAGTGAGCTTAATCAAACATCAAACACTAAAACCGAAGCTCTTCCCTTTGTAGCAACGGAAGACTCAACTCCTCATAAGGATGCTCGTTCGAATAGTACAAACCATCAAATGAATTTCAACCTATAATTCATCCAACCTTCCACCTCTCCACATCATTCCACAAGCTTTAGAGACATACGTCGATCCAAGTCTAGTTCATACCTAAGCTCACAACAGGAACAAACCACTTGTAACACAACAACATCTCCTTCTCCGTACTAGATTAGAAGAAGTTCCCATCGCTAACATCACAACTACAAAACACAAGGCCATTTATGGCAATTTCTGAACTCATATTTATATATACATGTACAACCCTTTTTTTTCATTTTTTTTTCTTTTTTCAACACCACAAAAACGATCAAAGGCCGAAACGCCACATAATTCCACCTCCTCCGGGATATACTCATTTTTACCGACACCACTCGAAAGATACGCCACTCCACCACCCCACACCATATCAGAAAATGTGAAAACAATAAGCTCAATCTTGCAAGGTGGTCAAGGAAACGTAGACCGTAATAAAAGCTAAGGGCATTGGTAATTATGAGTTAGTAGCACAAAAGGTTAGTTCGGGTGGCGGTCTAACCACCCTACAAAGGCTTAGAGGTAGAACTGAGGATATACATATAAGGGATGGAATTTGGCTCTGATCGGGTTAAAGAAATGCCATAACCGTCATCCGTACCTAACTAAGACCGACCTTTCTATTTCGCCTCGAAGTTACTAGTATAAGTTCTAGGTAACCGGGTCATACAACAACTATAATCGTCCACTAATCATGGTGATAAATGACGTCGAAGCTAACGTGATAGAACTATTCGATTCTCAATACAAGATCTCAACTCGAATGAAATGCATATATACAATAACTAGATGTTTACCAAAACAATACCGAAGGCTCGATGTATCAAAATCAATGTCAAAGCCATCAAAATTCTCAAATCTGACTCATTTAGACTAAAGGGAAAACAATCGCTAAGTATAACTCATTCGACATGAATACGGGACATTTAAGCTAAACTAACCACCCCCTACTTCAAGATGAAACACAAAGGATAAGGGTAGAAAAGTTAGCTTACAACCGGAAAATGGCGCGAGTACGATCACGTGGCATCCGTAGAAAGTCCTCCCAGGGTACCTGTGCTAATATCAACAGAAACAACAACTACACGAGATACACAGGTATGGAGATAACGAAATTAAACTAGACGGACAACCACGATTCATCAAAAACCAAAAACACCAAACTAACCCCCATAATACACACTACACCGGGTTATATCACAACAAAATTTACCCGAATACACACTAAAGAAACACAATGACACACTAGAGGAAGAAAAGCGATAAAAATACATTATGAGTTTATAGTCCTCAGTTAGACTCTCTACCCCGAAATATATCAAGGATAGCTATACCAAAGGAGAGCAAACCGTTGCGTCTCCTTCACAAAATCATAGGAATTGAGCACCCCCGGAAAATAAAACAATATCAAAACGGGGCTCAATCCCCACCACCATGAATGGTTCGATGAATCCGTTGCATAGAACAACGAATTCACTCTCCCCGAACTAAAACATATCCCAAACAACAATGACTCAACCCCTAAGTAATAACATGTAGGCTCAATATCAACAACATACTCAATAGGATGCACCCCCGAAGATATAACATTAGGGCTAAGTGAAGACGGAACAGGTGACTCAATAGATACAAAAGTCATACCGTCCTCGTAGTGTTCTTCCGGGGTGATTTCAATCATACTTTCTTGCTTTCTCCTCTCAGACTCCTCAAACAGTTGTTGCACTTTAAGCTCCAAGTTTCGTATGGCTGTTTGCGTCGTTTCCATATCCTTACGAAACTCTTGGAGCTCTTTAAGGTACTCTTTATGGTCATTTTGGACCACTTTATTCAATTGTTCAAGTGCCATCTGTTCATCCGTTAAGGTCTCTGATTGTAGAGGTGGAGTAGTATCGAGTTGTTGCTCAAAGTAACTTGGGGCATTATCCCATTCATTGCCATATGATGTGGTGTATGGGTTGAACTGATAATAAGGTTGTGTTCCGTAACCCATAGCACCGTAATTATAATATCCGAATGGGTAAGGAAATAAGCCGTAATTGTAGTATGGATTCATTATCTGCAAATCAAGGAAACAACACGAACACAATCATGGTATCTTGTCACTACCACTACCGAAGTAAATGGTGTGACACTTCAACAACAACAAAATAAAACAAACTATACATAAAAAAAAACAAATAAGAAAAATGACCTAATCCTAAGAACTTAACTAACTTACAAGATATCAACCCGATTCCCCGGCAACGGCGCCAGAAAACTTGATCGGCCTTTTCTATGTGTCCAATCTCACCGGCAGTGTACCGGGTCAACTGTAGCCTAGAATTGGTGAGTCAAGGTCGTATCCCATAGGGAATCTGGTCAAGTACCAAAGTCGGTCTCGTCCCTAGTTCAGGTCAACACATATATTGAACGTGGTGATTTGTCAGATCACCGGTTCTACAAACTAAATATACACAAAACAAAGATTTAAAACTATATAAAAGAGATAGCCGAGCTATGATCCAACCAACTACTCTCTAACCCTAACTCGTTTCCGGAAGTGTTTCGACAAACTCTAATGTTCTCGGCATCGTTGAAGGGTGTCGTCTCCTATTTCCGAAACTAAGCGCCAATTTCAACAACCTAGTTTCCTATGTCGAATTCAACAGTCCGCTGACCGGATTTAACTGACCCGACACGGTCTACGCACTATGAGACGCTCGTTAACAATGATAAAAACCTCACACACGAAACTGAATCTGAACAACTCAGTCGGTTTTACACGGTGATCCTAGAACCCCTTTTCCCGTACCCTCTCGCAAAATACATTTATAAAGACGATACGTGTGACACGATTATCGAGTGATCAGTTCAACAAAAGTCATTAGGCATAAGTTCTAGAACAAAAACAACATCGAGAATCTAACAATCAACACATCAAAACACTTCAATCAACAAGCTAAGGATTCGATTTCGAAGGCTATCACATATCTCGACTATATAATGGATTAGCTACTCATTATAATAAGCAAAATAAAAGAAATCAACAATCAAAGTTAACAAACATCAAGATCAAAAAGCAAGAACAAGAAAGGAAATTGAAATACCAAATATATTATGCCGTAGATAGTCGAATCTCTGAGCCGAATCCCGTCGACAACGCGTCAAGCTATCTTCGAGAATCAACGGATTACAACGATCTACAACTAATCTATGCTAATATACCTCTAAACTAATCTAAGCTAAGGAAAACTGAAGAAAAACGCAGCAAAAGTGCAGAAAAACAAGTTGGGGCCGATGATAGATCGAAATGAGGGTGTATAAAAGGTGTTTTTTCAGATCTGGACTCACAAAGGCGGGAGCAGATCTTGTGCGCCCGCCTGTCAGATTTTTTTCTTCACAAATTCTATCAGCAACTGGCCTAGCTGACACACCTTCAGTAAATCAGTCATAACTTTGCGTGTAGACCTCCGAATCGAGTGATTCAAGTTGCGTTGGAAAGCTGATTCAATTGTATACAACTTTCATGAGGATATCCAGCCCAGAAAATGCCTCTAAGGTGGATAAAAATGCATATCAGTGGAAGGTGTGGTTGTAGTACCAACACGTTTTGATCCGTTTGAACGTTTAAGCTTCGGGCACACGTTCCAATCCTCGTATCTCGCCTTCCGGACATCTCAAACACCTAAGTCCTGTACAAAATCACACCAAATACCACACATAATCCCTACAGGACACTAGGGTGACTGAGAGTATAGTAAATTACACCAAAAAAGACCGAGAATCCCGGACTTTACGTCCTAGGTCCCGAAATGATAACCAAGGTGTAAATACATCAAAATACAACCAAATGTCCCCTGAAACATATAAAATGAGGTATAAACGGGGTATAATTACATAGAAAATGATAGCCAATTTGACTCCCATCAGTTATTGGGGGGTTACGCTGATAAATACTACTGAACCAGATCAGAATGTCAATCCACCCAAATGCAGTGGGAGTATGGTTTATCCATTGACTCGCTGTGACTATGCAGACTTTACAGTCTGCTGGGGGTGATTGATAACCTATGGTCTTTTGGAAGGACTGTATAGGATTATGATAAAAAGGAGGTTGGTTTAAAACCATAAACTTGTAAATGGAGTTTTGGTACTCCAGTTCTGTTCGTAATCTTGTAGAACCACCTGAGTGTCTCAGTCCCAATGAGAGTAATTGGATCTACGTGAAAAAGAGTCGAATGAATGAGAAATTTTATCTTTCTAAGCAAGGCCAAGTGGTCTAGGGGTAATTCCCTGAGAAGTAGATAGTTCAATAGGGGTGATGCCCTGAAACTTTCTCACAATTCAGCCTTGCTCGACTCCTTGGAAAGAAGAAAGATTACTAGGGGTGATGCCCTGAAACTTTCTTGTCGTACAACGAAGCTTGAATTCGTTCGGAACTGAAGGGTTTTTTTTTGCTTAAAGCCGATGGCAGATTGACTGCCTATGCTTATATCCATTGGTGGATTAAAGCAAACCTTTGGGTCATTAAAAGCCACATGTTTGAAATATGTGAGCTTGACCAGAATATTGATGAGTTTTTTGTAGACCAGAGAATCAATATTGGTAAAGTAGTAAACGTTAGTGTTTATAAAAGGTAACACTGCAACAGTTGAGAACAACATGGGTATGTTATCTGAAGTCAGGAACTGACGAGCCAAAGCTTCACAAAATTAGAGAAGTGGACTATATTCTTACAATTTGATTTGGTCGAATTCACGAGAACAAGTCATTGGCCGTATCCCATCCATCTTACTGGTTAAGATGATATAATTCATTTTCATATGCAACATTCAACGAGAGGTTTCCTATCCAACCCCTCATGGAATAATTCTCTTAGTCTTCGGATATAGAGAAAATAGGATAGATTCTCTTTTGGATAGAGAAAGTCAGGTTATTAAAAGTCAATAACAGTCGAATCTTGGATTCAGACGTTGAGTAGCAGTATAGTGCATCCTCAAGTACCTTCGGAGAACGAGGAGTAATATGGGTCTATATTCAGGTGCGTACCTGAGTATTGTTGACTACACTGATTCTGACTTACAGTCAGATTAAGGATGATCGTTAATTGATCTCAGGCTCACTGTTTTCTCATAGTGATAGAGATATAGTCTGGAGCAATCCATCACTGCCAATTTGACTATGTTAGTCGAATACATAGCAGCTTTCGGAGCAGCTAAAGAGGCAGTGTGGTTTGAGAAGTTCTTTGTTGGATCGGGAAGTGATTCCATGTCTCGATGAGCCGATACCATTTTACTGTGAAAACAATTGAGATGTAGCTCATGCAAATGATCTTCGCAGTCACAAGAGGTCAAAAGCATATTGAGAGAGAGTACCACCTGATCAGAAAGACCATGCAGAGAGGCGACGTTTCGGTCCTAAAAGATCGCCTTAGTCGACAACCTAGCTGATCAGTTTACCAAGTCGTGTGGCATCTAATGTCAGTGATAAGCATTTAGCGGGTATGAAATTGGTAGATATGTCTCATCTGCTTTAGAGCAAGTGGGAGAATGTTGTGGATAGAAAGAATAAGGGTGTGATGCTCTAAAAACAATTGTTTCTTGTCTTTACGGGCAAGTGGGAGATTGTTGGATGTAGTGCCGAAAGACAATTGTTACTTGTCTATACGGGCAAGTGGGAGATTGTTGGAAGTAGCGCCCGAAAGACGATTTATGTAATTGTTTTTATTTACTAAATGACAGATTTTATTTCAATTTAGTATTTTCTTTATGCTTATATTTAATACACTGCTGAAAACCCCAAGTCGTATCATATGTAGCCATATAACTTAGTGTGTTTCACAGTTGAGGATTAAGTTTATGGTGATACACTTGAACTAGTAGTCCATGGTGAACTTAATCAAAGTATGAGGTCTATTGATTAAACCACCATTAATGCGCCCAGAACACTTTAAGGTGTGGCCGTCTTATCCGGACCGTCGATATTGGTTATCTAAGTGGGGAATTTATATATGATGTAGTCATATAGGACTGGACCGATTTAATATGCATTTCTCATATAATTCCGTGATTGAGAAATCTTATTAAATCACAAGATGATCATACATGGATTAACCTTAATCCTGAAGTGATTGCAAACTCCTGCCTGTTTCAAGATAGGGTTTGATGTGTTCGTTAAGGATTGCTAAGAGCCGCGGTACGAATCACTTTCACGTTGGCACTATTCTGGAATGAGTGAGGAGTGTGTGTCTCACAGATATGGAATTCATTCCTTCCTACGGGAAGTAGAAAGACAATCCCCTTATTTGTTGATCCTAGAAACTGATCGATCGGCCGAGTTCGTATTGGTTATGAACTAATTGATCACTAATGGGTTAATGGTAAATAAGGATAAGATGTAATGAAGAAGGTTTACGGAAATAATCCTGCTTTGTTATGAATAGTCTATGGGGGGGTTTGTCTGTATGTAATGATTATATCAATGGACACTTATTGACTCGACGCTTTGAGAATAAGTTATATCTGTAATCGATAGAGTTCAGTTTCGGATTTATGGTGGTGTTTTCCGGAATTAATATGTCTAGTAGAAATATTCTGTTCGATGAATATTTTATTCAATTTATTGTAGCTACTGGTTATAGGTCCATGGTTCCCGGGTTGGCTCCTAACACGCGAGTGTTTTCTGGTTTTGTGGAACCTCGAAAATAAATTAAATAGTTGGTCTATTTAATGAATATGCAATATTATTTATTTGGTAAATAATATGTAAAATAGAAAAGACATTTTCTATTAATTTTAATGGCATAAAATGGCGCCACACTTGTGAGAAAATTAGGAAAAGAAATTTTCATAGATTATTTCACATGTGTAATTAGTTAATTATTTATTTGTTAGACAATTTATGGTAAAATAAGACATTGATTTTATAATCATTATTTCATTTATGGAGATTTTCACATATTTTATTGCAAATATCTTTTCCTTATGGAAAAAGGTAATTGTATTGTGAAAAAGATAACTCTCTATTGACTAGTTAATTTTCTATATAAAGAGAGTTCCTCCCAACACAATATTAATGAATATATTGGCGCCACTTTTAAAAAAAAAAAAAGGGAGAGAAAAATTAGTTTCTGGTCCTAGTCATTGGGAGAAGAAAAACTAGGGTTTTTCTTGAGCATATTCGAGGAGACTCTACTACGCTGATCGACGTCCACCAGTCGTCGCTTGGAGATACAATCTGGAAGATCACGGCTTCTCTTATGTTGGGTAAATCTTCAACTTTCTTGTAGTTAATTAATTTATTATGTGAATTAAATCGTGGTAAAATCGCATGCGAATTTAATTCGTAGCTTCCGCTGTGCATGATCGAGTGTCTCGATTGGTGCTGTGATTCAGATCTGACGATCCAATTATGGATCGGATCCGGATTCGTGTTTCTGTATATCCAGCAAAAATAAGATAATATGATCTAATCCAAACTCTAGGATTTTCATTAACGAAAGAGGAATAAGAATTACATAATGACCTAACAATTATGAAACTTAGATTATTTGTAGCCTAACAAATCTATTTAGGTAAAGAGTGCCCTTAATTAATAAAACCCAGATGGCTAGGTAATAAAATATAAATCTATCCAGATGGCTATTAACTAATTAAATATAAATCTACTTAAATGCCCAGACATCAAGTATTATATGAGTTTTTAGTGGTTTTACTCTTTTTTTTTTTTTTTTTTTTTTTTTTTTTTGTTGTTGTTGTAGTGGTTTCACTTTCATCCAATGTTTTCTATGATTTTATGCACCGGGAAATATTTGACAATTTTAAAATCTATTCTAGAACACAAAATTGATTTTATAACGACCAATAATCGATTTTGAAAGTATCATAAACTTAGTGTAATAGCATAAGTTTGATACGTGTCATTAAAGACTATCTGTATTATTGCTTTAACCATATGTAGTATTTTTGGGTTGTTACTTCGCTAGGAGAATCTTTATATGAAAATTATACCGAGTATCATACATTATAGTCATGTATATTTAATCACTTTTGTAAGAATACTTTCACCGTGTGTGAGAGAGTAAGAATGAAATATTATAATATATGTTATTTGTTACAATCTTCATACAACGGTTGTATTCTAGAAAAAATCGTTCGGACTTTGGAACATATCACTTCCTTTACTTAAAAGGCATATTAATCATTAAGAACTTTTGATACCTTAAATTTTACTGATTGACCACACATAATTTATTGATAGATTAACATCTTTACATGTTGGAAAAAAAAGATATAGTTTCAAGTGTTGGATTTAATCTCAAAACTATGTAATACTTGTTGGAGAAAAAACCATTTTTGAAGGGTTGAATAGTCAACTTTAGCGCGATTTACGGATAGGCTCGATGTATATCATCGAGAGTTAATGATATCATTAAATACTCCATACGGAGTAGTTGATGATGGGCTTTTGAATCACTCGATTCGGATATCGGGTGAATGAGAAATTAATGGCTAAAGTTGGTAGAAAATATGTAGGAGGTGGGAATTGAAGGGAGGACCTCACCCCATTCTCCCACATTGGAAACATGAGTGGTGGGAACTCAAGTGATAAGAGCTAGTGTGTCTCTTATGGATGCGCCTCAAGGGGCAAGGCATTTTTGTGCAGTAGGGAAGACTTAGATTATTCCACACGCGCGCGCGCCGCTGCCGTCCGTCCTGGTCGGGTCGGGTGTTACTATTAATTTTTTGGACAAAATTTCTTTATGAAGTTAACCATAAAATTAATTTTGGAATGTGATTGTGTCATTCGACTAATCAGAATTCATTGAGTCATTGGACCAGTCAGAATTCAGACGACACATCATCCGACCAATCAGAGGACTGGATTAATTCGAAATTAGCATTATTAATTTCGCCTAGCTTCTTTCCTTGAGGGAGAAGTCGGCCATTACTTTTTCAAGGGGAAAAGTTTGATGATGTGTTTCGGCCAATCAGATTCAAGCATTGGCTCCTCCTCTCCACTATATAAAGAACCCCGTGGATGAAAGTTTAATCATCGAATTTTCTCTTGTGCCTTTCCACCACAAATAGTCAGTCATATAGATCTAGATATTGAGTCGAAGAGAAGTTGGAGCACTATGTAAGTTCGCCGGAGCTCGGGTTTTTGAAGTGCCTCTAAATCCGAGACATAAAGCCGTTGTATCTTGGGAGACATTTGCTACTACCGTAGGCAACATTCCGGAGCAATTTGTCTTTAAGGAAAGAGTAACTACTCGCCTCGGTTTGATCTCTAGTCCTTTATTTTGTGCATACTACCTGTATTGTCTATTGTTTGAATCAGATATGCATGATGATATTTATTTTGTTAGATCTGTTAAATAATATGAATTGTACTATTCACATGATTTATTTTCTAGATTAATATTCCGTAAATTACGGATCTGTTCCGTAAATCACTCCACACATGATACACTATCCCAACAATACTCACTCTGTTTTTTTTTGTTATATGTCGCAGAGAGAAAATTCACACAGATTACGAAAGTAATTAATATGTCTCAAATATATTGTTGGAAATGTATTTTTTTTATTGGAGATGTAATATTTTTTTTGGTAAATGTGTTTTTAGTATTGGAAATGTATTTTTCTTATTGGAGATGTAAATATTTTATTGGTGAAGGAGGAAAAAATAATAAATGATGCATTAGAAATGTACAATGACAGATAAACAGAGCAAATTCTTGAATGTGACAGATAAAAAAACGGAGGGAGTGTGTAATACAAGAAAACGCGTGTTGAAATATATAAAATGTTAATCAATTGTCTTTTCATAAGATTAAGATTTTGAAAGAGATGATAAATCAACGTTACATGATAAATGTATGTATTAATATTTAACAATGTTTCCTATTAATTTGAGGAAGAACTCTTTGGCAACTAGAACTCTGCATCCACTTGCTGGTAGTGGATACACAAAAGTAATTCTAGTTCTAGATTAACTTTAATTTTCTGCAGTATAGGAAATCGTTTGGATGCCCACGAAAAAGGTCCCTCTTTTCCTTTTTAAAGTATTCTGACCGAAAAAAGAAAGTCCATTGTATCTTTTGTGCGTAAAAGAAAATTCCATATCTATATATATGCAATTCTAGTTTTGTTTGGGGCCAAGCAAATCTCCAAGTTTCGAAATGTGTCACGAGATATATTCATATATTTAGTATATATTATATTTATGGTGGATCGTTTGTATTTATGGTAGATCTTTTATATTTATACAGTCAATATTCGGCCATTAGTATAGCTTGATTTTAGTCTTGATTATAGCCAATTGGCTTGTAACCACTAATATATTAAGAGCACTTTTGTGAATGGAAAATACACAGAAAATATTTACCAAAACAATTTGTCATGGTATCAGAGCCTACACAAACCTAAAATTATTTTTCTTGTCAAATTTCTTTTCTCTTTCGCCTAATTGCAGCAGCACCAGCGTGTCTTATGTGATCTACCATAGCTGAGAGAATTGAATCAACCTCTACCACACCATGGATTGTTGACACCGGGGCGACTCATCACGTTACCGGCGACATTTCATGTTTCTCTCATATCATAAATATTGACTCTCGGTCGGTTGGCCTACCTGACGGCCAACTCGTTATGGCCACTAAGGAAGGGAAAGTTGACCTTTCGGTCGATATCACTCTTCAAAATGCTTTTTTTGTCCCTGCTTTACGTTGCAATTTAATATCGGTGTCACAGTTAATTGATGACTCTGATTGCTCAGTTATTTTTACTAAAACATCGCGGTGCTATATAGACTCTCGTTCGGGAGACCGATTGGAACCGGTGAAAGGAAGGACGGGCTCTATCTTTTCGATCAACCCCGGTAGTAGTGTGCTTTGGTGCGTACTACCCAACCGTGTTCGAAAGTTATGGCATCGGCGGCTGGGTCATCCGTCTGATAGAGTTCTCAAATTAGTTCCTGCAATTAAAGGTGTTCCTCTTTACCAAAGAAATTACATAAAGCCTGTGAGGTATGTCCCCAAGCCAAACAGACTCGTGATAGTTTTCCTGTTAGTGATAGCAGGGCCAATCGTATTATCGAACTTATTCATTGTGATTTGTGGGGCCCATATCGGACTCCATCTACTTGTGGTGCACATTATTTTTGACATTGGTTGACGATTTCTCCCGAGCCGTTTGGGTTTATCTCATTTGAATTCAAAACCGGGTTACTACTATTTTTAGTTCTTTTATTTCCATGTTCGAATGTCAATTTGATACTCATATTAAGATCATAAGGAGCGATAACGGAACTGAATTTCGACCTTTGTTACCTCTATTTGATAAGAAAGGAATTCTTTTTCAAACATCGTGCGTAGGAACCCCTCAACAAAATGGTAGGGTAGAGCGTAAACATCAACATATTCTCAATGTCGGGCGTGCCTTAATGTTCCAGGCAAACTTGCCTATTCGCTTTTGGGGAGAATGCATACTTGGGGCGGTTTATTTGATAAATCGTACTCCTTCGGGCCTTTTACAAAACAAAACACCTTTTGAGATTCTATTTGGGACGGAACCTGTTTAATCACTTGCGTGTTTTTGGATGTCTGTGTTTTGCTCACGATAAAAAAATCCAAAGGAGACAAATTTGCAACCCGTAGTCGAAAATGTGTATTTATTGGGTATCCGAATAATAAGAAAGGTTGGAAACTGTATGATTATGATACCGACGAAACTTTTGTGTCCCGTGACGTCCAATTTCATGAAAATGAATTTCCCTTTCCCTTGATTCCCACCACATCACCCGAAGCACCTCCTATCCCTTCCCCACAAGTGGCCATTTTAGATGATGATTTTTAAGTGACCTTGAGTCCGTTTACAGGCGAAGGAGGGATGACCCTAATCCTACCGCCATGAACAAACCGATCAAGCATCGACACTAGTGTTATAACACCTTCTGGTAATCCTACTGACATGCCCAACAGTGCGGATATCGACATGAACAATGGTACGGCTACAAACACTGATGTTGTACCATCTCCTATTCCTTTGGGTCGTGGTCAACGCGATAAACGTCCTCCAGAATGGCACAAGCATTACGTCACACACTTCTTTGTTTCACTGAGTCCGTCCCAATCTTCATCGTCTCCGTCAAGCTCCTCAGGTACATCTTTTCCTATAGCACATTTTGTTGATTGTGAAAAATTTTCTGTACAACACCGCATATTTCTTGCAGCCATTACTGATGGCATAGAACCTCGTAATTTTAAAGAAGCCATGCAAGATGCTGGTTGGCGTGAGGCTATGAAAAATGAAATTATTGCGCTCGAAAATAACGGAACATGGGACATGGCAGTATTACCTCATGGCAAGAAAGCTTTAGGCTCCAAGTGGGTCTACAAAATTAAATATAAAGCTGACAGACAGGTTGAACGATTGAAAGCACGTCTGGTGATTTTTGGGAATCATCAAACCGAGGGTCTTGACTATCACGAGACCTTTGCCCCAGTTGCTAAGATGGTTACTATCCGGGTATTTTTAGCTGTTGCGGCGGCTAAAAATTGGGAATTACATCAGATGGACGTCCACAACGCTTTCTTGCACGGCGATCTCGACGAGGAAGTCTACATGAAACTTCCCCCTGGTTTTACTGTGACTACGCCAGGCATGGTCTGTCGCCTTAAGAAGTCTCTCTATGGGTTGAAACAAGCTCCGCGTTGTTGGTTTGCCAAGCTCACTGTGTCTCTGAAAAAGTATGGATTCTTACAATCTTATTCCGACTACTCATTATTTACCTTTACTCGAGGCCCAGTTCAACTTAATGTTCTCGTTATCTCGGGTAATGATCATGATGCTCTTTTATCCTTTAAACGGTACCTTGGCGACTGTTTCCATATGAAAGATTTAGGCCCTCTCAAATACTTCCTTGGGGTTGAAGTAGCCCGCAGCCCGGAAGGTATCTTGCTTTGTCAACGAAAATACGCGCTTGACATTATGGCCGAATGTGGACTTCTTGATTCGAAACCTGCTGACTATCCTATTGAACAGAATCATGGCTTAGCTCTCGCCGAGGGTCCGGAGTATTCAGATCCGGGCAGATATCGACGACTGGTCGGACGTCTTATTTATTTGTCATTCACTCGCATACGACTTGGCATATCTGCATACATCTTGGCTCGGTTTATGCAGGCTCCCGTCGAGCACATTGGGATCTTGGCTATACGGGCCGTTCGGTACTGAAGAAATGCCGGGCCAAGGTATCTGTTAGGACGCCACGTGTGATTTATCATTATCTGAATGGTGCGATTCTGATTGGGCCTGTTGTCTATTGACTCGCCGTTCTCTCACCGGTTGGTTAGTTTTTCTTGGGGGCTCTCCTGTTTCTTGGAAGACGAAGAAACAACACACGGTCTCTCGCTTTCTTACGCGAGGCGGAGTACCGTTCAATGGCATCCATCATACGAACTTAAATGGTTAAAGCGGTCTACTTGCAAGTTTAGGGATTACTCACCCTCGTCCGATAACATTAAGTTGTGACAGTCAAGCTGCTTTGCATATTGCTCAGAATCCAGTATTTCACGAGTGTACGAAACACATCGAAATAGATTGTCTTTATGTCGCGATGCGATTCAAGATGGTATCATTGCTCTATTCACGTCAAAACAGATGAACAACTCATGAGATATTTTTACCAAGGCATTGGGCAAACGACAATTTTCAGACTTATTAAGCAAGTTGGGCATTTGTGACTGTGACGCTTTCCGGCTTGAGGGGGTGTCACGAGATATATTCATATATTTAGTATATATTATATTTATGGTAGATCGTTTGTATTTACGGTAGATCTTTTATATTTATACGGTCAATATTCGGCCATTAGTATAGCTTGATTTTAGTCTTGATTATAGCCAATTGGCTTGTAACCACTAGTATATTAAGAGCACTCTTGTGAATGGAAAATACACAGAAAATATTTACCAAAATAATTTGTCAAAATGGGCTATTATTTGTATCTCACGTACGGGTGAATCACATATTTTTCACAAAATCAAATTTGAAAGTCGATTCTACAGCCAAAAATCAATTTTTCCAAAGTCGGTTCAGAATCGATTCTACGAAAAGACGGTTTTTAGATTCAGAATTGACTTTAGGAAAAGTCGGGGATGTAAATAAATGCCTCATTTCCAAAAAAAAAAAAAAAAAAAAAAAAAAAAAAAAAAAAAAAAAAAAAAACTATGAATAGTATGCGATTACACGCTCCCATTTATGCCTTCCTAGTTGGAGAATATGGCCATTGAGATGGGTTTGTTACGGTGTTGAACAGTCAAGTCAACTTTAACGCTACGCTAATTTTTGGATAGGTCCCGACGTGTATTATCAAAAGTTTATGATATAATTAATTTTTGGATAGAGTACATATTAGATTAATACATATCTTATCATCTTATGTGTTAGAATTAAGTTGTACATTATCCGTATAAGCGGGTTCACAAACAACGTTCGTATATTTTCTCGTGTTCGTTCGTTAAAGAAAAGAATTTATAACATTTTTTAAACTTGTTTCATTAAGCTAGACAAACGAATAATCATAAATACTAACGACTCAAATATGAAATCTTTTGTGAATGACTCTATTCGATTAACAACACGGTGTAAAGTGTCACGGTGGAATTATCCATCCAAAGCAAATTAAGATAAGAATGAAAAATCGGCATCAACGCGCAAAATCCACGATATACATATAGCCTCATCATGTGGTACGCCAACACGCTTTCCCGTCGGCCCCATTGATATACTAATAGTAATGCATTATGCAAGAGTTTGTTTATAATTTTTATTTTTATTTTGTTTTATAATTTTAAATTATTATATATATCAAAAAATACTTTATATTGAAATATTTGTAATTTAAACACATACCATGCATGTATGATATTTACGAAAATGGTTATATATATATTATTTACAGACATAATAAAAATTAAAAAAATGTGTTATAAGTTATAACGTTTGTTTTTCATTAAGACGTGTTAGTATCTCCAATCATAAATTCGTTAAAAGGTTTATTATTGTGCCACATCATCAACTTAAAAACTTTTTTCTTATAAACATTTTCTCCACAATACATAAACCTTTTCAAAAGATTTATAATATGGACCCACTACACATAATTTTTTTCTACTACACACAAACAATCGCAAAAAACAAATACAAAAATAAAAAAAGAACTCCATCTGACACACATCAACCGGTTCACAATAACAAACCTTTTGCAAAACCTCTTTCCTAGTCATATGCTCTCCAATGGTTACAAACTTTTTTGAAAAGGTATCTCCAGTCATGGACCTTTTAAAATGTTTATTATTGTGCCACATCATCAATTTATAAACATTTTCTCTATAAAAAATTTCTCGACAATCATAAACCTATTAAAAAGTTTTATAGCATGGACCCACAATACATTTCAAAAAAACATCACACATAAATTTTTTTCTACAACACAAAAACCAAAAAAAAAGAGAGCAAAATGTCAGATATGAACCGGTTGATAGCAGTGAAGCTTTTGCAAAAAGCTTTGGTGATGTGGCAGTGCTCCAACGGGAGACAAAGCTTTTGTAAAGGTTTAAACCTTTTGAAGAAACGCCATTGGAGAAGCTCTTAGAACATTAGTTGTACTCCCCCCCGTCCCGCAATATAGAGGTTTTTGGGATTACACAGTTTGAAAAAATTAATAATGAATTGTTTTTTAAAATTTCAAAGTAAAAATATTATATTGTTTTTTGGGAATTACGTATAATATTTTTTTTTGAATAAAATGATGTATAATATTGTATTGTTTAATTTGAATGTGAAAACAATACATTTGATATTGAATTTGAATGTGAGAAGATATTATATAATGGGACAAAGCTAAAACCGAAAAGGCCCTATGTTACGGGACGAAGGGAGTAATAGATATTATATGACATATTGCAATGCATGTTTGTTTGTTTATTTTACTGGTATTCCAACGTGTAGTTTAACGTAACGCTCCAGAACTTAGGTCTAAATGCGCTACCTAAGACATAATGAATTCAGTTACTATTAGGCATATCGTCCTCGTTTGCACTAAAATTCTTAACCTAAATTACCAATTTCATTATGTCTTAATTTTATATCACGGTAATGTTTACCACCTATAACATGTTGGAAAGGTGTCCTAAACCCAATCGGGTTGGACCGGATCCGACCAGGTCGGGTCGCTTACAGTCTATTTAGTTCATGTAATAACTTTATTATGATTAATAAAAGCACTTATGTTATTATATATTGTTTATCTTCACATTATTTGTTGTGTATATATAGTAACGTCCCTAGTGTCAATCTGTGATAGAGAAACCATGATAGTGATTATGGTTGATGGGATCTCTAATCACTATAAAAGGTTGGTACTTAAATGTCTCTAGTCTTATGTATTATCAAATGGGACATTGATAGTATAATCAGACCAAAGACGTATTGGATGTCTTTATCTTTTAGAAGATAGAGATAGATCTTGTCTATCATCGAAGTGTAGGGACACTTGACCGCATGCGTGGGCGTGTATTATGGAATGCGTGACGTTAGATCGACCCACTTACATTAAGTGTCACACTATGTGGCGGCCGTGTAATTATCCTTTTGACCGAGTCTTCATGGCATCACGGTGTGGATTGTCATGCTTTGACACTATTGAGATTTCTCACAACCACGGGCGATCATGCGGTAGTGATTGGGTATGATATTCAAGCAAAGCGGAGTATACATGATTGGTCGTCCGGGAATCGCGTATCTATGATTGGGATCGAATATCCGAAATGGCCTTCTTATAAGGAATGTCCAGCTCTCGAGAATCTTTGCAAAGTGGGAGTGAATGTGTTATTCGAGAGAGCGTGATATCCAGATTATAAGATACGATCGTCAATGTATTGACACTCTCAGATCACGATCGTATGGATATTGTTACAATGATAGGATTGTAAGTTACACAGTGGCGCTTCACATGAAAGGTAGTAGTCATTGCTTTTGACTCTTCCGATGATTGGGGGTCACGGTGTGTTGCTGAAGTTATCCCGTGATCGTTAGGTATGAAGGGCATTTTAGTAAATTGCACTTTTTGTGTCTACGGCCAACATATTCGAAGCCTATCGGGTCACACATATGAACATCGAGTCGGATTAAAATGCGGTTATAGTTGATAACCAAATAAGGAAAGTTTATCTCAGACTATAAAGGTTATAGTGGTAAATTAATATGGTGGTATTTATTTATTATGAATAAATAAAATACAAGATATTAATTATATATAAATTATATTAATTAAAGAATATTCGGAAGTCAATTTGTTGACTAATGGGCGCCACTTTTAAGTGTATGAGATACACTTGGATTGTGCAAGACTTTAATTAATAAAGATTGCCATAATATTAATATAAGATATTAATTGATTTTGAAAAATAGATTTATGGTAATAAGATAATTATAATCAATATAGGATATTGGCAAAATAAATTATAATTAAAGAGATAAATCAATCTAGTTGATTTTTCTTATTTTATTGGGAAAAGGTTTTATTCTCCTACACACCTTTGGGGCGCCACCTTCTACTATATATAGGAGGTGGGTGTCAAGCTCTTTTGTACATCACAATTGCAAGAGTTCATAATTATTGTGTAAAATAGAGAGCCTTCCATAGTGAGTTTGTGAGGGAAGAAAAGGTCCGGTCTAGCAGCCGGAGTTTTTCCGATAGCAATCCAAGAAGGATTCCGGCGAGGGGTTCGTGTGGATTGGCGATAGAGGCCGGACGCGTGGACGGCTTGCGCATTGAACTACTCTCCGTTGGCGGTCAAAGCGACGATCTTATAGATCATCTGAGGTATAACCATCAAACTACTTAACGTGTTTATTGCATTAAACGAAGAACGATCTAGAAAAGGAAATTAAAATTTTAAATTCCGCTGCGTTAAACTAGTGATTTCCTAACATAACAGCCCACAACTCGGATATAGCTACGCTACTTGAATCATAATTCATTCAATGACTACTTAGGTCTATCATCATCGCCGAGGATGGAGCAAGGATATGTCAGCTGTGTCTGCTAAATCTTTTAACACTCCCTCCGTCCCAAATTATAAGGGCGTTTAGAATTTTCACAAGTTTTAAGAAAATAGAAGAATGTCGACAAAAGCCTAGGATACATTTTTACTATCATTGATTCAATAATTGTAAGTGATGAAAAACTGATGAAATGATAGTAAATTAAGGATAAGAGATGAAAAAATGTAATAAATTTTCATTGGTATTCTAGAAAATCGTATACTATATGGGACAAAGTAAAAAAAAAATCTTTATTTTCTGGGACGGAAGGAATATTACTTTTGGAGAAAAGAAAAATTACATGTCTAGAATTTAGCAAAGAAAAAAATGAAATCATTTTAAGGACACAAAAATATCGACATGCCTAAAAATCGTGTTGAACTAAGATTAGTCAGTGGTTGAGTTGGACACATCACCTGAAATAAAATTTCAAGTAAGCTAGTTGTTAAAAAAATGATATAGTGGAAATAAAAACGGCCTTTTCAGGGTCATAGTACCCTCGGCCTCCATGTAGGTCTATGGTCCTCGGTTTATTTAAAATGATTAATTTTTTGAGAAAAAAATAAAATGATTAACTTAAGTTACCAAATATATTATGTTTCAAACTTATACTTTAATAATGTTTCTCCTACTTTCCAATAGGGGAAATAACGATCGAACCTCCCTTTCTTCATGCACTAAAGACATACTACATTCGTCCCAAAAAGTAATTCCGTCAAGTTTTTTGAATTTGTCCTATAATATAAATTCATATATAATACCAATGTAGTATTTATTACATTTTTCTTCCTTTTACCCCTAATTTATTATACATTCACATACTTTACAACTATTACATTAATGAAAGTCAAATGGTATTTTAGACTTTAATTTAACCATCAAAACTAATGATAATTAACCACATTCTTAATCTGTGTCAAAAAATCTAAACGGATTTATATTTTACGACGGATGTAGTATTTATCATTTTAGGTCAAACTATTATTTTCATATATTTGTTATAACATTTTTGCGACGTAATGTGTGTTAGAGGATGAATAACAAGTCGAGGGGGTGATAATCCAACTTACTCCAATACAACGCCAGGTTGAATCCAAAATCCTAGAAACGCTTTTAAATTTTGAATTTTATTAAAATCTTGAAGTTATTAATGGTTAAGCTGAGTACTCGTGATCAAGAGGTCACGGGTTCGAGTCTCACATGCATGTTGTGCATGTGTGGTTATTGTAATAGGCCAATCCCCGACCCTTAGGGTCCACTAGGGTCTAAAGAGGGACAAGCCAGCGATCCACCGCCCAAGTACTAAATTCCAAAAGAAGGATTTAGGGATCTAGATCTTTATTCAACCATTACTAAATCCAGATATAAAATAAAATAAAAATAAAAAAGCATATCAACTGCAAAATGGAAGAACATCGTCAAACTCTTATTACAACAGAACAACGAAACTCAAAGGAAACTGAAAATCAAAGCTTGACACTAAGATGTGAGGTCAACAGTGAACTCTTCGTCCACTCCCTCTCTTAGGATAGTCTCCGAGGTAACTCCGCTTACCTCACCACACTGGTGTTCTTCCTTCATACCTAAAAAAAAAGTTTCACAAACGTGTGAGCTAAAAAAATTAGCACAGTGAGTTCCGGTGCGTGTGTCCGTGGCTTTCATACACAAAAATACTAGCTACCCAAAACCGTTGAAATTGTTATAATAGAAAGTTTTTTTCTTACCCTGCATATGATAGTAGATAGCGACACTGCAAAACATGATAATTTGCAAAGAGTATAAATGGCAAGTAATTTATTGAATTTAAGTTTACTAATTTGCTTGACACCGACTTGCTTTAGTCGATGAGTCATTACCAACCCACTCCAGCAAGTTTCTCCACCGCACTCCACAAGCAAGGAAGCTATTACCTGACAACTCCGGACAATTGTCAGGGAAAGGATTTAGACCTTCGCCTAGTGAACCTCCCAAAAGGGTCCAGCCAACCCCACTGCCCTCCGAACCATGACGTAGCCGTCAACCCTTGCTTTCCCGACAGTAAACAATTATGTTTGCAAACAAAATTCTTAATTATTACTTTAAAGTAATATTATGAACGGATCGGAATAATGCACATAACGTACCGTTAAGTTTACTTAAAAAGATACGCGAATTTTATCATGGCCCAAAACAAAATCGGAGTTGGTGATCCCACAACAATAGAAAAAGTAATTGTTTACCAAAAACACTATCATTTTAAAATTTCTTATACGATAAAAATGCCGACATGGTGATCCTGTTTTATGATCCAGGACTACCATAAAATTTCCGAGATAAATATAGCCAACCTATATCAAAATCAACACTCTATTAAAATCGTTTACACAAAAAAATAAAATTAAACACGCATAATTAGCTCTTCAAAAGATTAAAACGACCTCCACAACTGACTAAATACTACCATAAATTAAAAGGAAACATTGTCTTCCCCTATTCACTAGTTTCATTATCACCCCAGAAATATAAATAAATCAATACCCATATTTATATATTCTTAAATAAGATTACCGGCCCCAAAAGCATAATAGTACATATTAGGTACTACGCTAGTACTATTTTGTTTCCAAATGTCTCTGTACTACGCTAGTGACAAAGAGAAACAAAATAATAATATTTGAAATAGTGACTGAAAACAAAACGGAACAAAGTGAATAAAAAAATTGAATTAAAAATTAGAGCGAAAAAAAAGTAATTAATGGAACTCACACTGTTAAACTCTGATGTCAATCACTATTGTGATGCTTCTTTCTTCTAACTTAATACTTTGAGACTCACATCCTCTTCTATTTATAGTGCTAAAACTCTTTACTAGTGATTAAAGATAAGACACAATTTTAAATTTTAAAACTTAGTGATTAAAGATAGATTAAGATTTAATTTGTTAAAACAATTTTAAATTTTAAAATCTTGTTGCAACAACCTACACATTATCACCTAGATTATAGATTTAATTTGTTAAAATGCTATCTCCTAAGAATCTAAACTAATGTGGTGCGGCTGATGAGGATGGTGCTCATCTATCCCCAACTATAAATATTATCTCCATGGTAAAATGTATGTGTAAATAAAAAAAAAATTATATTTGTATTTGTGCAGTAATAAATATAAATAAGAAAAATAAAAGAATATAATAAGTTTCATGGTAAAATGTGTAAATAAAAAAATAATTTATATTTGTATTTGTGCAGTAATAAATATAAATAAGAAAAATAAAAGAATATAATAAGTTTCAATACACATTTCCATTTTATATTACTCGCTGCTAGATTTTATAATGGTATAAACCTAAATAATAGTATAAGGTATATATCTCGATAACAACCCAATATTTTAGGGTGTTACAACTCTCTCCCCTAAGAAAAGAATTTCTTCCTCGAAATTCATACCTTTGAAGAGACGTGGGCACTGCCGACGCAACCCCTCTTCTAACTCCCATGTGGTTTCTTACATTCCTTCATCTACAATCAAGTCCCTAATAAATCACTATCCTAACACCTCAACTAAACATCGCTCTGATACCAACTGTAATAGGCCTATCCCCGACCCCTAGTGTCCACTGGGGTCTAAAGAGGGACAAGTTGGCGATCCACCGCCCAAGTACAAAATTCCAAAAGAAGGATTGAGGGATCTAAATTTTTATTCAACCATTACTAAATCCAGATATAAAAAAAAAACAAAAAAAAAAACATCACAACTCCAAAATGGAAGAACATCGGCAAACTCTTATTACAACATCGGCAAACTCTTATTACAAGAGAACAACGAAACTCAAAGGAAACTAAAAGTCAAAGCTTGACACTAAGCTGTCGGGTCAACATTGAACTGTTCGTCCACCCCCTCTCCTAGAACAGCCTCCGAGGTAACTCCGCTTACCTCACCGCCCTAGTGACCTTCCTTCATACCTAAAAAAAAGTTTCACAAACATGTGAGCTAAAAAAATTAGCACAGTGAGTTTCGGTGCGTGTGTCTGTGGCTTTCATACACAAAAATACTAGCTACCCAAAACCGTTGAAATTGTTATAATAGAAAGCTTTTTTCATACCCTGCATATGATAGTAGATAACGACACTGCAGAACATGATAATTTACAAAGAGTATAATTAGCAAGTAATTTATTGAATTTAAGTTTACTAATTTGCTTGACACCGACTTGCTTTAGTCGATGAGTTATTACCAACCCACTTCAGCATGTTTCTCCACCGCACTCCACAAGCAAGCAAACTATTACCTGACAACTACGGACAATTGTCAGGGAAAAGATTTAGACCTTCGCCCAGTGAACCTCCCAAAAGGGTCCAGCCAACCCCACTGCCCTCCGAACCATGACGTAGCCATTAGCCCTTGCTTTCCCGGCCATGCACATAGAACATCGGGGAATTTCGGTACCACCACTCTAGGACTATCGATGAGCCAAAGTTAAAAGGCCCCGAGACCGGTGACTAGCCGTTCTGCGGTGCAATAACCCTAACTCCTCTAGTCGCTTAGAATTTTAACTGCACAAGCAATACGATCAAGCAGAAACGTGACTTAAATATTTTTCGTGTGTCATTGTTTTTGTGGTAATCGGCGCTCGTCCCGACCAATTTTTATCTCTTGACATTAACTATTGCAGCAATCGTTTCCAGATTAGAAGCCATTCCCGGACGATGTGGACTTCATGAAAGAAAAATGACGAATAGACAGTTTGTGAACCCCAACTCCACAAACCCAAGCAATCTTTACGAAAAATAAATATATTTATTAAACAAACCCATGACTAAGACAAATATTTATATGTGCATTCAAAGGTTAGACAAAAAAAAAAACTGCCGACAGTAAACAATTATGTTTGCAAACAAAATACTTAATTATTACTTTAAAGTAATATTATGAACGGATCGGAATAATGCACATAATGTACCGTTAGGTTTATCATGGCCCAAAACCAAATCGGAGTTGGTGATCCCACAACAATAGAAAAAGTAAATGTTTAGCAAAAAAAACTGTCATTTTAAAATTTACGATAAAAATGCCGACATGGTGATCATGTTTTGTGATCCAGGACTACCATAAAATTTCCGAGATAAATATAGCAAACCTATATCCAACTCAACACTCTATTAAAATCGTTTACACAGAAAAATAAAATTAAACACGCATAATTAGCTCTTCAAAATATTAAAACGACCTCCATAAGTGACTAAATACTACCATAAACCATTTTTTTTATTTTAAATGCTGTTCATCGCCCAACTTTTTCTACTGTTCATCGCCTAGGCATTTTACTGTTCATCATTTTTTTTTCCCAATTTTTTTAAATCTGTATATTATCCTTAATTTAATCTTATTATGTGTGTTGTGCTTAAGAAGTATCCGATTCCAATTTAATTACATATTATTTTGTTTTGTGTTTAATAGCACCTCATAAATACATACGGCTAAGATGGTGCTCCGTGCGTTGCGCACTGGTGCTCGTTTTTCTATCTCTACTATGTAATAAAAAAAGAAAGAGTTTCACGTGGCGTTCACTAATTTTTTTCCTCCGTTCAATTGCTACAGGAGTTCTGAGGTGGGGCAATTTTAAGGATAAGCGCAGCCATTTACGTATCATGTGCATTTCTTTTTTATTAATTTTTTTTATGATGCTTCCTTTTTTTTCTCGAGGAAATTAATATTTGCAGTTAAATTATCACCTTTTGCTTTATTCACATTGAATTTGTCCGCCCATTTTCCTGTACAATCACTGTAAGTTATTTTTTCTTTTTTTGATGCTTTTCAAAAAGTGGAGATGTCTGTGAATTTTTTTATGACACGGTTGAAAATTTGAATAAATGTAGAAAATAGCTGAATTTTTTTATCTATCTTCTTGATCTAGGTTAAGAAGAGAATAAATTCTTTTTCATTGTTTCTTGATTTTTTTTAAATTTTAAATATGCTAATTTTCTTCCTGTTAGTACCGCATAAATATTCATTGATTTTGCCTCATTGTCAAATCTTAATTTGGTTTTTCCATGTAATATAAGTTTTAAGAAAATTTAACACATAATCTGATCATTCCTATCTAAAAATTAATGTAAAGACCATACTATAATACAACCATATCCTAGATGAGGTGCATTAAAACAATTGTCTTATCATTCATCATGTGAAATGATTGATATCGAATCTTATGTATAATAACTTTGGGGCCTTAATTTCATCATTTCTTATATTATGTGAATAAATCAGGTGATGATGTTACACAATCCTTTTCTAATAGGATTGCGCATTTCTTGGGGGATGTGTGTATATTCATACACACTATTTTCTATTCTACTTTAACAAATAGTATTTAACTTCAGAATTTATATACACTTAATAGATTAAATCATATAGCATGGATCGCACCGTGCTGGACACGGTACCTGATCTTACTAGTTTATATATTCTTAAAATAAGATTACCGGCCCCAAAAGCATAATAGTACATATGCACTAAGCTAGTACTATTTTGTTTCCAAATGTCTCTGTAGTAGTGACAAACAGAAACAAAATAATAATAATTGAAATAGTGACTGAAAACAAAACGGGACAAAGTGAATAAAAAAATTGAATTAAAAATTAGAGCGAAAAAAATAATTAATGAAACTCACAGTGCTAAACTCTGATGTCAATCAGTACTGTGATACTTGTTTCTTCTGACTTAATACTCTGAGACTCACACCCCTGTTTTATTTATAATGCTAAAACTCTTTACTAGCGATTAAAGATAAGACACAATTTTAAATTTTAAAATCTTGTTGCAACAACCTATACATTATCACCTAGATTATTGATTTAATTTGTTAAAATGCTATCTCCTAAGAATCTAAACTAATGTGGTGCGGCTGATGAGGATGGTGCTCATGAGAGCTGTTAACGAGCCGAGCTGAGCCGAGTATTGGATGTTCAAACTCGAGCTCGTTAAGCTCATGAGCTCGTTCGAGCTCGTTCGTTTGTTAAACGAACAAAAAATTTTGTTCGAGCTCGGCTCGTTTAAAACATGAACTGTTCGAGCTCGTTCGAGCTCGGCTCGTTAGACATATTTTTTGTCTTTTGGCTCGACTTTGGCTCGAATTCGGCTCGAGTTCGGTTCGTTAGACATATATTATAAGCATATAAGCATGTTCGCGAACATTATATAAGTATGTTCGCGAACAATAAGCATGTTCACGAACATAATCGAACGTTCGCGAACCAAGCTCGAGCTCGGCTTGTTAAGCAAACGAGCCTACAATCATGTTCGAGCTCGGCTCGTTAAGCTAAACGAACAAACGATCACGAACACTAACGAGCCGAACACGAGCTTTTTCACGAGCGGCTCTGTTCGTTTAACAGCTCTATGCTCATCTATCCCCAACTATAAATATTATCTCCATGGTAAAATATATGTGTAAATATAAAAATAAAAAAATTATATTTGTATTTGTGCAGTTATAAATAAAAATAAGAAAAATAAAAGAATATAATAAGTTTCAATACACATTTCCATTTTATATTACTCGCTGTTAGATTTTATAATGGTATAAACTCAAATAATAGTATAAGGTATATCTCGATAACAATCCAATATTTTGGGGTGTTATAGTTATTGTCTTCAAAATGAAGTAATTTCGTTTCAGTTGAAAAAAAGTTATAATTTAGATTGTTGGTTTACTATCATTGTTTGTCTATTGGGTCCAAAGACCGATCGCTTACGGCATGTTTATTTCGTAGGAATGCAATGGAATGAAGTGAAATCATGGGAATGTTATGGAATTAACTCATTCCATAACTACGTATGGAATATGAAAGAATGAAATAAAACATGAAACAAATTTCATAATAGTTTATACACCGAGTTGTACAGGGTGGGGTGAGAGGTTAAAATAAGGTACGTGGATAAGGTGCGTTAGGTAGGGTAAGTGATGGAACATGATGGAAGAAGTAAGGTAGGGTGAGGTAGTCTTACCCCACCATCTACCTTAGATATCACATTTTACCCACCACCTTACTTCATCACCCTACCCTACTTTACCACCCACCCCATCGCAACTTACCTCTATACCACCCAACCATGCTTTAATGCACCACCCTAATCTACCATATCACCCACTTACTCAACCCGACCCTACTTTCCCCACCTTATCTTACCATTATAACCTACCTTATCCCATCTATGATCTATCCTATCATACTCAACTTTACCTCACCACTCACATTACCCTATCTCACCCATCTTTCCTTGCCTAAGCTAGCTCCACCCCACCCGCCCGCCTATTTATGCCCCTTAGCATACAACCCTAACCTACCACACCTCACTCTACCACTCCTTACTTATGCTACCCTAGTCTATCTATTTTTCTTTACATACCACTCACCCTCCAATAAGCTACCTTGGGTAGATTTGGATCGTTACCATCACCGACCCAATTTACCCGACATCCCCGATAATACATCCCAATCCTCCGGTTTTTCCTTGTTTATTTTTTTTTTTCTGAAATTGTATGTATTTGTTTTACTAACTTTGAAGAATTCCTAAAACAAAAAAATATACTCCCTCCGTTCCTAAATTATATATAGCGTTTGAGAAAAACACACAGATTAAAAAAATAAGTATTCCAAAAAAAATCTTGGAAAGTGTTGTGGTGTAATGAATATGAAAGATTGATAGATTGAATGAGTCTAGAAAATTGAAAAGTAATATTAAAAACAAAAATAATATTAAAATATGTATTAGAAATATAACTATGACATATAAAAATAAAATTTTAATTTTGACAACTGCAACATATAATTAGAAAAAGAGGAGTATAACTGAATCATGTTGAATTCATTTTTCATTTAGTGAAATTGCACTTTTTTTTTTCTGCGTGGGAAATAGAGTAAAGCAACAAAAGAGGAAAAAATGTGATGGAATGCAATTTCGTGGGACCAACAGTATTTATAGGGTTGCAGAGGAAGTAATTATGCGAAAAAGTCAGGTGAGGGTAATTTTGGGAATTTGCTCTGGTATTAGTGGTACCCTTGGTGAATGCCTAAATGACATGTGAACAAATACAGGGGATATAATATTTCCGTATAATATCTCAATTGCCTTACGTAATGTCATTGATAATCGAAATAATAAATGCTGAAATTCCATAAATCCTTCCTAAATCACCGCAAATCAGTTTCTAAAAATAAAAATCACTGCAAATCCGGGAAAAAAAATTAGAAAAAATTGGCCAAAACGTGCAAGAGACAAATCTATTCTTTGAAAATTTTCACCGTACATAGCAACTAAATTCTGTACTCTGATTGGTTGCCGTTTCTGTTTTTTATTTATTTATTTATTTTTCTCGTTTACTGTAATCAAAATACGTATATAGATAAATAATTTTGCGAATTATTGTCGTCAACTAGAAAAATCCAGTCTCACGAATTTTCCGTTTCGGAAAAAATAAAAATAAAAATCCGAGCGTTTCATGAATAATTTTGTACCACTATATGGTGATCTTTCAGTTTTCTCAACAACCTCCTGCTTTCCCGAAAAATCCTTTTTTTGTTCATTTCAATTTTCAGAAAATTATGGTGTTTTTGAAACTCACTGGTGTAGCTGCTGCCAGTTGCAATTTCGCTATCCCAGGAATAACTGCTTAGAAAATTTGTGTCAAGCGGCGCTAAACCTCTTAATTTAAAGGCTGCTGCTGTCGCAATTGAATTGGAACACTTAAATTTTTTTTTAAAAAGAGTGGTGTTGGTTTTTTTTTTTTTTTTTTTTTTTGGATCGGAAAAATGTCTCAGAAAAGGCAGCAACAGGAGGAGGATTTCAATTCAGGATCAAATGGAAGTTCTCCCACTGAAGACAAGCGCAGAAAACTCCCAACTTTTAAAAGGTGAATTTTTTAGACAACCCTTTTGATGATGATGGGAATTGCTATAGTGCCTTTAATCATTATTTCATCAGTTTTATGTCATCAGTTTTGGTGGATTATCTTTATATGAATAGATTTTATGGAAATTTATATTATTGTTGGTGACACTGCTATAAGATTTTGGTGATTGCAGTATTGAATTGATTGGTTTTGTTTATGATGTGTTTTTATGCCTTGGAGATAGCAAACTGTAGACTTCGGTTTGTGTGGCTGTGATAACTGAATTGGGGATGGTAGGGGAGGGGAGGTTATTGTGTGGTGTCTCCACACGGTGCGGAGACAGCGTGTGGCAGCCCACACATCACACAGTGTGGTTCTGATCTTTTCACCCGTCACTTCACCTCAAAATCCCTCACCACACAATAACTTCCCGGTAGGGGAGGGTACCAAGACTGCAAATGGGATGAAAAAGGATCAGAAGAATAGGATAGCGTTTTCGTCTTTGAATTGTGCCTGTGAAGAAGTGTAAAAAATGAAACAAGTAAATGGCCAGAAATCCCGATTAGATGATTGAATTTAAGTGGGACTGTCTGTTTCCTCAGTGTCTTTTATCATTTTGTACAAGTGACACAATCCCAACTTATGGACTGATGCAATGAAGAGTCCTGTAAAAGGGATGAGTTCATTATGAATATGAGTGAAACCGATCGGAACAATAAGACTATATATCATGTGTTAAAAACGACAATTTGTAGTTTTAAACAAAGGTCATGTTTTCACTTGTTTGATACATTGTTCTTTTAAAGTAAGTGCAGTAGGCTGAACCCACAGATGTAAAGAAACATTGGAAATAACAGCTTTTAGTCTTTCTTATAATTTGTGCTGGATAATAGGATGGCAATGATTATGTTCTTGTGACTTTTTTCTTTTTCTTTGAGCTATTTTTCAGTGTGGTAGCTGAAGTGCTGATGTTGCGTAAAATGCAACACTTGATGGAGCCCGTTTTGGAGCCATTGATTCGCAAAGTTGTAAGCTACTTCTGCCTAAATCTTTACCACATCTTTTGTTTTGTATTTGCTATTGATGCTCCATCGTCAAGATGAAATGTCT
The DNA here is from genome assembly GCA_026214975.1 of Gentiana macrophylla. NCBI lineage: Eukaryota > Viridiplantae > Streptophyta > Magnoliopsida > Gentianales > Gentianaceae > Gentiana > Gentiana macrophylla. The sequence continues at coordinate 13,569,390 of CM047815.1, forward strand.
TTAGAAGAAAAAAATGTCTTTTACTCATTTATACTGGAAGAGCTGAAAAGATCAATGGCTGTATATTGTTCCTTGATCTATGGATATTGTTGCTATTGATGCTATGATGTCTTTGAACTTGTATTAATTCTAAAGTTAAACTATTATGTCTGAAAAATGTCAAAAGTGTTGCAAGTCTTCAAAATTTTATCTCTGAAAGGAAAACTTTGAAAAAAAAGTTATCTTTTTTGTTGTTGTCAGAATATACAGCTATCATATATCTGAGTTTGGCATTAAGCCAGCTAAGAACATACTGCTAACCTGCATTTTGGTTGATTTTTGAACCTACAGGTAAAAGAGGAAGTTGACTTGGCGTTAAGAAAGTATTTGATAAGCATAAGAAGGTAAGCATCAAGTTGAACGTGTTAACATATATACTTCATTTTCCAAAAGTGATGTGATCTGTGTAAAATATTTATCGTAGGAATTCCGGGAAAGAGATTCATCCTTCAGAGGAGAGAACCTTACGCTTGATGTTTCTAAATACTGTCTGTCTTCCTGTGTTTACCGGTACTCGTATAGAAGGAGAAGGCTACAACAACCTGAAAGTTGCGTTAATTGATGCACAAAACGGGCAAGTTATTTCCAGTGGTCCTGAATGCTCTGCAAAGGTGGAGATAGTAGTTCTTGAGGGAGATTTTGACAATGACGAAGGAGACACCTGGACTTTTGAAGATTTTAAGAATAACATTGTTAATCATAGGCAAGGCAAGAAACCACTTATCACAGGTGATTCTTCTTTGACTCTTCAAGATGGAATCGGGGTTGTAGGCGACATTTCTTTCACAGATAACTCAAGCTGGACAAGAAGTCGAAAGTTCAGATTGGGCGCAAGGATTATAGATCATTTTGACGGTGTCAGAATTAGAGAGGCAAAAACAGAGCCCTTCATTGTCAGAGATCATCGTGGAGAATGTGAGTATCCTTTTTCTCTTTGCTTTCGGTGTTTTCTTTAGGGGGCGCATATATATTGTTCATCGAGATCATGTTCTAGGTAAATGTAATGAAGTAATGTCTTATCAATTGATATCTTGCTAATTAGGTCGTATCAGACTTAAATTCACTTGATGTCCATCTTTGATTGTCTTGATGTCTCTACATTGAAACCATTACTAATATTGGGCGTGCTGGTTTTATTTTGCAGTGTATAAAAAGCACTACCCTCCATCTCTTTTTGATGAAGTGTGGAGATTGGAAAAGATAGGGAAAGATGGAGCTTTTCACAAACGTTTGAGCAAAGAAAAAGTAGTAACTGTGAAGGATTTCTTGCAGCTGTTTTTCCTAGACCCTGCAAGGCTACGCAACGTGAGAATCGTCTCTAGTGAATTCTGTATATAATTTAATTCCATCACAAGATTTTTAGGTCAAAAAATAGGTGGGTTCTATCGGCACACCCCAAATTACTATTGGCACCCATTTCTTGATTATTTTTTCAGATGAAAAAAACGTCGGTGACGTTGGTGTTCCTTGTTGACACCAGTCGTCAACAAGGAACACCAGTCGTATCGACGTTCCCTTTATAAAAAATCACCGGGTGCCGAAGTAATTTTTTGTGGTGTCGAGAGTAATTGGGTGTCGGTAGAATTTGGGGTGTGCCAATAGAACCCCCCAATATATTGTTTTTATCTCGTCTTGTTTGAACGCTTTTTTTTTTTTTTTTTTTTGCAGATCCTAGGCACCGGCATGTCCGGTAAAATGTGGGAAGCCACCGTTGAACATGCGAAAACTTGTGTTCTTGATAAAAAATCATACTTATACTACCCTTCTGGCTCTCAACAAAAGAAAGGCGTTGTGTTCAACATTGTGGGAGAAGTTTTGGGGTGCTTATCGAATTCTGGGTATGTTTCCGGTGATAAGCTGCCTGAAACTGAAAAGGTATACTTCTTCATGAACCTTTAATTCTTGCTATACTAGCTTTTAATGGCGAGATTCTCGTGTAGAGTCTCTATTCCACTGGACCCGTGTCATTTGTATGTAAAAGCAAATTTTCTTGCTTTCAGGCTGATGCACGCAAAACGGTAATCTGTGGATTCAAACATTGGCATGAAGTTCTCACCATTGACGAGGAGACAATTCAAGGTTACGCCACTTCATTCGTGTCTAGTAACGTGAGCAGGGTATTACCTTCACAGACGATACCTCCACGTGATCATCTCCAACCTAGCACCTCTTCTTCCCATGAGAGTTTGCCATCCTCCATTTTTTCTCCTCCTGGACCTTTAACGAGCTTCGATGATTACGTCTTGCATGATATGGAAACCATAGATGCCAGATTTGATCCCTGTTTAAGCTTCCATGGACAAGTTTCAGATGACATCCTGTGCGATACAGACACCGTGACTCGAGCGTTTTGCGAAGATGCATGTGTGCCGTTTCCACTGGATGATACAATAATGGGAGGATCACCTAACGATCTACACAGTCTTGTTAGCGGCTTTCTGACACCTTCTGCTCCGCCTGTTAAGGCTCAACGGAGATGGAAAATGTTGTTTGGCGTTCTGAGATGGTGTTTCTCAAGCAAGAAGGTTCACAATAAGAGCATTCTGACATAATTACCCTCAATGACTCTTCAGTGTATGCGAGAAGACAAAACGATCTCGTATCATACTGGGTTCGGTGCATTAAGGAGTGTCTGGGTGAGAATTTCCTGTTTGATATATGCTTTTTGGAAGATCTGATGAGTATTGTTCAAATGAAGATGTTTGTTTTTCATAAAGGGGTTAATAGGTAGAGTTGTAGGCGCTGCCCGTTTGATATCGTGTGCAGTTAGGTGAGACCTGTTGGAGTTATATTGAGATGTACATTTTGCTGTTATATATATATCAACAATAAGTCATCTTGTGTTTTCATTCTTTACAGTTATAATGAAGTTATGAATTTGATGTTTTGGTGTAAAGTTTGGCTTTTTCTGTTTATTTTTTTACATTCCTTTGTTGGATACTGTCTGTTTGGGCTTTTATTTGGTAAAAAATACCATATCAATTAAGGAGTCTTTAAATACACCACGGAGATTTTGCCAGTGCACTACACATTCTATACACTACGTTGAATCGACCTTTTGAAAGTCGGTTCTGGAGTAAAAAACCGACGTTCCGAAGGTCAATTCTCACAATACACCTTACGACTAGTGCACTTCACCTTCTATATAACACACTGAATCAACCTTTTGAAAGTCGGTTCTGGAGTCAAAAACCGACTTTCTGTTGGTCGATTCTTACAATACACCTACGACTATGAGTACACCTACTACACCGTCTATACAACACACTGAATCAACCTTTTGAAAGTCGGTTCTGGAGCCACAAAACCGTTTCTGAAGGTCGATTCTCTCAATACACCTATGACCGGTGCACTACACCTTCTATACAACACACTGAATCAACACTTTGAAAGTCCATTCTAAAGCCAAAAACAGACTTTTCGGATGTCAATTCTCACAATACACTCATGACTACGAGTACACCTACGAGAAGTCGGTTTTTGGAAACACAACAATTTTCTTTTATTTCAGTTACTACCTTTCATCACTTCAAAGAAAAACACATCATTTTTTTTGTTTTTGAGGCCAACAAAGAAAATTATATGTTACAAACTCCTCTAATAAGACCAGAAGCATTGAAAATGTTAAAAGACAGTTATTTTAAGCTACATATATCAAAGTGAATCCCAGCCATTTCAGCCTCCTTACAGACCTCCTTACACTTTGCTATCCTACCAGAAGCCATGAAAATTTGAGCCATTGCTCTATACAAATCAAACGTCGGAGAAAAACCCGCCTCCTTTAGCTTAGAGAAGTACCGTACAGCCCTCGGAAGATCATTCAACGCAACGAAAAGCTTTATCAAGACACGATATGCAGGAAGATCAAACAAACAGTTTGAAGCTTCCATCTCCCAGACAACAGCCATTGCCTCTCTATACTTCTTCTCAGTATACCTACTATGAATCAATGTAGTATACATGACAATGCTCGGAACACGACGACCCGAGTTCTTAAACCAATCATAAAGCCCTTCCACAATCTCGAATTTCTGAAATCGTATACAGATCTTCATGATAGCAGTACAGTCTTGCTGTGTTAAATTAAAATCCTCCCTTGCAGAAAGTTCTTGTAATAAGCTCGAAACAAGCATTTCTTTATCAGGGTTCTTCCCCAATTCTAAAATCAACTTAGCATACAAGCCAACATCCAATACTCTGTTACTATCTTTAGCTGCTGAAAGAAGCTTCCAAGCCATTTTCAAGTTTCCACCTTTAATGAAACCTCTTACCATTGCTTCGTAAACACTACGGCTTGCTAAGGTTATGAACTTATTATCATCTAATCCATATAGCATTTTCAACTTGTGTGATCTTGCTAAAACTTCAACTGTCGAAGCGAGAACTCGATCATCTGGGAACAAATGAGGCTGCATTTTTACCCAACAGAAAACTTGTAAAGCTCTTTCAGGAAGACCCATATGGCCTAACTCACGAATAGTAATCGATAAAGAACCTTTACGAAGAAACCGAGCACATTTGTTTAGAACTACTGAAACATTATCAACTTCTAGAGGAAGCAATTTAACTTCTTTAGCTAAACCTGTCAAAAAAGTAGGATTCTTGTACAACTGATTCGAAACGGATTGACTACCAACGACAACCGATTTTCTAGAGAACAGCTTCTTAGTTGGAAGGCCTAAAGATCGATTTTTGTAAGAAAGTGGTAAAGTTGAAAGCTTTTGCCTATCCGAATAATTTCCAGGATTCTTCTGATAAATCCTCCTTTCAAAAAGGGATGAAATCGCCTCGATATCATCTTTTTCCCACTGAATTTCTTCTCCATCATAATTTCCGTCATCCTTTTGAAGATCATCTTCATCTTCAGTATCCTCAAGCAGAAAAGAGGAGGATTCCTTCTTCTCAGTGTCTAAACCAATCAAATAGGGTTCCGGAGGAAGCTTAGGACGGCGGGGAAAACGGAGATTCTTAGTGAGTCTCCGGTAATGTATTCTGCTATCATTTCTGTTAAACGACTGTATTGCACAATTGCAATTCAAGTACCCAAAATTCGAGAAAGCTATCAAATTTGCCTCCAAAATCATAGAGTAAAAACTGCTTGCTGTTAATGGTGCTGCAAACATGAAGAATTTTAAGTGGAGAAGATGATGATAGTAAACGACGGCGGTTAAATATTTAGGTTTTCTTTTTTCCTTTTTCACACTAACAAAGTTTTTGGGCACACAAGTTGGGGAACTGCGGGGTGCCACGTGAAGAGTTATACACCTTTTATTTTTAAATAGAATTTAAATTGTGTTGTGTCAGGATGTTTTCTTTGGTCGAATAGATCGTGTGTATAGACACACAGTTCAATTCGATACGTTCATGATTATGACGAAAAAACCAAAATAAAAAATTTCGCTAATTTAAAACCCGAAACCGAAATCAAACCATTACATTAAGAAGAGCAAAATTGAACTCAAACGGAAAAATTGGTTTGGACTAGTTGGTCAACTGAAAACCGAATTAAAATACTCGCTTGGAATAAAAAAAAATCTATGTTCCGTTACGAGTGGTTAGTTTTCAAACCATTACAGTAAGAAGAGCAAAATTGAACTCAAACGGAAAAATTGGTTTGGACTAGTTGGTCAATTGAAAACCACTTTAAAATACTGGCATTTTAACTTTTAAACCGAAAAAAAATAAAAAAATAGACCACATCATCACAAATTTGAGGATATGGCGGTGCATGTTTCCGGTGCCAAAATCATTTTCCTATAAATATATTTCTTTAAACAGTTACAAAAACTTTGGTTATAAGAATTCGGTTATAAAAGGTTTTCTATCCAATTATTGAAGAAATCCTCAATCCATGAAGGATTTGCAGAAATTCGAAACAAAATAAAAGGCGGGAAAATTAACAAACACTATGATGAAGAAGATGAACTTAGATTCATTGAATTATTCAATTGATTGTTACAGCTGCATTGTTCTATGTATATATAAGCTAACTACAACATAGCTAACTAGGAAAAGCAGTTACAACTTGCACAATTCAGTTACAACTACTTCCAACCATAAACAGTTGAAGGTGTTCGACTAAAGTCCTAAACTAACAAGCGGCATCAATGACTTAACAAAGACGCCAATGCTTCTTATTCATTTCACCCCCTCAAGAGGCGAACTAGGGGAGCTATAGATGTTGAAAGCGACAAGTGTTGTAAGATAGAATGAAACAAAGAGCATCTAATGGTTTAGTCAGGAATGTCACTATTTGTTGTGTGTATGAAGCTGGTAGAAGCTTTACTAGTCCGGATTGCACATTTTCTCTAACAACATGACAATCAATCTACATGTGTTTAGTTCTCTCATGAAATACAGGATTATGGGCTATATATGAATGGCACTTTGGGCACATCCTGATACATGGAAATTAGTTCTTTGAAAAGGATTTGCAAGTCTTGTAGTATGTAGGTGATCCAATTGAATTTCACACACTCCCCTAGTGCCATTGCCTCAGTATGCGCCTCTCTTGAACTCCTACGATTGTAGGTTGCTTTTAGACTTCAAGAAACCAATCTTTGGTCTGAAACATACAATATCCTCGTGATTGACTTCTAGTTTCATGACAACCTCCCAGGTCGAGAAACTGTGATGGTGAGGTAATATCATTCTTTGGATGGGAAAAGCCCATGGAGCAGTCTTGATATAATGTATCTCGACAATCTATTAGTTGCTTGTAGGTGATTAATTGTGGGAGGCTAAGCCGACTTAAGCGATGCAACCGAAAATGCTAAATCTGGTCTTGTTGTTGTCAAATATAGAAGTTTGCCAATCAAAATCATGTACATTGTGTTGTCTCAAGTAATTCTCGAGTCTCCATTTGTGAGATGAACTTTGCTTAGCATTGGTGTTTTGAGGGCTTGCAAACGAGAAAAGCCATATTCCTCCAGGTAGATTAAGGGCATATTTCCTTTGACAAATATGAATGCTGTCTTTGATCGCTACTTCCAAACCAAGGAAGTACTTCAACTCACCAAGATCCTTGATGCGAAAGAGCTTGTGTAAGCAACTTTTGAGTTCATCAATCAAGCTCATGGTTGTGCTTGCTAGGATTATGTCATCTACATAAACCAGGATAGCTATAAAACCAGAATCTGTTTTCTTGGTAAACAAGCTATAATCATTCTTGGAGTGATTGTAACCTATCTGTTGTAGTGCTGTGGTAAGTTTGTGATTCCTTTGCTCGCTAGCTTGCTTTAATCCATAGAGTGACTTGACTAACTTGCAGACTTTGCCTTTTTCGACTTGAAACCCTTGAGGTAAAGTCATGTAAACCTCTTCTTCATCTAGGTCACCATGTAAAAGGCATTATTTACATCTAGTTGATGTAAATGACTTGTGTTATGGACAACAAAATTCTGATAGTATTCATCTTGGCAACTGGGGAAAAAGTTTCTTCATAGTCTATGCCATGAGTCTGAGTGTATCCTTTTGCTACCAACCGTGCCTTATATCTTTCTATAGATCCATCTGCTTTGTGCTTGATCTTGTACACCCATTTACAGCCTATAGGTTTCTTGCCTGCTGGTAAATCTACTACTTGCCAAGTATTGGTTTGAATCAATGCATCAATCTCCTTCTTCATAGCTTCTTGCCATTCTGGAAGTTTGACAGCCTGATTGTATGTAGTAGGTTCTGTAATGGCATCTACATTCATGGAAAAAGACCTGTGTTTATGAGAAATGTTAGTATAATCAATAGCAGAATCTAGAGGATATGGTGTCACATGGGACACTTGATTGCAAACATATTCTTTAAGAAAAGAAGGTGTTCTCTTTTGTCTTGTAGATTTCCTAGTATCATTGACATCTGCAACTCTAGATTGCTGATTGCCAGTAGAATACACAGTATCATTGATGTTTGATGTCTGTGATTCTTGTGATGCTGCATTGGATTGTGAATCAGAAGCATCAGTGGAATTCTGAATATTATTAGTAGGAAAAGAACAGTCAGTCATATATGGAATGGGAAAAGAGATATTCTGAGTTGAATCTTGCATTTTCATAGTAATAGATGGAAAAATATCTTCATGAAAAACAACATTTCTTGAAACAAATATGTCCCTAGTATGGACATCTAACAAAGTGTAGCCTTTTTGATTAGGAGCAAGCCCTAGATTAATGCATGTCCTGGCCCTAGCATCAAATTTAGTCCTTCCATGAGGTAAGGTGGTGGAAAAAACCAGGCAGCCAAAAACTTTTAGCTCAGAATAGTTAGGCAGCTTCTTGTGTAACAAGAAATAAGGGGATTGATCATCCAAAACAGGAGTGGGTAAGATATTAATGATATGCACAGCATGAAGTACACAATATCCCCACATATTTATAGGCAATTGAGCTTGAAATTTCAAAGCCCTAGCAACATTAAGTATATGTTGATGTTTTCTTTCCACAATGCCATTCTGTTGAGGTGTATCAACACAACTTGTTTGATGTACAATTCCTTTTTCTGTATAAAAATCATTATGATTGAATTCATAACCATTATCAGATCTGATTACTTTTATAGAATGACCAACTGATTCAAAGCATAAAAGTAAAAAGCAGTAATAACAGATCTTACTTCACTTTTTGCTTGCAACAAAAATATCCAAGTATATCTAGTACAATCATCTACTACTGTTAAGAAATAGGACTGATTATGGACAGTAGGATGCCTATAAGGGCCCCAGATATCCATATGTACAAGAGCAAAAGGAGAAACGGAAGTTGATGTACTTAATGGAAAGGAAAGCTTCTTCTGTTTTGCAAGTGGACAGACAAAACAAGTAGAATCTTTACATGTAGTAATATCTGGACAAACACCATGTAAAATGTCTAGTCTATTGTGAGATAAATGTCATAGTCTATAGTGCCACAGCAAGCCTTTTGGAATCTTATCAGACAATGGAACACAAGCAGCAACAACAGGATGTGATATCTGATCAGACTTCAAAATATAAAGTCCTTGTTGTTGTTTAGCTAATCCAATCATCTTCCCAGACAGCTTGTCCTGTAACACACACTCAGTGTCAACAAAAACAGCAGAAATACCAGAATTCCTAGTTAACATGTTTATTGATAACAAATTATATTTAAAACCTGGGACACACAATACTTGTGACAAAACTAAGTGTGCATTAACCCTTACTGTGCCTATGGAAGTAATAGGTAAGTCTTGGCCATTGGGAAGTGTAACAGAGACACCAGACACTCTTTTACTGGTCATGAATAAGTCATGACTGTAAATAATATGGTTTGTGGCTCCTGAGTCCACAACCCACGGGACATTGATACTACCTTGAACCTCTGTAGGATCAGTTTTGAAATTTGTGGTGAATGCAGTGACTTGATTAGCAGCATGTTGAACTGGATCCCTTCTAGATTCCATCATCTGCATCAATTGTGAAACCTGGCTTTGAAGTATATCAATCTGTGACTGATCAGATTCTTAAGAACTACTAGCAAGTGACAAATCTGGACCATCTTCCTGCTGCACCATATTAGCCTTAGGTCTGCTCTTAAAACCTGGAGGAAACCCATGTTTCTTATAACATTGATCAACAGTATGACCATTATAACCACAAAATGAACACTGCAACTTCTTCTTTGGCCCTGTTCCACTTTGCCCTGGTTTCTTGAAATTTGTATAACCTTGACCAGATCCTTGATACCTTTGATTAGCATTAGGATTGACAGCTTGACCAGAAAACCCCTGTGACTCTTTTGACTGTATTGCTAAAGCTAATGCCTCTGAATTCTGTGGATGTCCCATGGCATACATAGCTTGTCTTTCAAACTTGATTGCCATGGCAAAAGCTTGTTGCAATGTAGGTAATGGAGAGGTCAAGTAAACTTGTGATCTAACAGGAGCAAAGCGAATCATTGAGTCCTTTCATGAACCTTATAACATAATCGCCTCAATATACTCACTCAATTTCTTGCGATATTATTACAGACACAAGGATGTCCACACTCACAAGCTGGAGCGAGTTTTAACACCGTGACTTCATCCCATTTAGCTTTCAACTTTGTAAAATAAGAAACAACTGACATAGAACCTTGTTTTATGGTACTAACATCTTCTAGCAGATCTGAAACTCTAAAATAATCCACATTCGAAAACCTAAACTCAAGATCTAACCAGATTTCTCTTGCTGATTTGTTCCACATGATACTTTGTCCTATGTCCGGAATGACAGATTTGATGATCCAAGTCATAACTACAGTATTACACTGACTCCAAACTTTGTAAAGTTCATCATTAGGTGCAGGTTTTTCAATAGAACCATCGACAAAACCAAGTTTATTTTTGGTTTCTAGCATCATTAGCATGGACCTTGACCAAGAATGGTAATTATGTCCATCTAAAGGAGGAGAAACCAGAGGAATCGAGGCATTTTCACTCGGATGTAAGTAAAATTGACTAGAAATACTTATCTCTGGTCCTCTGGTTTCGTTGATGACTGCAGCGTTAGACCTTTGAGACGCCATTGCTTGAATTTTTATGAAACACAGAAAAATGAACCAGACGAAGAAGACTGCAAGATACTCTCAAGATCTTGCGAAGAAGACGAAGATTGCTCTCAAGAATCTTCTGTAAAACTGAAATCACACACCTAGAAGCGTTGATTTGTCTCTGATACCATGAAGAAATCCTCAATCCATGAAGGATTTGCAGAAATTCGAAACAAAATAAAAGGCGGGAAAATTAACAAACACTATGATGAAGAAGATGAACTTAGATTCATTGAATTATTCAATTGATTGTTACAGCTGCATTGTTCTATGTATATATAAGCTAACTACAACATAACTAACTAGGAAAAGCAGTTACAACTTGCACAATTCAGTTACAACTACCTCCAACCATAAACAGTTGAAGGTGTTCGACTAAAGTCCTAAACTAACAAACAGCATCAGCAGCTTCTTAACAGCATCAGCAGCTTCTTATTCATTTCAATTATGTTCGATTGGGATAATGGATCGGTTTTGGTTTCGGTTTGTAAAGGCGGCGATGGCAGCTGTAGATTTGGGGTGACAACATTGCGGTGGTGGTGATGGCTTTAGAAGGCGGTTAGGGTTTTGCTACGGTGGCTAGGGTTCTGTTTTTTTCTTTTTTTAATTTGGGGGTGGGGTTACTTTGTACAAGTAAATAAACTTAATGGATCATGTTGCAATTAATTATAGTGGTATGGATATAGTGTTATATGAGGCAATTGCTAAAATCACGCATATTAAAGTGAGTTAATGCATTAACTTTTATAATGAAATAACTAGAATGTTATTGAATATAATTAATGTGACATTCTTTTTTATATCTCTTACCGTAATAAATAAGGTAAATCAAGTAAAAACACAATAAACGTCGTATTGGAAATTGTATTGTCTCACATAAAATGGAACAAAACATTTTGACAACTATATCAGTTATTTTGGAACGGAGGGAGTAGTATATTTTCCTTGCCAAATCATCACACATAATTCAGCTGTTGGGAGACTGTAACAAATGGCATGCATTAGTGTTTTTTACTCTTTTAACGTAATACACTTTTATTGTGTGAGAGAGACTAGAATGAATGGTTGTACTTTATGCTACTTTGTATAACCTTCGTACAAACGGTTGTATTATAAAATTTTCCGTATCGATATACAAGCTTGAATTGGAACTTTCTACTCAAAAATAGGAGTAACCAATTACAAATATGCCTCATGTGTGTATCTTGTGCGTATGTATGTCAGATACGTATCAAATACGAGACGAGCTACCAAACAGAAGTATTCATATATCATAGCAGTCCATCACTGTAAGAAGGACTTGTCATTCTTCAGGTGCTGTTCTTAAGTCTTACAAGTCTTGCTATCATTGCAGAGCTCCTGAAAACATGAAGAAACGATCAAACAAACCGAATTAACCATACCAAACTAACTGCAAATCATTATGTAAATCCATTTCATTACAATTAATGAACTGATAACTTGAGTAAAAGAACAAGAAAATGTTGCAGAACAGATTAAAAAAAGCGTACCTTGTTCTTCCGGGCTTGCACAACTTCTTCTAATGGCGGGCGTCCTGTTATTGCATAGAAATATGTCAATAGTCTCTTACGATTATATGCCTAAAAAAACCCGGTTATTTCTTGCAGATGCAAAAACGCGGCATGTCAAAGATGTTTCCACTAAAACTAGCAAATTTATAAGGCAAAAAAACGTAAAACAAGGCATAGGTTCTGTCCTCGCCTGTAATCTGAAGACGATACTTGGCCCAAACACCGTAAACAGCATCAGCAATCGTAGCTATCTGTAAAAACGGCGTATACATTTCAATCATATTTGGTAATGGCATTAAAATGTCACAGTTTATGCAGAAAATGATGAATTGGACTTACAGGTTCATATTTGGTAATGGCATATACCCACCCAAGTCCAACTGCTTCATACAGTTTTCTAAATGCCTGTCCAAAAATAAAAAGCCTTATTCAGCAAAAACATGTCTATTATTGTACGGCCCCCCGAATTTAAGGGCATTACATGTTTTTGTCTTTCTCTTTTTACACACACGACACTCATCAGACAGTCCAGTGCAATAGAGACTATTCATATACGAGAATATACGATCCGATAGAGGCGCTTTACCTCAACATCTTTTACAACAGTTCCATCTGATAAAATTGCATGAATCCTTCCCATTACCTAAAAAAATATGACAATTCTTACATCAAAACTCAAATTTAATAACCAGACAGTAAAAGCTTCCATTTTTTCGTCCGAACATACAAAAGTGAACAATTTAATTTGTGCACAAAAATACCGTTTTGTAGTCGAGGCCTTGATTCTGCTCAGGAGAGTATTCCTCAGAGCTTATATCTACAAACTTTATAGCGCCGTAAGTCTTATCTCTCTCCTTTAGCATATTCACCTGGCATTATATATGCTTATGATGTAATCATCTTATCATCAGTAATTCAAACCCGATGCAGTGTATCGAGTAACTACATCAAATCAAAGACATATACCTCTTTCATACAAAGTGGGCATTCACCATCATACAACATTTTTATCTTCCAATTTCGGGATGGTTCTTCATCGTTTTCGATCTTAGGAGGAGCCGCGGTATCCAAAACGTTTTGTCCTCCGGTTCCATATGATGCAGAAATTGAAAATCGAGGGCCTACTGAACAGAATAAACACTACTCTCAGATATCAAGATCAATTTCACATTTCTAGAAGGAAACACATCAATCCTGAACTCATACAATCCTTCTAGGTAGGAGGATCTCCACCCCGACCAGACAGAATGGTGAGGAGGTTAATCATGGTGACTCAACGGCCTTAGGTAGGAGGACCAGACTCAGTGCCCACAAGAAGTCACCCTGAATAGCTATCTCCCACACTGCGGCTATCGGGATTCGATCCTACGTTCTTTGGTGCAATCTGCCACCCGGGAACCAACTGAGCTACCCATGCGGGTTCCGATCCCCAAATCCTAGACCCGCACCGTCTCATCCTTTTTTTTTTTGAGTGGTCTCATCCTTACTTGAATCGACAAATCCACTTCTATAATTTTCCATCTTTTTAAAACAAGCAGAAATTGATAATTAAAAATTTCTCAAAAATCATTAATAATATATGAAGCTGCCGCATGTTCCAATTTCCAGAACTTTGGCTTAAGAATTACCTATAGATGTCTAACAACAAGAATTTTAAAAAAGTATAAATAAAAATCCACCAATTCAATGGATAATTCTTGTAGAAAATATATTAAAGAGATGCATTTAATTTCAGAAATTAAACATCCATGGCACAAAAGGGTATAGCATACTAATAGTACCTTTTGGGTTAAATTGAGATAAACGTGATGAATAAAGTGTTGGTGAAAAAGCTAAGCCAAAATTGTGATGGGCTTTAAGAAAGCTTCTGCGATTTGGGAGTGTAGAAATTGTTGTACTCTTTCGTAGAGAAGCAGCTGCATTTCTCAAGCTAAAGGCCATACTTCTTTCTTTGATCTGCAATTTTTTTTCTTTCTTTTCTTTGTTTATTTATTTGTATTTTTTATGTGCCATGTGTTTCTGTGGAAGAGAAAAAGGCTTTCAGATGGTAGTTAATTTCAGTTACAAAGGTGGAGGTCTACGTGGCACATTGAGGGTCTTTAGAAGACTAGGCTGCACAGTCCACACGCCTCATCTCTCCATTGCAAATTCACAAAGCATCAATCGCCATTGGGAATATGTATATCTGGGATGCTCACGTAGTCACGTGATCTCGTTGAGATTCGAAATTTCTTTTTATTTATGATGTATATATTTGTTATTAATAAATATAGTTTTAGTCTTCTATTATATGTTGATACTATTAAAACAAATTCATGGACCTGCCACTGTCATTGTGGAGTGGACCGGTAGGCAGACATAATAATCGATGCCTAACTAATAAAAACCAAGTCCTATTAAGGAATTTTACATAGGGATATGAAAAACATATATATAACTCACATCTTTCAAACGAGTATGGAACCCAAAACTCCTTGATCATGAAGTCTTAGTTTGATAACTACATCAAACGTCATCGGTGTTAAAGTACTTAAAAAGTTTGACTGATGTGAGTAAAGTTATTATCACAACAACTATATCACAATAAATAACACAACACTTTTACACATTGATTATTATAGGACACAAATAAGCAAGCATTGGTTACGACATTCGATGTACCGATTAAATGAGTTTCTTAAAGCAGTTAAAACCCTAAGGAAGGGTCGCCCCGATCCCATCCATGAAAGCGACGAGTGAGATGTTAATCGGGGCCTGCAATAATTTGGGAAGAGGCTTCTTCGTTATAAACCGCTTACCGAAAGGGGCCGGCCCTTTACGGGACTCGAACCCCCACCCTCCGGCTTTCGGTCCAGCTTGGCATTACACCACCCCAACCGCTTACCACTAGGCCATATCCAGGGGATATTAAATGAGTTTCTTAATAGTACTACTACCCCTCCGTACCTCTATAAATTGTTGGCCCTCGCTAAGATGATAAAATTTTCTCTTCTTTCTCTTTGTTGTTAGCTTAGGGTCATTGGGGTAGCTTTGACGGAAAATTCTGATGCAGGGACACTCTATTAGAACGAATTTTCGGATGACTGTCACGTACAAGTGTATCAAGACATAACACATAGATATTACATATAGTAACCTAGTTATAAATGATCTAATGCGCATTGTATGATATATAAATTTTTATGAAGCATGATATAATAATTTGGCATTTAACTGCACATCTTCATAGGATACAACATTGATCACCAATCTAAGCTACAATTAATCAGGTACATTTGCCATGGACTTTGAACATAGGGAAAATGTCAATCAAAATTTTAGCGCCATTTTCGGAGACCAAGAAGTTGAAAAAAATAATTCACTTTTATTGCCGAGAGAAATCGATCATTTACGAAATCAATCCCCCACCCAAACTCAAAGACAAGACTGTAATGCTGAGAGAAATCGATCATTTACAAAATCAATCCCCCACCCAAACTAAACTCAAAGACAATACTGTAATGCCAAGAGAAATCGATCATTTACGAAATCGATCCCCCACCCAAACTCAAAAAACTGAAGCGCTTTTGCTACTGAGAAAGCGAACGGTCAGCGCGAAGGTTCAAGACTTAACCGAGCGTTAGCGAGACTTAGCCGAGCGTTAGCGAAGCGTCATTCTCATAGCGAGGCGCTTCAAATTAGCGAGGCGCTTCAAGTTAGCGAAGCGACGTAGTGCTGAAGCCCTATGTGCTATAATGATGAGCCAAGGACGCTCCGCCTTATCTATAGAAGCAATCCACTGAGTTCTAAAGAAGAGACTGTAAGAAAATGCCCATCAAAATTTTAGCGCCATTTCTGGAGACCAAGAAATATTCTAATGCAAGCATAGAACATGGTGCTATAGGAGCGTAGGACCTAATGGAAAAAGTTCCTTTTAGATGTAAGTAAAAGCTGCATACATTCTTTACTTGATGAACCCAAAACCATAAAATAAAACAAAAAACTTAGACTAAAATGTTTTCTGACCTTACATATCTTAAATGATATACTTCATGAAATAACATTTACATAAAACAAAAGCCAACAGAATCAATTTTCTTTAACCAACAACATTTCTCTTCTTTTTTCGCCTCGTAAAATCAAAACATTAACACATCAGACAAGAATTGGTTTTTTTTTTTTTCAGACAGAAAAAAAAACGATCCAATATTCTATTTTGATCGGTGCATTAGCATCGGTTGGGGGTTTTTACTTCCGAGTGGTGCAGTGTTTCTTTAAACAGATGGGAAGTATTTGTTAAGGCGGAAAGGCAGAGAGTAGAATTCTTCACTTCTTGTGTCTGTCTTGAAGGATTTGAATTTGTCCCACCAATGTTTACCTCTGTCTTTCCTTATCTGTGAATCCTTCTTGTGAAGAGTGTTGTCCAAGAAATACGCTACCAATCCAGCAACGAAAGCCTTTGACGAGAATGGAACGTTTACCATATCGTTGAACTGCATTTTTTTTCATGGGAAAAAAAAACTAGCTTAGTGTCTCTAAACATATTTTTTTATTTTACATACTCAAAACAGTATTTTTCTTCGTTTTATGGAATCTATATTCAAGTAAAACGCATCAAAATCTCTACAACACGTAGTTTGAGTAGAATTTATGTGTTTGTGTGCTATTATTGCACTTGTATTGATGTCTCTTAACAAATTCTCTATTTTACAGATTCAAAAACCACTTTGGTTTGTTTTAGACAATCACTATTCACAAGAAAATGCGTCAAAATCTCTACCATGTATAGTATGAATAAAGTTTATGCACTTAGTGCAGCACATCTAATGCAAAATTTAGAGATTTTATTTTAGAGATTTTGATGCAAATGGTTTTTTTTGGGATCTGAATGGTTTATATCTCTATTTAAGATATCTGACTTGTTTCAGATAGAGCACTTGCAGTAGTCCTTTTAGCATATTCTCTATTTTACAGACTTTAACACCACTTTTCTCTATTTTACAGAATCTCTATCCGTAGTGTAATGAATCATAATCTCTATTAACGCATAATTTGAACATATTTTGTATTTTATGCAGAGTACATACAGTAAACATTTTAGAGATTTTGTGTTCTACTCTTAATACAGATTCTAATGCAAATGATATATAGCGAATATGAATGATTTGCATTGTTTTACGGTATCTACTGCAAGTGCTCTTAGAGCATCTGTAATTTACAGATCTGATAAGTATTTAGAGCATCTTGATCCAAATGCTTTTTAGTGCAAATGCATGGTCTGAATCTCTATATTTCATATTATACCTTGTTTTAGAGACACTAATGAAATTATTCTTAAAACACATATAACACGTACCCATCTCGCTTTTGTGTGGACAGGTCCATATCCTTGAATGGCGATGTATTCATTGAAATACTGAGGCACCGAAAAACCCAAGTAGATTGAGAAGCCTAATATGAACTTGGTACGGAAACTGTTGAGATTGCAGAACTGAAGTAGACTTAATCCAGCCGCGCCTGTAAAAAAGGTTAAAAACAGAACACTTCGAGTAATTGTCAACTTTTTAATGCGGTCCCACTGCCACATCATGTTGCGGTCCCACTTACTGTAATTGATTGAGAAAAGAAAAAAAAAGCAAATAATTCAAGCAGGTGACGACGTCACTTACCCACATAAGCAAAGAAAAGGCAGTATAGAGCAGCAACAATTGGTGCAGGAATGGAAGCAAAAACTGCTCCAAATTTGCCTGCATCAAGTCATAGTATAATTAACACGAACAAACAAACATAATAAACGATAAATAAATTGAAAAATTCAAGAATTAAATCTAGTACAAACCCAAAATAGAAAAGAAAATCATGAAGCCAGCAGATATTTGGACAACTCTTCGACTGCCAACACGTGTCATTGCTAGGAGTCCAGCATTTTCCCTGAAATTAACCCGAAAGACTACTGTAAACATTAAAATAAAATAAAAAATAAAAATAAACCTCCCAAATGCAAGACCAATTAAGAAGTAGAGATGTTTTTATTTATTGCGGTCTTACACAGATACCGAAGATCCAGTGCCTGTTCCAAACAATCCAGATAATAGAATGGCGATCCCCTGAAAATCAAAACAGTAATGCGTCAAGAACTGAATATTAACACAAAAGGTAATATAATAAAAGGGGGCGGTGTGTGTGTGTGTGGGTGTGTGGGTGTGTGTGTGTGTGTGTTTAAGGTTCATGACGATTTTAACATAAAAACGCAAGAATAGTAGTTACCTGCCAACCTACACCGCGGCTAAGTATAGATGGTGGCACATGGGTTGCACTGGCAAATCTAGCCACCGCGACAAAAGCACCAGTTGACTGAGATATAATGGAATTAAGAGTTCAGTAACTTTTATGATTCTTAATGAAATGAATCCTTCGAAAAAAAGTACACGACATGTTTCTGCCAAACCGAGTAACTAAGTTTCAATCAAAAGAAGAATTAAATGATCCCTGTAATTTAGATTATTTGAAGGCGAAAGATTCAATCTTGTAGCCAGAATATTTTAGTGTTTTCGTATGTTTCACCTCTACAAGAGCTACAAATGAAGCCATCATCATTGCAAAAGCCTCTCCAGCATCAAAGGAAGGGGCACCCCACTGAAAGGGGTACGGAACTCTTATCCTGCAAATATAGCAACCCGAGAGAGCAAAATAATCATCGGTAACGTGCTTCATTAAATGTTAGGAACACACAACAAACCGAACATCCAAAAACAAATCAATCCATTAATGTCACGTGTTTGATCCTTTTTTTCAGGCCATAACGGCGTGTGATTAAAATGTCTTAGTGTCGACTTCTGTTTCAAGAATTAAGACTCACCATGGTGCAGCATCAATAAGTCCAGAACGGTCCGTGCGGCAGCTAGTTTGGGTCTTCGGAGCCGTGTGATTGTAGGCCCCACCAACAGTAAGAATGTGAGCATATATCCATACAAGTACCACCGCGAATATAACAGCAAAACGGTCGAATATATTCTTCCCTGGTTTTATAATATGTGCCAAATACTGCAATAAAAGAATTAATAATCTTTAATCGATACAAACTTACTATATATAGCATAGCAATAAGCTAATTGATCTGATATTGTAATATGTATTACCTGAGAAAATACAACCAAAATGATGAGCATTGGCAACCCGATTTCAACGCACTTTGCAACCTAGACAAACACATGAAAACAAAAGCTTAATAGAGACATCACGAGAACACGAGGAAAAGATATGGTCTATATATCTTTTGAGGTGATTTATACATACCCCTGAAAAACCAAACTCGTAAAGTCCAAAACCGACAAGACCCACTAAAGGCGCAGCTGAAAGAGGACTCAAGAACCTGATGAATAAGATCATAGCAAAACGGTTAAAGAACTCCGTCTTCGGTTAAATTCTATACACACACAAAGAAAAGAGTAATATACTCGATAGAGTGAGTAGCAAAACCGACCTCACTACATTGCGCCATAGACCACTAAAGCCTAGGACAATCTGTAGAGTCGAAGCAACAATGAAAGCACCTTGTGTAGCCCTCATTATTTTCTTGAATCTCTACAAAGATTAAAAAACATCAATAATTTCTTCATTAATCTTTCTTTTGTACAAGGTACTAGTAGGGAAGGCAACAACAACAGTTAAATATAACACGAACCGAGATAGGGTCCGGGTCACTCCACCGGCCCGAAAGGATGATTGAAATTGTTGGCACGACAAAAGTATATGACGGCCCAATCACAGCAGGTAATCTAGTGCCAAATGTAGTCTGTAACAGTGTATTTATCCCAGCAACAAAGAGTACTGTCTGTATAACTTTTGCCTTTTCCTCCTGAAGAAAGAACCAACATTCCAGTTAAAGAGAAACGCACTCAAATCGAATCCAAATTACAAAAATATGCTCAAAAGGGCTTACATTTCCTCCTCCCATTTGAGGAACAAGGGCAGTCGGAATGATAACGGTCGTGCCAAGCATCACTAAGTAATGTTGAAAGCCAAGGAGTATTGCCTCAGCTGCATCAAGAAAAACCAAAGCATTACAAAAATCATCTAAAACCGGAAATTCTACTGCAGCCTGCAGGGAGTCTTCATTGATCTATACCGTTAGATGTGCGACAAGTCTGCACACATCCAACGGTGACGATGAATCCCCATCCACAATTACCACCAACCGACAGAGATATTTACTGAAAGAAAATCACATTCACCATAGATTAATGTAAAGAACAGAGAACACAAAGAAAGTGGATACAGAAGAATCAGCAAGTATATCTTTAGGCCTAAATGAACAAGAATAAAACAAATAAGATAAAGCACTACACAGAAAGAACAATCATGCTAAAGGAATCTTCCAAATATTCCCCCTAAAACCTAAACAACAGGCAGAGCAAAATCCCAATTGAATATACTAAAAATAAAATACTATACATTAAAAATTAATAAGAAAAAGGACTCACGCCATGGGGGTGGACTGGTAATGCAGTAAGAAACATTAGGAAGCTGATCTTTAGGTGGATGAGGTGCTGGCGTGTCTGATTTTGCTGGAGCAGCTCCTCCTCCTGCCATAACTTTCTCTCTCTTCAAATGAACAGTTTTCTTCACCAATATTACTCACTAAACTCTCTGAAAAATCCCACAAAAACCCAGATTTACAAACAACCCAGATGAGAAATACAACACAAAACCACCAGGATATGAGCAAAATGATGGAAAGTTTCAAGCTTTTGTAAAACCCAAAAGCAAGATGTACTGAGCTGAGCAAGAACTTGGCATATTTTGGTTTGAAATTGAAAGATTGAAAACCCCAAGAAGTGAATAGGGAATGAAAAAGCAGGTTCACATGCTGTGGTACCACTTCACTTCACTCTATTCTATTAAAAAGGAAAAGGAAAGCAGAAAAACTCAAAAGGGAACAACACAAAAGCTAGACAAAGAAAAAGCAAGCTAACAAAAAAATGAAAATGTAGCACCAGATTAGTATGCTGAAAGATTGTCAACTTGTGCAAGTATCGGTGGAATAAGAATGTTTTAATCCAAGAAATTATAAAATAAAATAAAAAGAAATATAAAACAAAGCGTAGGAAGAGGATTTGACAGAAGATACCTCCGTGTAGAGATATCTTAATCAATTGTAGTAGTAGTGTAAGAGAGGCATTAAAGTCTAGAATAATATAGGGGAAACCTGAAAAAACATGTTTAAAAAGTATATTATTTGTGTGGTATGTCTTAAAAAAATAACATTTAAAAAATATGTTTGAAAAGCTTTTCGTATGTGATGGATTTTCCTACTCTGGGTTTGCCACACATAGGGTTTAAAGAGTACGCCACTTATCATGACTCTATCACGAAACTCCTGGAAGAAGTAGGGATATTAATGATGAATTTGTAGAAATTTCTTTATTTGGTTTATCAATAAAAATAAAGTTGCATTAAAAATAAAAAAAAGCTTTTCGTAGCTGATTCGCTGCGAAATAGCTACGAAATACTTTCTAGACATATTTTTCAAATGTTATTCTTTTAAAGCATATCATACAAATAATATACCTTTTAAGCATATTTTTTCAAGTTTCCCAATGGGAAAGGATCCCCGACGGTGCAATCATGTACAGCTCCTCCAGCTATGCATCAAAACGACATCGTTTTGTTCCGATACGATGTAGTTTCGTTTCGATGAAAAAAAAAAAAAAAAAAAAAAAATCAAAACGACATCGTTTTCACCCGATACGACGCCGTTTGATGCACAACTCGAAGAGCTGTACATGTTTGCACCGTCGGGGATCCTTTCCCTTTCCCAATAATATAGTCCCCACTTCAAAACAAAAGTTTCAATCAGCAATAGGAGGAGTGAGGAAAAGGAGAAAAGGGAAATTCTGAAAAAACAAAACAAAATTATGTTGTCACATCAACACTCACCATGAAATTTCATATAAAACGATATCATGCGAAAGTTACAATTTTTTTTTTTTTTTTTTTTTTTGTTGTTGCATATTTTCATATTACTTACTTATTTTTTTCTGTGGTCGATCAGAGAGCAACATAAAGAAGCTAACTACGTGGCAAGGATACGACCACACGCGATTCACGAGGTGGAATACACAAATCTGTGTGTGTGGAAATTGTGTGGTCAGAGATCGCCATCGCATAAGCGATCTAAGAGGAAATTCGCAGGATAAAATTTTCCTATTTTCTTATATAAGCATCAGAGTGTAATCATTTTACCGTATCTGGCAATAAAATTGTACTTCTAGCAACATAATTACATTACAATCATTCGACTACTTCTCAGTCGAATAAGCAAATTCAATTGTAAAAAATTCTAACAATAATGTTCGACTTGCTCAATATCGAATAAAACATCATTTGAACATCAAAAAATTCGACGTCATACGTTAGTCTTCGACTAACTCAACGTTGAATGGAGTTTATTTTATATATAAAAGAAAAGATCGTCAATAGTCATATCAAATTGGATATAGCAAACTTGAATTTTACCTGGTGTGATGTCATTTATAGATCATTCATTTAAAAACTTAATAGATGGTGCTATTGATAACCGCTATTTTTTTAAAGTGTTATAGAGCCACAGGTAGAAAAAAATGGAGATGGCATTTAAAGGTTCAGGAAGATTATATAGTTAGGTTATAGAAATGATGCATCTTTATTAAATTTTCAGTTTATAAATTTGATTAATTTTTAATGAACTCTTGTATATATCTATAATGATAGGGTTACCTTCTAAAGTATAGATCGTGTATTGTGATCAAACGCTTACCATTCAACTAAAATCAATTGATGTTAGTAAATGTGCTATAATATTTTTTTATATCACGTCCCCTCAAGTGTGGGCCTATAAGAAAAGAGAGAGACCCAACACCTAACTTTTTTTTTGGAAGTGTAGGCCTATAAGAAGATAGTGGAGCCCAACACTTAGTTTTTTTTTTTTTTTTGTTTTTAATTGTGTTGAAAGCAGGGCTGAACTCGGGATCTACTACTCTGATACCATGAAAAAAATCGAAAATCAGAATAGCAGAGAATACACTGAAACTCATGTCTACACTCTAATCATCTGACAACACATTTTTTATTCTGTAAAAATAGAAACACCCACAACCACAACATGATGTTAGATGTACACATTATGTAGATTTTTTAAAGTAACTCTTTCATTATCTAATATAAATATCTACATTCTCTCCCGCTCTCGTATTATGTGGTTAATTATCAATCTAGGTTCTACAATTAAACAGTTCGGACAAATAATAAACGGCTAATAGCCAACCTCTCTATGAAGGTTGCCATTTTTTTATTCCGGCTTGGCGTCGATCCATTGAAGCAATTGAGCTTTACCAGAGCCTCGAGCTTGGTCAATCAACGATTTTTCATCATTAATTTTCTATGCATGGTGTGGGGATACAATGCTATGATCTTCATCATTTTAAATTAATAATGGACAATATTTGCAAATTTTTCGTGAACCTATTAGAAAATAGGCCCAAACTGAGAAGGGGCATCGTCCCTAAAACCTAGTTGTAAGGTGAGGGAAATTCATCTCATAATATGATGGGTGATACAATAGCAAGTGTCAAATCTGGGACAACTTTAACACGGCTTGTCAAGTGTGGGCCTATAAAGAGCCCGGGCCACATGACACACGAGGCATATAAGGGTACTATAACGCCAACAAAGAGGCCCAACACTTGCACAATAAAGGGGTGGCTCTGATACCATGTAGCATATAGGGCCAAACCCATATAAGAGAAGGGTCTCATCCTCAAAATCTATGTTGTGAGGTGAGGCAAGTTCATATCTTAATATGGTGGGTGATACAATAGCAAGTGTTCAATCTGAGACAACTTTAACAAAGCTTGAACTGAATTCATAGTGCAAGATAGGCCTTCTTGATAACCGTAACGTGCTTGTGCAACCGGAGTGCTTGGAAGATTACAATAGGTTGTTCATGAGACGAGAAGGGATTATTGGTGAGTTTCATGTGTCCTTATCACGGAGAATCGTCGTTAGCTCCCGTGTGGTTTGAATTACCGGGATTGTTTTTGCCATTGCTTAACAAGCATTATGTGTGGAATATTGGGAGATTCATTGGGAGGGTGTTACGGACTGTTATTGTTACGCTCGATCTTCGTAAACCGTATGTGGCTTCTGTTCTTATTGTGGTAAACATTAAATTGTTTGAAGATAAATCCGCCTAAATGCGAGGTCAAGAAATTCCAGAAAAATTAGAACGTTTATAGGCCCAAAGATGTTGCTAACATCAATGGTGATCAGCCAGGGGTGATTTCTAATCATTAGATTATGAAAAATAGTGGAAATGCGCTCAATGCGGATCTTGTGAACAGACCGAAGATTTTGGGTACATGCAATCATTTGTGCTCACATGAATGTGATTAAAGGAAGGAAAATTCTATCCTAGGGACTCCCTACTAGGGAACTGTCTACGTGGCAGCATCTGGACCACACAATTTCCACATATGGGGCACTGTGTATTCCACCTCAGGAAACTGTGTGGTCCAGATCCTGCCACGTATGCAGTTCCCTACTAGGGAGTCCCTACAGTAGAACGACCCTTAAAGGAATGTTATGTCTTTAAGGAGCAAGAGCAACAAATCGAGGAAATCTGATATACCAGAATCGTCTTCCGCTCAAACCAATCAGGGTCATCATTTAGCTCCAGCAAAGGTAATGATTACCAAGTGGGACAATGATCCGAATATAAGCCACTAATACGCACGAAATACTAGCAAGAGTACTAGGTCAATCGTAGTATAGTAGATGCGAGTCAAGGTCGATCCAAAACAGAGACAATGCAACATAGATAATAACCATTAAATCTAGACAAGAAGACAGATAACGATCCCTTGACCAACATAAATACAGAAAAGGTAATTGATATATCTCTCCTCTCCGATCTCCTAACTTGGTGTCATCAATCTTTATGCCTACATTTCCTCGTAATTACCTAGATTAACCAGAATGTTTTCTAATTCATTTTTAGCTACGGGTGCACTCTCTTAATCTTATCTACTTCCATTGAAAGGACATTAGACGTCTATATGCAGTTAATCTCATTCGTTGGTTGTATTAACTCACACGCAATAAGTATTAGAGATTGTCGGCGCAAACCGAGTACCTCCCTAAGAAGCTATCGTGAATTGACTAGCACGTTCCTAGGGATTGATCAAACTATGTCCTAATTAACACTTCACCTTGCAAGTTCTTCATTTTAATTTACGAATACAATAAGTAGATTGGCCAGATTTAACCTACTGTTAATTAAACTTGTCGATCAACATAGCTGACGCCGAATCTTCATATTAGGGGGGCCTAGGGTTGTCGCGGCTGTGATATAGACCGTCACAGGACCAGCAGAGATGGTTCCTAATTCTGAAATCTACATCATTCTGTTCTGATTACTCTAGTTAATTACGATTCGTTTAGACATGCAGATCAATTACAACACGTTAATCTAACTAAATCTACCATGATTAAAAGACGAAGGAACGTTCAAGGCTTCACACCTTTATCAATGCCGACTAGCTTGATCAACTCAAGCTAGTTGATGGATTGGAGGAGATAACCAAGCAACAAACTCAAAGAAAAAGTGTATATTGAAAAAGTCGATATGAATTGTATATTATGGTATATGTTACAATAAACTGGCACAGCCTTATATAGAGCTGTAAACCGACCTAGTGGATCTAACCTAACCGACTTAATGCAGATTACGGCTCTCTTCTTCTCATGTCCTCCAAGTTGCCGCGGCTGCGGCTAGGGTTTCCGCAGCCTCCAGACTTTTTCTCTTTTTCTGGTCCCACAGACTTCGTATTGACTTCTTCTGACTTTGGCCCAATGTCTTTTCCTCTAATCCGGATCCATCTCATTTAGCCCATAACATGGTATTCCTGAAAATCATATAAAACAAGACGAAACAGTACTAAATATCGGGATAAAATGTAAAGATGCAGAATTACTAACCGAGGAACCGATATTAGGCAATCGACAAGTATTTCGTACAATATTCCATCTATCACTAATCAATTGAGCATGATTCGGGGCAAATACAGATATAATTTATAGTATTATTTTCAGTGTGATCAGACAACTACTATTAATGACAAGGTTGATGAATCTATTATGGATGATTTTAGCCTCGATAAGGACTTGCGTGATTATCAACGATTGGCAGAAAAAATTCAGCGTAATGAATATGTTAGGAATGTTGTGTCACAATAGTGTATGACAATTTTGCCAGTCGAGGGTGAGGATGGTGAGAGTGCTCGATAAACCTGGATCTGATATCTACACATGATTTTAACCTTGTTCCAAAAGCTCATTCCGCAAACATCAATAAACTGATTTTTCCATGCTCATTATATTTTGGGGATAAAAGGTCTAACATCACTTTTTGGCTAAGGACATACAAGATACTGAAAAAGATGAAAATGATGTCAATTATAAAGACGGGGTAATTTATGGGGACTCAGAGGATGAATACATAGGCATTCCACATGAAAAAAAAGATGAGTCAAAGCTTAAAAATGACATATCTAGGCAACTTACACGACAAATTACTCCAAGAGATACTGAGACAACCTTACGCTTCCTTCAATGCTCAAGGAGATCAAGAAGAATAAAAGGATTTATGTGGGGAGGAACAAAAAAACAGTTTGAGAGCTTAAACTAGGATTACTCGATAGGAGGTCAATTTTTTTATTTTTACTCAGCACTGAACAACCGTAATCTTTCCTTTGAGTAGATTTTTCCTTTTTGGGTTTCGCTGCTAAGAGGTCATGACGAGGCGTCATCAGATGTTAAGGTTTCATAGACTTTATTAAGGCGAGTTTGATCGTCTTTTGTACTTTCTTTCTTTTTTATCATTGACATGGGTATAATCCAAAAATTATACGTGCAATCCAAATTGGGTCTCAAGCTGGTCAAAATGATCAATGGGCTAGTTCAACATAAGCTCACAGCTGGACCTTAAGCCCGGAAGAGTCAGCTAGGAACATATTTACTGACCTCATTCCGGTCACTCTCACCCTGCAGCCAATCTCATCTCATGAATAATCAGCCGACCCGGCTATTCAAATCGCTCATAAGCAGAACATGTCATCCCTGACCTCCAAATGCGGTTATATCGTATTATCCCACGACTGATCCTCATTAACTGCCACAAACCATGATTGATTTCAGCTTAATTGATCCATGATTGCCCCACAATTGACATCACATTGGCCCTCAATCACCTGACCTACAAATCAGGTATCTTTATATCAACTCCCCACGAGAAAAGCCTCTATGAGGATCATCATCCTCAACCTTTAGAACTATGTTATTGGCTTGAACCAATACATACTAGGTACGTAGACATTTTCTATGACACAACCATGAATCACCATCCAAACCTTTAAATTCAGTAGTCGGAATTCTCTCAAAATGATTCAATTACCCGATTAAATTGTTTAGGATATTCCGTGATCGTCAATCGTTAATAAAAATAGAAATAAAACATTTTCTTATAAGAATATCTATATGACTCATTGATTTATATATATATATATATATATATATATATATATATATATATATATATATATATATATATATATATATATATATATATGTACTACCATGATTCTTGATTAAGAAATGACAATGGTAAAGGACTTGGGTCCCTTAAAAGAGCATGTAGACCTAAAGCTGGTGTGTGAAGATTCGATATTCGAAATTTCTTTCGTTTTTTTAGTATAATAAGTTTAACCATTTTTTAAAGAAATTTATACTAAAGTTTCAAACTTTCAATGGACATTCATAATGGATATACCATTATTCTTTATTATACTAATGAAAGAAAAAGGACCCATTGGGAATGAGTGCAGATCCTCTGCTGCACTGAGGCATCACAGCACTACTGTGATAAGGGGGAAGGGGGGTAAAAAGGTAATTCAACACCAGCAGCTAAAAAAAAAAAAAAAAACATGAAACACTCATATTTGCTGTATCACAGCAGCACACAGCAGACAATGATACAGCAGAGGATCTCAGTTCATTGGGAGTGAGGAGAGAGAGGAGAGTGGAATATGAGTGTGGATATGTGTGAGCAAACCGGGAGGATTAAACAACTGGAGATGACACAATCTTTGTAGGTCTCTATGTATCAAATGGCGAACAAAACAATAATGCTTATGCATGATGAGTCTCTTGTTTCTTTATTCAACGCCTTTCAATTGAATATGTGATATAAATGGGATGAGATCATTAGTCTAAATTGTGTTTAATTTCGGTGTCTAGGTAGAAGCTACGTCGTTTTATGCGTATTTGAATTTTTCGAAAATTCAAATACGCATAAAACGACGTAGCTTCTATCTAGACGCCGAAATTAAATATACAACTTAGACGGGTGATCTTATCCTGACATAAACACTATTTTTCGCATTTACATTTGGGCAGGTAATCATTAAGCATCACCAATTTTCATTCTCTTAATATAATATTACAATTTTATAGTTTTATAAACGCTTCATAAAGAATACTCTACTTAGTCTACTACAGTAAGTCACATTTGATTTTATTTTTTTTAGACACAAATTTGATTGTTAATATAAAAAAGTGCATATCCTACCATATATCATTATTCATACGTATTACATATTGATTCTTGAACTACATTAGTGTAGCCTCGACCTGAAAGCTTGAGTGCTTTTAGATCGGACCATTCGATCATGTTCCGAGACTATAAATCTCATGACATGAATCATTTTATCTTAAATTATAACAAGAAATATAATATGGTTGTAACGTCCCCACCTACGTCTGACACGGCCAATTGAGTCATAAAAAATCCAGCTAATTACTTAGATTGTCGTCCCTACTTGGTTTAAAAGGGGAATCCAGCTAATTACTTAGATAGTCGTCATCATTTGGTCTAAAAGGGTGAACCTTAGCTGACAAGACTTTTATGAATTATGTAACTAGACTTATAAGCAAGGGGCGTTTTCGCTAGGACTGTTCCCGGACTCGTTTCACCAGAGGTAACTAGATTCGGTTAACTATTTAAACCGTCGTCCTCATTTGTTCAAAAATGAATAACCTGAGTTGACAATGCATTTATGTCTTACATTTATATGAGAGTGAGAATTCTACTACTTTAACTATGTGGGACATTACAATGGAAGCTTCAACTAAAACACACATTCGGGATCATTACTATAACTAGACCTTGCTTTACGATGTACTAATTATCAAAACCAAATTTTCTCCAAAAGTATATATGATAAATAGATTATACAATGTATCTATTTCATAAGTATTATTCACCTTCTACAAGTCTAGATCATAAGACATACGTAAAAATCGCATCAAGTCTTTCTACCATGCTACTAATACGAACAACATCTCTAATCACATGTGTATTATTATCACCTTCAAGAGGCACACGAGTAAAAAACAATTCATTTTCATGAACGACGACATAATCTAAGATAATAGGTGATGACGGTCAAATTATACTCGTAAAAGTCATCAACGTTGTCCTTAAATCGACATTAATAATATATATTTTATATTAAATCACATGTTTATATGGATTATTTAATGTTATGTGATTTATAATTTATAATTTGGTATTTATCCATTTTTTATTATTTAAAAGAGATAATTTGTATTTATCTGTTTTTATTTATAATTTGGTATTTATCCGTTTTTATTATTTAAATATGATTTATTTTGGGATAAATATCTATTTTATAGATTGAGATAATTTTTGGAAGATAAATACTGAATGGAAGAATTAAATCTCAAGATAAATCCAAGAAATCCGGATGCATAGAAGATAAAGATCGGATAAAGCGAAAAGAGAAAGAAGCGATGACAAGCGCCGGCAAGCCAATCAAAAGAGTGGCGCCGACTTTGGAGGACACGCATGAAGGGGGGGGGCGATCTTATTTTTATTTTGAGATCGGCCGAGAGTTATCTTTATTTGTTTTGATATTTTGAAGTATATCTCTTAATTAGCTTGAACCCCTATAAATAGAGACATACAATACACACTCTACACGCACATATACACAATTCATAATTAAACCTTCAGCTTTTCTTAGAGCAGTTTTTTTTACAAGTTCTGCAGTTATGTAAGTTCTTGTATTTATTTGTTCTTAGCTCTTTGTAATTAAGCCCCCAATTATTGTTTATCGTTTGAGGTTGTTCGTTCTTCACCGGACGATGTAGATCTAAGGATACGATATGAGGCAGTGGGGATTCCTTGTCTATAAGGATCCACACGCCCATATCTATCATCCGTGACCTATAGATGACTTTGGTATGATCGACAACCGTGTTTTTAGTAGATCTATATAATTGCTTTATGAATCTCTATTTTATCCGTTACGTATGTAGAAACGCTAAGATTTAGGTTTTCTCCGCGTCAATCTAGCCACGTCTTTATGGTGAGGTTGTCCACCTAGAATTTCTTATCTTAGTAGGTATGGCTACGGCTACGTTGCTCGTCTGTTTTAATTAGCGTATTATTAGGAAATACCAATATAGGGCTCCTAGGTCGGCTCATGAATTGATCTTCCGGGACTTTCAGCGAGATCTAGATTTGTTCTGTATTTGGGAAATGTCGACACCTAGTTATACATAAATCGTAGATTAACATGAGACCATGCAGGTAATTGTTAATAGGACAGAGACTGATGTGATCGCTTAGGAAGTACGCCTAATCACAGGAATGTTGCCTAGGTGAGGAATATGATTAATATCGGCATCCCTAGTTTTGTAAGCATGCAAGTTATATGAGATGGAGGCCTAAAAAGCGAAGTCACGTAATGTAGCATAGTGATCTAGATGGCCTACCCGGAGCTAGATCTAGTTTAGGGGATGACTCCCGTAGCCAATATAAAAGAAATACGAAGCGGGTTAATAGTTGTCGAGTCTAGCTTAATTATATAGAATCTCTAGATCCAAACGATAACATAATAATTGGGGAGATTAATTGCGTGTCTTTATTTGTGTTGTGCCGAGTCGTGTCGTTTATCTTTTCTTGTCTTTTGTTGGTCGTAGACCGCCTTCATGTTCTTGACATGAGTAATTAATTTTTTGTATATAAATGACCCACAATTGGTTCCCTGTGGGACCGACCTTGATTCGCTATAGCTATACTATGATGGACCTAGTCCTCTTGCTAGTATTGGTTTATGGTGGTCAAGTATTTTATTATCACTTGATCTACGTCATCAATAGGTCGAGTAATCACTTTTCTCCTTCTCATTAATCTGGTAAAACATATATAAGAAAGGATGAGCAGTAATGGCCCGTAAAGAAGAGGAACGGCGGAGGTCAAGTCGGCACCCGGCCACGTGTCACCTCCAAATCTACTTGGCATTAAATAATAGAGAGTGTAAAAACGTTAAGGGCCAGGAGCCCCACTTTATAGCCTAAGGGCAAATCTGAACCACAGGTGGAAGATCGGAATGGCTAGCTTCACAGTCCACCGCAGGTCGGTCAGGACACAACGGAGCTCAGCTAGCACAGTTCGGCTAGAACAACCTTGGGAGCTCGGCGGGGGTGGATCCGAGCTACCTCCTCTACTGATACACACATGTTAGTTGTCAGATAATTATGGAAAGAATCCTAAGGCATAAGGGTTGTGATTCTACATTTAATAAACGTGATTATCTCCTACAATTAAGGAGATTAAACCGTGATTATCCTTTCCTTTGGGAACACGAAATTAAAGTCCACATTGGACCCGACCCATGCAAAGCCTAGGGCATAAGATCCTCTATATAAATAATCTCTAAGGAACTACGGAGACTTGATTCACGATTAATACACAGGATACGTAGGCAATGTCAGTAAAGTGACTTAAACTCTACATCTAGTGGAATCAACTCGGTGAGTGATGGTCGGTGAGAAGTGTATTCAGTGCGTGCATCAAGAGGGTGGAGTCTCATCGAGCTTCTGTCAGCAGAGTGACTATCGCCAGGTGATAGTCTGCGAAATCTTGGAATACTGAGCAGGTCCCACATCCATTAATTACATTATGTGATGACTATCTGGTGTCATTAAAAGGAGGACACGTGTAAGGGTATTTATGGCGAGATCAGACAAAGATTCTGGCGGCTAGGGTTTAGGGATTTGTGCCTATAAATACGATTGTTGTCTCATTATCCGAGTGTGTTGAAATCAGTAAAATTCGAAGGCATAATAAAATATCTCTTTTTCGCCCGTGGTTTTACCTCTCCCACCTGAGGGGTTTTCCACGTTAAATCTGTGTTCTTCTTGTTTCTTTTTCTCCTTTGATTGTTTATGTTTGATTGTTTCATTTACATTTCTTGCATCTGAAGTTATCTCCATCCGTTTTATAACAAGTGGTATCAGAGCAAGGTTCTGGAGAAAACAATCTGTACGATCAACTTCATCTTCACCAAGACCTTCAGGAAGGTGCTAGGATCTGTGATAAAGTTGTGATCTTTAGCAAGAAAAGATGTCAGCAGTAAACGTAAAAATCGATAAATTTACAGGAAGGAACAGATTTGGTCTGTGGCAAATCAAGATCGCGTGCACTTTGAAACAAAGCGAGGTTTGTGGAATCCTTTATCGACAAACCAAATACAAGTGCGCGGCAGATTATGCGGTCACCGAAGAGAAAGCACATTCAACCATCATGTTGTGCTTATCGATGATGTTATCACCGAGGTTCTTTGAGGAAGACACATGACCAAGTTGTGGAAAAAGCTTGAAAGCTTTGTATATGACCAAGTCAGCGACCAACAAGTTATTATTGAAACAGAGGTTGTTCAGTTTGAAGATGCATGAAGG
Organism: Gentiana macrophylla; assembly: GCA_026214975.1. Lineage (NCBI taxonomy): Eukaryota > Viridiplantae > Streptophyta > Magnoliopsida > Gentianales > Gentianaceae > Gentiana > Gentiana macrophylla. Next base: position 13,602,340 of record CM047815.1, read on the forward strand.
AAGTCCACTGAGGGAACATCTGGATCAGCTGAACACAATATTGCTTGATTTAAGGAATATTGATGTTAAAATTGAAGATGAAGATGCAGCCCTAATCCCGTTGGTGTCACTACCGGCATCATATGAAAACTTTGTGCGATCTTTCATAGTTGGAAAGGATACTGATGAGCTTTGGAGGATGTAAGGTCCGCTTACATGCCGGGGAGCTTAGACACAAAGGTCTTTGGTACAGGCAGTCGAATTTCTGGGCTAGTAGCCCACAGCAATAGTGGAAAAGGATATGGACAGAAGAAGAAAAAGAAGTCGGCGCCCAAAGGTCCTAAGTCTACTGATGTCTCGTAATTATCAGAAGGAGCGGGGACATTGGAAGTCCAATTGTCCAAGGAAGAAGAAAGCGACATGAAGGCAGTCAGCGCACAGCAGCAGCTTTGGCTCTTGAGCAATCGATGAGGATCTGGTTCTAGTTGCAGGGACTCTACACACCATAATGATGTGTGGATACTTGATTCTGGAGCATCCTATCATATTTGTCCAAACAGGAGTGGTTTTCTACTTATGAAAGCAGATAGATGGTGGTCAAATTTATATGGCCAATGACAAGGTTTGCAAAGTTGTGGGAATTGGCTCGAGAAAGTTAAGGCATGAGAGGATGGTAAATTTTGTACACTTGAAAGATGTAAGACATGTTCCATGAGATGACCAAGAATTTGGTATCTCTTAGTCTACCTGGATGACAAAGGGTTCAATTTCAAGGGTGAAGGTGGACACAATTTGAATGTCTTCAAAGATCGATTTGTAGTCCTCAAAGGCATCAAGAGAGGAACCTTGTATATATTACAAGGATCTCATCAGATCCTGCTTCTTTGCCATTTGCATCCTCGGCAGATTCACTGATCTCAATGAGACTCGGTGTGGCACATGAGACTTGGTCACATGGGTGAAAGGGTATCTGGAGTTCTTTCTTCATTGAGTTTTCTTGGGGATATAAGGTCAAGAATCTGGACTTTTGTGAACATTGTGTGTTTGGGAAGTTGCATAGAAGTAAATTCTCGGCAGGTTGCACAATACAAAGGCAACACTTGATTATATCCATTCAATTCATTGCTGGGTCCATCAAGAGTTGAGTCATTGGGTGGTCACAGATATTTTGTGTCATTCATAGATGACTATTCAAGGATGACTTGGGTGGTGATGATGAAGAACAAAAGTGATGCATTCAAGAACTTCAAGTGGAAGGCCACAGTGGAAAATCAGTTAGGCAAGAAAATCAAGAAGCTTCGTGATGAGATAATGGTCGGAATTACTATTTGGACGGATTTTGATTCATTTTGTGCGGTGAGGTATTGCCGGACATCATATCTGTAAAGGAATACACCTCAAGTAGAATGGTGTAATTGAAAGGATGAATCAAACTCTTTGGAGAGGGCAAGATGTATGCTTTTCAATTTGGTTTATCAAGGAGATTTTGGGCGAGAGGTTGTTAAAACGACTTGCTACTTAATCAACAGGAGTCCACACAGGATCAATCTCAAGACACCATTTGAGATGTGGTCGGGCAAGCCTCACCGACTACTCGATTCTAAGGGTTTTTGGGAGTCTGACTTACTATCATGTTAGTGAAGGAAGTTAGAACCAAGAGCCAAGAAGGAGTGTTTGTGGGGTATGGTGATGGAGTGAAAGGATATAGAATTTGGTCATCGCAGAGTCCGAGTAATCCTCAGCAGAGGGACGTTGTGTTTGATGAAAATTCTATGTTAAACTCATCGGTGGGAGGTCTCACTGAGTGCAAACCGATCTTGAATCTGATAGTGTTGAGAAGCAGGTGGAGCTTGGTGGAGTCTCATCGATATGCAACAATCGGTGGATCCAAATCAACACTATCTTGATCTGGATAATGAACGAGAATCCGATCAAGCCGACCTCTTTGAGACCTCAAAGAGGCGTCATACAAACATTGATCACAGAGTCTACCGCCAAAGCAGCCTAGAAGATCTAATGTTGGAATACCTCCAGGAGATATGGATATGATGATTTGGTGGATATGCACTCCAGTTCTTTGAAGAAGTAGAGGTTGTTGAACTACTACTTACAGGGAAGCGATGACATGTATAGAAGCATCTCGGTGGCATGCAACCATGGGAGATGAAATGGAGTCATTCATGAAGAATCGGACTTGGGAATTAGTCAAAGCCCCTAACGACAAGGGAGTTGTGACTTGTAAATGGATTTTCAAGAAAAAGGAAGGAATAACTAAAGCGAGAAGGGGTCGTATAAGGCACGTTTGGTTGCAAGAGGATTTGATCAAAAGGAAGGGTTGACTTTGATGAAATATTTTCACCGGTGGTCGACACACTTCAATCGTGGTGTTACTAGCAATGGTGGCACAAACAGATCTGGAACTTGAGCAATTAGATGTGAAAAGCGCTTTTCTACATGGTGAGGTGGATAAGGAGATATACATGACACACTGAGGGTTTTCAAGTTCTGGAAAGGAAAATTATGTTTGCAAGTTGAAGAAATCATTGTATGGTTTGAAGCAAGCTCCAAGGCGATGGTATAAAAGGTTTGACAGATTTCATGCTTCAACGAGGTTACAACAGAAGTCCATATGATGTTGTGTTTACTACTGATCACTTTGAAAGGTGGATCATATATCTATCTTGTCTCTGTATGTGGATGACATCTTCGATAGCTGCTGACAAGGAAGTCGATGTTCAAAATCAAGAACCTTCTCGAGTCTTTGAATTTGAAAAGAAGGATTTGGGTGCGACCAAGAAAATCTTGGGGATGGAGATCTGGAGAGATAGAAGTCGAAGAAATTATTCTTGTCTCAAAGAGGTTTTGTGCGGAAGATATTGGCCAAGTTTGGGATGTCTCTTTGCAAAACCAATAGATACTCTATGGCATCAAATGTTCATTTGTCTGTTTTATGCTTTCACATCACCAAGAGAAGGAGTATATGTCAAAGTTCCCTATGCTAGTGCGGTTGGCGATCGATGTATGCCATGGTGTGCACTAGGCCTGATTTGGCTCGAGCAAACAAGTGTTGTCGGCAGGTTTATGGCTCAACACTGGAAAGGAACACTGGAAAGTTTGTTAAAAGGATATTCAGGTGCACCGAGAGGTACTGGTGATGTTGGTCTCATTTATGGAGGTGATATTGGTCTAGTCACGAGTTCTTGTGATGCCGATTATGCAGTGATGTTGTGAGAGAAAATCAATGATGGTTATGTGTTTACATTGGGAAATGCGGTGGTCATTTGAAAGCTACTCTTGAGGCTCTGAGAGCCTTATCAGCTCATCAAGCGAGAATACATGGCTCTTCTTGAAGCGACCAAGGGAGGTATCGGTTGAAGGGCTAGTCGGTGATTTGGGGTTGCATCAGGATCGGTGATATATATTGTGACGATTTAAGTGCAATATGTTTGGCCAAGGATCAGTTCATCATGAGAGAACCAAGCATATTGATGTCGTATCATTTCTTGAGGAATGAGAAGAGGTTGTGGTGAAGAAGATTGGCACAAAGGAGAATCCTGGCGATATGTTCACTAAACGATTCAAAGAGAGTAAGTTCGGCTTTACTGGACTTACTAAATATTCAAAGCTTGTGTCTGTTTGGAAACTCTGCGAGGACGGATCGGTGGAGTGGATCTTTGTGGAGATAGTCCGGTACAAGTACATCCGGCATTGTGAATGCATCCGGTACAAGTACATCCGGTTATGCAATCTGTTTGACTCTAAGAGAGTTGAAGTCAAGGTGGAGATTTGTCGAAAGTGACTTAAACTCTACATCTAGTGGAATCAATCGAAGACTCGGTGAGTGATGGTCGGTGAGAAGTGTATTCAATTATGTGCATCGGTAGGTGGAGTCTCTCGAGCCTACATCGGCAGAGTGACTATCGGCGAGGTGATAGTCTGCCGAGATCATCTTGGAATCTGGCCAGGTCCCACATCACATTAATTACATTTATGTGTGACTATCTGATGTCATTAAAAGGAGGACACGTGTAAGGGTATTTATGGCAGATCGATCAGACAAAGATTCTGGCGGCTAGGGTTTAGGGATTTGTGCCTATAATATAACAGGCAACTTGAGACATATATCTCAAGCTCAGTCTAAACATCACCAAAACTACCCCCGGTCACATCTCTTTTAGCTTTAAGAGCTTGAATTGGTTGTATCACCAGCCATACAATTCAGCTGGTTGATAACAATCCGGTTAACGTTGTTAACACCATCTCTGGAGGGCCAAATGATCCAATTCTAGAGGCGGACATGGACAGTAGCAGTCTACTGGTCCTTCAACGCCTAACAAGAGGCAACGATTCTCCGGAGAAATGACGTATGGCCCAAGAGATCCGCTCCCGTTGATAATGAATAACGAGGGACTGGTGATCGAAGCAGTAGTACATCGGAACATAGTAAAACGGATATGTGTGGATACATGGAGCGCTGTAAACGTGCTCTACTATTCTGCGTTTCGGGAAATGCGTTGAATGATTCTGAGCTAACACCCGTTTCAGCTCCACTGTTCGGCTTTGTCGGGCCCCCAGTCCATCCCGTTGGGATGATCGGTTTAGCCACCATGATACGGAATCAAAGGGCGGGACCCTTATGGTGAGTTACGTGGTGGTTAGGGCCCCATCTGCTTATAATATCATCATGGGGAGGCCAACCCTGGTCGACCTTTGAGCTGCAATATCCCTAGCTCATGTTAGCATGAAAATACCCACCATTAAAAGCTCAGTGGAGATCAAAGGCTACATGGAAACAGCCAGGAGATGCTATACAACCACTCTCAACAAAAATGAGATAATATCCCATGTTCTTATTGAAGAATTGCTCCCGGAGGATGAGGAAACCTGGTCCTCAAAAGACAAAGTTGAAAACGCTAGCTTTTGGGAAGATAAGCCGGATTTAACAGTAACAATCGGTACTTGGATCCCAGATCGGCTGAAGAAGCTGCTCGTTGATCTGCTTAAGGAATTCAAGGATGTATTTGCATGGAAGACTGAAGATACACTAGGACTTTCCCCGGACTTAGCTCTGCACAGCTTGAACATAGATCCGAACAGGAAACTGGTTTGGCAAAAGAAGAGCCACATTGCTCAAGAGCGAACGTCAGCAATTGAGAATGAAATAACCAAGTTACTTCAAGCGAACCTTATTAAAGAAGTAGTATATATACCCGAAGTGGTTAGCAAATCCGTCCTAGTTAAGAAACCGGACGGAAGTTGGAGAATGTATGTGGATTTCACCGACCTCAACAAAGCATGCCCTAAAGACTGTTATGATTTTCCCAAGATCGATCTTCTTGTGGATTCAACTGTGGGATTTGAGATGTTTGCTTTATTGGACGCATACAAAGGGTATCACCAAATTGCCATGAATCCTCAAGATGCATAGAAAACTTCATTTATTACGGAGCTTGGAACATATTGTTATATTACCATGCCCTTTGGCCTGAAGAATGCATGAACTACCTATCATCGAGCCGTTAACAAGATCTTTAGCAAGCAGATCGGCATATGTATGGAGGTGTACGTGGACGACCTCCTAATCAAGCACAGTTCTCTTGATCAATACTTAATTGGCGTCAGAGAAGTATTTGGGGTGCTTAGGCAAACTCAAATGAAGCTTCACCCCAAGAAGTGTACATTCGGAGTTAGATCATGCAAGTTCCTAGGATACAGGCCAAGCCTCCCTTAAATAATGTGACCTGCGCCCCTAACACTTCCCAATCTGATTGGGATTGGCTTCCTAGTAGATTTGGGAGAAATAAAACCTTAGTCAATAAAATAAGAAAAACACCTTTGATTGATTTATCTCATTAATATTCAATATCTTATATTAAATATATTTTCAAGATATATATTGACAATATCTTATATTGAATATATCTTTATGTTATTACCATAAATCTTTTTTTTCCAAAAATCAATTAATATCTAATATTAATATATGGTAATCTTATTAATTAAATTGCACAAACCAAATATATCCTATACATTTGAATATGGCATCCCTTCCCCACAAATTTGGGAATTGAGATTTTCTTTAATTATTATAATACTATGATTAATTAATTTACAAAATACATGTATATCATATATATACATATTTCGAAATATATATGTATCAATATACATATTTAATTAATCAACATAATTAATATCTTGTATTATATTTATTCATAATAAATAAATACCATCATATTAATTCACCACTATAACCTTTATAGTATGAGATAAATTCTTTTCTTATTTGGTCATCAACTATAACCACATTTTAATCCGGCTAGATGTTCTTATGTACGTGACCCGAAAGGCTTCCGAATATGTTGGCCGTAGACACAAAGTGCAAATTACGAAAATGCCCTTCATACCTAACGATTATGGGATATCGTCTAGCAACACACCGTGACCCCCAATCATCGGAGGAGTCAAATGCAATGACTACTACCTTTCATGTGAAACAGTTACAGTGTAAATAGAATCCTATCGCTGCAATAATATCCATACGGTCGTTCGTCGAGTGTCAACATCAACGACCGTATCTTATAATCTGGATACCATGCTCTACGAAGTAACTCACTTAATTCCACTTTTCAAAGATTCACGAGAGCAAGACGTTCCTTATAAGAAGGCCCTTTCGGATATTCACCCTACTAATAGGGTACGCGATTCCCAAACGACCAAACATGTATACTCCCAAACAAGATCACACCCAATCACTACCGCATGATGATCGGGGTGGTCAATCAGTTATAATATACTTGACCACCATAAACCAATACTAGCAAGAGGACTTCAGCCCATCGTAGTATATATAGTGAATCAGTCGAATCAAGGAACCAATTGTGGATCATCTTATATACAAACAATTAATTAAACATGTCAAGGACATACAAGGCGGTCTACGACCAATATAAAACAAGAAAAGTAAAGACACGACTCGACACATAATTAACCTCCCCAATTATAGTCTTTATCGTTTGGACCTAGATAATTTATATAATAAAATCGAACTTATTAATCTGTCAATCCGTTTGTATCTATCTTAGATTGGCTACGGAGTCATCCTCTTTAAATTGACTTAGCACCGGTTAGGTTGCTAGATCACCGTGCTACATTACGTGACTTCACCTTTTGGGTATCCATCTCATATAACTTGCACGCTTACGACACTCAAGGATGCCGATATTAATCGTACACCTCGTCCAGGCAACATTCCTATGGTTAGGCGCACTTCTAAACGATCGCTCAAGCCCTCGTCCAACTAACAATTACCTTTTAGGTCTCATGCTAGTTTACGAACTACGTATAACTAGGTGACGCAATTCCTAATACAAAACCTACCTAGATCTTTGTCGAAAGCCCCGGAAGATCATTCATGAGCCGACCACAGAGCCCTATATTGGTATTTCCTAATCGTGATGCGCTAATTAAAACCCGACGAGCAACGAGGCCGTGGCCATACCTACGAGATAATAAATCCTACTAAGCTAAACCTACCATAAAGCGTGGCGGACTAACTAATGACAGACAAATAGGGCTCGGTCGCCCGAAAGATACACTCGGTCGACCGAATGATTCCATTCGGTCACCCAAACGATTTCATCCCAGATTACATCCTAGAATATATTTCTCGGTGTTTCATCATACGTAAGCATTAAACAAGAACTCGTAAAGAAATCATATAAACTACTTAGATACACATTAATTAAACCAAGCAGATTCATGAATAGACGTTAAGCATATGACGTAGGTTATGAGATCCTCATAGACAAGGCTTCGCCACATCCATAACGACATAACCTAGATCTACATCATCTAGCTATGAATTAACTAACTCAAACGATAAAACATAATTGGAAGGGGTTAATTACTTCAAATAAAAGAAACAGAAAATAAAGGCTTACATAATTGCAGCCTTTAAATTGCTGGAAACCTTCACATTATTCTACATTGTATCAAAGTTGTATTATGAATTGTAAGATTGAAGAAAGAATGAATGGATTCTTTACAAATTTCGTATCATCTTTGCTTATATAGAGGCTTTTCACGACTTAGGTGGTTCTAGAAGATAAACACAATTAAAGCCGAAAACCGACCCAAACTCCGAGGCTCGGTCAATCGAAGATCTTCACTGGTCGATCGAAGCATTAGGCTCGATCGACCGAACCTAGAAATGCCCCTTCACACGTTTTCTTCGTTTTCCTTGCTCCCCACTGCACGTTTGCATGTCGATCCGATTAATCTCTCATTTAATGCTCCGATTTCCTTCCTTCCTTATCTTGAGATAATTGATTGAATGACACTAATCTCCTTGATTTATAATGATCTGTAAAATCAACATTAATCGCACAGTAAATCGGATAAAAACGAGTAAATACCAATTTACATAATATAAATCACATAACATCAAATATTAAATATAAACGTGTGATTTAATATAAAATGCGTATTATTAATCTCGATTTAAGGTCAATGTTGATGACTTTTACGGGTATAATTTGACCGTCATCACATGATCACCCTGTGGCTAGGGGAAACCTCAATAGTGTCAAAGTATGACAATCTACACCGTGATGCCATGTAGACTCCGGTCCTAAGGACAATTACACAACCGTCACATAGTGTGACACTTAATAGTGTAAGTGGGTCAGTCTATCGTACGCATTCTCCAATACACGTCCACGTACCGTCCCAGTGCCTTTACACTTTGATAGACGAGATCTATCCCTGCCCTTAAAGACAAAAGACATCTAATACGTGCTAGCCTGTTCGTACTATCAATGCCCTGTTTAATAATACATCAGCCTAGAGACATTTAAGTATCAAACTTATTAAAGTGATTAGAGATCTCATCAACCATAATCGCCTATCATGGTCTCTCTATCACAGTTTAATACTAAGGACGTTATCATATAACAATTCATAATTGGTTCTTTAAAAGAACATATATATGACAACAGAAAAGCCATTTAATATATGTATAAACACAAAGAAATAGTAGAAATGATCCGATCCGGTCCAACCCGATTGGGTTTAGGACACTATTTCAACAATCAACTCGTGTTAGCCCTTTTAGACCAAGCGAGGACGACGGTCTAAGCAGTTGACCGGACCATTTATAATATTTAGCGCTACCAGACCCGGGGTCTGGGGGCGTTACAGTTCATGTGGTTCATAATTACCATGTCACATTTAGTATATCTCAATGTTGAGGTCCTGAAATAAGCATACCATGTGTCTAGTATTATATCTTGTAGACAGGGTCTAATCGGCTTCAGTCTTATCTTCTAATTATTTCCCGGGAGCCTTTCCTGATACTTGGGACCCTTTAGGATTCACTGATTTTGATGTTTAAGTATTTTACCTTGAACCGTTCATTTTTCATGACTTTATTCAGTTTTCTAAAACATGTGTAAAAGTGCAACATTTTTACTTCTGATTAGAACATGAAATTCACAAGAAAATGTTGTCTGGTTATTGAAATGCATTTAACATGTACTACATCTGTCTCAAAATATAAGTCATCCTACACTTTTAGATTTGTCCCACAGTATAAGTCATTCTACATTACCAATGCAACATTTATTACCATTTTCTCTATCTTACCCTTGATTTATCATAAATCCAACAATTTTAATTACTACTTAACAAATATTGCATTAATGACAGTCAAATGGCATTTTAGACATTAACGTTCAAATTTATGACATTAAACCACTTTCTTAATTTGTGTGAAAACCTCTAGGATGACTCATATTTTCGGACGGAGGTAGTAATTGTTATGAAGTTGTTATAAAGGAAGATTTAAGAAATCCTATTCCAGTTAGGGGGTGAACAAAATAACCTGAAACCAAAACAACCAGTCGAACCAAACCGGTCCAAACCTAAAAAGCGTAAATCATGTTTTTTCGGTTGGTTTTTGTATTATAAAAAACCAATCCGTGATAATCAATTTGGTTTGGTTTTCCAAAATAAAAAACGGACCAAACCGGATATAAATGTATATATTATGTATATGTGTGTCTGCGTGTTTTAATATTCACATTTGTCTATATATATGTGTATGTCTATGTATATCGACACTATTATTTTTGGGGTCCTTTAATCAACTTCGGTTCTCACAATACACTACGAAAAGTCGACACTATTTATGTATATCTCTATGTATATCGATACTATTAACTATGAGGACCTTTGATCAAAGTTGGTTCTCACAATGTACCTACGAAAAGTCGGTTCTACTATGGTGCACATATACATTGTTGCATGAGTAAATTGGGTGTGGTGCAAATAATAGTCCCCTTAATTATCAGTATATGTAAATAAGTAATATATGAGTCCATTATCTATTAATACTTCAACTACCAACTACCTTACACACGTAGGTTGTGGCCCCGGCCTAATTAAAACATATGACAATATCACGTTTTGTGTATGAACACACACACACACACACACACACACACACACACACACACACACATATACATATTTATGGAAATAAAAAACCAGAACCAAGCTAATCCAAACCGGACCGGATAAAATGGTTTTACCTAGTTATGATTCGGTTTTGATTTGTAAATTTTGAAAACGTAAAAAATGGTTTGAAAAGTGGTAAACAAAACCGAAAACCGGACCATGTGCACCCCTAATTCTATTTGTTGAAGCAGCCTCGTAGGATTTATAAAGCAGGGAAGGCCTAACAAAGGAGGTCTACCAAAGCCGAAATAGGAGTCGGATCTCAAGTGTTATCAATAGGTATCACAAAATTTGTTTTAGTGGTGTCATTAGAGTCTGAAACTACAATTTTATCTTAAAAAATTCTAGTAGGGTCACCGCAATCTAAAACTGCATTTAGTTATGAACAAGTTCAACATGTTAGAAAAACATATATGCATGATGCATCTTCATACTCATCATACAATGTGAAACCATATTTTGTGCAAAATCACAATACCTGGCAAGTAAATTTCAATTATGCATATGTTTCACATAAACATCGTTACGTGCATCCTATAAATAATACTTATACTAACCAAGGAGCTTGGCTCAAGTGGTAAGTGACTTGAGAATGCCTAGGGAGGTCACCGGTTCGATTCTCTTCTGAGGTACCATGTTGAAAGAGCTCTTGGTCAGCCTTACCCCTGAGTAAGAGTCAGACTCTGCAGGCACGACCAGTTGGTTCTGGACACCGGGGGCTTTATGCAAAAAAAAATCAATACTTATACTTTTATGTATACTATACAACTGTTTAGATAAAGTGTTCACAAGTCTGGTCAAGATGATTATGATGCAAGATTTTATAGTTATGCATTTAGTTTTCGATCTAAAATGAGAAAAATTTGGAAACCTAAGCAAAAGATTCTCCACAATTGGTATCAGAGCAGAACTTATTAAATCCATACAATCCACCACACCATTATTGGGGGGAACCATTGAAGCCATTAGCCAGACTAGGCCGTACCTGCAAAGATCAGTAGACAGGAGCAGTACCCCATACCATCCAGTGGAATAAAAAATAGAATGAAACAAAGCAAAAATCAACAGCATGTTTGCACTCTTCATAGCGATGAAGAGTGCTTTCAGGAGTAAACAATGAAGACCATCAAGCATAAGTAAACTCTGATTGCTAGAAGAACAAGAGCATATCTTAGCACCAACAAGCCAAGAGTGTTGCCATGGTTTGTGAAGTCCAAACCCTTTGTTGCCTCCAATGAACTAGCTTGCTTTGCTTGGTAATCCGTAACAGCATTACTTTCTCTGTAGATATGCCTAATGTGAAGCTGATGTTTTTAATCACATTATGAAGAATCATTTGAACAAGGCCATAAGAATCAAATTCCACCACAATATCAGAGCAATTCAAATGCATGAAACATTTAATGCTGGATTTACCATAAAACTGTATCATGCCAAGAGAAATTTCCCAGAGCTGTTTCTAATGACACCACCTCTAGAAGCCCATGATTGCCTAAAGATGAACCATCACAATTAACCTTAATTTGATTCTCCTCGGGGAAGGCCCAAGTGATAAGCTTGATCCTTATAGGCTTTGGAGGAGCCAATGCTTTCATGAGGCCACTCTGAATCATTATGCCATCCTCATCAGCAGCTCAATGTAGGTCTATTTTTTTGGAGGCAAATTTCACATTTTGAACAACAGCTTTAAGTTCTTCTTTCAAGCGAGGGAAACCATCTTCAAAAAGCCCTTTATTCCTGCTTTTCCAAATTTCCCACAAGATAGAGTAAAACTAAACTTTTAAGATAACACCAAGTGCACCTTTGAATGGATTTTGCAGCCATGATTCCATGAAAGACTTTCAATTTGAGCTAGGTTTAAAGCCAAGGGCACTTTGAAATTAAGTTCATATACTTTGAGCTTTGGAGCACATCCAAAATACATGGATCTGAGAATCTTCAACATTACAAAACACACACTTAAACGGACTATTAAAGCCTAATTGCCTTAGCTGTGCTCAATGTTCTAAAACTCGCTAGGCGAAGTCAGTGCGCTACTGGGGCGCCTAGGGTCTAGACGGCGCCCAGACGGTTTTTTTGTTTTTTTAATAATAATACTTGTACCATATAAATCTTACATCCTATGATCATAAAACATAAAAATCTGTCAAATGATTAAAGAAACGACTAGCCAAAACCCAAAGTACGAAATCAATGTCAAGTTGTCAACACTCAATACTCTCAAGTTCAATCTTCAATCTCATCCTCATTATTCCCCAAGTCTCCAACTCCAACAACATCACGCTCTTTGTCCAACTCAAATTCAAAGTCCTTGTCTTCATGAGCATCAATATCATCCTCTGTGGCATCGAACACAAAATCCTCTTCATTAAGCTCTCTTACTTCTCCCGTACTGCAGGCACTCCTTCTAGCACGTAGCTGACTGAAATACGTCGATGCATAAAGCGAAGCTGGGATAGATCTATTCCAAGGCCGTACATAATAGAAAGCTGGCATGCTATGAAAGCGACGGTGGCCGGGATCCGTACTATATTATTATCGGGGGTCTCTAAGTTGTACTTTATCGGGTTTTGGTTGCAATTCTTTATTTGCTCCGGATGCTTCACTCGCCATTTCCCATGTAAGGCTCGAACTGGGTGTGACCTCCTCCTCATCATCTATTCCATCAACTATCCAAGATTGTGCATTTTCAGCACTTGATGCTAGAATCACATCAATTTTGTCCTTCCTCTTCTTCTTCTTAGCGAACAATCTTGAATTGAATTAAACATAGACTAGCTTGTTCATTCGGTTGGTATCTAGTCTATTTCTCTTCTTTGTGTGTATCTAAAAAAATAAAATTAAACACTAAAATATCAATATCACACTATCACATAAGATAAATTTCAATTCAATAATACTTTTATAGAAGACTTTACCGCTTCAAAGACACTCCAATTTCTTTCACAACCGGAAGAGCTTGATGTCAAAGAAAGAATCCTCATTGCAACTTTTTGGAGGTGCGGTGTATGGTTGACATAGTTAGACCACCAATGACAAAAAGTAACACAGACATTATTGAACTTAATAACTATTAGTTAATACTTAATTGTTAATAACTTAATATTTAATAAAGATAGATATTCATAATCATACCCGGATCAAAAGTATATTGTTCACATCCTCTTAAAGCCATATGTCTACCAAATGGACCTTGCTTGTTCTTGTAAATCACCAACTCATTGTTCATGACAATGTTTTGAATGTCTTCATCCTTAAATAACCGCTCCACACTTTCATAGACAGTATCATGGATACTCATAAGTTCATCGGAGGACAATGAAGAAGCATCTTTGTAGTAGTAGTATGGATTCAACAAGTATGTTGGACTTATTTTAAGTTTTAATGATGAGTTCCAGACTAGCTGTTATAGATCAAAGGCAAAAAGATGTCTAGATCAAATGTATAGGTTTATTAGAGTTTGATCTCTGTATAGGTTTGATCAAACAAGCAATGTAATTAGGTCAGCTGACTTTATCAGCAGACCTGTCTAGATCAGTAAGGTAACTAGGTCAGTAGACTAGTTAGGAACCTGCTGAAGGCTGAAGGCTGAGGGTTCAAACTCATTTGTTGAAGGTTGAGGGATCAAACTTAGTATTTAAAGTCAAGGATGTGGAATCAGATTTTAGGGAAGTCTGTGAGGACCTAAACTGATTACATATACCTTGTGTACAAGGTCTGAGTTCCATAAGTTAGGTGGTGTTTGGAACTTAGTTATGTTCAAATTGGTGTACTCTAACTTCATAATAAAAAGTTAGATAGAAAACAGTCAGCTGAAGTGTTTTATAAACACAACAAACATGAACAAGCTGACTGACATGTATTTCAGCAGACTTACATACACAGGAATCTGCTAAATGTAAATCTCGATTTAATCAAAGGTTACATTGAATATTACAAGGATAAGGATGGATTACAAGCCTTGATATTGTCAACAAATCAATGGTCAAGATTAAAAGAACGTTGGAAAGATTCAGAGCTTTATCCAATAGACACAAGTCAAAAGGTGGATGGTGAAAAGCTGTCAAAAGCAAATCGACGGTGTCGATTTTATATCTGAGGACAAAAAGCAAGTTAAGATTGAGACAAATCTGAAACGACTATGTTTGAATTTCAAACATAAGTCACAGGATTCTCAACTATAAATAGAAGACTCCTGATTCAGATACAAGTGATGAAAAATAACAATCTATTCTAAGCTATCAAGATTCCTATCAAGAAAATCACCCTGCTGACTTCACTAAACTTAAAGCTACTGATCCAGAAAACTCTTCAAGTGTAACCTGCTATCAAGTTACATCAAGTTCATACACTTGAAGACTTCAAGCTGCTGATCATTTCATATTGATCAAGTTGTTGACTGTTGAATCATTTACTTGATTCAAACCTTCTTTTACAAGAAACCTACTGAAGACAGAGAAGCACTTAGGTGTCAAGAACAATTCTTTGTGGTGGAGCTGGTGAAGAGGCAATCATACCCTTCAAGGACCAGTGGAATACTTTGAAGCAGCAATCCTACCTGTTTCAAATATTCAGTTTGTGAAGCCATAGCTATTGGTGAAGGACATATAGCTTAGGGATGTTTGTAACTGCAACCTCAAAGATCTCTAGTGAATTTTCTCCAACATCACAGGAGAAGAGTGGACTGACAGGATTACACCACCTAGAACCACTATAAAATCTGCCTACTTACTTTCTGAAAATGAGTTGCTATGTGAAGACTTCAAGCTGGTGATCATTTCATCCTGATCAAGCTGCTGAAGCTGAGTATATAGCTGCTGGAAGTTGCTGTGCACAAATAATATGGCTAAGACAACAATTAAGGGATTATGAAATTGAAGAAAGAGAAATTCCTATAATGTGTGATAACACAAGTGCAATAGCAATCACAGAAAATCCTGTTTTGCACTCAAGAACCAAGCACATTGATGTGAGACGTCATTTTATAAGAGATCATGTTGAGAAGAAAGATGTGGTGGTTCTTTACATCCCTACTGAAGATCAACTTGCTGATATATTTACTAAACCATTGGATAGTGAAAGATTTGCTAAGTTAAGAACTGAACTTGGCATCA
Source organism: Gentiana macrophylla (assembly GCA_026214975.1). NCBI lineage: Eukaryota > Viridiplantae > Streptophyta > Magnoliopsida > Gentianales > Gentianaceae > Gentiana > Gentiana macrophylla. The sequence goes on from CM047815.1 coordinate 13,617,951, forward strand.
TAAAAGTTGACTGAGATACTAACAATCAGCAGTGTACTGGAATTCACCAAATGGATTAGTCTTTGCTATGTTGGGTGAGCTCACTTAGCAGACTAGTCATTGGTATCAACAATTCCATGTACTTAAATAAGTTTGGACAATTGAACAAATGAAATTGCCAAGGGGATTGGTCTTTGTCCTGTTGGGTGAGCTCACTTGACAGATCAGTCATTGGTATTAAACTTCATCTTGTATTATCAGTTGGACAAAATAAATGTGTATGAAGATCAGCAGAGTAACCATGTCGAGAGGTCTCTTTGAGCCATCTCTATCAATGAGATCTTTGAGATAACCCTACTGAAGTTCAAGCCTGCTGAATTATGTGTTACAAGACAGTCAAACTTAACTGAAAGTCAACAGTAATTGGATATTATTCTTATCTTTATAACTGCGGTTACATTATCCAACGGTTACAACACGTTATGGAATCAATTAGTGGGACATGTGGCAACATCACATTTATTCCAACTTTAATCGTGGTTAAATGCTACAGTACGTGTACTTTCTGACAGTTACTACCCACTACTTTTCTTCTATATATACAGATATATACACAGAGACATTACATACAACTTTCCGATCGATTTTTCTCTGAAGATATACAATGTGAACACAAATTTGAAAGCTTTCTATTCATCTTTTTCAAAATTCTAATGGCGGATAGAGGTGATATTCATATTGGAACAAGCCAAAGTGTCAGAGGATTCGTTGTTGATGCTGACAAGACTGAACTAGCTATCAACATTGGTAGAAGAATCCGAAGATATGAATGATTAAAGGATGTTCTGAATCTAAGATTAGAAAGCATCTCTTATACAAATGTTACAAATTCTGGAGAAACATTGTGATTAGAGATGATAGAGAGGCATTTACTACTACTGTAATGCCCAGGAGATTGAAATTTCATCAAACCTGCTGAGGGAAGTGTTTGGATTTGGACCTGGTAATAATGCTCCTACCAATCCTGAATCAATGGGGCTGTCAATATTGGAGTTTGTTGATATAATAATGACCAACAGTTCCATAAAGTCAACACTGAGTATCAATGTGAAGCACATCAAAATTGAGTATAATCTGCTGAGTAAGATTATTGCCCAAAACATTCTTAGTTTCAGTGGAAGTCTTGACACATTGTCTAGACCCAAGATTGACTTGCTGATAATTATATGCAAGAGTATGAAGTTTGATTGGGTTGGATTCTTTGTCCAATACATGAAGAAAGTGATAACAGAGGACAGAGATGGGACAAGGAAGTCCAAGACATTGCCTTTGGGTTTGATGGTTCAGGCCATACTGAACCATTTGAAGATTACTGATGTGGCACCTGAAAAAAATCAACAAGTCCAGATATAAAAGGGAAATCAATTATCTCATCCCTGGGTTGGATGATGATGAAGATTTAGATGCTGAAGAAACAAAAGGTGACAGTAATGGAGATGATGGTGCTGGTGGTGAGCAGGTTAAACAAGTTGTACAACCTGCTTCACCTAAGAAAAATTTTTGAGAAGAAAGGTCACGACACAAGAAAAATCTTGAGATGTTAAAGCTTAAGAAGACAAAGGCAAGCAATCAGTAGACCTGCTTGAATCTCATGAGGTTCCATTGATGTTAAAGTTTGCTTGAGCCTCTTTGAATTACAAAGAGAACTGCTGCTGAAGTTTTGAGAGAGCAGTTAAAAGAAGACTCAAGAAAGAGGAAAGCTGCCAAGGATCTTGAAACTGAACAACCTACAAAGAGAATGAAGGAGGTTGTGAAAAATAAAAAGCATGGAAAGGGAAAAGAATTAAGGGTTTTAGAGGCCCAAAAGGAAGCTGAAAGTGTTGCTGAAGAAGCACCTGTACATGGTGATGAGCCTACTGAGGCTAGAGAAGTTGTTGTTGAGCAACAAACTGCAGAATCACAGCAGACTGTTATTCCTGACCCTGTTGTGGAAATTATTGAACCTGTTCCTGACCCTTCTGTGAATGCTACAACTTAGGGGGAAGAACACACTGCTGCAGACCCTACTGATACACATACAAGTCAGGGGGAACCTAGTGTGGAATAGTTGGAGGTGGTAGGTACAAATGTACAACCTGAAGAACCTACTGACCTATTTGTATCTGCTATAGATACATTGGCCCATCTTGTTGAAGCCTTTGGAGAACAACAAGCTGAGCAATCTTCACCAACAAAGCCAACAATGCCTTTTGAAAGAAAAGAGAAGAAATCAAGGAAGGAAAAAGTAGATCCCAACATCAAGAAAATTTAGGACTACTTTGCTTGGAATTTTGGTTTCTATAAGAGACAGAAATCAGCTGCAGAACCAATGACTGACTTTGAAGAGTGGTCATTTAATAAGTTGGGTGTGGAGAACTTAATTGGTTTAATTGATACATTCGAGTTACAAGTAAGGCGGTTGGATCTCATTGAAAGTGAAAAGCAGAATGAAAGCATTAAGATCAATGAACCACACTCTGGACCTGATGATGATGATACATCATCCTCTGATTCTGATGATGATAATCCTTCTTTCCCAGGCCAACCTAGTGGCACTGACTTGGAAAGACCTACTGAGGATGTAGGACAAGGATCTAGAGACACAACTGAAGATCAATCTGCTGATGCTGGCAAGTCTGCTGAGGGCCAGCAAACTGATCAGATGGATGAAGATCGGGAGGATTTAACCATAGATGAATTGGAGGCTCTAATAAATGATGGAATAAATCTTGGAGATAACAGGCTGGTTAGTATGTCTGATACCTTACTAGTTGTGGAATCTGATGCACATCCTGATGACAAGCAGACTAAAAAGTTGGATGAGGAGATGGTAATTGCACATAGTGAGTCTGACATCAGTTCTGAAGATTCAGCTCAATATCAGGAGTGGTTTGACACTTAGGATACCTTAACTCAAGTTGGGGACCAACTGCAGAAAATTGCTGATGCCAGAGGAGTGGTAGAGGAAAACTTGACTATTTTTCCTTTTGTTTTTGTTGAAGAGAGGGTCCTAATCACTGAGGAACAAACAGTGTTAGGACAGAGATTGGATTTGGTGATGGGTTTGGAAGGATCACCCACACATTATGAGGAGGTTCAGGTTGCTGAGGTACAAACAGCACTTGAATACATGTTGTAACAGGTGGTTCAGGCTGCTGAGGATCAGACAACACCTGGACAAAGGTTGGAACCTGCAATGGGTTTGGAGGAAACCCTTGTACCATTTGAAGACAATTTGGAAGAACATGTTGCTGAAACACCTGTCATGGTAGTGCAGGCTACTGAAATTAAGGCTACTGAAGGGAAAGATAGTCAGCAAACTGTTGTTGATGATGATGAACAACTTTTGGACTATGACTTCAGTGATGAGGAGTTCCAAGTGCCTGAGGAAGAAGAAGTTGCTGATGAACCTCAACAGGCACATGTACCAATTTTTGAGGAGGAACATGTTTTGGAACCTCCACCTGCACAAGACCCTATTTTGGAAGACATCTTTGAAGATGTAATTGAGGAAGGTCCTGAACCTACTGGATGGGACATGACAAGAGCCTTGGTTGTCAGCACACAAAGAGCACATTATAATGTTGAAGAACTGCTTGATGATCTTTGGTGGACACATGCATTTGGAGGTGTGGATGGTGTGAGTGCATCAAAGACATGTTTTGAATGAATTGAAACCTGTGAGGGATGATATCACATGGCTGAGAGCTCAGTTGAATAGACAAGAACAAAGATTTGAAGATTTGATGAATCTAGTGGAAAATAGAGGAAGAACCACTAAAACAGTTGCATCTAACATCACTTCCACTTAGTATGCACTTGCTGATTTGACCAAAGATGTAAGAGGTATAAAACAAGGCAATGCACACAGAGATAAATTCTTGAATAAACAGTTTGCCTCATTACACAAAAAGCTTGACAAGCTTGCTGAGGCACCCAAGCCTGCTGTGGCTAACCCTGCTGAAACACCTCAACCTGCTGCATTGGATCCTAAGGTCACTGAGAGGATCAATCTGCTGGAGCAAACTATGGAAGGAAGGATCACTACAGTTGACACAAGGACAGAGATTATGAAAGGTCAACTTGGTAATTTAGTGATCACATAGGAGAGTGTTCATGGTCTACTGTCCCGGTTTGTTGATGATGTCAATAAGGGGGAAAAGGGCCTTACAGCAGAAGCAAAGGAAGCTACAAGGATCTTTGCAAAGAAGAAATGAGAGGCAGATACTAATGAGTTTAGAAACCCTGCACCTGGCAGGATTCAGTTGACTGATGGCCTCCTAAAGAAATATAAGCAGCTATACTATGGAAAGAAAAGACCTTACAATCGAATGGGATATTTTGAGGGTCTGGATTCCTTTTTAGGAATGAAGCTTTAGGAAACAAGGGTCAAAGCTATGAGAGCTTCTACAAGAGGTGGAAGAGGAGGCAGAGGTGGAAGAGGTAGATTGGGAACTGCTCAATCAGCAAAGAATTCACTGGATGAATTCAAACACATCTACATGGGACAGGGCTTCAATGTTCACAACATAAGATTAACTCTACCAGAAGCCTGGAAGTGGTGGAAAGATCTGAATCATTGGGTTGACTTTTCCCCAATTGAAAAGCAATGGATGCAGGATGTAGTCAGAGAGATCAAGGAATTTTATGAGAAGAAAGAGCAAGACAAAGACAGGAACTAGATCAAAGATACTTACAATTGTTTACTTCATCATCTTGATCTTAGTTTGTAATAATGTTGAACAAATATGATTATAATGAGAAATGACTGAATGTGTTCTGTTTTTGTTTTTATCTTTTTGCTTTGCTGTAAGGAAAGTATTGGCATCATCACTAAAAAGGGGAAATTGTTGGACTTATTTAAATTTTTATTGATGAGTGCCAGACTAGCTGTTATAGAGCAAAGGCAAAATATGTCTAGATCACATGTATAGGTTTATTTGAGTTTGATCTTTGTATAGGTTTGATTAAACAATCAATGTAATTAGGTCAGCTGACTTTATCAGCAGACCTGTCTAGATCAGTAAAGTAACTAGATCAGCAGACTAGTTAGGAACCTGCTGAAGACTGAAGGCTGAGGGTTCAAACTCAGTTGTTGAAGGCTGAGGGATCAAAATTAGTATTTAAAGTCAAGGATATGGAATCAGATTTTAGGGAAGTCTGTGATGACCTAAACTGATTAAATATACCTTGTGTACAAGGTCTGAGTTCCATAAGTTAAGTGGTGTTTGGAACTTAGTTATGTTCAAATTGGTGTACTCTAACTTCACAATAAAAAGTTAGATAGAAAATAGTCAGCTGAAGTGTTTTATAAACACAACAAACTTGAACAAGCTGACTGACATGTATTTCAGCAGACTTACATACACATGAATCTGCTGAATGTAAATCTCGATTTAATCAAAGGTTACACTGGAAGATTACAAGGATAATGATGGATTACAAGCCTTGATATTGTCAACAAATCAATGGTCAAGATTAAAAGAACATTGGAAAGATTCAGAGCTTTATCCAATGGACACAAGTCAAAGGGTGGACATATCTTTGAAAAGCATCAAAAAGCAAGCGGCGATGTCGATTACTATGTCTACAGAGCAGAAAGCAAGTCAAGATGAAGACAAATCAGAAACGTCTATGTTTGAATTTCAAACATAAGTCACAGGATTCTCAACTATAAATAGAAGACTCCTGATTCAGATACAAGTGATGAAAAATAACAATCTATTCTAAGCTATCAAGATTCCTATCAAGAAAATCACCCTGCTGACTTCACTGAACTTAAAGCTACTGATCCAGAAAACTCTTCAAGTGTAACCTGCTATCAAGTTACATCAAGTTCATACACTTGAAGACTTCAAGCTGCTGATCATTTCATCCTGATCAAGCTGCTGACTCTTGAATCATTTACTTGATTTAAACCTTCTTTTACAAGAAAACCTCTTTGAAGGCAGAGAGAAGCACTTAGGTGTCAAGAATCGTTGTTTGTGGTGGGAGTGGTGAAGAGGCAATCATACCCTTCAAGGACCGGTGGAATACTTTGAAGCAAAGACAATCCTACTGTTTCAAATATTCGGTTTGTGAAGCCATAGCTATTGGTGAAGGATGAGCGACTTAGGGATTTTGTAATAGCTGCAGCCTCAAAGATCTCTAGTGAATTTCGTCCAACATCACAGGAGAAGAGTGGACTGACGGGATTACACCACCTGGAACCACTATAAAATCTGCCTACTTACTTTCTGCATTTACTTTCTGCATTTAGTATACTAATCACATCAACTTACTGAAACTAGCAACTGGATCACACACTTACACTGCTGAGTATCTAATACTTAGTATCATATTTAAACAACAAGTAATAAGGCTTAATTTTAATATATTCTCTTTGCAACAAAATTCAAGAATAATATTGTCGGTAGACTCATCGAGTGGTGAGACTATCGAGCGATCGGCGAGTTATTGACCTTCTCACGAGTTTGTTAACTCCAAAAGTTTCAAGTGTTAAGTTTATTCACCACCCCCCCCCCCTCTAAACTTAACCAAAGGCTTTTCAAGGGACCAACAAAGTAAGCCGTCAAATGAAGTGGAGTGTCAACACGCCCTTTTCCTTTGCTCTCTACTATATCAAGAAAAGCCGCATTGATACACCCACTTAGCCACATATTGATGCATACTTTGAGTTCTTTCTTTAAAAAGTGCATCATTAATGTTTTGTTGCCTTGTTCTCGTAGGAAAAGTGTCATCCGAGACGGATTCCGGGTTGATTTGTGAGGCAAATATATCCATGGGTCCAAGAGGCCTCGGTCTTTTGTTGCTTCCACCACTTTCAATGAATTCGATTTCATCCAACTCTTTATTAAGGGGTTGTTTTTTTTTTTTGTTAGAAATTAGAAATGTTTTTTTTATTATGTTTTTTTGTATTTATATATATGTCAAGGAATATATATATATATATATATATATATATATATGCCAAGGAACCCTAATCTCCTAGGCCACCTAGGCGGCGCCCAGGAGCACCCAGCACCGCCCAGAAGACACAATCGCCCAGCAGAGATCACCTAGGGTATGTTCGAGACATTCGGGGTGCGCCCAGCGCCTAGGCGACCGATTTTGGTGCTTTTTAGAACACTGGTTGTCTGGAAAAGGTAAAAGGTGATTATATAACCTCCAAATTCACATTGAAACTTCGAGAGGGATATAAGGTTTCTAGATTTCCCCTAATTTAATGTTGAAATAGTGTCCTAAACCAAATAAGGTTGGACCGGATCCGACCGGGTCGGATCATTTCTACTATTTCTTTATGTTTATACATATATTAAATGACTTTTCTGTTGTCATATATATGGTCTTTTAAAGAACCAATTATGAATTGTTATGTGATAACGTCCTTAGTATTAAACTGTGATAGAGAAACCATGATAGGCGATTATGGTTGATGAGATCTCTACTCACTTTAATAAGTTTGATACTTAAATGTCTCTAGGTGATGTCTTTGTTAAAGCAGGGCATTGATGGTAATGCAACAAAGGCTAGCACGTATTAGATGTCTTCTCGTCTTTAGAGGCGTGGATAGATCTCGTCTGGTCGAAGTGTAGAGACACTTGACCGTGACGTGGGCGTGTAGTAGAGAATGCGCACGTTAGGATCGACCCACTTACACGGATAAGTGTCACACTATGTGACAGTTGTGTAATTATCCTTAGGACCGGAGTCTGCATGGCATCACGGTGTGAATTGTCATGCTTTGACAGTATTGAGGTTTCCCCTAGCCACGGGGTTATCATGCGGTAGTGATTGGGTGTGATACTGAAGCATGCAGAGTATACATGTTTGGTCGTCTGGAAATCGCGTACCCTATCAGTAGGGGTGAATATCCGAAAGGGCCTTCTTATAAGGAATGTCTTACTATCATGAATCTTTGCAAAGTGCAAGTAAACAAGTTACTTCGAGAGAGCATGATATCCAGATTATAAGATACGGTCGTTGATGTTTTGACACTCGACTAACGACTGTATGGATATTATTACAACGATATGATTGTAAGTTACACGGTACTGTTTCACATGAAAGGTAGTAGTCATTGCATTTGACTCTTCCGATGATTGGGGGTCATGGTGTGTTTCTAGACGCTATCCCGTGATCGTTAGGCATGAAGGGCATTTTTGTAATTTGCACTTTGTGTCTACGGACAACATATTCGGAAGTCTATCGGGTCACACACATAATAACATCTAGCCGGATTAAAATGTGGTTATAGTTGATAGCCAAATAAGGAAAGTTTATCTCGTACTATAAAAGTTATAGTGGTAAATTAATATTGTGGTATTTATTTATTATGAATAAATACAATACATGATATTAATTATGTTGATTAATTAAATATACATATGATGTATGTATGTTGAAATTATTATGTGTATATGATACACATGTATTTTGCAAATTAATTAATCATAGTATTATATTAATCATGTTGACTAATTAAATATATATATGGATATATATATGTGGCGCATACTTTTTGTGTATATGTTGATACACGTGAATCACTATATTTACTTATTTGTTTATTGCTTAAACGAAGTCGATCTTGGGTAAAAGGAAATCAAAATTTTGAATTCCGTTGCGTTCCCGCGTAGATTTCCTAACATTTAAAACGAGAAAGCTTTTTCTTCCTTAAAAGAGCATATGCAGATGAGACTGAAAAAACTCCAGAATTTGTTGGTCCATATCCATTTCTTGAAGGGGCCACCCATATATTTAGAGTGATCATCCATGCATTCTTGAGTACCAGCTAACAACTTCCACGCATGTAATTTATATAAAGGATATTCACCACGCATAAGCTTTGCTGCCCCTAAACCTTACCCTGTTTTGAGCTTCCACCAGAGTTTGCAAGAAAATTTGGCTTGGATTTGTTTAAGACTTCTAATACCCAATCCATTTTCTTTAACATAGAAGCAAACCTCTTGACATCTTCTTCATACTCTTCTTTTCTTGGTTTTAGAGTCTTTCCAAAGAAAACGAGTCATGGTTCGTTCAAGCTTGTGTATTGTGGAAGCAGGAAGATGCATAGCAGCCATTAGGTTGACTGGGATTGATGTTAGCACATGCCTAATAAGAATAACTCTCCCTTCAGGAGAGAAGATCTTGGCATACCATCCCCGAAGTTTCTTCTCACGTTTTTGCACCAAACTAGTCAAGTAGCCGGCCATAAATCCACCATAAAAAGTTGGACAACCTAAGTAAGTGAGAGGGAAACAAGCTCTATTAACATTAGTTAGGTCTTCAATATGTTTAACTATGGCTTGAAGAGCATTTTTTCTTATAACAAAACTATATTTTCCCCTGTTAATTTTCTGGCCAGTGGCTTGCTCATATGCATCTAAAAATCCAAACAACTTTTTTAAGGTGGATTTATTCCCATTTGAAAAAGGCCATGAGATCATTCGCATATGACAATAGGAAAATAGCAACAGTATCAACACATTCTTTAAATAAAACCTTAAGGCCCCTAGAGAGATCCTCAATAACTAGAATGAAGAGGTACGGAGAGATATGACCACCTTGCTTTATCCCTCTAGAATGTTGAAATTGTTGGAAGTAGCGCCCGAAAGATAATTTATGTAATTGTTTTTATAATTAATAAATGACAGATTTATTCTCATCTTATTACTTGCTTCATGCTTGTAAGTAATACACTGCTGAAAACCCCAAGTCGTATCATATGTAGCCATATAACATAGTGTGTGTCACACATGAGGATTAAGTTTATGGTGATACACTTGAACTATTAGTCCGTGGTGAACTTAATCAAAGTATGGGGTCTATTGATTAAACCACCATTAATGCGCCCAGAACACTTTAAGGTGTGGCTGTTTTATCCGGACCGTCGATATTGGTTATCTAAGTGGGGCATTTATATATGATGTAGTCATATAGGACTGGACCGATTTAATCTGCGTTTCTCATATAATTCCGTGATTGAGAAATCTTATTAAATCACAAGATGAACATATATGGATTAACCTTAATCCTGAAGTGATTGCATACTCCTACTTGTTTCAAGATAGGGTTTGATGTGTTCGTTAAGGATCGCTAAGAGGCGCGGTCCGAATCACTTTAATGTTGGCACTATTCTGAAATGAGTGAGAAGTGTGTGTCTCACAGATATGGAATCCATTCCTTCCTGCAGGAAATAGAAAGACAATCCCCTTATTTGTTGATCCTAAACACTGATCGATCGGCCGAGTACGTATTGGTTATGAATTAATTGATCACTAGTGGGTTAATGGTAAATAAGGATAAGATGTAGTGAAGAAGGTTTACGGAAATAATCCCGCTTCGTTACGGATAGTCTATGGAGGGTTAGTCTGTATGTAATGATTATATCAATTGACACTTATTGACTCGACTTTCTGAGAATAAGTTATATCTATAATCCATAGATTTCAGTTTCGGATTTATGGTGGCATAATTCCAAAATTAATAAGTTGAGTAGAAATGTTCTGTTCGATGAATATTTTATTCAATTTATTGTAGCTACTGGTTATAGGTCCATGGTCCCCGGGTTGGCTCCTAACACGCGAGTATTTTCTTGTTTTGTGGAACCTCGAGAATAAATTAAATATTTGGTCTATTTAATGAATATGCGAATATTATTTATTTGGTAAATAATATGTAAAATAGAAAAGACATTTTCTATTAAAATTAATGGCTATGTGGCGCCAATTATTGTGAGGAAATTAGGAAAAGAAATTTTCCTAGATTATGTCACATGTGTAATTAATTATTTATTTGTTGGATAATTAATGGAAAAATAAGAGATTGATTTTATAATCATTATCTCATTTTTTGAGATTATCTCTTATTTTATTGCAAATATCTTTTCCTTATGAGGTAATTGTATTTTGAAAAGGATAACTCTCTCTTGACTTGTTTATTTCCTATATAAAGAGAGTTGTTCCCAACACAATATTAACTACAATTTGCGCCACCATCAAATAAAAGGAAGATAAAAATTAGTTTTTTGTTCTAGCCATTAGGAGGAGAAAAACCTAGGTTTTTCTTGAGCATATTCGAGGAGGCTCTACTACGAGGATCGACGTCCACCAGTCGTCGCTTAGAGATACAACTCGGAAGATCACGACTTCTCTCCGGTTGGGTAAATCTTAAACCTTCTTGTAGTTTATTAATTATTATGTGAATCATGTCGTAGTAAAATCGCAAATGAATTTTGATTCGTAGCTTCCGTTGTGCATGATCGAGTGTCTCGATCGGTGCTGTGAATTAGATCTGCCGATCCAATTATGGATCGGATCCGGATTCGGGTTTCTGTATATCCAGCAGAAAGAACCCAGCTAGGAAGACATTTAGAATAATAAATACCAGCTCCCTTTTAAATTGTTCATGATCAAGTCAACAAAGAGCCTAGGAAATCCAAACTTCGGTAGGAGACTCTCTAAAAAACTCCAAGAAACCCGGTCAAAAGCCTTTATAACATCGAATTTGAAGATAACATTATGTTCCATGACCTTCTTGTGTATGAACCATGCCATTTCCTGAACCATTAGCACATTATGTATGATGTCTTTTCCTTTCATAAAAGCTTACTGCTCTTCAGAGATAAACTGGGGAAGAAACTCTTTCATTCTATTGCTAAAGACTTTGGTAAAAACCTGTTTACAAATGTACTCAAGGCTATAGCAAGAAAATCAGAAAAGTTAGTAGGAGCCCCAGTTTTAGGAACAAGAGTAATTAAGGTCGAGCCAATAGATCTTGGTAAAGGATTGCCATAAAAAAAATCTTGAGTTGCCTTAACCAAATCCTCTGCAATAATATCCCAACAATGACTGAAAAAAGCCCCCGAAAAACCATCTATACAAACAGCACTTTGGGGATCCAACTCAGCCGGATATGTTTGTTGAAATAAAGTAGATAGCATGCCTATAAGATTTATCATGTCACTTGTATATTAAATTGATTTAACATACTAGATAGTAATAAAAAAAATTGACTTGGGCACCATGATATATTTAAGGAAAGATAAATCAAGAATTTAGTGTCATGTGAATGTGTTTTATATGTTAGAAAACACGTCTATCCGGTAGGAACTATGTGTGAAAGGGGTTAGAACAAAGTATGCATAAAACTACTCTTATAAGAGCCTTGTCAATGTTGAAATGATCATGTTGGTGAAGTAATGTTCCATACTTGTTAAATTATTGGTATGTTGGTACTCTTTCTTTTGAATGGTAGAAATCATGTTTTAGGGTTGAAACTATATGTTTGTTATGAATGAGAAACAAGACTTGTTTATGAAACATAAAGTCATTTCAGGATGATTTGTAACATGTATATGCCTTAACAAGATCAAAAGAATGAATTGTGTATAATTCTGAGATCATAATAAAAGTAAGAAAGAAGAAGGTTCATGGCCAAATACTTGAATGAAAATATGAGACAATGAATTTTCGAGGTTCTTCGGCATCAGTCACTGTTCACAGGCGAAAATAGTGAATATTATGTAGGGCCGGTCAATCCATGTCCATAGACGAAAATGATGGACATTTCAGATTGTTTAAGCAAAAAGAGAAAGTTAGGCTTCCCATGTTATGCTCTACTAAACGTGACAGACTCCCCATGTTGAGTTCTACTAAAAAATGGCTTGGTACTCATGAACCACTAAGAAAGAAGTGAAGAATAAAAAATGCTAAAGTAAATGGAAATGATGCATTTGGTTTTGCCTTCATTTCCTTTTGGATTAGTGATAGAATTTTATGTTTCATACTCATATTTGTTATCGAAATGTTGTTAAAATAGTTTCTTATTGTATATAATTGTGTATGTCATTTTTCAAAAGAGAACTTGAAACTTTATCATGATATTAGTTCACTTTGATGATATGTTTCTTTATTGAGCTTCATAACTCCCCCTTACTTTCACATCTTAGGAGGCGACTAGCTTCTGTAACAAGCTGGTGAATAAGGATGGAGTAGCTATGGCTCATACCTCTCTCCTATCTCTAGAATTTTTTTACGAGTCAAGGCATCTCTTAATATTATCACATCTTTCACAAGTTCTGAGTCGTCTTCTTAATCTGCAATGGAGAACATGTGGATATCCGTAAGAACTAGCATGTATGGATGTAGTTAGGAAGCATGGTTGCTTTGTATATGGTAGTATGATAACATGTGATGTATATTGTTTGTACTGAAAAATGGAACCTAAATAGTAGTAATGATGATGTATGGTTGTAAGCACAATGATACTTTAATAATGTATTACGTATTGACATTCTTGTAAGACGAGTCTTTTAATGTTTTAGCTTCCGCACTTATGCTTGTAGCATACATCACGAGGCTTCTTGACTCGGGATTTTTTTTATAGTATTCTCTAGTCATGACTGGACCAATTTCTCGGGATTTTGAGGTGGGTCGCTACACCTCCGTCGATTCAACATCAACAAGTCGTGTTAGGCCTCATTACGTGACATACGGTGTATAAACCATACTCAATTGTAATATTCATAATTAATTCTTCAAAAATCATTTGAAATGCAAATCGGTAGTACCCCTCCATTTTTTATTTTATTTTAGAGAATACCCCTTTATTTCAAATTAGATGTTTTTTCTTTCTTCAGATTTTTTTTGCTTAAAGCTCGCGGTATCCGGAATCAACTGGTCCGACTAATCAATGATATATATGTTTTTTTTTGCTTTCGCAAGGAATCATCAGACAATTTTATGAGACTAATCCTTCGAGGTACTGTCGGACACAAAAGATGGGGATCTCTCCCAACAAGATTTGTTGCATCAACAAGGGCTCTAACCCGAGCTAACCAATGATATTTAATTCTTAATATATTATGACAAACATGACTTTACAATTCACTTTGGAGTATATGAAAACTTACAAGACATTAAATGTCAGATAGAAAAACCCTAAGAAGAATATTAGATAGAACAAATGAAATTGTATTAAATGGAGATGGAGTCTTTACGGCACGTACTTTTCGATTGTGACTATGCTAGGGAGATCTGGGCAACCTCGCCGTTTGGTAGTCAGCGGTTGTAGCTGCTGGATATACAGAAACCCGAATCCGGATCCGATCCATAATTGGATCGTCATATCTCGATTTCGGACCGATCGAGATTTCGATCATGCAATGAAGAGGTTACGAATAAATTCACATGCGATAATACCACGATTCGATTCACATGATTAATTAATAACTACAAGAAGGTTAGTAGATTTACCTCAACGGAAAGAGATGAGAAATTCGACAAAAGGGAGAAGCCACAATCTTCCGGATTGTATCTCCTAGCGACGACTGGTGGACGTCGATCCTCGCCGTAGAACCTCCTCGAATATGCACAAGAAAAACCCTAGGTTTTTTTTTCTCTAAATGACTAAGGCAAGAAACTATTTTTTTTCTTCCTTTTATTTACTTGGTGGCGCAAATTGTGTTGTATTTTGTGCTAGGAGGAACTCTCTTTATATAGGAAAATAACTAGTCAATAGAGTTATCATTTTCACACCATAATTACCTATTCCAAAAGGAAAATATATTTTTGCTACAAAAATAAGAGGCAATTCCCAAAAAATCAATCTCTTAATTTTTCCATTAATTATCCAACAAATAGATAATTAATTAATTACACATATGAGATAATCTAGGAAAATTTCTTCTCCCAATTTATCCATAAGCATAGGCGCCACTTGTCATTAATTTTTTAATAGAAAATGTCTTTTCTATTTTACATATTATTTACCAAATAAATAATATTCTCATATTTATTAAATAGACAAACTATTTAATTTATTCTCGAGGTTCCATAAAACGAGAAAACACTCGCGTGTTAGGAGCCAACCCGGGGACCATGGACCTATAACCAGTAGCTACAATAAATTGAATAAAATATTCATCGAACATAATACTTCTACTCAACTTATTAATTTCGGAATTACGCCACCATAAATCCGAAACTGAACTCTATCGATTATAGATATAACTTATTCTCAAAACGTCAAGTCGAGTCGATAAGTATTCATTGATATAATCATTACATATAAACTAACCCTCCATAGGCTATCCGTAATGAAGCGGGATTATTTATGTAAACCTTCTTCAATACAACTTATCATTCTTTCTACTTCCCGCAGGAAAGAATGGATTCCAGATCTGTGAGGCACACACTTATCACTCATTCCAGAATAGTGCCAACATGAAAGTGATTCGGACCGCGCCTCTTAGCGATCCTTAACGAACACATCAAACCCTATATTGAAACAAGCATGAGTCTGGAATCACTTCAGGATTAAGGTTAATCCATCTATGATCATCTTGTGATTTAATAAGATTTCTCAATTACGGAATTATATGAGAAACTCAGATTAAATCGGTTCAGTCCTATATGACTCGTCATATATAAATGCCCCACTTAGACAACCAATGTTGACGGTCCGGATAAGACGGTCACACCATAAAGTGTTCTGGGCGCATTAATGGTGGTTTAATCAATAGACCCCATATTTTGATTAACTTCACCACAGACTAACATTTCAAGTGTATCACCATAAACTTAATCCTGATGTGTGACACACACTAAGTTATATGGCTACATATGATACGACTTGGGGTTTTCAGCAGTGTATTACATATAAGCACAAAGCAAATAATAAGATGAAAATAAATCTATCATTTATTAATTATAAAAACAATTACATAAATTGTCTTTCGTGCACTACTTCCAACAGTAGCATGGGTCGAACTTCAAGGAGTTTTTTTGGTGCGGTGATAGCGTGTTATACTTCGGATGAGGTTTCTACCTTTTGTTTGCTACTCTGGAACCGCTGGAAGGCCCGGTGCAGGCGATCTTTGATGATGTGCCTGTTTATATATCACGTGTGGTTTCCGCCTCCTTAACTGGGGCAATGGAGTTTTGGCAGGCTATGGGCTCTTCTCACACCGGGTCTAAGGGCCTCGCTCATCCGGTCATATGGAGTGCACCTCTTGTGGGTCGTTGGAAATGTAACTCTGATGCCTCGGTCATGGACTCGGGTTCCGGAGTTGGTCTAATCTTCAGGGATGCGCGCGGCTCAATTATAGTTGCCTTTTCATTTCACTTTGACACTCGCATAAGCCCTGAGACTCTATAGATGATGAGCAATTGCATTGGCGATGGAAGAAGCTATTCGTTTGGTCTTTCTGCGGTCACCTTTGAGACTGATTGTTTACCATGTGTTCAAGCACTCTCGCGGCGGTCGGATGATTTATCTATCTTCAGTTGCCTAATGAGCGACTGTCTTGCGCTTTTGCCATCTTTTGTTTCTACTTCTTTTCTTTTGTCAAACGAACGGGTAATTTCCCGGCGTACTTATTGGCTAGGCATGAACTAGGTCATATTGGTCGTGTTGATTGGGTTATTGCCCCTCTCATGATGTAATTTTTGTCGCTATTAATTTGGCTTAATAAAATTCTTTTTCCTTAAAAAAAAGAAATTACATTAAATATTGAATCGATCAACAAAAAAATATATAACATTCCACGTTGCTAATGTGTGAGAATATTAGATATTCTATTGAACATTAAAAATATATATAATATCCCATGTTGTTAATGTGTAAGAATCATCAGGGTGAGAGATAACATAATTGTTAACTCAGATTAATACTTTTTAGGCAAACGAGGACGACGGGTCTAATCATCTAAATAGTTTTTGAATCTATTATGACTTAAGTAGCGCTTCTATCTAGATCCGTTTTGGTTTTAGGACATATAAATATTTGTTTGCATATGAATAATGTATTCTAACTAGTGTTGATAACGAGCTGAGACGAACCGAATATCGGTTGTTCAAACTTGTGTTTGTTTAGGTTACAAGATTGTTTGTGTTCGGTCGTTTAACGAACTAACAAAAAAATATGTTCAAGTTTGGTTCGTTAAGATCACAAGTTTGTTCGCGAACGTTCGTTTAATAAACGAACAAAAAATTATGTTCAATCTCAACTAATTTATAAAGAACATTTGTTCATTCTTGTGTTCGAGTTTGGCTTAACACATATTTTTGCCTTCCATCTCGAGTTCGGATAGAGTTTGACTCATTAAGGTATCAATAATCAAATCCAAATGAATAAAGAACGAAATACATATCAATATTCAAATGTCATATTCAGTAACAACAACATTAAGAGAACTGTATAAATATTCTCTAGATCTATTAAATTAATATAAAGCTTATCATTATATGTGTGTTAGGATTATATTGTACAAAATTATCGAACGTTCGTGAGTTTGCTCATTTCGTTCGTTTAGGAAATGAACTTATAATTTAGTTTAAGTTTTAAGTTTGGTTCGTTAAAATAAACAAACGAACGATCAGTGATGAAACCAGGAATTGAAGTTTAGGTGGGTTAATGAATTATATTTGTATGATCGGTTGAGCTGGATTAAGACAACTAATTGTGTTAGACCGAATTATGTAGGTTTTTCAATGTATCGAAAATAAAAACCGGGTGGGCTATGCCACCCTAGCCTCCCCTAAGGTCCGTCCTTACAGACGATCATAAATATTAACGAGCCAAACACGAATTTCTTTGTAAGCGGCTATGTTCGTTTTTCTTCACAGATATAAATATACAAATGAACCTCTGGATTCAACACCATGGGGCGACGGTGTTGGTTTAAGAGTAGTAATAATTCTAGGAAAATTCTATCATAGTGAATTTCCTCTTCAGGAAGCTATCTGCATGGCAAAGATCTCTGGACCACACAATTTCAACACACGGGATACTATGTATTCCACCTCAAAAAACTGTTTGGTCCAGATCTTGCCACGTAGGCAGTTCCCTACTAGGAAGTCCCTACAGTAGAACGATCCATAATTCAAATATATAAAAAAATAAAATAAAGGACAATGAGAATCAGTGAAAAACTGCACCATATTATTAGGCATTAATTAATACAAAATCGATGATGTGATGTGTGTAATTAGGCGTATTGATCTATCTCTCCCGGGAGGTTTTTGCGTATTTACGTGCGGATCACACACCACACGATCATTCTGCACTTAAATTGTGGTTACGATCGTGACACTTTCACTGTAGTTACGATCGTCTTGCACTCACATATCCATACGTAGATACGTACTACCCAAAAATTTCACATCTCTCCCCGCCTCTTCTACGGGTTGTGTGATGTGGGAATTTAATGATGAAGTGACGGGTGAAACGATCAGAACTACACCGTTTAAATAAAGAATAAAACTTTATGGGGTGAGGGCTGTCACACGGTATCTCTGCACCGTGTTGAGATACCACACAATAACTTCCCCTCTGCTGCTCCCTCTTTTTTATGTCTTTTTACCTTTCTTCTTTACTCGTCCAACACAAATCGCTTGCTGAAAATTCCCATTTTCATAGCCTAGGTCCAATTTTCAAGAAAAAAAATAGGAGAAACAAAACGAAGCCTAGGTACTTACTTTCTCTACCTCCTTTTGTATATTTTATGTATTTTTAAATTTATTTATTGTATTTGTATCTGTAAATGTTTTTGCCATGTTTTAGAATGTTTCTATGCTTGCGAATTGAAATTAATGGATTTCAGCTTGTTTAATTTGATTGCAGACTGGTGAATTGAGGGTCCTATTGAAAGAAATTAATTAGCCGGAGCTGCGTTTGGGTAAACTTTTAGGTGCGATTTGAGGTTATTACCGCCGGGAACATGAAGATTTAGCATTATTGTAAAAAGCTCAATGACTTGTTCATTATAGAAAAGGTTTTTTTTTTTTTTTTTTTTTTTTTGAATTTTAGGGTTTTTGGGGAAATTTATTATGTTTGGGTTATCTTTGCGGAAAAAATAATTTGTGGATTTTTCTAGGGTTCTTGATGAATTCGAAGAGAATGCTGGAATTTTGGATTAAGTAGAGTGATTTGATGGTTTGAGGTAGTGAAGAAGAGAAATTGGTGAAATTTCCTTGCCTTTGCTTGGTAAGTAAATGCATGTGAGGGAAGAAAAGGAAGGTCATAATGCATAGCCCGGAACTTTATTATTAGAAGTCGTCTACGTCAGCCTGTGCAGCAAGTTCTTTGCTTTCGACCATAATAACTATTGCAGAGGAACGCAGTCATACTTTTCAATTATTTACTGTCACCAAGACTAGCGTATCGAAAGGTATTACCTTAGTGTAAATATCTTTTTTAGGCTTGTGGATGAGTTGGTATAAATGCTTTCGTAAAGGGTGCGGTTGTTACAATTGGCGGTTTGAATCCTTTTACCAAAACCTTTTTTTGGGTTTCAATTTTTTGCCATCAATGAGTGGATATATATTACGGGGTAATAATTGATTGGTACATGAGGTTTGGCGGCAGATTTTGTTTTTTCGGTTCACTGATTCCTTAACTAGTCTTTGTGACACGTAGAAGGAGGTAGCATTTATTGATTATCATTTTTGCTTGGAAAAGAGTCTGGTTCGTTCATTTTACGGCGTAAATTTAAGAAGATGGTTTCAATTGACTGTGTCAACGGGAGGAGAATCATTAGAGCATTAAGATTGTTTTGTGTATGATGTTTGGCATCACGGGTTATTTATAAATTCACTGATTACTTGACTAGTTTCTTCGTGACACTTACAAGGAGCTTGTATTTAAGCAAACCAGGAGAGAGGTTGTTCTCATGACACGCACAAATCGAGAAATGGAGAGAGGTTGTTCTCATGATCGTATGTTAGGCAGCGAGATGTGTCGCTTGCTTTAAGATTTGTTTGCTTTCAGTGCTTGGAGATATGGTTTTTAAAAAGCAAAAAACATAGATTATAAAAGGGCTAAATAATTGCACTTAAAATTTGTTTCTTGTTTTGTCTGTTGTACTGTGGAGGTCAATTAATTGGTATGTGTGAACGCTTGCATTTTGTGTGATGATTTCATTTTTTTTCTTTTTCTTTTTATGACGCTCATTTTGTTGCCTGTTACGTATACAACCGTGGGACAATACTTGCAGCTGTAAACTGATATTGTGTAATTTGTCAGTTGCCAAAGAGAGATGGAAGCAATGATGCAACGTGGAGGACCGTCTCCAAAAGAAAACAGTGCTGTAATGTCATCATCACAGTCGAAACCTGGTTTAGATAATCTGCAAAATAGTGCGACTTCTTCCCCATCCCAAACAAAGGGAAAGAAGAGGGAACGTGGGGACCAGTGCAGTGATCCTGTCAAGCGAGAGCGGTCATCAAAAACTGACTGCAATGATTCTGGTTCAGTTAAAAATGAAAATATGTGGAGATCAGAGGCTGCAAAACTAACAGAAAAGGGATGTCTTGTAGGTTCTGAATCAGTTGAAAAACTTGTTCAATTTATACAGCCAAATAGAATGGATAAGAAGCTGGATTTGGTTAGCCGTTCAATGGTGGCTGGTGTTATAGCTGCAACAGACTGGTTTGATTGCCTCAGTCATTTCGTACAGCTTAAGGGTTTGGCTGTGCTGGATGAATGGCTTCAAGATGTTCATAAAGGTCGAATTGGTGACGTTAGTGGCTTAAAGGATGGTGAGAAATCAGTTGAGGAATTTATCTTGGTTCTACTTCGTGCACTTGATAAGCTTCCAGTGAATCTTCATGCTTTACAAACTTGTAACATTGGCAGGTCAGTTAACCGTTTACGTTCACATAGAAACTCTGACATTCAGAGAAAAGCAAGGAATTTGGTTGACATTTGGAAGAAGCGCGTTGAGGCTGAAATGAACGTTTTAGATGCAAAGTCTGGTTCGAATCAGGTGGCAACATGGTCCTCTAAATCCAACCTGCCTGAAGTTCATGGAAGCAGAAATTCTGCTGGATCTTACGATGTTTCCTTGAAATGCTCAGTCACACAGGATTCTGGATCAAACTCGAAGACTGTTTTAAACAAGGGTTTTACAGAGGAAACAACTACAATGTCCATATGCTCGTCTTCTGCAACCGTCAAGGCACCTACCTTGTCTCCGTCAGAGAAGGAGGCTCGGATGTTTCGCTTGTCTGGTTGGGATGACAAGAACAATAGCTCAGCTTTGTCTAACAATAGTAGCCATTCATTCCCGGGACAAGAGGAGATGAGGATTACCACATCTGGAGTTATGAATGCGAACAAAAGTTCAAGTGGATCATCCCGACATCGGAAATCAACTAGTGGTCTTGTTGGCACAACTGGAAGCAATAAGGAAACATTGGGTAGAAATAATTCGATAAATAGAAACGCGGCTGATGGAAAGCTTATGCCATCTAGTCCATCGTGTGAAAGGACATTTGAAGTGCCTGTCGTTGAAACCAGCAGCCACAAGTTGATTGTTAAGATACCGAACCGATTTGAACCCTCCCATTGTAGTCCAGCACAAAGTGCAAGTGGAGCTTCTTTTGACGATCATTCTGCTACTTCTCCAGTGTTGTCAAATATAGTTGAATCTGATCATAGTTTAAAGGATAAGTCCGACTTGCACCCGAATAACATGGCACCCGATGCAAATGTAGAGCCTTGGCATGATGATGACCATAAAGATTTGCAGATTGCCCAAAACAAGAATGTTGATGGAAATAGTAAGGCCTCTGAAAAATCCGTTGTACCATGTTCATCATTAGAAAATGACGTGAAGGCTAAACGATTTCTTGAATCTTCTACCAGTGCCCTGAATACTTTGATTGAAAGCTGTGTCAAATACTCCGAGTCAAATGCACCAACCACATCTGCCGGGGATGATGTTGGAATGAATCTTCTGGCCAGTGTCGCTACCAGAGAAATGTGTGCTGACTCTATGCATGGTAGCACATTTCAAGGTGAGAAAAATTGTTTGGGTAATGATTCAAAGTCAAACTCAGGTGATAATCATGTAACAAATAGGTGTCCGATGAATTCCGAGAGTGAGAAGCAGATTAATTCCGCTGCTGTTTTGGGGTTCAAAGAAGGAATACCTCTGTCTAAGCAAGTTAGCATGGAGTCACCTTCTGCCTTGTCTGAGGAAGCATTGAAAGTAAATGAAGATTACACAGAAATGAATGGAAGACACGATCAAATAATCAGGTCTAAGGGTGTTTTGCATAACATGAAGGAATCCAAGCTTTCTGAGGATAACGAGATTCGTGATGCTTCTCAGTTGGATGATGTTTCCGGTGTCAAAGCTACTGGAACTGAATCTTCCTTGACTGAGGTCAAGAGAAGTGATGTTTTATCTAATGCAGGGAACATCAGGCAGCAAGATGAAATTACACCCTCAAGTCTATTGGATGAGGCTCACCACAAGAAAGAGATCGATGCAAATTCTAACTCTGACGCTTACGTGGAGGCAAAATCCCGTTCCTCTTTATCCCTTCTTGTAAATGAATCACCTACTGTCCCATCACAGGATGTTGATGGCCGTGGAATATTGAAGAGACAAAAGTTGTGTGTCACTGAAGGAGATAAGATGGAGGAAACCAAATCCGCTGTTGCAGATGGCGCTTCGTTATCTGCTTTTGGGCAGTTGGACTTTGATTTGAATGAGGGCTTCTCTGGGCATGATGGGAAGTGTGGGGAGTTAGAATTCTCTGTAGGTCTATCAACAGCGAATGATGTGCAAACACCTGTTTCTTTGGGTTGCATGAGTGTTCCGGCTGCCATTACAGTTGCTGCAGCAGCTAAAGGTCCATTTGTTCCACCGGTTGATCTGTTGAGAAATAAAGGTGAACTTGGTTGGAAGGGATCAGCTAGTACGAGTGCCTTTCGACCAGTAGAACCTAGAAAGGTCACTCAGATGATCGTTTCCCACTCAAATGTTTCTATTTCGGAAGACAGTACAAGCAAACCAAGCCGGGTTCGGTTGGATTTTGACTTGAATGTAGCAGATGAAAGACTTTTAGAAGATATGGGTTGTCAAGATTCTTCTACTGACAATGTGAAAAATCATGATAATTTAAGGAACGAAGGTAACGGGCCTTTACCTATCAGTCAATCTGGAGGTTTCGATCTTGATTTGAACAGAGTCGATGATACTAATGTTACGCTGCAATATTCAACTAGTAGTAATTACAAACTATCAGCTCCCGTTATACCCGCTAAATCATTATTGTCCAGTTCATTATCTACAACCGAGGTGAAAAGGGATTTTGACCTAAACAGTGGTCCTGGTTTTGATGATGTAGTTGGGGAACAATCTTCATTGACCCAGCTGTGTGGGGGAGGTACCCTCTCCATGAACTCATTATCACCTGTTTTTGGTGTACGGCCTAATAACGGTCATGAAGCAAGAAATTTTTCAGCTTGGCTTCCTTCTGGAAATCCATATTCATCAGTTTTACCTGATCGAGGCGAGCATCCTTTTTCAGTTGTCGTACCTATGGCATCACAGAGAATCTTGGGCCCTTTTACGCCTGATATGTATCGTGGTTCATTGTTGTCGCCCTCACAAGCTGTGCCATTTCCATACCAAATGTTTCCTTTTGGAACAACTTTGCCTCTGCCTTCTGGTACTTTTTCAGTTGGACCGGCTTCAACATCTAGTGGAATGCCTTTTAATCCGGCCTTAAATTCTCGGTTTTTATCACCTGTTAGTGAAATATCATCTCAATATCCGAAGAAATACATGTTAGGCATGCATGAAGGTAGCAATAATGGCGGCTTAGAGAACACTAGAAACTGGAGCAGACAGAGTTTTGATCTCAATGTAGAAGGCAGAGAGGATTGTCCGGCACAAAGACAGCTTTACTCCTCTGGTTCACAGTCTGTTGCTGAAGAGCGAGGACGGATTTACCCAACAACGGATGGTTTCTTGAAGAGAAAGGAACCAGAGGCCGGATTAGATAGGGAAAACTTCAGATACAAACAATCTTCTTGGCGTTAAGATCGGGATGGGAAAGGGGAGGGGGGAGGTTCTGTCTTTAAACTGTGTGGTTCTGATCGTTTCACCCGTCACTTCACCTCAAAATCCATCTCCACACAAGTATTTCCCGGGGGTAGGGGGGTCAATTAGAAAGAACATTTTCACCAAGTTTGGTGAGTTCATATTGTGCATTATTATACATTGGAAAGCAATCTATTCTAATCCTATTGTGTCGATTGAAATTTGTTATTACATTTTTTTCTTTCCACTTCCTTTGATGTGCTCTTATATCATATCATTGTTTCAATGAAGGTTGTCACATTTTTTTTTTTTTAACTGATACGAAAGAAAAACACGCGCAAACACTTCACTTATTAATCTACAAAAGTCGCGCAAATCAATTGACGGCTGCATGATAAACAGTGTGATCGTCAAAGAGTCATCATAACTTGTTACAAACTATAAAATTCTACCTCCGTCTTATATTATACTCCCTCCGTTCCATAATATCTGATGCAGTTGCCAAAAAGATTCGTTCCAAAATAACTGAGGTAGTTCGCATTTCAATGGAATATTTAATGTATTTTTTTCTACTTTACCCTTCATTAAATCGATATTTTAGTGACTCAAATGTCTTTTGTATTTGAAAGGTTTTTTTAGTTGAGGCGTTATAGTATATTTCATATAAAAGTCAACGCAATAAATGGTTTCTTTAATGTATGCGTTTGCAAGAATCGTGATCGATTATTTGAACAGAGGGAGTAAGTCATTTTACCTTTATACACACATATTAAGAAACTCAATAAATGATCAACTTAGGTAGTTTTTGGACTAAAATACCATTAGGCTGATTTATTAAATAGTGTATGAAATGTTATGCATTGAAATGGGTAAAACTGGAAAAAAAATTAATTATTGCATTGAAATATGATAATGACTTATATTGTAGGATGAATGGAAAATACTAGGATGACTTATAATATGTGTCGGAGGCATATAATATATAAAATGGATAAACAAATAATTATTTATAATATTATTTAGCGTGTGAACACATTAATTAAGTGATGTAAGTCATAATCTAAACAAAATCAATTAATATCAATAAGGAATCAATCAATTATATTATATTAATTATTAAGTAATAACATTTTACAAAAATATATATATAATATTTGCGCTAAAAATATATGAACACATGTTTTTTTTTTTTAACTGATACGAAAGAAAAACACGCGCAAACACTTCACTTATTAATCTACAAAAGTCGCGCAAATCAATTGACGGCTGCATGATAAACAGTGTGATCGTCAAAGAGTCATCATAACTTGTTACAAACTATAAAATTCTACCTCCGTCTTATATTATACTCCCTCCGTTCCATAATATATCCGATGCGATTCTAAAAAAGATTCGCTCCAAAATAAGCGAGGTAGTTCGCGATTTCAATGGAATATTTAATGTATTTTTTCTACTTTACCCTTCATTAAATCGTATTTTGTGACTCTAAATGTCTTTTTTGTATTTCAAAGTTTTTTTAGTTGAGGCATTATAGTATATTTCATATAAAAGTCAATCGATAAATGGTTTCTTTAATCACATGCGTTTCAAGAACTGCATCGATTATTTTAACGGAGGGAGTAAGTCATTTTACCTTTATACACACATATTAAGAAACTCAATAAATGATCAACTTAGGTAGTTTTTGGACTAAAATACCATTAGGCTGATTTATTAAATAGTGTATGAAATGTTATGCATTGAAATGGGTAAAACTGGAAAAAAAATTAATTATTGCATTGAAATATGAGAATGACTTATATTGTAGGATGAATGAAAAATACTAGGATGACTTATAATATGTGTCGGAGGCATATAATATATAAAATGGATAAACAAATAATTATTTATAATATTATTTAGCGTGTGAACACATTAATTAAGTGATGTAAGTCATAATCTAAACAAAATCAATTAATATCAATAAGGAATCAATCAATTATATTATATTAATTATTAAGTAATAACATTTTACAAAAATATATATATAATATTTGCGCTAAAAATATATGAACACATGTTTTTTTTTTTTGTTGAGGAAATGAACACATGTGAAAAAGACAAATTTCATACATTAATTGATATTTAGTCTAGTGGAATTAAAAATGATGAAAAAAGATAAATTGTCATTCCAGTGGACGATTGTATTATTCTTACGTTTTTTGTTTTTTTCTTTTGTTTTGGTGGAGTTATTTGATAGTAATTTTTTTATTGGATTATTTTTAATGAATTTGTTTGATAATGGAATCGAAGACATGAAATGTGACGAGAGTAATTTCATCATTTCAGGTGTCTTTTATCATTTTTCATTATTTTCAATCAACTTATCATTTTTGACAATTTTTCTCCATTTTTATGTTATAACTATTACCCCAAATATATCACTTCTATATTAATATAAAGAAGTTTTTTGTCAATTGGTGACACATATAATTTTTTCATTGGTTGTTTTTTTTTATTACTGTTCATAGGCCCAGGCCAAAATATATTTTTATTTTTATTTTACTGTTAATGGCCCAGTCTAAATATATATATATATATATATATATATATATATATATATATATATATATATATATATGTAGAAGAAGGATTTGAGTTAAATTGTCCATTTTTTGGAGGACTCATTGTATCACCTTTTAATGTCATGAATTTATGTAGCAAAGGTATGAGTATTTTCAAAATATAAACCACGACTTCATTCTTCACGACAGCGATCTTCATATCACACCAAAAAAAAATTGTGTTGACGTTTATATGAAATCTTATAGATTTCTTAAAATAAATTCATTTCATAAAAAAACACATATCGTTTAGACACTGCGCGATATGATTATTTTCAAGATATAAAGCGCGACATACGTCGCTCTGCGATCTTTATATCGTGTTTAAAAATATTTGGTTTAACGATTACATGAAATATTGAAATTTTGAAATGAATTTTTTGTAAAAAAACATATCGTTTATATAAAATATTAAATATCCGAAAAAAATTATTTCAAACCACAAATATTGTTAAACCCATTTATAATATATTGTTAATTTAATTTCTATGGAAATTGAATTATATATTTTCTTACACGTTAAAATTAAGATAGATCCGGAATACAAAAAGGGTTCGGTAGTGTCGAAATGTGTCGATTTTGTGTCGTGGAGTGTTGACAGTGTGTTAGATTTTAATTAATATTCATTTCATCAACCGACACCTATCGAAGCGTGTCGTGTCGTGTTTTTGGTAGAACACGTGTTGTTGCAAATAATTTCGAAGATAACTTCATTTTTTCGGTTAAAATAGATTTTTAAGTATTAATTGATAAAAAAATTGTTCAGTAGTGTCGAAAAGTATTAATACGATGTCGGGAGGTGTCGAAAATGTGTCGGATATTCATTTCATCAACCGACACGTGCCGGACATGCCATCGTAATGTATCAGAGTTAATTAAATACAAACCGGAGCAACGCTTTATTTTCCTAATATAATTAAATAAAAAAAAGGCAGTGGCCGTGGGCCTTAATTACACGTAGGCATGAAGTAATACAAAATCCCTGGCATATTGTGATGTGATGTGTGTTATTAGGCGTATTTATCTATCTCCCCCCGCCTCTACTGCCCTCTTTTTATGTTTTTTATTTTTTTACCTTCTTCTATTCTCGTCTCAAAATCGCTTGCTGAAAAAAATTCCCATTTTCATAGCCTTTTAGGTCCAATTTTCAAGGAAAAAGGAGGAACAATACGAAGCCGAGGTACTTACTTTCTCTAACTCCTTTTCATTATAGATGTTTATATTTTATGGAATTTGTGAATTTGATTTCTTGTGATTGTTTTTTTTGTTTGCCCTATTTGATACATTAGGATGTTTATATGCTTGCGAATTGAAATTAATGGATCTGAGCTTGTTTAATTTGATTGCAGACCGGTGAATTGAGGATCCTGTTGAAATTAATCAGCTGGAGCTGCGTTTGGGTAAACTTAGGTGCGATTTGAGGTTATTACCGCCAATAACATATGAAGATTTAGCTTTTTTCTTTTCGTTCTTCAGTGTAAAGCTTGGTAACTTGTTCGTTATAGAATAGGTAATTTTTTTATTTTATTAAAATTTTAGGGTTTTGGAGGAAATTGATTATGTTTGGGTCATCTTTGGGGGAAGAATTTTTTTTTTGGATTTTTATAGGGTTTTTTCGTGAATTCGAAGAGATTGCTGGGATTTTGGGTTGAGTGGAGTGATTTGATAGTTTGAAGTGGCGAAGAAGAGATTTTGGTTAAATTTCCTTGCCCCTGCTTGGCATGTAAATGCATGGGAGGGAAGAAAAGGAAGGTCAGAATGGGAAGCCCGGAAATTTATTTATAGAAGTTGTTTACTTTAGCGTATGCAACAAGTTTTTTGCTTTCGACCATATTAACTCGGGGACACTTTTCAATTATTTACTGCCATCAATACTAGCGTATCGAGTTGCCTTGGTGTATGCATCCTTTTTAGTATTGTGGATGAGTTGTTATAAATGCTTGCGGAAAGGGTGTGGTTGTGGCAATTGGCTGCTTGAATTCTTTTTCCAAAAGCATTTTTTGGGTCTCAATTTTATGCCACCAATGAGTGGATAATGATTATGGGGTAAAAATTGATTTTTGCATGAGCTTTGACGCCACCTTTTGTTTTTTGATTCACTCATTCCTTAGCTAATATTTGTGACACGTAGAAGTCGGTAGTATTTAATGGTTATCTTTTTTGCTTGGAAAAGGGTTTGGTTCGTTCATTTCACGGCGTGAATCTAAAAAAATGGTTTCAATTGACTGTGCCAACGCGAGGATAATCATTAGGGCGTCATGTTTGTTTTGTGTATGATGTTTGGCATCACGGGTTATTTATAATTTCTCTGATTACCTGGCTAGTTTCTAAGCAACACGTGTAAGGAGGTGGTATTTAAGAAAACCAGGGGAGAGGTTGTTCTCATGACCGTATATTAGACAGCGAGTAGTGTCGCATGCTTTAATTAATGACTGCTTTTAGTGCATGAAGATATGGTTTATAAAAAGAAAAAAACATAGATTATACAAGGGGTTAAATAATTGCGCTTTAAACTTCTTTCTTGTTTTGTCTTTACTGTGGAGATCAATTAGCTTGTACGTGTGAACACTTGCATTTTGTTTGGTGATTTCATTTGCTTTTACTTTTTCTTTTTATGATGCTCATTTTGTTTCCTGTTATGTATGCAACCGTGGTATAATAATTGCAGCTGTAAACTGATTAGGTGTTATTTGTCAGGAGCCCCAGGAGGTAGCAGATACAAACTTAAACAATAGTAACCAGAGAGAGATGGATGCAATGATGCAACCTGGAGGACCGTCTCCAAAAGGAAACAGTGCTTTAATGTCATCATCACAGTCGAAATCTGCGTTAGATAATCTGCAAAGTAGTGGAACTTCTTCCCCTTCCCATATAAAGGGAAAAAAGAGGGAACGTGGGGACCAGTACAGTGATCCTGTCAAGCAAGAGCGCTCATCAAAA
This sequence comes from Gentiana macrophylla, assembly GCA_026214975.1. Lineage (NCBI taxonomy): Eukaryota > Viridiplantae > Streptophyta > Magnoliopsida > Gentianales > Gentianaceae > Gentiana > Gentiana macrophylla. Next base: position 13,647,354 of record CM047815.1, read on the forward strand.
ACAGACGACTGTGATTCTGGTTCAGTTAAAATTGAAAATATGTTGAGATCAGAGGCTGCAAAACTAACAGAAAAGGGATGTCTTATAGGATCCGAATCAGTTGAAAAACTTGTTGAATTTATACAGCCAAATAGAATGGATAAGAAGCTGGATTTGGTTAGCCGTTCAATGGTGGCTGGTGTTATAGCTGCGACAGATAGGTTTGATTGCCTCAGTCATTTTGTACAGCTTAAGGGTTTGACTGTGCTGGATGAATGGCTTCAAGATGTTCATAAAGGTCGAATTGGCGAGGTTAGTGGCTTGAAGGATGGTGAGAAACCTGTTGAGGACTTTCTCTTGGTTCTACTTCGCGCACTTGATAAGCTTCCAGTGAATCTTCATGCTTTACAAACTTGTAACATTGGCAGGTCAGTAAACCGTTTACGTTCACATAGAAACTCTGACATTCAGAGAAAAGCAAGGAATTTGGTTGACATTTGGAAGAAGCGGGTTGAGGCTGAAATGAACGTATTAGATGCAAAGCCTGGTTCTAATCAGGTGGCAGCATGGTCCTCTAAATCCAACCTGCCGGAAGTTCATGGAAGCAGAAATTCTGTTGGGTCTTATGATGTTTCCTTGAAATGCTCAGTCACACAGGATTCTGGATCTAACTCGAAGACCGTCTTAAACAAGGCTTCTACGGAGGAAACAACTACAAAGTCCATATGCTCATCTTCTGGAATCGTGAAAGCGCCAACCTTGTCACCGTCAGAGAAGGAGGCTCAGGCCAGAACTGTTTCTTATAGTGGCTCAGATGTTCGGTTGTCAGGTCGGGATGAGAAGACCAATAGCTCTGCTTTGTCTAACAACAGTAGCCATTCTTTCCCAGGACAAGAGGAGACAAGAATTACCACATCTGGAGTTATGAATATGAGCAAAAATTCAAGCGGTTCATCCCGACATCGGAGATCAACTAATGGTTTTTAGCACATCAGGAAGTCATAAGGAAACATTGGGTAGAAATAATTCGATAAATAGAAATGCGGCTGATGAAAAGCTTCTGCCGTCTAGTCCATCATGTGAAAAGACTTTTGAAGTGCCTGTTGTTGAAACCATCAGTCACAAGTTGATTGTTAAGATACCGAGCCGAGTTGAACCCGCCCGTGGTAGTCCAGCACAAAGTGCAAGTGGAGCTTCCTTTGATGATCATTCTGTTATTAGCAGCCGTGCTACTTCTCCAGTGTTGTCAAATATTGTTGAATCTGATCATAGTTTAAAGGATAAGTCCGACTTGTACCCGAATAACATGGCAACCGATGCAAATGTAGTGCCTTGGCATGATGATGACCATAAGGATTTGCAGATTGAATCTAATGACCGAGGAGCTGCTCCTGATGAGGCCCAAAAAAAGAATGTTGATGGGAGTAGTAAGGCCTCTGAAAAATCCCAAGTACCGTGTTCATCATTGGAAAATGATGTGAAGGCTAAACAGTTTCGTGATTCTTCTACCAGTGCCCTGAATACTTTGATTGAAAGCTGTGTCAAATACTCTGAGTCAAATGCACCGACAACATCTGCTGGGGATGATGTTGGAATGAATCTTCTGGCAAGCGTGGCTACCAGAGAAATGTGTGCTTCTGGAGTTGTTTCTCCTGCTGACTCTATGCATGGTAGCACATTTCACGATGATAAAAATTGTTTGGGTGATGATTCAAAGTCAAAAGCATCTTCAGGTGATAATCATGTAACAGATAGATGCCTGATGAATTCTGAGAGTGAGAAGCAGATCAATTCTGCTGCTGTTTTGGGGCTCAAAGAAGGAATGTCTCTGTCTAAGCAAGCGAGCATGGAGTCAGCTTCTGCCTTGTCTGAGGAAGCGCTGAAAGGAAGTGCAGATTGCACGGAAATGAATGAAAGACATGATCAAATAATCAGGTCTAAGGGGGTTTTGCATAACATGAAGGAGGCCAAGCTTTCTGAGGATAGCGAGATTCATGATACTTCTCGGTTGGACGATGTTTCCGGTGTCAAAGCTACTGGAACTGGATCTTCCTTGACTGAGGTCAAGAAAACCGATGTTTTATCTAATGCCGGGAACATTAAGCAGCAGGATGAAATCACGCCCTCAAGTTTGTTGGCTGAGGCTCACCACAAGAAAGAGATCGATGCAAATTCTAACTCTGACGCTTATGTGGAGGCAAAACCTACTGATGGTGAACTAGTGGGAACCTGTCTTTCTGGTAAAGAAGGAACTAAGGAACATATTTCTGGAGAAGCTGATGGGAAATGTGCTAATGGTGGTTTTCATAAATCAGCTGCTGAAGAAGATTGGGAAGGTGATCAACAGAAAAGTTTGCGTGTGAAGGTGGTTGCCAAAAGTGAAGTGGCTACAGAATCACCTACTGTCCCATCACAGGATGTTGATGGCCGTGGAATATTGAAGAGACAAAAGTTGTGTGTCACTGAAAGAGATAAGATGGAGGAAACCAAATCAGCTGTTGCAGATGGCGCTTCGTCATCTGCTTTTGGCGCGTCATCTGCTTTTGGGCAGTTGGACATGGTCTCAAGGATGGATTTTGATTTGAATGAGGGCTTTTCTGGGCTTGATGGGAAGTGTGGAGAGTTAGAATTCTCTGTAGGTCTATCAACAGCGAATGATGTGCGAACACCTGTTTCTTTGGGTTGCATGAGTGTTCGGCTGCCATTACAGTTGCTGCAGCAGCTAAAGGTCCATTTGTTCCACCAGTTGATCTGTTGAGAAATAAAGGTGAACTTGGTTGGAAGGGATCAGCTAGTACGAGTGCCTTTCGGCCAGTAGAACCTAGGAAGGTCACTCAGATGATAGCTGCTCACTCAAATGTTTCTATTTTGGAAGACAGTACAAGTAAACCAAGCCGGGTTCGGTTGGATTTTGACTTGAATGTAGCAGATGAAAGACTTTTAGAAGATATGGGTTGTCAAGATTCTTCTATGGACAATGTGAAAAATCATGATAATTTAAGGAACAAAGTTAGCGGGTCTTTACCTATCAGTCATTCTGGAGGGCTCGATCTGGATTTAAACAGAGTTGATGATACTAATGTTATGCTGCAATATTCAACCAGTAGTAATTACAAGCTATCAGCTCCCGTTATACCCACCAAATCATTTTTGTCCAGTTCATTATCTACAAATGAGGTGAAAAGGGATTTTGACCTAAACAGTGGTCCTGGTTTTGATGATGTTGTTGGGGAACAATCTTCATTGACCCAGCTGGGTGGGGGAGGTACCCTCTCCATGAACTCATTATCACCTGTTTTTGGTGTACGACCTAGCGGTCACGAAGCAAGAAATTTTTCAGCTTGGCTTCCTTCTGGAAATCCATATTCATCAGTTGTAATTCCATCAGTTTTGCCTGATCGAGGGGAGCATCCTTTTTCAGTTGTCGTACCTATGGCCCCACAGAGAATCTTGGGCCCTTCTAGTGGTGGCCCTTTTACGCCTGATATGTATCGCGGTTCATTGTTGTCACCCTCACAAGCTGTTCCTTTTCCTCCCGGACCATATCCGTACCAAATGTTCCCTTTTGGAACCACTTTGCCCATGCCTTCTGGTACTTTTTCAGTTGGATCGGCTTCAACATCTAGTGGAAGGCTCTTTAATCCGGCCTTAAATTCACAGTTTTTAGCACCTGTTAGCGAACTGTCATCGCAATATCCAAAGAAATACTTGATAGGCATGCATGAAGGTAGCGATAATGGTGGCTTAGAGAACAATAGGAAATGGAGCAGACAGAATTTCGATCTCAATGCAGGCCCTGGAGTTCCCGAAGTAGAAGGCAGAGAGGATTTTCTGGCACAAAGACAGCTTTACATCTCTGGTTCACAGCCGGTCGCTGAGGAGCAAGGACGGATTTACCCAACAGCTGATAATGTCTTGAAGAGGAAGGAACCAGAGGCCGGATTGGATAGGGAAAACTTCAGATACAAGCAATCTTCTTGGCATTAAGATTGGTGTGGGGAATCAAGTCAATAAGAAAGGAATTCTCACTACGTTTGGTGAGTTATAGTGTTCATATATGCATTATACATTGGAAATCCATCTATGCTAATCTTATTGTGTCATTTCATTTATTACAAGTCCTTTGGTGCTTTAGCGGTTGAATTTGAATGCACTACTACTTGGTTTCTATTGTTAATGCAGCGGACCAATAATTTTATTCTGGACAGCTTTCTTTGTTAAAACGACGTGTGTGAGATCCACTTGTTGTCAACATCTGTCATTTTTGAGTTAGAAGAAGCCGAAATGTAAATCTGATTGTGCCCTTTTAAGAGTAAATATAGTTTAATATGCCAAAGCCGTGTATCATATCATTATCAGTATAATACACACTTAAAGAACTGTTGTGGATGTGTATTCTTTGTTTAAATTACGTGGTTTTGTATCCTTTTTCAGCTAGTGAAAGACATGCCCCGGATCTCCAAAGATGTCCTCAGTGTGATGACAAATAGCTAAGCCTCAGGGGACACGGGCAGGCGGTTGTAGTAGGTAAACAATTCATTTGCTTCCTCAAAGCTGAGTTTTCGTCTATAGCATCATGGATAAAGAGCTGGAGAGAGATGAGTTTTGCTCCATGTAAATATTTTAATTGCTGGAGAAGTTTGCTCTGATGATCTCTCTGTATAGAAGATTTGATTCATGAACGCAACAGGCCGAGGCGCATACACACATAATTGCTGTCCTGTTAGTCTGTGATTTTTGATTTCGGGATGTAATTAGAATTCTGATGCATGCATGCTGTTGATGATATGGATGAGAGGAGGAAGTGTTTGGTTGTATGCTTCTATGTGTTCTTTATTGTTAAAATTATCAATCTTTTCTTCTTAATTCATTTCTCATTCCCAGAGAATAATATACTACACACATATATAATATATATATCTGCAAATGTTTTATGTTGCATGATTCCTTTTTATCCTTTAATGTTGCTGCATTTTCATGGAGTTGTATTTTGGAATTGGACAAGGTCACCTTCGGTGAGTGCGTGGACAGTTTCCTTTTCTCTTTCCTGAAGATTTGTAATGTAATGGTATGTGTAAGACAAGGTCATCCATTTTATTTGTGCACCGTTCCACAGGTGCACCACACTAGAACCGACCATGTAAAAAGTAAAACCAACTTCGTGAAAGTCGTTCTAAATGTGCACCACAATAGAATAGAATAGAACCGATCATGTAAAAAGTAAAACCAACTTTGTGAAAGTCGGTTTTGGAGCCAAGAGCCGATTTGTGAAAGAAATGTGTTTCGAGCATCATCAATCAATTTGTGAAAATGTGTGTTGCGGTACCTATTGTGACATAACCGTTCTGCCCGTATGTTCATACTAAAATGTTGTGGAAATGTGTTTTATAACACTCACTGTGAAACAACTCCTCGTAATATTTCTCGAACATTTTATGGCCCTTCTCCTTTTATTAAACACAACGACTCGCAACGACTTTATTGGTGTACCACACTGTCTGTGTACAACATCATCAACCCTGTAAAAGTCGAATATATAGCCAAAATTCGTTCAGTGCACAACCACATTGGCACTGTGAAAGTTGGTAATTCGACCTGTGCACAACATTAGTATCGAGCCTGTGAAAGTCGAACATATAGACAACATTCGACCTTTCCAATATCGATCCTGGTTCGACATTACAAGAAGTCAGATGTTATCTATAGAAACATATAGTCAATATTTGACCTTCCCAATGTCGATCCTAGTTCGACATTGCAGAAAGTCAGATGTTATCTGTACATTTGATTTTTACAGAATCGATTTTATGAAAATTATGCGACATATAGGAAAAAACAGGGAAGTTATTGCGTTTACCCATCATATGCGGAGTGCATTTATGTGACAAACTGTATACCTTCTATTTTAAAACAGAATTCAAATTGTGTGGTCCATATTTATTTATCGGTTAATTAGATACATGTGAATATACCACACAAAAACTCTCCGAAAAAACAGATAGATTAAATGCGATGCAAATAATAATCTCCTTTCGTCAAATTGATGTTGGGTGTGAGTGGTGTTGACTTTAAGTAATAACATACCGGTCCACAAAAACAAACAAACCTCCGATTAGATCTAAAATGGAACCTTGCCGTTGATTTTATCTAGCTAGCTGCCGGTACAAGTACTCATCAATGTCTGCAGCAGAAGGTTCCCTCAATTCGTTGCCGGAGGAATTGATACTACAAATATTCCTAAGGCTACCAAGGAAGCCTCTCCTCCGTTCCAGATGCGTTTCAAAAGGACTGCTGAATTTGATCGACTGTCCAATTTTCAAGAAACGTTATGATATATCTCACAATTCTGTCTCCGATTTCGCTGTCATGTTCATCGAAGCCGGTCGGCTGTTCTCCATGGATTTTCACTTACCGGATCTACCCAATTCTTCTAGGGAAAAAGAAGTCAGCATTCCCCTCCTTAAAGATCCTACATTTATAGGGTGCTGCAAAGGAATCGTATGCTTCATGGTGAAACCTCTATTTGGAAGCTATATTTTGTTGAATCCATTTAACGGAACCTTCCAAAATCTCAAATGCAGCAATCTTCATCCACTCAGTTGCAAGTTTTCAATCGGTTTTGGTTACAACAATGCTACAGATGACTACAAAATTGTGAGGTTAGAACCTGGAACTCAGGGTAATATTCAGTACTTAGATGTTCATAGCATGAGAAGTGATTCATCGGAACAACTCGTTCGGAATTTTAGCCCTGGTTGCTCTGGTCATGTCATTGGCATTTTTGTCGAGGGTGCTATACACTGGTTGTGGTTAAATATGAATGTTTATACTTGTATTGCCGCATTTGATCTTGAAACTGAATCCTTGAGATCGGTGCCGTTACCACCTCAGGTCGAGACAGGACGTTTGAAACTACATGATTTAGGGGGTCGTTTATGTGTTTTAGTTGAGTCCCCTGATAGTAGTACTATTGTTTGGGTAATGAAGGAGTATGGAGTTGAGAACTCATGGGCTCCATTATTCAATATTGTGAATGAGATTAAAGTCATAATTGGGCATTTTCCGTTGTGGGATAATGCAAGATTGCTTTGTTTTGCATCATACTCAAGGTTATGGATGTGGTTGAATACTGAAGACGGGTCCAAGGAGGACATACAGATTCATAAGCTGTCACGTCAGCAAGTATATAACGCTCCCGGATATGGAACTCAATCATGGATATGTGTTAGGAGCCAACTTAGACTTGGATGTTCTTAGGTGTAAAATGATTAGAATGGCATTACATTGTCGTAGTGCATTTCTTGTTTTTGTCATCCAACGGAATCCATTGTTGTTATTGTCTTGTGAATGTTCACCCGAAAGTTGCAGATGAAAGACTTATGGAAGATATGGGTTGTGTCAAGATTCTTCTACTAAGTTAACAGGCCTTTACTAACCAGTCATTTTGGAGGGTTCGCTCTGTATTAGGACAGAGTTGACGATACTAATGTTTTGCTGGATTATTCAACTAGTAGCAATTACAAACTATCACCGCCCGTTGTACCTGCTAAATCATTTGTCCAGTTCGTTTATCTACATGTGAGGTGAAAAGGGATTCTGGCCGAAGACAGCTCTCCTGGTTTTGATGATGATCATCATTGCCCCATCTGTGTGGGGGAGGTACTTTCCATGAATCTGTTATCATATGTTTTTGGTTTACGCCCCAACAGTCTTGAAGCAAATAGATTTTAAAGCATCCCTTTTTTGGCATTCAGCCCTTAATTTGTAGTTGTATTCCTTTCTATACATTTCATTTACGCCTTTGGTAATGTTATTATCATGTTTCTTTCCTTTGGTCTTCTGTGAGATTTCCTTTTGTATGTTCTTAGTGTCTTTTGTTTTACTATACTACTACTTAAAAAAAAACCTCTTATGGTAATTTATGCCCACTGTTAATGGCACCACGGTCGATCTACCAAGACAACACCACACTTTGGAAAAATCTCGACTTGGGAGAAAGCAACTTTCGACCTCTTTATAGTCGAGTTTTGTGCGTAAATCAAAGTGTTGCTCTAAAAATAGATCGACTGCTGCGTCAATAACAGTGTCCAATATTTAATTGCTAGAGAAGTTGCTGATGATCAGTAACGTGCATACATATGGCGGTCCTGCTAGTAGTTTGTCATTGCTTCAGTTTGGGATATATGACGGGCTGTTCATGAGAAACAACAAGGATAGTGATGTAGAAGATCTACAATAAACATATAAAACACGAGTTAATCCAAGCTCAAAGATAATTTCATTCTCTCACGGAGAAGACTTTCAAAATTACATAATATCCCTCACAGGTAGGAAGCTTAAGGTATTTATAGGCTAAAGCCCATATTGGTAAAATTACACTAAAAGCCCATATGGCTACACCACTTAATTAATTAAAGCATAATAAAAGGTTATTAACTTAATATGATGTGCTACATCATTTGGTATTGAGCTAGGATTTCCTTGGGCGTTTATGATGGTGGCTAAAATGGGTTGGGAAGATTGCCAGATCCACAACGATGTTCGTGGTTGGAAGATCTGATTGGATATTCCGTGGAAGTTTAATCAAAAGGCGATGAAGGTGAGGTGTAAGGGAACTGCTGTGTAATTTTCTGAACCGGAATGATTTATGCGTGTGTTGTGCCATTTAGGTGGCTTAAATAGACTACTTTCGTCCCAAAATACAAGTCAATTTAGGTTTTGGTTTTGCCCCATAATAAAAGTCCATTTAGAATACACGTGAAACATTTATTATATTTTTCTCCTTTTACCCCTCATTTTATATATATTTACCCACTTTTCACTACTTTGCATTACTGACACAATCAAATGTTATTTTAGAATTTTATCGTTAAAATTAATGTCAGATAACCAACTTAACCAATTTTCTTATACTCCGTGAAAAGTCCAAATGGACTTATTTGATGGGGAGTAGTATTCTAGAGTAATAAATGAAACAAAGAAAATTAGAAATAGTTATGTTTTTCCTTTTACTTTTAATAAGAAAACGGCTAGTAATATAAGAGCAATTAGATAGGGTTTCTTGATATGGCGAAAATATCTTTAAGATACTAGGGGTTTCTTGAAAACTCGAAAATATCCTTATAAGAATTTTCGGGGTATCTATGGCGAAATTTCTCATAATGTAGTGGAGACATAATTGTATTCTGCCCTAGCCGTTACAAGTTGTTTCGATTTTTAGAAGATGAACTCAATGTCTGCAGCAAAAAGTTCCGTCAATTCATTGCCAGAGGACTTGATACTGAAAGTATTCCTAAGGCTACCTAGGAAGTCCCTCGCCCGTTCCAAATGCGTATCGAAAGGACTGCTTAATTTGATGGACCGCCAGACATTCAAGAAACGCTATGATATATTTCACAATTCTGTCTCTCGATTTTCTTTGTCATTAGCATTGAATGCCGTCGTCTCATTGTTATTGATGGACTTTCACTTGCCTGATAATCCCGATTCTTCTAATGAAAAGGTAGTCAACATTCCCTCAATGATAATTACTCTTTCTCTGTAGGTTGTTGCAAAGGAATCGTATGCGTGATGGTATCATCTGATAAATTGTTTATGGCTGAACCTACAGCCGAGAACTATATTCTTTTCAACCCATTTAATGAAACTTTCAAAAAAGTTGAAGGGTACAATCTTGAACCCCTTAACTGGGACTTTATAGTCGGTTTTGGCTATGATTGTGCTACAGATGACTATAAAATTGTGAGGTTTCAACCCAGTGATGTTCCATTTGTGTATGTTTATAGCATGAGAAGAGATTCATGGAGACAAGTCATTGTGGAATTTAGACCTGGTTGCACTCACGACTACAAAGGAACTTGTGTTGATGGTGCAATACACTGGTTATGGAAAGAGGATTTGAAGGTTTGTAGCAGTATTGCTGCATTTGATCTTGACACCGAATCCGTGAGATCAGTCCCCGTTGCCTAAGGTCAAGCCAGGACCACATTGGATTTTAAAGAATTTTGGTGGTCGTTTATGTGTTTGTGTTAAGTCCCCTGATGATAGTAGTACTATTGTTTGGGTGATGGAGGAGTATGGAGTTGAGACCTCATGGTCTCCATTATTCAATATTGAGAACAAGATTGATGTCTTTGGGTATTTTCCAACTTGGGACGATGCCCGCATGCTTTGTTTTAGATATGGCTCGAGATCATGGTTGTGGTTGAACACCTATGACGGCTCTAAGAAGAATATTCAGATTCGTAAGGTGCCGCGCCAAGGATACACTTGGTATGAAATTGAATCATGGATTTGTGTTAGGAGCCCACTTAGACTTGGATGTTCTGATTAATTTGCAAAATGACTAGAATAGATTCCATTGACAGAGTGCTTTGGATGTTTTTCGTCGAAATGATTCAGACTATTTTTTTTTTCCCGTCATTTGCTGTATGTGTTTTAGAAACGTTTTTGCTTTACAAATGATCCTTGTGATGAACATGAATGGACTAACCAATTCCTGTTTACTTTCTTATCATCAAATATGATATGATGCCTTTTGAACACCTTTGAGTCACATTTTTGTTTGAAGTCTTTGCTTTCTGTACTGAATCTTCTTGTCGTTCCTTATGACTTTATTTTTAAGGATAGGGCTTGATCAATAGGACTTTTCATAACCTGAATGTAGGTGATTGGTGGGTCCTTGTAGTATACATTGTCTAGTGGTATATGTCAAAGCATTTCCCGGGGAGAACCAGGGCTCGATTCCCATCCCGCCCCTGAATAAAAATCCCCTTCCCCTCAAAAAATAGAAACTTTTGGACTTTAAAAAAAAAAAAAAAAAGGAATAGCCGAGGATTGAAAGTGTATAGATGAAATATCAGGATGAAATTGTAATATTCATGAAACAAAAATTGACTAAAAATGTCTTTGTATCTAACTTTTATCCTGTCCTCTCCATCTTGCTGAGCTGTACATTCTCTTTGTTCCTCTATTTTTTTGCCTTGGCCTGAATTCTTTGTTTGTGTATGGATCATGTTTATGCATAAAGGTTTGCGAAAACTCTGGGTGTTTAACTGTACAAAAATGTTCTTCGTGCCCTATGTGCCAACAAAGTTTACAATATGATGATGGTAAGTGATCTTCTATTCAGTGTTCTAAAAATCGCATCTAGGCGCCGCTGGCGCTAAGCGCACCTCCAGCGTCCGACTCGGCTCTAGGCGACATGTTCTAGGCGGTCGGGTCTTACAAGGCGCTTACAGGCGCCGCCTAGCGACTGGCGCCACCTAGGCGACTGGCGCTCTCAAATCGATTAGGTTGTTTTTTTTCTTTTTCTTAGATATTTGGCATATTACATATATAACTTTTGACATAATTAAAAATACACTTAACCTAAAAAAACTCAAGCAAAGATGCCTCCTTTCTAGTCGTTCTTTCTCCCTCTCATTCTCTGTTCTTCCCTCTCATTCCTACTCAAAGCATGATATTGTTGGAGTTGGAGACTTGGGGAATAATGATGATGAGATTGAGGATTGAACTTGAGAGTTGAGACTTGAGAGTATTGACTATTGAGTGTTGAGTTGAGTGTTGAGCATGACATTGATTTCAGACTTTGGGTTTTGGATACTACGTTTCATTGATCTTTTGACACAATTTACAAGTTTTTACTTGATTTTTATGTTTTATGATCATAGGATGTAAAATTTAAATAAGATAAGTATTAATTTTTCAAATTAAAAAAAAAAAAAAAAAAAAACGCTCTGGCGCTGGCGCCTGGCGCCGCTTAGCGCTTTAGCGCTAGGCGCCCCTTGAGCGCACCGTCATCGCCTAGCGAGTTTTAGAACACTGTCAATAACCATTCCCAGACTCATGTTGAACGCATACCCGAGATGGCAGTATTTCAAGTAAATTGAATTCTATTTGCATTCGAGGGCCTTCTAAGAATTTTTTTAGTATCATCATCGATTCTAAAGGCTTGCTAAAGGAAGGAACCAAAGAAAAAACGAATTCCTGATTCAGCAAGACTGCAAGTGTAGCGGTAGTCTAGGCAAAGCTACCCAAATTGGAACACAATCGATGGCTCTTTGTCAAACTGGAATTGTGGAGTCCACTTTAAAATTCTCATTGGTTTGCTATACACATTCCAAATCGGCTTAGAGAATAACCGCACATAATCTTCAGACAAAGAAAATCGGAAAACAACATGTTTTTTATCCAAAAAAACCGTCAAGAACATCACCGGTAAAATTCTGAATAGATATAAAATTTTCGAATCATATCCGTACTTGGTTACCCCTGAGAAAACTTACCGACTAGAGTGTCTTCAAATCGTGCTGCTAGAGAAGTTACATTTTCCTTAGGGATTATGATTGATGGTTCCCCTTTGAAAGTTCCATGCCATAGAGAAGGGAGTGAAACGCCGAGGAGCTTTGATTGCTGGGGTTCGCCCCGAGCTGAGATCGCCATGGATTCGGGAAAAGCAGCGGGAAGGTGTGTTTTCGATTACTTAAATTGATTCTGAAAAAGTGATTTTATATGGATAGTGTCTAGAGTGACATCTCATCTATATTTTTTGACTTTGGTATTGATAGTGTCTTTTGTTTGTTCCATTGCAGTTGCTTTGCAATGGCAATGTGATGAGAAGATACAATATATCTTAAATATTGGAGCTTAGAAATTTGTTGATCCCTTGGCTGACGAATGCTGTGTGATGATTGCTAAACAACGTCGTTTAGCCCGTATTGGTTATCGTCTCAAATATGGTTAGTCATTATGACGGTATGATTCCACACTTTTCGTATATATGGTAACGTAATCGTAACACTCTCCATCTTCATCTGTTTCCACCGCTTCGTGTTCTGTTTGTACAGTGAAGCTATGCCGCTTGAGAATATGTCGGTTCCTTCTGTTGATTATACGTGTGTATATATATCAGCCTATTCGGATTTCTGGTGTTTGCACTAGTACATATTATCAGATTTCTTCATCTTTCTAGCTTGTGAGTTATCCGATTTCATTGCATACACTCTTCTTCTTTTATGCGAGTTATTAAATTCTTTTCCGTGGGTGTATAGCCTCACCAATTAATTGATTTTGTGGTTTTTTCCAATCTCATTTATCCCGCACCGGTATACTTCTATTTCCACAATATATTTTTGCTGTTTGGTTAGGGTAAATGGCCATTCTCTTCTAACCATCAATATAATCATGACCTTTGATTTGTATTTTGAAGAGTTACTAGCTTGTTTTTGCATTTGAAAATTAGAAATAATAACCTTTTTCTTTTGCTTTTAATATGAAACCGGCTAGAATAGGGTTTCTTGAAATGACGAAAATATCCTTATTAAAAATAGGGTTTTGTCCTTACAAGAATTTTCGGGGTTTTGACGGCGGAATTTCTCATAAGGCAGTGGAGACCGGAGACATAATTGTACTCACTTTTAGCCGCTACAAGTTGTTTCAAATTTTTGAAACCCTATGATGAACTCAATGTCTGCAGCAGAAAGTTCCATCCATTCATTGCCGGAGGACTTGATTCTGGAAGTATTCCTACGTCTACCAAGGAAGTCTCTCGTCCGTTCCAAATGCGTATCGAAAGGACTGCTTAATTTGATGGACCGCCAGACATTCAAGAAACGCTATGATGTTTTTCACAATTCTGTTTCCGATTTCGCTGTCATGTGCATTGAATGCCGTTGTCGGGTGTTTTCGATGGGCTTTCACTTGCCGGATAATCCCGATTCTTCTAATGAAAAAGAAGTCAACATTCCCATCAATGGTTTTTACTCTTTCTTTGTAGGTTGTTGCAAAGGAATCGTCTGCTCGATGGTTTCACCAAATATATTGTTTATGGCTGAACCGACAGCTGAGAACTATATTTTGTTTAATCTGTTTAATGAAACTTTCAAGAAAGTTGAAGGGTACAACTCTGAACCCCTTAATTGTGACTTCACAGTCGGTTTTGGCTATGATTGTGTTACAGATGACTATAAAATTGTAAGGTTTCAACCCAGTGATGTTCCATATGTGTGTGTTTATAGCATGAGAAGAGATTCATGGAGACAAGTCATTGTGGAATTTAGTCCTGGTCGCACTCATGACCACAAAGGAATTTGTGTTGATGGTGCAATACACTGGTTATGGAAAGAGGATTTGAAGGTTTTTAGTAGTATTGCTGCATTCGATCTTGAAACCGAATCCATGAGATCAGTCCCGTTGCCTAAGGTCGAGCCAGGACCAAATTGGATTTTAAAGAATTTCGGTGGTCGTTTATGTGTTTGTGTTACGTCCCCTAATGATTGTAGTACTGTTTTTTGGGTGATGGAGGAGTATGGAGTTTCGACCTCATGGTCTCCATTATTCAATATTGAAGAAATGATTGAAGTCTTTGGGTATTTTCCAACTTGGGACAATGCACGCTTGCTTTGTTTTGGATTAGGCTCGAGATCATGGTTGTGGTTGAACACCCAAGACGGTTCTAAAAAGAATATTCAGATTCAGATGATGCCGCGCCTAGGATATCTGACCTGGTATGAAATTGAATCATGGATTTGTGTTAAGAGTCCACTTAGACTTGGATGTTCCCGATTAGTTTTGCAAAATGACTAGATCGAATAGATTCCATTGACATAGCGCTTTGGTGGATTTTCGTCAAAATGATTCAGACTATTTTTTTCTTCCCGGCATCCTCATATCATATCAGTATCAAGTTTCCCATGTCTCTACCTTGATAGCGACCCCGTCAACCCAAGCTTCATTCAAGTTCAGTCCCTTCTTCTCGATCCTGTCATTCACTGTATTTGTTTTAGAAACGTTTTTGCTTTACAAATGATCTTTTTGATAAACATGAATGGACTAAATAACAATTCCTGTTTGCTTTTTTATCATCAAAATACTTGAAAAGGTAATCTCCTTAGACCTTTTTCATTGGCCTCTTGCTCATATATCGAGAGTTTCGGATCGGATGGGCGTGTGCTGATATGTATTTTTAGGCTTAATGTATTTTGGCTAAATTTTGTTTGGGCTCCTTCTTACTGTGATTGGGCATTAGTTGCTACTATTTGATTTCTAGACAATTTGGTGGTATGCATTGAGGCCTTTAGCTTGATATGAAATTGCCTTTTTTGTTTGAATTCTTTACTTTCTGTGCTGAATAGGTATGCCTACCTTTATGATTAAAGCATTTTTCTAAGCATAATTTCGCGTCGAACTGAGCCACGTGGAAGTTAAAGTAGGTACTATGTAGTCAAAAATGTACTTCTCAAGGTTCACCATTTGTACAGGAGTCCTGTCGTCTGGCAGGGTATAAGTACTCGGATTCCATTTTCCGAGTTCTCGAGTTTGAGCTTTGATATAAGCTATAAGATGCCGTTTTTCTTCGATTTTGCGCATACTTTAGCCATCAACTTTGTCATTAGCTTACCCCATATTTGTTTTTGCCGGAAACGAAAGGAGGGGGTGGGGAATCGAATCCGGGTCACCAACCACCGGAGCCTGGGTATTAATTAATGAAGTCTTTGTAATATATATGTCTCTTAAGACAAAGTGCATATTAACATTATTCATTTTTCACATAAATCAATGATGTAAAAATCATGTTGTGGTACCTCGTTGTTTTTGAGTGGTTTTGGCATAAGAAATTGATTCCCGGTAAACCGGCTTCGAAATTAGTGCCTTTGAGGAGTATAACTGACGTCCACACATTAAGTGATTACAAAACAGAATCAGAGAAATTGTTATTATCTCACACACAAATCTATCTGCTGTCCTTTTTACATTAAATATGTTGCACACACTTTCATAGGTGTACCGTGTACACAATAAGACATTACCAAAACTATCCTTAAATAACAAAATATAAAACAATCAATTATTTAACTCCCCCTCTCAAGCTAAATGTCCCAGGCAACACATTTAGTTTGCTTCTGAAATTATTGAACTGATTCACAGGCAAGGCCTTAGCAAACACATCCGCTATTTGTGATTCTGAAGGGATATAACTCACAGCCAACTCTTTGTTCATGATCTTGTCTCTGATGAAGTGTACATCCACCTCAATGTGCTTGGTCCTGGCATGATAGACAGGATTCTGAGCCAAGGAACCAGCACCTAAACTATCACACCAAGCCACTGGTGTTCTATGCATCTTGACTTTCATCTCCTTCAGAAGTTGTCCAATCCATGCTAATTCTGTAGATAAATTTGCGAAGACACTGTACTCAGTTTCAGACTTGATCTCTAGACACCACCGATTGTTTCTTAGAGCACCATGAAACTAGAGATGATCCAAGGTAGACCACATTACCACTCGTGATGATTTCTGTCCGGCGGAAACATGCCCAATCAAGATCGAGAAAAACCTTGTAAGGATACAACACCACTTACCTGGAAAGAATAGTCAGTAATGTAAAGTTCCTTAACATATCTCGGGAGTTTTTTCAATCTTTGTCGATGATCTGAGTAGGAGCTTGCATGAAGCGGCTTAGATAATTCTTTGAATATGATATATCTGGTCTAGTAGAGGTAAGAAATTGCAAACCTCCAATAGCACTCCTATATATAAGAGGATTTTCCATCAACTCACCTTGATTAGGACTCAGATGATTACCAACAGACATAGGAATATTGCAAGGCTTAATGTTCTCCATATTCAATCTTTTTAGAAGTTGGCCTGCATAATGCTCTTGTGAAATTATTAGTCCTTCAGAGTTTCTATAAGCCTGCATTCCCAAGAAATGTGATATAGGTCCCAAGTCTTTTAAGGCAAATCTGGAATGCAACATCTGTATGAACTTCTGTATTAGAACATCAGAGCTTCCTGTCACCAAGATATCATCAACATAGATTAAGACATACAACAAATGTAAATCAGTCTGCATAACAAACAAGGAGTTGTCAGCCCTGGACTGAGTAAAACCCCACTGGATCGGAGCATCTGAGACCTAATTGCACTGAACCAAGCTCTTGGGGCTTGCTTGAGCCCATACAAGGCTTTATTAAGTCTGCAAACATACTGGGGTCTAGCAGTATCTTCAAATCCCTCTGGTTGTGGCATAAAGATTGCTTCACTAATTGGACCATTCAGAAAGGCATTATTGATGTCTACTTGTCTAATGGACCACTTGAACATTACAGCAATTGTTAGAACAATTCTGATTGTGGAAGCTTTAGCAACTGGACTGAATGTCTCAGTAAAATCCACACCATAAGTTTGCAAGTACCCTTTGGCCACAAGTCTTGCCTTATGCTTCAACACTGATCCATCAGGCTTCAATTTGAGCTTGAAAACCCATCTGTTTCCAACCATATTTTGTCCTGGTTCAGCAGGTACTAAATCCCATGTGTGATTCTGCTGGAGAGCCTGAAATTCCTCAATCATAGCCTGCTTCCACTGAGGATTACTTAGAGCATCAGACACTTTAACAGGTTTAGTTAGATGAGCAGGAGTATTGGATTTGGTGATGGAAGAATGGTAGGCTTTGGGTTTATAGATCCCACTTTTGGATCTAGTTTGCATATGATGGCCAAGAGTTCAGGAGGTGTCACTTGTTGTTCCACACTATTAAGCATAACTTTGAATGTAGGTGAACATGTCATAGCAAACTGGGCTTAAAAATAAAAAATGAATAGCCGAGGATTGAAAGCGTATAGATGAAATATCGGGATGAAATTGTAACATTTGTGAAACAAAAACTGACGACTCGGACTAGTTGGTTCCGGATACATGAGACTTGGGAAAAAAATAAATTGACAACTAAATGTGTCTGTTGTATCTGACTTTTATCCCGTTTAAGTTTACTGTACTGCACCTTTAATTTGTTGTCGTTGTTGTTTTTTAAATTTTTTTTTTATTGCCCCTTTCTCATTTCTGAATATGAACAATCTTATTCATCTAAATAAAGTAAAGTCTATCATGCACGAATCAAACGTGTGGATGTTGACTACTCTTTCCGTTTCTATTTAACTGTTGGAGTTGTCAAAAACACAAATATTAAAGAGAGTGATTAATGATTTGATTTAACATCAAAATGACAACATCACCCTTTGAGCAACTTTATGTGAAATCGAATCCACCGGATAATTCATCCTTTCATGAAAAAGATGTACCGATGCAGGCTGCGGCTATGATGATCCTCTTGCCTGGGCAAGCCAAAAATACTCTTACAATCATTCCTCAATGAAGCTCGATCGTGGAAGCTGCAGAGGAGCGAACTCCTCCGACTTTTTCAGGCATTTAAAATCATTGCTAGTGATAATAAACCGAATATCCTTTTTCTCATGGAGACAAAAGTCCAAAGTAATAAAGCGGACCGCATTCTTAGACGATTTAATTTACCCATTTAACGGCGTGTGGAAGCGAGAGGATTGATGGAGGCTTGTGGGTTTTACGGGATATATCTTCTATCGACTTACGTCTTTTGCTTGCAACCGATCAATGTATTATCATGGTGCCGTGAAAGGTAGTATTCTTTGAATTTGTCATTATTTTTACCTATGCTTCTCCTACCCCTTGCTGTTCGGGAAGATCTTTGGGAATTGCTAGATTATATTTTCTCCTCTTTTCACCGCCTATATCGTCATTGGTGACCTAAACCAAGTCATCCATCCTATTGATAAAAGAGGTGGTAGACACATTATGGGGCTTCATTAATGATCTTCGGGAACTTGTTGAACATGTGGATCTAATTGAATTACCGTTTCATGGGCCTCGTTTTACTTGGACTAGCTCATATACAAAGTACGCATGCTATTGAACACAAGATGGACCAGGCCCTCTGCGCGCGGCGAGATGGTTGTGTCGGTTTCCGGGCTCAAATGTTTACCATCTCCCACGGGTCCACTCTGATCATTGTCCGATTATGCTTGATGTGGAGCCTCCTAGTGACAACTTAACCGTGGCTAAACCTTTCCGGTTCCAAGCTTGCTGGTTAAAACACAGTGCTTTCCCTGTTTTCCTCTCAAATAATTGGACGGTGGTGGGCGACGACATTCAAGAAACCTCGAACTCCTCGCTCTAAAATTGAATGATTGGAATAAACAGTGTTTGGTAATTTATTTTACCGAAAAATAGATGCAAAAAGCGGTGCGGGTGTACTGACTCTCACTCTCAAAGCTCCTCGAATTTCTTGACCAAGTTGAATTCGAACTTATGCAAGAATATGATGATATATTGGCGCAAGAAGAAATTTATTGGTTTCAAAAATCACGATTAGATTGGATTGAAGACGGGGAACGTAATACACGCTACTTCCACACATCCACTCGGCGTAAAAGAGGTAAAAATAATATCATGTTCTTAAAGGATGCCCTGGTACTTGGGTGAATGATAGTGAGATCCTTCCGCAACATGGTACGACAATTTTTATTACTCTCTCACACGGTGAGGAGCCGGTCCTCCCTTTCCGCAAGGACTTTTACTCCTCTCATAAACCATGCAGATAAACGCTTGTTAAATCGGCCGGTAAGTATTGGAGAAGTCCGGGCAGCTATCTTTCAAATGGGAGCGTATAAATCACCGGGACCAGACGGTTTTCCCCCCATCTTCTACCAGAAAAATTGGGATACCGTTGGGCCTTCTCTTACGGGGTGGATCATTAATTCTTTTCACGAGAAACGGTTCCCTACTGCTATGAATCGTACTTTTATTGCCTTGATCCCGAAAGTAAATCCTCCGGAAGCGGTGTCACAACTTCGGCCCATCGCTCTAGCGAATGTCACGGTCAAAACCATTACAAAAATCATAGCTAATCGTCTGCGGTTGATCATCGATAAAATCATTGATAATAGCCAGAGTGCATTTATCCCTGGGAGACAAACATCAGATAATATTATAGTCACTCAGGAGGTCTTGCACACTATGCGGAGGAAAACGGGGAGCAAATGGATCATGATTTTAAAAATCAACCTTGAAAAAGCCTACGACAGAGTCAATTGGTCTTTCCTTCGAATTTCTTATTATTGTTGGCTTTGACGATAGCATCATTGAGGCGATCATGTTCTCCTCTCTAGCACTTCCTTGGAAATTCTGGAATGATGACCCTCTTCAAGGCTTCCGACCTCTTCGTGGCTTGAAACAAGGCGACCCACTTGCACCATATCTCTTTGTCCTTGTTATGCAGATTCTGAGCTGCCTTATAAATGAGTCGATCAATGCAAGGAGATGGAAACCGATTGCGCTTTCTCGAGGTGGACCTAAGATATCACACCTTTTCTTTGCAGATGATTTACTCCTCTTTGCATAAGCTAATCCGAATCAAGCTCGGGAGATAGCCCGTATTCTATCCTATTTTTGTGGCGTTTCAGGGCAAAAAATCAGCACTTCAAAGTCGAAGTTTACAACTTCTCTAATACAAGTCCGCAAAATGTTGAAGCTATTGCGGGGAACTAAATATGGCACATACTACCAATCTTGAAAAGTATCTGGGGTCCCTTACACCACGGGCGTGTCAAGAAGGAAGACTTTCAAAATGCGATAGATAGGGCGGTCGAAACTTCAACCGTGGAAAGCCACCACCCTTTCTACAGAAGTGGTCGATCTATTCTAACGCAATCGGTTCTTACCACGACACCCTACTACCACATGCGCAGATCGACGCCTACCGGTCTCCGTTACGAACGAGACAAACTAGCTCGCTCTTTTTTCCGGGGCCACGATGAGGATAAAAGAGGACTACATCTAATTGCTTGGAAAGACATTTATCAGCCAAAACTCCTGGAGGCCTCGGTATTCGATCGGCCCACGGGATGAATAATGCACTTCTTGCGAAACTTGTATGGCAGCTCTTAACCGAACAAGGAAAACTTTGGGTGCAAATTCTAAAGCGAAAGTATGGCTCTCCTTTCGTCACACCTAAACAAATAGCTCATTCATCTGGCGCAACATCTGCTCCATTGCGGACTCTATTCGCGACTTAATTAATACTAATGACGAAGGCCGCATCACTTGGACCCCAACAGCTTCAGGTAAATTCTCTGTAAAATCGGCATACTTCACCCTCCAACAGATCTCTAGAGAGGCCGTACATTCTAGCCATGTTTGGAAACATATTTGGTCGATTAAAGGCCCCCTTCGCGGCAACCTTTTTCTTTGGCAAGCTCAACGAAACGCCCTCCCTACGGCAGATCTTCTATCTTCACGTCACATCATTAATGATGGGACATGTAGCATGTGTGGCACGTCCTTAGAAACCTTGATCCATGCGCTACGAGATTGTTATTGGGTCAAGAATATGTGGAAGCAAGTAATTCATCAACATTGTTGGCATCAATTTAATTCAGTCCCAGATATAGCTTCTTGGATCGATCGATGCCTAAGCGAGAACATGTACGAACATGATAATATTCGATTTTGGAGATTTCTTTCTGACAAGCTCGTCCACGGAGTTTGGTATTGGAGAAACCAAGAGATACACGGAAGCGATGCACGTCGACCACCAAAGATGGTTTTCATATCCGAAGCAATTCATAAAGCCCGGGAGCTTAGACTAGCATGGCCGTAGTGTTGCTTTATTTGTTAATATTGTGTAAATTCTTTGCGATGTAAAGCTTGTACTCTTTAAGTTTTTTAATAAAATATCCTGTTTCGAAAAAAAAAAAAAAAAAAAAAAAAAAAAAAAAAAAAAAGTAGTTGGCATTTTGCATGGAATGTGAGTTAGAGTCCCACAAAATAAAATAAAAAGGTGGAGTATTAGCATAGATGAGCTGAGTAGGATTTGAAGTTCATACTGATGGGGGATGTTGAAAGGTATGTAAATAACAAGTTTTCTTTCTCATGTATTTGTGAGGCAGAATCGTGCATTAAATATTTTATTTTAGAGTAATGATGTTGTAAATTTCTATTGATTCTATTTGTTTTGTATTATATTAACTTGGTTCTAGTTAGAGTCATGAAATATATACATACTGCAATTGAAAATAGCTAGACCACATACTGCAATTGAATACTCTTAAAGTTGTTTCTAGGTGAAATTTTAAAATACAACCGTTGTAGGAAGGTTTTACCAAGTGTCATACATTACAATCATTCATTTCTAACCTCTCACACACGATAAAAATGTATTATGTGAAAGAGAGTAAAAATGAGAGGCTCTAATGTATGCCATTTGGTATAACCTTCCTACAACCGTTGCATCATAAAATCTCTCTGTTCGTGGTCTTTTAATAAAGAACCGTGACTAGGAATTCGTTTTATGTCATTCACGGGTTTGTTAAATTTTTTCTGGAAACAAGAGTAATATAATTAAAGGAAGATTTTTTTTTGGTTTCATTACTATAATTTATGTTACTTCTGGAAAAAAATATTTAATATATATAGACACGTAAGTAAGTATAGCATAATAATAAAATATAGTTGGTTTATACAACTTTTTGTTGAGCTGTAATTATTTACTTATTAAGGTTTATAAATGGGGAAATTTTTAGGTAGTGTGTGCACTCACGCAGAAAGACATGCATCTTCGTAAGCGTAATCGTAACCACGGGATCGATTATGAATTGTTTATGTGGGGTGTAGTTACGATCCCGTAGGCTCGATTGTCTTGCGTAGTGCTGCACTTCACGTGAGTGCACACACTACCTAAAAATTTCCCTTATAAATGGGTAATACTTATTTTCGACTAAACATTGATAATTTAAACATGAACATAGATCGAACCTAACTGCGAAAATTGTATATAGACTATATGCCTAGACCCATCCATGGTAGAATATATTTAAAATTTGAACAAATTTGGGGGGCAATAGAATTTGCGCGTAGAAATTATAATCTTCAGTTCTTTCGTATCAATAATAGCAAGTCTATGTTATTAGGCTTGGATTATGGAGCTTGAAAGTCTCGAGAAATTTTGATGGTGCCAGGTGAGTTCTTATTTTGGTAAAAGCCAAAATGTGTTTTTATCTAAGTATTTTAATTGAATATATATATTATCAATATATATACATATGTAATATATATTTTGTTAAAAAGGATTCAAGAAATCTTCTCACTTTAAAGGTATTAACGTGATGAAACGAATATTGTGCAAATGTCATTGCATGTCCCATCTTTGTGACATGGTACCGTACTATCTGTTTCGTGCGGTATGGTATATCGTACTCATACCCCTTCCCCGCCCGGCGCGTAATCGCTTGATCACGCTTGCTCGCTTGCTTGATGGGCCCGCTGAGGGTTTCACAGTCAGGTTAGCTGCGCGTCGGGCCTGTGACCGCGGTTGTGGGACCTGAGGCAAGTGGACTCTCCGGAAGCCCCAGGAGATTGGGTGTCGGAAGGACGGATTCCACTATAAAAATTACTTGTTGTAGATATAAGGTGCGTGAAATGGGAGTCATAAGGTAGAGACTATCGTATCAGCTGTATCGATGTCTAGTAAAGGAACTTGAAGAATTGACGGACTTGCCTGTACTTGCTTGACTGGTAAATAGTGCACAAATGATCTTGAACAAGTAAACTTTTGCTTATATAAATCAATGAATCTTTCAAAATGTGAAAAGATTAATCCATTCGTGATTTTGAGACTTCTTAAAACATGTATATAATAAAGTTGTTTTTAAATGTAACACTCTCACACACTATTCATCTGGCCTTTTCTTTGTCGACGACTCTCTTTTCTTTTCCTTTTGTTCTTTTGTTCGTGTTGTTTTTCTTTTCTTTTATAAATAAACCAGGTAGTGCATCCAGAGAAAGAAAGAAAGATGACCGACGAGATTGGTTAAAAGGATAATATTCATGGCACGAGATGACGAGGATCGAACTATGCACTTTCTTTAGCTAGTTAAAGTTATGGTATTCCTAAATGTTGTAATTTCTTTAATAAATCAATAATGTAGGAATGTACATTTACTTGCTGATCAAGAAACATTGGGGTTTTTAGGGAAGTATTTGCGATAACATCGCAGTCTGCTCCTAGAATGATCCTAGTGGACCTAGGGGTCGGGAGTGGGCCGTTACAGAGGAAGTAGTATAAATGTTTGGGTAATGAAGGAGTATGGAGTTGCGACTTCATGGACTCCATTATTCAATATTCAGAATGAGATCAACCGCATCATTGGGCATTTTCCAATGTGGGATGATGCTTGATTGCTTTGTTTGGGATCAGACTCGAGATCATGGTTGTGGTTGAACACCCAAAACGGCACCAAGGAGAACATACAGATTCATAAGCTGCCACACCAGCAAGGATACTATGGAGGAATTCGATCATGGGTTTGTGTTAGGAGCCCACTTAGACTTCATGTGCTGTGATGATTTGTGTACAACATTTGATTCATTAATGCAACAGACTGAGAGAGACATACTTACATATTGTTTGAGGTCTTTTTTTTCCCTTTAAAATACGTCGTTTTGTTGATAATGTCAAAAAACAAACACTAGTACTTGATAATCATTTAATTCTAGTATATGAGAGAATCCTTGTTCGGGTTTGACCCACACAGGTGTGTGGGTTATTTGTATGTACTTTGTAATTTCGTCTCTGTAAAAGAAAAAAAAGAAATTTCATTATTTACAATAAAATTTAAATATTTCTTACCTCTTTTTAATTATTCTAAAACATTTCAAAGTGTTGGAAAAATTTCAAAACATTTGCGAGGTTGACATAGATTATGCAACCGTGGGACGACATGTCCACCGTCAGATTTGAAGGAATGCTTTTAATTAAAAGAGCATATTATGAGGTCCTCTTATTTCTTTTGTATCCATGTCAACTTCTATACTATTTAATGAAAGTGTCCTCCTAAGGTGCATTGACAAAGAAGACTTGGACAAAGCTCCAATAGTTGCCCCAAGTCTAGTTAATTCCCTAACTCACACCCTTTCAAAGCTTTTACCATTATACTTCTCTTATTTCCTGTATTTTATGAACACAGATGTAGATATGAACACAGATGTAGATGATGCATGTAATTTAAATAGGAGTCGTTCACAATTAGCATAATTTGAAATATATAAGGAATCAGAAGAAGAACATCATAGCAATGAATCAAAGGCAAAGGAGAATAACTATAAAAAAAAAAAGGAAAAAAAATACAAAAGATTTTTACAAGTAACACACGCCATGTTAGCACCTTGTGGAACCCAAGTTGTGCCCCAATCATTGCTGCATATATAGAAAAATGGAAGTGCCCAAGTTGTGCCCCTGCAGCTAGTTGCATCAAATTTTGAAACTGTAATGGAAGATGAGTTTTTCGATTTGGAAATATTCAACCTAACCCTCAACCATCGCCGAATCGGGCGTTCAAGCTCAGCCGCCGCCCAATGCTCACACTGACGATCAACCCATAGCTTCCGACGCTCACGTACAACTCCCTCAACTTCAGCCGTAAAACCCGATCCTCAGCCTCAACCCCGGTAGGGGTTTCGCCGCCATCCTCCTTATGAGGAGAATTACTGTGTCACATGCATTAAACACTTCAATTCGCCCAATGCGCTCCGGAGTCATAATGAAGACAAGCACGACAAGGAGAAGCCGGTTGAGTGCGTAGTCTGCCTTAACAAGTTCAAAGCTGAAGTTGAAATAGAGATACATCGACGGTGAGGTTTATTTATTTACTTTCTTCATTTCATTTTTCCATTATGTAGTAATCTGAAACAACTACAAGAAAAACTATTTTTGGTAGCGCGCAAAATAGCTATTGGCAGCGCGCATTGCATGCTGCACAATTCAAAGCCGCCAAAATTTGAAGGTCATCAGTAGCATGCAGTTGTGCGCTGCGGATACTATTATTAGCAGCTTGCATAGCGTGCCGCTGATGCTGACATTGGCAGTCTATATTGCGTGCCGCTAAAACAATAGATATATTAAAAGCGTCATGCATTTGCATGCTGCAATATCAATAGATTTGTTAATAGCAACGCACATATGCGTGCTGCGAATTAGTTTATCATCTAAAAAATAATTATATTTACCCAATACAAATTCAATTCCCACCTATATCAAACCAAAACAATTCACATAATACAGAACCACCGTACTGAATTTTTGAATAATACACAACTAAATAACAAATTTACTAATTCAACCCACCAAAATGGAAATTCAAATCCAACACATTGAAAGAACTTAGACAAAACATTAAAACACAAATTTGTTTCATCATATCAAGTTCCTACTACATTCAACATATTGAAATAACTATGACAATACAATTAAAAAGAACAATGTGCCTCCACAAAAATATCTCATGTTCATGACCAGTTGTATGGAAGCCTATACCCTTTGCAGTCCTTAATTTGAATGAAAGTGAAACATCAAAGCACCTATATGAATTGAGCTCCTGATCAAATAAAGAATATATGTGGTTGAAATTCCAATAAGTTTACATATGTACTTTGGCAGCATGACAGAATAAACATTAGTTCTAAAACAATTTTCACTTCTATTTGTAAAATTACATAAGCTAGACGAGTTCTTCATTGCTTACTTACCGTAACACAAAAAAAGGAGTCAGGCCTGCATTTTGTTCTTGTGTGATTGCTTCCATGAGCAATATAGAAGGATTTGGCTTTAGTGGCCTAAAGCCATCTAGATGGATTCCAACAATCTGCCCACAAGTTAAATAAAATTTCAATTAAATGCGTGAATTGCAGGTTGAAAAAAGAATGATATACCTAATATCAATGGATTCTTGAAGTGACATATATGTATGATTCAGAGGCTCCAATCTGTCAATTCTTGAACGTTCCAACTTGTAATTTAGAGGTTGTTACCATCTTTCGGTAAGTAACCTTGATAGAGACATCAAAAAAAGATAAATTGATACAATACAAATAAAAAAAATTGAGGATCAAAACAAAAACAAATATTTTCCCTTACTCTGGATAAAATGCTGAAGAAGGTAGATGAAGAAAAATCGACAATGACGGCGCCGAGAATTGCAACGTACCTGCAAGGTCCATAAAAATAACATTCAAGCAATTGATTCCAAATTTAATAGCCTTTTTTTGAGAAGTTAGCAATTTCTTCTCATTGAATAAGGTTAATAGAAGCTTACAAACTTAAATGTTTCAGTTTTTGCGTTTCAGAGAATATAAAACCTTTCTTCATATACAACATACAAATGGCACTATTATACAATGATTAAATGACGTATACCATCTAAAGCGAAAAAAGCTTTTATTTTTCTAAAGCATCTTGTGCTAAACAGATGAGAAAACTTCAATGATTTTCATCCCCTTGAAGTGAATGGATTATAATACATTCATGTTATCACACAACATCCAAGTGTCTGCTACTGCTACAGCCCTCCACTGCAGTTGTAGCCACACTTTTCTTGTGTCCTTTCATTTCTAGCAGATCTTTGTTCAATGCTGCTACTAGCTACATGCTCAAAAAAATTATCCTCTAGCATCATGCTTCATAGTAACAGATGGATCTTGCTCACCAACAAGGCCAATCGCTTGGGAAGGTATTCCATCCACTTGCTATAAGGAGGAACATCCTTTAGAACAAGAGAACCAATAGCTACCATAGCTCCTTCACCCTATTGAAAATTCCAAAAAACAAAAAGACATAGTAATATAAAAAAAATAGGAGCAGAGAGTTATGGTGCCACTGGAAAGTTATTTAAAACGGGAAACACAAATAAATTCAGGGTTGGGGTTTCCATTGAACCACATGAAAGATGAGGTTATTAATTCGTTTTTAATGGGCAGGGAGCGAATTTCGCAAGTAATTGATTTTTTTTAATTGCAAACATATATTTCCATTGATAAATATGCAAAATAAGGAGATGAACACTCTCCCTCTCTCTCAGCCATTTATTCTAAATTCACATTGTAGAAGAATCCCTGCATCATTCATCATTAGCCACTACCAACCGACTCTCTCTAATTTGTGTCCATGTATGCAGTTGCTGAAAATGAAATAACAAAAAATAGAACCAGGGATATTGCTAAGTGCACTACGGAAAATAATACCAGCCCAGTTACACTTGTAGCTCAATAGAAGCCTGTTGAAGAAACTAATATTTTGAACGCAATCAATAACATCTCAGATGAACAATGTACACATGAAGTCTTACCACCTGTGGCTAATAATCCCAATGAAAAACTCAATGAAAGCATACAATCAGTCGACGCAGAGGTAAGACTACTTCTTTCGGGAGACTTGTCAAACAAAATCAAAGGCACAGGCAAACACTTGGTAAGAATACACAATCACTTCCAAATCCCCCTCGATTTTGACCGTTTTAGATAAAATTTACCCAAAACAAGAATCTAAGGCTTCCTTATCCTTATTAATCTAAAGAACAATTAGAGATAGACTTTTCCCCCAAGCATATAAGCCACAAAATAGGATATCCATTTGCTACTGTTACCTCACATCTTTCAAAATCTGTGACGGAAGTCAATTTCCCCATCTAAACCCAGCCCTGCAATTGCTGAAGATGAAGGAAGATGAGATAACAGTATGTAAATTCAAGAGATCACTGCAACAATAGCAGGTCCCCAAAAAAGCTCATAGAAACAAAAACAGACCCCTCAACGTTGAAAAATGCGAATGACAAGTGCCTTGACACACATGAAATCCATCTCACAACGCTCTTGTTCAATAGCAAGGTAGCAAAGTGTTGTGCTCCTCAAAACGATAGATTAAGGAAACAAGGGGAGAGATTTCTCAACTAAAAAAAAAAAAAAATTTGATCAATTTACCTGGAGATTCTTCCGTAGGGTTAGAAATCGATCAATTCACCTTGATAGCGACCGAATTCCGTCAGGGAGCATAAACGACACAGATCAGAAACAACGGAGACCCCAAAGTTTTGAAAGACTAGGGCACTTTTTGTGGTTTTAAGAAAGAGGGAAATTCTTTTAAATTAGCGCGTTTTTTTTCTTTTTGGAAAGGAAGTAGCGGGATAATGAAGGATATACGGAAATATTGGGTTAAAAAAAATGACGGCGTGTGCACTCACGCTACGAATTATTTTTTTATCGCAGCACGAAACGGAAGCCGCAAAAAAACCTATCAGCAGCTTATTTTTATAAAACGCTGTAGTTGGTAATTGATATTAGTTATAAGCAGCGTAAAAAAAAGAGCACGTTGCAAATTCTATAATTCGCGTCAGGTTTTAAATGCACGCTGTCAAAACCAAGCTGCCAAAAGTCATTTTTCTTGTAGTATCTGAAGCGCATTTCTTATATTGTATAGCTTGAAGAACTTGAATAACTTGGATACTACTGGGTCGTGGCTGGGGCTGCTTTCTTGGATCTTTCTTGAGGTGTTTGTTTCACTTTCTGGTGTCTAATTCATTTGAAATAGGGGTTTTAGTTTTATAAGATACTGAAAAGATTGTATTTCAGGTAATAATAATTGTACCGGCATCTGTCTTGTCTACCCTTGCCTAAATAATTTTGTTTTAAATGCTTCGTATACAATAACGACACAAGGGTTTTGTAAAGAGACTATCTTTTCACACAAACGAATGTTGTTTTTACACTTACCAAGAAGCGAGAGTGGGATTCGTTTGGATTTTCCAGCACGCCGCCATTCGACCGTAAATGAGTCAGGAAAATATATACTATTACGCCGATTTATGGACAATTCACATGTGCAATAATTCGATCCGATTTGAGTGAGAATACGATCATTATCTTGATTTTATTCTAGTCGAATTTTGAATGTTTTCATACTCAATCTGGCCAGGAAAGACATTCGACTAAAATTGAGTCTGAAAAAACTTTTAATATTCTCATCTCAAATTCGATCGAGAATCAATAGTGGTCTTTCTTATATTGTTGTTGTTATCCCGACCCAATTCTAATCCGAATGTGTAGAGTATTCGGACTCAATATTGGTCGAATGATCTTTCTCGACTATGTATGAGTTTGGAAAACTTCAACATTCTATTTAAAATATGGTCGAGAATCAACCAAGTGTGGACTCTGTGGCGTATATTCGACCATATTTCAATATGGATAATCGTCATATTCGACCAATCTTTGGTCGAGAATGAACAAGTTTAAAAAAAAAAAAAAAAAAGGGCGAAATTGGAAAAAAAAAAATGCGCAGAAGTAAGATAAAAATTTGTGTAAAAAGATATTCCCTTTGTAAATACGTGTATCAATTAGATGATTGAAACGACTTGTAAATATGTGTATATATGAAATGATGCTATTAATTGTATACTTTTACCTAAATAATATTGTTTCAAATGCTTTGTATACATAATACATGCAACAATGACACAAGGGTTTTGCAAATACGTGTATCAATCTTGTTTTAGGTGATGATCCATTCGTATTATCGGTGTGTTTGTGTTAAATGATGTAGGAGTTGGTATATGATTTTGTTTAATATAATGTAAACGAGTATTTTGTCTTAAAAAAACTTAAACGATGATTTTCATTGATTCAATAATACGTACGATAGTTCTTTATATACGATATAGACAGGGGCAGCTCCAGGAATTCTGCGACACGGGTCGGGGATCGGAAGCCTCACATTGTATTACAAGTTTAAAAGCATTAATTTTAAAAATCTAAGTACGGTTATGGGTCAAGGATTAATATTTCAAAAAAATTAAGGGGTCAATATGTAGATATTAGTGTGTAAAACTTTTAAATAATGTAAATAAAAAAAAATTATTAATATTTTTGGGGGTCAATTGACCCATTACCTCGAGCTTGGCGCCGCCTCTGGATATAGAATAGGGATATAATAGTGTAAACATACGACAATATAAAACCTTAAGTTAAGGACTCCTTGCCGGCCATGTTGATGGGGCCGATCCCATCAAAATGCCACCAACGGAATCCCATGAGAATGGAACGGACCCAAGTACACCAACTTACACCCAATAGCTTTCTTATCTGGGGGTAGAGACACAATATCCAAAATATGGCTGGCTTCAAGTGCTGCTATCTCCTTGTCCATGGCTTCTTGCCACTTTGCATGTTTAATAGCCTGATTATAAGTAGCAGGTTTTGACTCTCTATCCACACACATAAAACTGTGATAGGCAGAAGATTAGTTGTCATAGACTAAAGAAGAAGTAAACAAATGAGGTGAACTTAGGCTAATCTGAGAGCATACATAATCTTGAAGATGTACATGAGGATGCCTCATTCTGTGGGGCATGCTAGACTGAGGAGAAGGGTCAACATGAGGAGGGGAATAACGTGAGGATTGTCAACAACAGCAAGTTGTTCCGGATGCCCTATATGATCATCATCAGGAAGAGGAGGGCATGGGGCTGGTAGACAAAAATCCTCCAAAGCACAAGTGGTGGACTCCACTCTAGAATGCTCAAAGGGAAAGCATTGTTCATGAAAAACCACATTTCTGGAAATAGAAAGATCTCTAGTCTAAGTCAAAAACCAAATAACCTTTGGTACTGCAAGATTGACCAAGACAAGTAGATGTTTGAAAACTTTATATATTATATCTTATATTATATTTTCGAGTAAAAAACCACCAATTACCCGTTTTTCCTAATTTACCTGACCCGGGTTTAAAAATAAACAAAAAACACAAAAAAAAAAACTGCTTAAAACTACTACTCACATTCTCTCTCTTTTTTTTATTTTTATTTCTTTTTGTTGATGGGTCTCACCAAAAAAAAAAAAACCACTACTCACATCTAACCCAAAAAAAAAAAAAAAACCACTAAAAACTATTACTCACGTTCTCTCTCTCTCTCTTTTCTTTTTTTTTTTTTTTTTTTTCTTTTGAATGGGTCTCACCTATACTCTACTCACGTTCTCTTCTAATACTGAAAAACTTCTCCATCCACGTTCTCTCATTTCCTCTCCCCCTTCGCCCCCTCCTCCCATAAATCAGCCTTGAATTTTCAACATGCAAGGGTTTTCTTTCCCCCTAATTTACCCGACCCAAACCCGGGTTTAAAAAAAAAAAAAAAAAAAAAACACAAAAAAAACCACTACTCACGTTTTCTCTCTCTCTCTCTCTTTTTTATTTTTATTTCTTTAAGTTGACGGGTCTCACAAAAAAAAAAAAAAAAGAAGAAGAAAATCACTACTCACGTCTCACCAAAAAAAAAAAAAAAAAAAAAACAAACTACTAAAACCACTACTCACGTTCTCTCTCTCTCTCTTTTTTTTTTTTTTTTTTTTTTTTTTATGGGTCTCACATATACTCTACTCACGTTCTCTTCTAATACTGAAAAACTTCTCCACCTACGTTCTCTCCTTTCCTCTCCCCCTTCGCCCCCTCCCCCCATAAATCAGCCTTGAATTTTCAACATGCGAGGGTTTTCTTTCTCCCTAATTTACCCGACCCAAACCCGGGTTTTAAAAAAATAAAAAATAAAAAACACAAAAAAAAAAAACCGCTAAAAACCACTACTCACGTTCTCTCTCTCTCTCTTTTTATTTTTATAGGTTTTTGTCCAAAAGGACAATCTAATATCTTTATTAGGCTATAAGTACATGGATGATTAGAAATGACAAAACCTAATTTACATTACCAAAATACCCTTTTCCTATATATCTATAAAATAAAAAACCCTCATTCCAAAAAAAAAAAACCAACAGCATTCATCTTCAGGGCGACGATGGTGTTCAAAACACCACAGAAGAGACCGGCGATCGGCATCAGCGTTCTAGCAATGGAGCTCGTCGGCGTCACCATCTTTTATTTGTCCGGCCATCAGAAGGCGGGGGTGAATCGTTCCTGAATCGTCGCCATGAATCGTTCAGCCATTTTATCTCCCTGAATCGTTCAGCTGCCGCCGCCGCCACCACCATCAATTATCAGTAACAAAGAAGAGGGAAGGGTGATTGGAATTGACGCATCAGTGGATGGTTAGCCGGAAGGGAAGGCTGATTTTTTTATTGAAATTGACGATTTGAACGATTGGTGCTTGGAAAAGGAGGTTTGCTGCTTGGAGAAGGAGGTTTGCTACTTGACGGTGGACGGACTGGAGGTGGTTGCACCGGCGGCCATGGTTTAGGGTTTACTAATGGATCCCGGTTTTTTTTTTTTTTTTTTTTTTGTAAATTTTTTGGGTTTAGGGTTGTTATTATTAATTTTGTAACGTTACTATATTTTTGATGTACTTTATCTATTTTATAGGTCATTACTACTCGTTTATTGGATTTACGACATTTTACGGGTTGTTACTACTTCTTTTAAAATTTATACTACTTGTTTATGGATGTTAAGACATTTTAATGTTACGGGTCATTATTCCATTCTGACATTTTACGGGCTATTACTACTTATTTTTAACAAATAAGATATTCTACTTGTTTTTAGATCACATTACTTTTCATTGGATGTTCTGACATTTTTTGAATTTTATTCTGACATTTTACGGTTTTATTACTTATTTTTTTAACAAATAAAATTTATTCATTACTTGTTTTTAGGTAATTACATTACTTTTCATTGGATGTTACTGACATTTTAAATTTATTCTTTACTTGTTTTCGATCGTTCTTATTTGTAGAAGGGTCAAAAGTAACAAGGGGTATTTTTGTCCAAATATTTTGTTTTTGTGTCTATAACAATTTGAAAAATAAAATGTCTCGCACCATTTTATATGTTTTTGTCGCTATATTTCTTCCCCTTATTTTTATTTCTTTAAGTTGACGGGTCTCACAAAAAAAAGCCAAAAAAAAAAAAAAAAAAACCACTACTCACGTCTCACCAAAAAAAAAAAATTCAAAAACAAAAACAAACTACTAAAAACCACTACTCACGTTCTCTCTCTCTATCCCTCTTTTTTTTTTTTTTTTTATTTTTTTTATGGGTCTCACCTATACTCTACTCACGTTCTTTTCTAATACTGAAAAACTTCTCCACCCACGTTCTCTCCTTTCTTCTCCCCCTTCGCCCCCTCCCCCATAAATCAGCCCTGAATTTTCAACTCAATTAACATCACCATGCGAGGGTTTTCTTTCCCCCTTTTTTCCACTACCGATTATCCAGGTCAAGTGGTTCAGCGAGTACAATGGCTATGGTTTCATCACTCTTGACGAAGGTGGTGACGATCTCTTTGTTCATCACTCCGGTACTAAGGGAAGTTGGGGTTAGGTATTACTTTGTCCCCCTTTTATTTATTGCAGTTCACAGGTTTGAAGGGACATGTTTGTACATTGATACACTATTTCAGGCAGAGTCTCATTTTCAAGTTTCAACACTGCAATTTCTTGCCCAAATCAAGGTGCAGTGGCAAATGATGATCGGCTGATGGTGAATTTGAGCAAATGTGTGACTTTATAAGGTGAATGCTTTTGCTGCTTGACATGACTTTTGATTTATCCTTGCAGAGTTTCAATATTCATAAATTTTTCCTGCAACACATATGCAAATTCATTTGAAGCAGCTCAAGTGCCATGAGGTCATCGATCAAGCGATGTCCGGCACCGAGAAGACTTCTTTAAATTAAGGTTACCATGACCCTTTTATCTTAAATCTCCTGCCCTCTTCCTCCTTAATCATTACTCTTTTTTTTTTTTTTTTTTTTTTTACAGATTTTCTATTTAATTGTCCAATCATTTTGTAAGTTCAAGATATTCTGATAAGCAATAGGGGAGGGAAGTTGGTTTCCAAGATAATCATGCTGTTTTTTTGTTTTAAAATTTTGAGTTACTGACCATCATTGGAAAATGAGCATTTAGGAAGGTATGACTCATCTATGCCAGCCTTATTTTTTTCTACAGCTGACAAGATTGGCGGTGTTACTCATTTTAATATGTTAAACAAATGGTTGTAAATGCGGGTTTTGGGATTTGATTGTTTAAACTTTAATGGTCGAAGTTGGCCAAGAGATCCATGGAGAAGAAACCCAAAGAGGAGATAAGAAGATAAATGCGCATCGTTGATCATTTCAAGTATTTTAAACGTCGCTCTTAAGGTCACAGTTTTCTCCGTCATTCTTAAATAGTGTGATTCATTGCTTTGTGTTAGTAATTGAAAATTCTTTGGTGATGAATTCATTTCTTACTCACAATCTCGGCAAGCTCAAAAATCCTGTTTTTATTGTTACATACTTGAATTATTCTGCTCTTCCTAAATCCCATATGAGAATCAGCACAAAATCAAGAATTTTCGGCTTCTACAACTGTTGTTGAAGACACTTCCCCCACACCCCAAAAATAGGTTTTCCCTTTTCATTTTTGTTTATGCATGCAAATATTCATTTAGCTAATGATTGTGAAGGAGTTCAGTTCCTCTTAAACAAGTTATCTCATAAAAATGCTACTGCTCTGCCACAACGGAATTCTTAATAGTTTGCTATGATGTGCAATGTTGCGCTATTCTTGTCTATGCTTTGCAACACCCCGCGATACCCTTTTACGCTCCGTTTTGCTATCTTTGTTTTTATGCTTTTTTTTTTTTATATACTTTTCTATGCTTCGCGACACCACGTAATAACCTGCTACGCTTTGTTATGACACTCTGTTGTGATGTTTTGTGGTGGTGGTAGTAGGATTCATCATCATATAGAGTTTTTATGTTTGGCATACAATTGTGGTCCACAATTTGGAATCCTGTGATCGAGGACGAAGGTATAGTATAGATTTAGGGGGGCTAAGCCTTCCCGGAAAAAAAAATTGTAAGTTTTTTCGTTAATTGTCTTTTTCATTATCCAATTTCACTGGTGTTATATGCATAAGCTTAAGGTTGTGGTGAAGCCTATAACAAATCCTAGACTGGTGTTAATGTCCATATGGATGGAGAAGAATGTTTCATTACACTTTCTATCCGTTGATTAAAGTGGATGGTAATTGCTTCATATGTGTTTTATCATAATTAATGAGTAGAAAGTGTGTAGTACAACATGTTATGGTATTTTGTGCAGTAGAGATATCAACACTTGTGGAGTGAGATGCAAATCCGATTTTGTGAATGATCTGCCATTAATATATTAGTTAGTGTGCGTTCATTGATTTTGTTTATGTTGCCTGAACTCACTACATCAAATGTTTATACCATTTTTTTTTATTGAAATGCTTATAGCAAACTTTTTGATGTAAAAGTCTTCCCAAATGCATGTCTTATTCATGTAAATACCATAAACATATTTTTTTTATATAAAATATATAAAATTAATTTCTTGCCATCCAAATCTCACACAAACCTATCATCAATTTTAGATTTGATTCCTATTTTTTTTCCTTATCACCTTATAAATATGTATTGATTGCATCAATTTTTTTTTTCTAAATAACATTCCCGTGCATTATGCACAGGTTTTATACTAGTATATATATATATATATATATATCTTCTATTCAAATTAAAAAGAGCTGTGGATGTTTAATACAGTCAAAAGAAAAAAAGAAAAATCAATGATCTTACCCTTCAAAAAAAAAAAAAAAAAAAAAAAAAATCAATCATCATACACATTAAAGATAACGTAAATAAACTAACACCTAGTTTATGCCCTTAACAAATTATACAATGAAAAATGAATGAATGTGCTAAGACTCTCCTCTGTTGCCATAATAATTACATAAACATCCTCAAATCATATTTATTCCATAACATTTCAATATTTAACATACCTTTTTTTCTTCTGAAAAAGAAAAAACATAAAAATCATCGCCTTTCTTTGACCGTTCTCTTTTCCACCTGAAAGACGAAAGCTTATATATATTAATAAAAACCAATTATAAAACAACTTAGCCACCAGCTAGACTACAACCCAACGCTAGGCTTGACTACTCCACAACAGAGAGAAAAGAGAAAAGAAAACAACAACCCCTAAAACAAGGTTTATAGATAAAAGGTTTATAAAATGATGATTTGACATTGGGATAAAATTTTATCATCGGAGATTCTCTTATAATGAGATATTTTTTTACTAACACTACATTGAATTTATGAAAAATTAGGGATAAAAACACATTTTGGAATATATATTTTTATTAACATTACATTGAATTTATGAAAAATTAGGGATAAAGACACATTTTGGAATATTTATAAGTAACAGGACAACAACATATTTTTTATAGGGAGAATGACAACTTTTATAATTTTTATAGACTAAAAGACAAAGGAAAAAAGAAAAATTCACGCCGATGAACCTGTACCTGGGTTTGATTTCTTTTTATTTTAAATTTTTTTTCTTTCTCCTCCATTTTTAAACACACATATCTTTTGATTTAGATCTCTAAACGCGATTAATTTTTTATAGAATTTTTTATTTTTTCATACTCTTCGATTTGAGATTTGGTTTGATATAATTACATCTTTTTCCATGAGATTCACTATCGAAATTCACTCAGTGAATCTCCCCAGTGAATCCCAAACATCACTGATTCGTGGAATATGTTGAATGTGGTCTCAAATTAAAAATCATGAAAAATAAAAAAAATTTGTGAAATAATTTTCATATTTGAAATTCTAGATTGAGAGATAAGAGAGCTTAAAAAATATAAATAAGAAAGTGTGTTGGTTTTAAATTCGATTTGACAGAGGTTCGGTCGAGATTTTTTAAAAATTTTATTTTGAAGGCTCAAATACTGTTTTTGACCACAACAAAGTTATTTTGAATTAAAATTTAACTCTAAAAAAACTTGAAGTCAATAAAAAAAAAATCGATGTGATATCAATAACAATTTCTTTATAATGTTTTATTGACACCAAAAACAAAACAAAAAAAAAACAAAAATACCAAAAACAAAATATCTCTTATAATTAAGTATTCGGCCTCGTAGCAAGAGAACCCAACAACCCTAGTCGCCGGTAAAACTTCTTCAATTTGGTGGAAACCCAAACCCTCCGATAAACATAATGTCTGCAACAAAACATTCCTTCAATTGGTTGCCGGACGATTTGATACTCGAAGTATTCCTAAGGCTTCCTAGGAAGCCTCTTATCCGTTTGAGATGTTTATCCAAAAGACTGCGTAATTTGATCGATTGCCCATTATTCAAGAAACGTTATGATGTGTTTTACAATTTTGTCTCCGATTTCAAGGTCATGATCATCGGAGAAGACCATAGGATGTTCTCCATCGACTTTCACTTGCCGGATAGTCCCAATTCTTCCAGTAACGTAAAAGAAATCAGCACTCCCCACCCTAAATTCAATGTATTTAAGGGGTGCTGCAAAGGAATCGTATGCTTGTTCGGTTCACCGGGGCTGCAGCAAGAGTTTATTTTGTGGAATCCATATAATGGGACCTTCCAAAATAGCAGCGGTCTTGGCCCATTAGAATCCTGGTCTTCAATTGGCTTTGGTTATGACTATGCTACAGATGACTACAAAATTGTGAGGTTAACTATTCACGGTGATGTTCTATATGTAGATGTTTATAGCATGAGAAGAGATTCATGGGGACGAATCGTTGGGAAATTTAGCCCGGGTAGGTGTTCTTATTATACCATTGGCATTTATGTTGAGGGTGCTATACACTGGTTGTGGATAAATGTAAACGGGTGTGTTTTTAGTTGTATCGCTGCATTCGATCTTGAAACTGAATCCTTCAGATCGGTGCCATTACCACCTCAGTTGCAGAGTAACCCATATTTGAAACTACATGATTTGGGGGGTCGTCTAAGTCTTTTAGTGAAGTCCCCGACCCCTAATAGTAGTAGTATAATAAATGTTTGGGTAATGAAGGAGTATGGAGTTGCGACTTCATGGACTCCATTATTCAATATTCGGATTGAGATCAACAACATCATTGGGCATTTTCCAATGTGGGACGATGCGCGATTGCTTTGTTTGGGACCAGACTCGAGATTATGGTCGTGGTTGAACACTCAAGATGGCACCAAGGAGAACATACAGATTCATAAGCTGCCACATGTACCCGAGCAAGGATACTATGGAGGAAATCGATCATGGGTATGTGTTAGGAGCCCACTTAGGCTTAGACGTTCTTAATTATGTGCAAAATGACTAAAATGGATTCCATTGTCAGGGTGTGTTGCTTGTTTTCGTTATTTCGGTTCTCCGTGGTTCATGCGTCGCTACGTGGCTCGTGCATCGCTCATGCGCCGACGCATGCATAGTTTTCAAACAGTTTCATACGACGTATATATGACAATTGTTTTTCTTTTCAGACATATATTTTCAAGTTTTCCAATATTTAATTGCTGCTGAAGTTGCTCTGTGATTGATGAATTGATTGATTGATTTTGGGATGTGTTTAGATATTAATGAATGCCTGTTGATGATGGGAGGAAGTGTATGTTGTATGCATCTATGTTCTTTATTGCTATATGCAAATGTTTGATGTTGCATGATTCTTTATTATCCTTTTCCATCAATCATATTGCTGCATTTTCATGGTGCTGTATTTTGGGATTGGAAAAGGTCACATCTAGTGAGTGTACATACGTTTTCCTTTTCCTCTCCTGAAGATTTATCTATTATAAAAAATAGTACGTGTCAGACAAGTGTTCTTGGTGGTGCAGATGTGGAGGGGGCTTCCTTGTAATTTAGTTGTATATAATTCACGACGGTAGACTTGGTGTGATATCATTTATGTTCCCTTAAATGGATATAATTTGAACGTTGATAGTGTCCCATTTTTCAAAATCCAACTGTATTATTCTCTGACATCCTGGCCGCATTAAATGCTTGATTTATCGTTTCTCTTTTTCTCTTGAAGTAGACGTTCAATTGTCATTTTTGCATCTTCACTTTTGGTCTATCAACCTTGCATCCGAAGTACACTGATTCCGAATCTTTTAGTTGATTCCTTCAGATCTGATTTGAGGTATGGATCTGAATTTCAATTTCTCTGATGTTATATGTGTCAGAGTACACCATATTTAATCTTCAAGTTTTCATCACTTTACTTGAACTTCAAGCCTTCCAAACAAGTGTTATAAAGTTATTCCAATTAGCTATCAAAAAATTACTTGGAGATAACTTTATAACCTCGACTTATCTTCAAAATTAAGTTTGTTCCCTCAATCTTCAGTCTTCAAAACCGAGTTTGATCACTTAGCCTTCTAATCTTTAATACTGAGTTTGATCCACCAGCCTTCTAAAATCCTAAGAGTCGGTCCAGATTTAATCAGAATTTTAAGCATCGGAAAGTTTTGAGTCTATATACTATATATCTACAAACGCTTGAACCTATAAGATGCTCTATTACAGTGATTAGTCTAATCAACCTATACAGTAGCAGACTTGTAGAAAATCCTGCACATATACCTTTATTCCCTATCTAGGCTTCTATTACAGCTGGTTTGACCATCAACAAAACTGAGATTCCTAACAAATCCCCTCTTTTTAATGATTCCTGACAAACTGACCAATGTTATCACTAAAAATCATTAAAACAATGTCATTGAGTTAATGACATGAAGATGAAAACTTTCCACTTTTATATATAGATATTACAATTAAATTGCATAAAAAGTAATGTCTTCTGTCTGAGTTCTCTGTGTAGTCACCATCTGATTTAGTTTTTGCTTCGATCTTTTCTGTTAATTCTTGCTCTATCTGAACTCTTCTTTTCCAGACTCTATCATAGTCTTATATGGTGAAGCGATTTTCTAACTTTTTTCCATTTGTCCCATGCTTCTTCATCATTGAGTTCTGAAATAGTTCCTCTTCATCTTAGTAGCAAGAATTCTTCAAGTACAGATTAAACCTTTGGTTTCTTCTTAGCATTATAGGTTTTCTAGGGTGTCCATCTTTTCTACGTCTGAGTAGACTTCTGACTTTCCCTGGATATTCTGTTTGAACATATAATGTCCAGGCCAGTTCAAGAGGTAGTTTAGCATAAGGTTCTTTGCGTCCGTCTTCATGAAACTCAGAAAACTTGGCATTTCTGGATATTATTGCTCTCAAGTCCAATATTAGATTATTTTCCTTTTTTTGATTTCTCTAATTTGATTATTTCTTCATTTCTTTAGATATGATTACTTCAGCACTGACAACATGGCTTCTGGTTGGAATCAAATCTTTATGTTTATTCCGATCAGATTCTTTGTCATCGTTATCTTCATCATCGTTCTTTTTCATTAAGCTTTCATTCTCCATCACTTTTGTTTTTGTATTTGGGGTCTTCTGACTTTTCTTCCACACTAGTTTGTTCTTCCTCTTGATTCTGATCTTTTTTCAAAAGAATATTGATCAACTTGATGAAACAGATCATCTTCTTCA
Organism: Gentiana macrophylla; assembly: GCA_026214975.1. Lineage (NCBI taxonomy): Eukaryota > Viridiplantae > Streptophyta > Magnoliopsida > Gentianales > Gentianaceae > Gentiana > Gentiana macrophylla. Next base: position 13,688,348 of record CM047815.1, read on the forward strand.
TTTTCTTATCCTTCCTCCACTTGCTCCTTTCCGATTCTTGAGTCTTGACACAACTTCGTAGCCACAATCCTGATTGTTGAACCTTTGGAAGACCTCTTGATCCCCCTTCGATGCACTCCAAATTGTGCTCGTCTGCCCGTGCATACCCAACCAGTCTCTCAATCTGCTCCAAATAGCTTGAGTGGCCCTACCACCGAAGAACAAATGCCAAGAATACTTAGCAGCACTGCCACACAAAGCACAAAGATAATCAGAAGGATCCTCCAAAGTGAGCCTATCCTCAATCAAAAGACCCCCCCGGCATATCTAACCAAAGAAAAATGTTGTGCATGGGAGTATATTTATAGTACCACATCAAGTTATGCCACCAAAAATGTTATAGTACCAAAAATGTTGTACCACTTATGTTGTACCAAAAATGTTATAGCACCCTTAGGTTATAGTACCCTTAGGTCTACCAAAAATGTTATAGTACCCTCAATCAAGTTATAGTACAAAACTGTTGTGCACGGGAGCATATTTTCTACGTACCCTTAGGTTTACAAAAACCATACGCTTTTCGAGGATTGATAGATACATCAATCCTCCAACTATTTAGAAGAGAAAAAACACCTTTCTAATCTAATCTCAAGAACAACTTTCAAAAGAGATGAGTCACTACTTTCTTCTGATACACCAAAACATATTCTTGAAATAAAAGTGGTGTATCCACTTTACCCAAAGTGAATCCTTCTCCCCATGGAAATTCCAGAGGTTTTTGGTAACGAGGGCCAAGTTTCTGGCATTCAAGTTAAAGATCCTCGGCCCCCCTTTTCTGCTTGGGCACGCACACCATATCCCATCTAATGAGTGACATCCTAGTGAAATCAGGACTACCACCCCAAAAGAACCTTCTACAAAGATGATCCATCTTGATTTCAACACTGTCAATAATAGGAAAACCCCTCATCCAGAGCAATTTATTCCTTGCATGATTGCTTTGATCAACTCTAATCTCCTATATAGCATAAGACAGAGTTTCACCCTTCCATATCAAAAAACAATCTCCTAACTTGGAAAACATGGGGCTGTGGTGCACAACATTCAGCCTTACAGTTGCGAAAGGAATACCTAGATACCTAATGAGAAGGCTCTGTTTGGTTTCGGTTAATAAGGGTCGGATCCATTTGGATCCAGCTCAATATTTTATTCACTCCACTATCTTATTTACCATTACTTTATTAATTTTATTATATTATTATAATTTCTCTCACCAATCATTTCACCATAAACAAATAAAATAATATTAATCAATTCACTTTATTCACCCTCAACACTATTTAACTATTACTTTTTCAATATAATATTTCCTTAAAATCATGCAAACAATCCATTTTACAAGGTAATATAAGTAGCATCAGCCCTAGAAATGAGCATAAAACCATCAACAAAGCAAGATGGATGATCTTATGCTTTACACACTTATAATGAAAGTTGAACTCGACATTGGCCCCTAAGAGTTTTAGATTCCTAGAGAAGTAATCCATGCCAAGGACAAACAAGAAGGGGGAAAGAGGATCACCCTGCCTTAGACCTCTTCTACTAGGAAAGTAACCCATCAACTCCCCATTGATGCAAACTAAATAGGATGATGTGGTAACACACAACATAATCCACTCAACAAACTTGGCTGGAAACCCCATCTGTTCCATCAGATATATAAGAAAATCCCAATGAACCGAGCCAAATGCCATTCTAATGTCCAGCTTGACCATACACACATAGGACACTCTTTTGACTCCACAATTCTTAATCAACTCTTGACAAAGGAAGATGTTGCCTGTCATGGATCTAACCTCCAAAAATCCAACCTAAGCATCATCAATCACCAGAGGGAGAACCTTAGCTAACCTAATAGCCAGGATTTTTGCGATTACCTTATAGCCGACATTACAACTAGAAATAGGTCGGTAGCCTCACAAAAGAGGCTTGGGAACTCTTAGGGATAAGAGCAATTGTAGCATGATTGATCTGTTTTAACAAGGTGTTATTCCTAAAGTATTCTATGACATCTACAACCAAGTCACCACCAACATTATTCCATGATTTCCTGAAAAAGAACAGAAGAATACCCATCAGGCCCAGGGGCCTTGTCATCCTTGAAGCCAAACACAACCTTCTTTATATCCTCGGGTGTAACATAAGCAATCAGTACCTCAATGCAATCAGAGGGGACAAAATGGCCGACCTCTACTACACAAGGTGGGAACCTCATAGAAACACCCTCAGACCCAGCAAACCTTGATAGAATTTCAGAAACTCAGCAATCATATCATTATAAGAGGTTCTTATAGGGTACATCATCAAGAAGAACAATACTAATATGTTTCTGGCTATGCTCTTCTTGATATGGGAGTATAAGAACGTATTATGTTGAACAAATCATGAAAGAGAATTATAAATTAGTTTGTAGTCAACACTGTGCATACAACAACAACAACAAAAGAGTAAGTCTAGTCCAAGCACTCAAAAATAACCAATGAGTTGATAATACATCCATTAGAGCATTTTATCAGACAAAGATTTATACATAGGCACAAGTGCATATCCAAATTGTCCTGGAATGAGAAAAGCACAAATCATTAATCTTCCATAAATAAAAGTAGGATAAAAAGCCACTTCCTAGGATCATTATGGAAATTTATTTTTGACCAGCTCTAGTTTGTCTTCCAGAAATTGTTAGTGCACTTACAGAGATGGGTGTTCGGACTTCGAAATTAGATGGAGTATGGAGGACGTGACGGTGACTAATGAAGAATTTATTGAATCGAAAAGAAATGAACAGAAAATTACAAGAATCATGAAGAAAATGAACATATATCGAGCAGCATTCTGATGAAGAAGAAGGGGAACTATGAACACAGAAATCGTAGCAGCATTTCAATGGAATTTACAAATTAACTTCTTAATGCACTCTTAGGCATCTCTCTGTATTTATAGGCACGTGTAGTAGCTCAAGTAACCGCTTGTAACAACCCCAACTGCTCTCCAACAGACTTTTGAGTAATGTGTTCGACCATTTGCTTCTTAGAGTCTTGAGTCTTCTTTTTCACTACTTGGATACTTGTATATGTACATATACTTCAATACCCCCCTCAAGCTGGAATAGGATGAACAGCTTGGGCTTGAGTCTTCTTTTTCACTACTTGGATACTTGTATAGTGGGTGGAGTGAATACTGAATAGATGTCCAGTTTGGATAGCAGAAACTGGAAAACTGGAGCATCTAGTGGCTTGGTCATAATGTCTGCAAGCTGGTTTGTAGTTCTTACAGGCATTAGTCTGAGAAAACCTGCTTGAACCTTTGCTCTTGTGATATGGCAGTCAAGCTCAATATGTTTAGTCCTCTCATGGAAGATTGGATTCCTTGCTATGTGTATAGCACTAGCATTGTCACAAAAGAGTAGAATAGGTAAAGACACAGGTATTTGTAAGTCTTTCATTAGATATACTAGCCATTGTAGTTCACAGGTTGCATTAGCCATGGATCTATACTCTGCTTCAGAGGAGCTTTTGGCTATGGTGGTTTGTTTCTTTGATTTCCATGAGACTGGTGCAGAACCAAGGAACATAATGTATCCTGAAATGGATTTCCTAGAATCTTCACATCCTGCCCAATCTGAATCCGTGTAACCTTTTAGGATCAGTTCATTGTCAGCTTCAAAAAGAATTCCTTGACCAGGATTGCCTTTAAGATACCTTAAAACTCTGTGTGTAGCTTGCATATGATTGACTATTGGTTGAGATAAAAACTGACTTAACTGCTGCACTGCATATGCTATGTCAGGTCTTGTAAAAGACAAGTATATGAGCTTGCCAACTATTGTTCTGTACAATGTGTTGTCTGAAAGTAATTCAGAATCTACATCACTTAGTTTTTGTTTGGAATGCATTGGTGTTGCTATAGGTTTTGAATCCATACTCTTGTAGCAGATTCAAGGTTTATTTCCTCTGGTTTATGTAAATTCCCTTATCAGATCTTGCAACCTCAATGCCTAAAAAATATCTTAGGTTTCCAATGTCTTTGATCTGAAATCTTTTATGTAGTACTTGCTTCACTTCTTGAATTGGACTCATAGAGGAGCTGGTGACAATTATGTCATCTACATAAACTAATAAAGCTATGAAATCTGTTCCTGCTCCTTTTGTGAAAAGACTTTGATCATGGGGTGACTGGACAAATCCTATTTCTGTTAATGCTTCAGTGAGTTTTGAGTTACACTGTCTGCTTGCTTGTTTTAATCCATACAGAGATTTAGTAAGTCTGCATGCTTGGTTAGGTTTGTCAGCTTTAAATCCAAGAGGCAGATGCATATACACTTCCTCATCCAACTCTCCATGTAGAAAAACATTATTCACATCCATTTGATGGATGTGCCACTTTTTTGAAGCTGCTAATGCTAACAAGGTCTTGATTGTAGTAACATTTGCCACAGGTGAGAAAGTTTCCTGATAATCTATTCCATAAGTTTGTGTGTATCCTTTTTCCACTGGCCTTGCCTTATATCTCTCTATAGACCCATCAGCATGATACTTTATCTTGTACACCCATTTGCAGCCAATTGTTGTCTTACCAGGTGGTAAAGTCACAACTTCCCAAGTTTTAGTAGCTTGTAGTGCATCTAATTCCTTTTTCATTGATTCTTTCCAACACTCATCTTTGATTGCCTGATCGTAAGTCTTAGGTTCTTGAGCAGCATCTGTTGCATAAACAAATTTACAGTAGTAATTTGCTATCTTGTCATAAGAAACCACATTGTTCACAGAATGTGGTGATGATCTTCTAGTTGGTATGACATATTCCGTAAATATGTAGGCATATGTATTTGTCTTGTAGACTTTCCGATCTCATTCTCGAGTGTTTTGCTTGTAGGTATTTACAATTCACATTTACATATGCTTGAGGTTGTTGCAACACCTCATCTGTTGGGACTTCATAAGGAACAGGCAGAGGCACAGCAGAATGTGCATCTGTATGTCTAAAATGTAAATAAAACATTGTTTCATAAATCTAGTTTGTTTGTGTAGAAGAATATGCCCTTTTGTATGTTTAGGCATCCCTAGATATACACATAATCTGGCTCTAGGCTCAAACTTTGCTCTATTATGTGTTGGTGTGCAGGCATACACAAGAGAACCAAATACCCTAAGTTCTGTGTAATCAAAGTTTTTCCCATACAACAGATAGTGTGGTGTGTTATTGTTTATGACAGGTGAGGGAATAATATTTATTAAGAAAACATCATGCATAACACAATATCCCCAATAACTTAGGGGTAGGTTAGATTGAAATTTTAAAGCCATAGAAACATTCAAAATATGTTGGTGCTTTCTTTCTACTATCCCATTTTGTTGTAGGGTGTCTACACAAGAAGTTTGGTGGATTATCCCTTTTTCAGCATAAAATTCAGGCATGTTAAATTCTGCACCATTATCTGATCTAACAATCTTAACATGCTTTCCAAATTGTACAAATGCATACTGAACAAAAGATTGAACAAGTTGTCTGACCTCAGATTTGCTTTTCAACAAATATATCCAAGTAAACCTTGAATAATCATCAACAACAGTTAGAAAATAAGATTTTCCATGTACTGTTTGTTGCCTATAAGGCCCCCAAATATCAAAATGTACAAGACCAAAAATACATTCAACTGAAGACTGACTTAAAGGAAATGAGTTTCTTTTCTGTTTTGCTAATTGACAAACATGACAAAAGGTAGTACTATGTTCACAAGATGAACTAACAACATTCAATCATGTCAGTCTTTTATTGGATAAATGATCAAGTCTGTAATGCCAGACTTGTGCACTATCAATAGAAGACTGATCATTAACTAGGGAAACATTATTAGCAACATTATAAGACAGAACTTTGCTTTGTGTTCTGGAAAACATATAATCCTCTAGATTTCTTAGCTGATCCAATATGTGTCCCATGTTTCTTGTCCTGTATCAGACAAGAATCAAGATCAAATACAATCTTCAAGCTGGGATTAGATGTCAGTCTTGCTAAGGATATAAGATTGAAGTTAAATGATGGTATACATAAGACATCATAGAGAATTAAAGACTCATTCAAGCAAACTGTACCTATATGTGTAACTGAAACACTAGAACCATTTGGTAACCCTACTAACATGTTAGATATAGGTCTTGAGAATTGTAGATACTGCATGTTACTGACAATATCGTCTGGCACCAGAATCTATAATCCACACCATATTGTTTTTAGGTTTAGAGAAACCTGAAGTGTCAACAGTAGGCACAAAGTTTGTTGAAAGGACAGTAGCCTGATTTGCCATATACTCATAAGTGTCTGACTGCTGGTTGTCTAAAAGCTTCATTAACTGCTGAAATTGAGCTCTATTCAGAGTAAATCCTTCAGAATCTTGTGACTTAACCAAAGATGCAGACCCTGAGATCATGCCCTGATCTTCTAATACAGTCTCAACCATATTCACTCTACTCTTTGGTTTCCAACCAGGGGGAAAACCATGCTTTTTATAGCATTTATCCACCGTGTGTCCTGTGTAACCACAGAAAGTACATTGTACCTTCTTTGCATTCTTTGAACTTTCTGTATACTTCTTATAGTTGGAACCTCCTCCAGTTGTTGATCTATTTAAAGATTGCTGATAGTTGTTTCCTTGCTGTGTATTGACAGTACTAACACCAGATTGATTAGTATTATAGGCTCTGTTATACAGAGCTGTAGATTTAGGCACCCTGCCATCAACATCTTTCTGATCTTCCAATTCAAGAGCCAAAGCAAATACAGTATCTAGATCTGGGACAGGCACCATTAGCTGTGCTTGAGTTAAAACATGAGAATATTCAGAATTCAGTCCCCTCAAGAATTTTACCACCCTTTATATCTTAGCATAACCGGTAAATGTCTTGATTACATCACAATGGCATCTAGGTTCATAAGAACAAGTCGGATTTGGTTTCATAATTGCTATTTCATCCCACAAAGACTTTAATCTAGTGAAATAACTAGTGACATCTAAGTCTCCTTCTTTAAGGGAATGTACCTGTTCCAATAAATCCCCTAGACGAAATACATCTAATCTTGAAAACCTTGCTTGCAAATCTAACCATATTTGCCTAGCAGTTTCTTTATACATCACACTTTGTGCTATCGAAGGTAGTACATAATTCAGAATCCATGTCTTGACAAAAGTATTACACTGTAACCGTACCTGAAATTCTGGAGAATTAATTGGAGGAGAAGTGATAGAACCATCAATGAACCCAATCTTGTTCTTTGTTATCAGTGCCATCTTCATTGAATGACTCCAAGGGTGATAAGTCTTGTTGTTGAGTAGAGGCTGAACTAGTACAAGAGTAGGATTTTCATTAGGATGTATATAGAGAGGATTTCCTGGTAAGATAGCTTGATTATCCATAATAATCAATGGCAACTCAGAACACAGCAGAAAAGAAAAAACGGTTCTTCAAAAATTGCCAAGAAATGCAACAATTGCAATGATGTGTTGCACGATTATGCACGAAAAGCGATCATACGCTCTGATACCATGAAGAATTTATTGAATCGAAAAGAAATGAACAGAAAATTACAAGAATCATGAAGAAAATGAACATATATCGAGCATCATTCTGATGAAGAAGAAAGGGAACTATGAACACAGAAATTGTAGCAGAATTTCACTGGAATTTACAAATTAACTTCTTAATTTACTCTTAGGCATCTCTCTGTATTTATAGGCACATGTAGTAGCTCAAGTAAACGCTTGTAACAACCTCAACTGCTCTCTAACAGACTTTTGAGTAAGGTGTTCGACCATTTGCTTCTTAGAGTCTTGAGTCTTCTTTTTCACTACTTGGATACTTGTATATGTACATATACTTCAATAACTAATGCGAGGGAAGTTGTGAGTGTGTGACTCTAAGAGAAGAAGAAATGAAGTGGTCGCCATCTCACCGTTTGATTAGAGTCAACTTTACTATGCTCCGGTGCATGTTTTAACCCCCGTTTACGACACTTTTGGCTCATTTTGGGTAGTTTTAGACCATTTATAGGGCAAAAACACATTGAGCACTCACTTTGAGGTAACCTATCAAATAGATGGAAAACATCACCATTTTACGGTATTTTGACCCCTTTCGGGGCCTATAATTCTTGCGGAAATACACTCGGTATGTTGTTTGGCATGTGGAATGCAGGAAATAGGTGACTCGTAAACCTGGATGACGAGGCATGAGGCTTAGAGAGGCATAACCGATGCCTGGGAATGGAAACGGATCAAATATAGTTGGTGTTTTCACCTTACATTCACTTTATCTGCAATTTGAACAATGTCATAGGCATTTTCTGGACTTGTGATATTCATGAACGTTGTATATAATTGAATGAGATTTCCAACGCAACTTGAATCACTCAAATTGGATTTGTACATAAAAAGATATCACCAAATTACTGAAGGGTTGTCGATCCTGAGTGTTCCTGTCAGCTTAATGCGCCCACATTCAGCTTAATGCGCACACATTAGACGTCCTGACAGATTTAAGCAGCGGATTTTGGATGTAAAAATTAGATTTTTCACCCCCATTTCATATTCACTCATACTTAGACTTCCTTAGGTCGTTTTTCTTCACTTTTCTCCCTTAGATTAGCCCATCTTTCACTATTTCCCTTAGATTAAACACAAATTAGCATAGATTCTCTCTTTCATGTTGGTGTTTTTGAAGTCTTCTTTCCCAAGTGACAATGGGTTTGGATGAAGATTGATGCAACCGATTTCTGCGTTTTGGTAACTAATCATTCCTCTTTTCGCTTTTATGGCTTTAATCTCTTCTTTGATTGTTATTTCTTGCTTTATGATGATTAGCTAAACATATCATAGCTAAATCATGTGAAGATTGAAGAAATCCCCCTCTAATTGATGAAATTGAGAATGAGTAGTACTTAATTGTTTTTATATCGACGAATTCGTGTCTTAAAACTTGTTCTTAATGCGTGAATTGACTTGATCACTTGATTCATGAGCTCACACACCACTTTTATAAATGTATGTTGCGAAGGAGTGTGGAAAAAGGGGTTTTAAGATCGGTGCTTATAATTGACTGAGTTGTTTTGATTCGATTAGGTAACGAGGTTTGTCGGTATGAATCGAACGGCTCTAGTTCTTGATCTTGTTTCGGTCAATTAAATCCTTAAAGGCGGACTATTGAACTTTAGGAGTTTGCACCCACGAATAGAGTTGATATAGTTGTTAGGTTGGTTGGTTGGATATGCTCATTCTCAAATAATCAATTAGAGGGGTGAAAGTATTCAATTGGATCATGTCTTGGCTATGCTTCTCTCTTATAAGTACCTTTCATTTAATTGTCGTCGTAGTATAATTAATAACGTGAACAACCTATTATTGACCTAAACTAAGTTTGTTAACGGCTTTGGTACTCAATTGATTCCTTGTGGGATACGACCTTGCTCACCTCTATAGTACTTCCGACCCTGTACTCTACCGGTTAAGGTTGGTCGTTACTATTTTGGTCATCATGTTGCTCTGGCTGGCGCCGCCCCAACGAAACCACAAAATAGGATTTGGTGTAGGACCAAAAAAAATTGAGTAATTAACGCAAAACACCTCTATCTTTGGGTCAACTTTGGGACTTGCCCCCGTATCTTTAAATTTAGCAATTTTATCATCTATCTTGTGTAATATTTTGCAACACACACCATTTTTTTCGAATTTGACGTTAAATGAAACAGAAAATACATGTTTGTCATTCACACGTCATCAACATTTCACGGCCTAACAATAAAAATAAAAATAAACTTTATTTTTCTTATTTCCCCAAAATCGCCGTTCATTCCCAACCCAATTGTCGAATACCAACCACTTGTCATTTCCACTTTTTAATTTCCCTTCCCCATCTACAAAAACTTCTAATTCCCTTTCCATCAATAGAAGATTAATCAATCATGAGTACTTTCTGTCAACACCGCCGAGTGTCTACCGACACCGGCGAGAATTGTGCTCAAGATGGCACTTCGAGGAATGGGTGTTAAACAACCTATTTCTGAACCATTGATTCAAACGCCCTTTGAAGGCTGAGGAAGAAAATGACGAACTTCTATTCACCTGAGACAGAGATGAGAAATAAAATGGCGGAGACAATTGTTGGTCGACAAATTAGGGTTTGATAGGAGAGGGGGATTTAATTGCGCAAAAAAACTGATTAATTTAACGTTGTGTAAGAAATTGGTACGAGATTTATTTGATTAAAAGAAATAAAAAAGTAAAAATGTGAAAGCGCATGTAATGTTGATGCTGAGTGAATGACAAACGCGTACTTTTCGTTTCATTTCGAAAAAGGGTGTTTGTTGCAAAATATTACACAAGATAAAGGGTAAAAGTGCTAAATTTAAAGATACATGGAAAGTCCCAAAGTTGACTCATAGATAAGGGTGTTTTGCGCTAATAAAAGAATGTTTGTTGCAAAATATTACATAAGATAGAGGATAAAAGTACTAAATTTAAAGATACATGACAAATCCAAAAGTTGACCCTTAGATATGAGTGTTTTGCGCTAATTACTCAAATAAAATTTGCAGCATTTGAGGGAAGGCGTCTTTTGTTATTTTGGTTAGACCTAGCCAAAGGAAACCGGACCGGCGGTTGACCGGTGGAACCGTCGGTTGGGCGGTTGGGGCATTTTGGCAACCGGAACCGGACCGGCCGGAACCAGAACCGGCGGTTGAACCGGCCCAAAGGTCAGATTTTTCAACGGCTATTTTTTTTATTTACTTTTTTTTATTTTTTTTTCTCCTCCCAAACACCTTAAAAAAAAATCCTATAAATACTACCCCATTCCATTTCAAAAATCCTACACCAATCTCCTCTCAATTCTTACAACTTCTTCTCTCATTTCTTACATCTTCTACTCATTTCTTTGATTATCAAGTTTTTTTAGTTGTTAAAAACAACAATTAAATTTACTTTACGATACCGATTTTTGAAGTTGTTCTGATTTAATCGTTACTTCAATACGGTTTTAGTTATAAATAAATTTGGTTTGTATTTTATTCAACTATTTTTTTTACAAGTGTAAAAAAAATTCAATTTTATAATCAAATTTACTTTACTAGACCGAAATTCGAAGTTGTTCTGATTTAATCGTTACTTCAATTCGGTTTTAGTTATAAGTATAATTGGTTAGTTAAATTAAAATTTTTTTATAACCGTTAAATTTAATTTATATTTTGTACAATGTCAAGAAGAGGTGCATCATCACAAGGAAATCGAAATGTTACTTTCCGTGATGACACGGATGTGCCGGAATCGGATGATCTTGCTGGTGGCTATAGACCACAACAATTTCTGAGACTCGCCATCACGGTAGTCACATTTCGATTCCTCAATTTGATACACCTTTAGGTTACAATCCTGCTGATTTTGATAGTCATTACGACGATAAATGTCTCAACCTGTAAATTTTAACATCAACCTTAACGAAGCTGAAGGTAATGATGAAGTCGACGTTGATGATGATGTATTTTTGAATGCTTCCTGTCCTAGACAAGGACGTGGTGGGAGTCGTGTGGCTGTAAGAACACCTGCTAGTGCTAGTCCTGATCCTACTCCTACTCCCGAGTCAGTCGATTTAGATGCTGATGAAAGTACCCGATCTAGAGCACAAGAAAAAGGTTAAAATCGAGAATTTTTACGGAATTTTTCACAAAGGTTCCTCGGACTGATGAAATAGCTTTAGCTAACCCCGGAAAGTATTTCTTCAGGGTGTGCAATTTCTGTGGCAAAAAATACCAATTTAAACATGCCGGTGGTTACGGATCGATGCGGGGTCACATGTTAAGTAAACACCCGGAAAAATTGGAAGACATCGCGTCTAAAACCCAGCTAAACATGCCGAGCTCCAGCGGAGGTAACACTAATCCACTCTTTATTTACACTCGTGATAACTGTAGAGATCTAACCACGGATCTTGTTGCGGGGATGGGTCTTCCTTTTAGCTTTCCTGAGAATCCTATTTTCGAAACTTACGTACAAGGGGCTTTGCAGTCGGCTTTTACTCGTATCCCTCGTGCAACGGTTACTAGGGATTTCAAAAGTAAATTTATTAAACGATAAAATATTATTAAAGAAAGTTTGAAGAAAAATAAATTCCGAATATGTGTATGTGCCGATATTTGGGAGGATAGGAGGACCAACAATTTTTATTTGGCGTGTCGTCTCACTGGATTGACAACACTTGGATTGTCCAAAAAAGGTTACTTGCTTTTCGTTTATTTAATGAAACTCATAATGCTTCTAACATTGCATCTTTATTAGTTGATATTTTTGAGGAATACGATTTAAAAGATAAAGTTTTTTCTATCACGTTTGACAATGCTTCAAACAACACTGCTTCTATTCCCGACTTATCCCGATATTGTGAACCTCTTTGTAACGGTCAATTTTTTCATGTTAGATGTTTATGCCATATTTTTAATTTATGTATAAAAGATGGTCTAAAAGTTTTTGACCATAATATTAATGCGATAAAAACTGCGATTTCACATGTGTTAGGTAGAAATATTATTGTTAATAAGTGGTATAAATTTATAAAAGAGAAAGGTCATCGCCCTGTCAAACTGCCGCAAGATGTACCGCATAGGTGGAACACGACTTATTATCTTTGGAAAAAAACAAAATTAAAAATGCCTTTTGTGAATTTTTAATCGAACCTTTATCGGCGAATATCGTTTGTATCCTCTATTTGGAGTGCATGCAAGACAACGATGGATGTTTTTGAAGTATTCAAAAATTTCTTGAATTGTTTTCAAAATGTTATCAACCCACAAAGACATTTAGTCTTGTCTGCTAGTGTAGAAATAACTACCGAGTTTGAAACCACGGAACTTGACGCTACATTATTTCAATGTTCAGGGCCGATGAAGGAGAAATGGAATAAGTACATGTTGCATATTCCTGACATTTACCTCATTTCTTCTATTCTCGACCCTCGTTTAAAACTATTCGGTGTGTCTAACATGTTAAGTGCTTACTATGATGCTTTGTCTAATATTCATATAGTGCCCCCGGTAGATTGTAAAGTTGAAGTAGATAGACTTGAAAATTTATTAAACGCTTTGTATGTTGAATATGGCGTATGTATGGATTGAGAAAGCGACGCGGTTCCCAATCCATCCGCAAGCCTTTACTAACCTGCGCGGTGTCTGCGGGGACTTCAAAAAGTTCGGATAAAATGAATTCGAAAAAGACGGAAGGGAGCGACATCGTCATCCGATCAACGTACAGAGATATCCAAATTTTTAAACACAACATTTGAAGGATGTGAAACCGAATCCTATGATTTTGACTTCGACTTATTGAAGTAGTGCAAGAGTCATGCTAAATCTTGTCCAGGGCATGCCCATGTCTACTGTCAAACAGACTTGTCAAGACAAGTCTAGTCTTGTCCATCCTTGCATATATTCTTGCTAAATGTGGTGTAAATTCTAATGATTTTGTATTTTTCAGACGTATTTTATAGCTGCTTGAATTTATCGTATTTTGTCTGTTCTACTACAAAAAGTTAACATTTCTGGCCATCATTGCTCTTATTTATTTATTTATTATTTTTGCTAAAATGAACCTGTTTTTTAATTATATATATTATATTTATTATTTATCATTTTTGTGAATTAACCTGTAATTATTATTTATTATTCATTATTCATTAGCGGCGGAGTGAAAATCCGCCGCTAAAACCATTTTTTAACCTGCATCATGTTTATTATTAGAAAAATGTTTTCCTGGCGGTTTTTAGACAATTACCGGCGGATAAAAAACCACTGCTAAATTCTCTTAGCGGCGGATGCAGTAATCTGCCAGCAAAGGGCTTAATACTTTTAGCGGCGAAGGCAAATACGGCGGATTTTAGTCCGCCGCGAATTAGTTTTAGTGGCGGATTTTCAAGTTTCACGGTGGAAAATTTCCGCCGCTAAAGATCATTTTTTTTGTAGTGAACCATGACTTTGGCCAATAACCAAAACAGCAAAGCAATCGCGCATTGTTCCACAATGGAAAATATCCTAGAATATTGAATCCCTTTTCATTCGCCGCAATAAGAAATAACGGTGTCCATGACGTCTCAATGCCATACTCCATCACCCAAACAGTAGTACTAAAAAGGGACTTGACAAAGATACATAAATGACCCCCAAAATCATGTAAACTCAATTGTTGTTCTAATTCTAATTTAAGCAACTGAGCTGGTAATGGAAATGATCTCAAGGCCTCCGTTTCGAGATCGAATGCAACAATACAACGATTAACATCCTCCCTATTATCTTCGAACGACAACTAGTGTATAACACCCTCAACACAAATTCCATTGACATGAGAAGGGTAACCTGGAGTAAATTCCACAACGATTTGTCTCCATGAATCTCCTCATGCTATATACATCTAAATATCGAATAAGGCAAATAGGGCAAATTCCTTCGAAAAGAGAAGCGCAACCATGATTGGTGTTGACTCTTTGGAAGGTCTTATTAAACGGGTTCAACAAAATATATCTTTCGGGCCGCCGCACAGGTGAACCAAAAAAATCTACTTCCGCGGTTGAATTCGATGAAAAGCATACGATACCCTTGCACGATGCTATAAATCTAAGCTCTTCAGTATTAATATTGTGGGGAATGACAATCTCTTTATCCATACAAGAATTGGGTTGATCAGGCAAGCGAAAATCCATAGAAAATAACAGTGGACCGGGTTCGATGGACATAACAGCAAAATCAGAGACAGAATTGTGAAATATATCATACCTTTTCTTGAATATTGGGCAGTTGATCAAATTACGGAGTCTTTTTGATACGCACCTGGAACGGACGAGAGACTTCTTAGGTAGCCTTAGAAATACTTCCAGTATCAATTCCTCCGGCAACGAATTGATGATAGGGTTTGCTGCAGACATCGTGTTCTTTGCCAGGATCGACGCGAACAAGGATAGGGTTTTTGTTCTTTGCCAAGTGCTATATATACTATAGTCGGGTCCATTATTGATTCGATTAGTTAATTACCGATATTAATAAAATTATAACTTTTAGATAATTTACTTAATCTCAACAATTATCTCTTCTCCAACAAAAAAAAAAAAGAAAAAAAAATTATCTCTTTAATCGCAAGATTCACAAACCCGATTATCGCTAATTTATTAATCCATAATAAATATTTATTTAATCAAAAAAATAAAATAAATAAACCTCATAAATAATGGTTCAAAAGTGACACAAAAGTTTTGAAAGTACATAGAGAAACTGTAATCAAATACTCTTAGACACTTGCTGAATGAAAATTTTCCCCTCAAGTTTTGCATAATTTATTAGCAGTGGGTAGAGAGATTCAAAGGATCATTTAATTTCCACCATTCTGTCGAATGCATTCTGAAGCCGGCCTTTGTCCTCCTCGACAAAATGTTACATTCGTTGGACAATGAAGGCAATTATGTGCAACGCTACCTCTTATCCTTGTACCATAATTTACGAATTCCGGCGGCAGATTCCCTTCCAGGTAGTTATGATCCAAAAACAACCTAGCCCACGACGAATTCCGGACCTTTCCACCGTACTCAACTGGAATCCTATCAGAGAATAAGTTACTTCCAAGATATATTGATGTAAGATTTGCATATGTGATTAGATTGACAGGCAAACGGCCGTGCAGGCGGTTATTATGGGCATCGAAAACTTGAAGCATAGATGGTTGGCCAGTTGCTTTGATTACATTAATTGATGTGAAAAGGTTTGCAGAAACATTGATGTAATTTATTTCAGGAAACATAAGGATTTCCGGGATTATGGTATCCGACATCCTGTTATCACTGATGTCGAAAGTTTTCAGATTCACGAGTTTTTTGATTGGCGTAAGGTGGCCATAAATCATGTTGTGACTAAGCAATAATGTCCGCAGATTTGTAGGCAGAAGTGGCAAACTTCCATGGAGTTGGTTACCACTAAGGTCTAACGACTTGAGTTTCCGAAGGGTAGAAAAGTCCGGGATCTCGCCCGATAACTCATTCCCTGCAAGGCTTAAGTGTGTTAATCCGCGCAATGCAGATAGACTTTCGGGGATCTTTCCCGACAGTGTGTTTTGAGACAAATCAATGCTTTTAAGCAGATTCAGATTACTCAAACCAGGAGGGATCCCGCCCGAGAGAAAATTGTTTGCAAGCTGGAATAGTGTGAGCATTCTCAAATTGGTTATGGATAGAGGTATTGGTCCTCTAAACTTGTTCCTTTTCAGATTCAGTTCAGTGAGTTCTGTTAAGGATCCAATAGTTGGTGTCAAAAAGCCTTCTAATCCGTCTCCTTCCAAATCAATCGCGGATATTCGGCTTTTAGATGAGTTGTCTTGTGGGATTGTGCACAATATCCCTAGAAAATGTGTTTCGATTGTCTCACACGGATCCGTGTCTAAATTCCAGGTGTTGAGAAAAGAAGTAGATGAGATCGAGTTGGGATCGATGGATTCTTTGAACGAACGCAGGACTTCGATATCAGAAGGTAAAGTTAAAGAATTTACAACCATAAACACTGTGCAAAATACAATGGACACCATGAAGGTATCCATTGAGAGATGGAAATGCTTCATCATATTTCTGATGGCCATGAAAGCTAATAAAAGCAATTTATATTCATTCAAAAGATGCTTAAGATAAGAAGTTGAACAACATAATGGGCATGCGAAAAGTATTCACCAATTCAGTTGGATAGTGCAGAAGGTGCTCCGCTTGAAATTCAAATAACAGCATTTCCCTTTCTAATGACCTTGGAGAAACGTTTGTAAATAATAATGATAAGTTTTAATTTAGAAATGTGAAAAAAGGACAACCAAAACGCAAATTTTACTATGGTTCTGAACCATACGTAATGATCCAGCTAATTTTTTTCCTTCTATTTAAAAAAATGATAAATGGCTATTACTGTACACTGCAATTCATAAATTTTCTCTCATATTCATCACAAAATTGAAAATATTTTTTGATTTAAAATTCAAAACATGCATCATAAATGTCAGCAAAGTGACTTAAACTCTACATCTGGCAGAACTAATCTGGATATCAGTAGAGTGATGGTCTACTGAAAAGTGTATCCAAGTCTGTGAAAGTCAGCTGGGAAGTCTGCTGAGTTTCTTACAGTGTCGCGACTCTTGAGAGTCTCATTGAGGTTTTGGATGCAGCAAAGTTCTACATCAGGGCAATGATCAGCTGAGTTGTGTCAACAGAGTGACACAACGTCTGGGCATTTATGGCAATCCGACAAAGATTCTTGGCGATTAGGGTTTAGGGATCTGTGCTTATAAATACCAACTGTATTGATCATTGTAAAGTGTGTAATCCATCTGAATTTCAGTGCATAATAAATAACTCTTTTCTGTCCGTGGAGTAGTCGGCACAACGCCGGAAACCACGTTAAATCCTTATGTTCTTCTTGTTTCCATTCTCTGTGTGATTGTTTATGTTAGATTGCATCTGTTAATTATCTATCTTGCATCTGGATTCTCTATCCTGTTATAACAAATTGGAATCAGAGCGTAGGTTCTGGGAATCATCTGTACGAACGAATTTTCTCTTCACCAAGACCATCACCGGTGCTAGGCTTCTGTGATAAAAGTTCTGTTCTTTGACAAGAAAGATGTCTGCAGTTGACATAAAAATCGACAAATTTATAGGAAGAAATAGTTTTAGTCTGTGGCAAATCAATATGCGGGCCTTGTTAAATCAACAAGGATTATGGACTCTTTTATCTGGTAAAGGAGATGCCAGTTCAGCAGAATCTGCCAGTCTGGAAGAGAAAGCACATTCAACCTTCATGGTGTGCTTATCTGATGATGTTATCACTGAAGTTGCTAAGGAAGACACAGCTGCCAAGTTGTGGGCAAAGTTTGAAAGCCTATATGACTAAGTCATTAACCAACAAGTTGCTGCTGAAGTACAGAATGTTTAGTCTAAAGATGCATGAATGAGGTCTGCTGAGGGAACATCTGCATCAGCTGAACACAATATTACTTGATCTCATGAATATTGATATTAAAATTGAAGATGAAGATGCAGTCATAATCCTGTTGGTGTCATTACCAAGTTCATATGAAAACTTTGTGCAGTCCTTCATGGTTGGGAAGGATACAGTGGCTTTAGAGGATGTGAGGGCAGCCTTGAATGCCAGGGAGCTGAGACATAAGGCAGCAGGGACAGACAATCAGGCTGCTGGACTAGTAGTCAGGTGCTGGAGATGAAGAGGTAGGGAGGGGGGGTCCTCGGGTTGGATTAGGGAAGGTGGAACCTCGGGTTCAGGAGGAGGGGGAGAATGGGCCGGAGCAGGAGGTGTGGCAATAGTGAGATTGGAAGGAAGAGAAACCGTGATATCCTCAAAAGTGGGAGTGGAGGAAGACGGAGTATAGGGAAATGTGGATTCATCAAAGACACAGTGACGGGAGATATAGATTTTGCCAGTTTGGAGGTCAAGACACTTATACCCATGGTGAGAGGGGCTATAGCCAAGAAAAATGCAGGACTTAGAACGGAAGTCCATTTTGTGGCGGTTATAAGGGCGGAGGTAGGGCCAACAAGCACATCCAAAGACCCGAAGAAAGGAGTAGTCGGGGGAGCGATTGTGAAGGACTTCAAAGGGAGATTTATTGTTGAGGAGGCGTGTGGGGAGACGATTAATGAGGTAGGTAGCCGAGAGGAAGGCATCTTCCCAGTATTGGAGCGGAAGGTTAGATTGTGCAAGGAGAGAGAGCCCAGTTTCAACAATATGACGGTGACGGCGTTCAACCGCACCCATTTGCTCATGTGTATGGGGACAAGACACGCGATGATCGATGCCTAAGGTAAGTAGGCGATTGGAGAGGCGTTGAAATTCACCGCCCCAGTCGGTTTGAAGAGATTTAATTTTACGATTGAATTGACGTTCAACAAGGGCTTGAAAATTAAGAAAGGCATGTTCAGCATCAGATTTAAGCTTAAGCGGATATAACCAGATAAATTTCGAATAATCATCAACAAAACTAATATAATAACGGGATCCATAAAGAGAGGGTTCAACACATGGACCCCAAACATCCGAATACACCAAGTCCAAAGGAAAGGCAGAAGTAAAAGCAGAAACAGGTAAAGGGAGTCTGTGACTCTTAGCTAACTGGCACGCAGCACATACATGAGCTGGTGCTTTATTGGAAAAGGAAATACGTAAACGACGGAGAACTTGAGCAAGAGCATGGTGAGAGCAATGACCCAATCGTTGATGCCAAGAGTGGAGGAATCACATTTGGAGAGGAGTGCATGGGCATTTGGACGATTAAAGAGGCTGGAGAAGTGATAGAGGCCATCTTTGAGGTATCCTCTATGATGGGTGCGGCCCGAGTAGTCCTTCACAAGAAAATAAGAGGCATGAAATTCAAAGTAAACAGAGTTATCAAAGGCAAAACGGTGCACAGACAGAAGATTGGTACGAAGAGCAGGGGAAACAAGGACATTGGATAATAAATAGGAGTGAGGGGGGAAGTAAAGCGAGATGCACCAACGTGAGAAATATGCATACCTGAGCCGTCTCCGATATTAATACGATCAGTGCCCTCATAGGGCTCAACCTTTAAGTTCAAATTCCTGAAGTTGTTGGTCATGTGGTGGGTAGCACCGGTATCCAGAACCCACTCGTGAGGTGGCGGTAAGGCGGGATAGTCTTTGAGCCGGATAAAGCTGTGGGGGTGGGGAGGGGCTACCGAGGAGATGAGGTATCATTGTACACGAAATAGCAATAATTCGCGGCATGACCTTGCTTACCTGCATTTGGCATATCGGTGGTCCCTGTGAGGAATAATTACGCCCATAGTTACATCCATAATTGCATCCATAATGCGGCCCATAATTCTGTGAAGGGCTTCGGCCTTGACCCCGACCCCGAGAGTTCTGTTGACGACCACGCCCCTATTACGCGCGAGTGGAACCACTGCCACGACCCCGATAACCAGCAGGGGCTGAATTCCCGTAAAATGCCGAAGGTGGGGTAGCAGCGGCGGAGTTGTGCAGGACGGCAGGGGAGGAGGCCGGCGGCGTATGGTGCTGAATCCTTGCTTCGGCTGAGAGCAATAGAGAATAGGCTTCGTCGAGGGTTATGTGATCACGATCGGAGATGATGGTGACCAAGGCATCATATTCCGACGGTAAGCCGGCGACCAAATAGGCAATCACCTCGTCTGTTTTGAGGGCATGGCCTGCCATGGCCAATTCATCCGCAAGTCGTTTAATTGTAAAGTAATAATCGGTGTTCGAGAGATTACCTTTTCGAGTAGAAGCCAATTGAGTGCAGACCTGCATAAGTTTGGCCCGGGATTGTGACGCAAAACAGGTGGCTGTGGCGTCCCATAATTCAGCAGAGGTTTGCGCATGATAAACCTGCATGAGGACTTCATCGGACATCGAAGAGGTGAGGAGGCTCAGCAGCAAATTGTCTTGTTGAGTCCACTTTTCGAATTCTGGATTGGATGTTGGTGCAGTGGCACCGGTAGGAGTGATTGTCGTCGGTGGGGGTTTGATTGAACCGTCCACATAGCCATAGAGGCCCTGGCCTCGAAGGTATGGAAGGATTTGTGCCCGCCATAACTGATAATTTTGTCTCGTTAATTTAGTGATTCGGATTTGAGGGAAGGAAGGAGAGGGAGCTGCCTTAACGCCATTGCCGGCGGTCTGCGTGCTTGATTCATCGTCAGACACCATGGCTAGGGTTACAAAAGGGTGGCGGCGGCTTTTGTGAGAGAGAAGGGGTTAGGATCACAACGCTCTGCTACCATATCAACGCATAATATTTTGTTATTTCATTGATTGAATAATATTGGGTACACAAGAAGTATTTATAGTATCATCTACCGTAGCATAAATATAAAATACAAAAGATATTTATTTATCTAAAATAGTATCCTCAATAAGCAGCAGTGGGAAATGATATTGACATCAGACTGGGAAGAAGAAACCCAAGAAGTTCAAAGGTCATAGAGCCACAGATTTCTGTAATTACTGTAAAGAGTAGGGTCATTGGAAGTCCAATTGTCCAAAGAAGAAAAGGCAGCAGGAGAGCAATTCTGGTACAACAGCTGTGGCTGCTGAGCATTCTGATGAGGATCTGGTTCTAGTTGCTAGGGATTCAGCACACCATGCTGATGTCTGGATCCTAGATTCTGGGGCATCCTATCATATTTGTCCATATATGGAGTGGTTTTCTACTTATGAGCAGATAGATGGTGGTCATATTTCTATGGCAAACAACAAGGTCTACAAGATAGTGGGAATTGGCTCAGTCAAGTTGAGGACAGATGATGGTAGATTCTGCACACTGAAAGATGTTAGACATGTTCTCTGAGATGACCAAGAATTTGGTATCTCTTAGTCTACTGGAGGATGACAAATGGTTCAATTTCAAGGGAGAAGGTGGAGAGCTGAATGTCTATAAAGATTCAGCTGTGGTCCTCAAAGTTTCAGCTTTGATATATCTGCTCCCAGACTTGCATCGCCGACCCTTGAAGACGATGAAGTTCTCAATCTGAAACCCTTCTTTACGTGTACGGACATTGACCGCGCGTTTCTCTTATCATATGGATATCATGTAGAAGGTGATGGTAAACATTTGGTGGAGCTTCTTGCTTTGTGGCCCAAGATATGAGTACCTGTGGTGGATGGGTTCTGTTTTGAGGTACAAATTTATATTTGTTTTATCTGAATTTGATGTGATTGCAATGTCTAATTACTAGTCTTGTATTATAGTAATATTTCTTTCTTTTCATAGCATTTGGCTACAGGTAGCATACCTGATAATTATCATATACTCCCACTTAATTTGAGACTCTTTGTGCTCCAGAATGTCAATTTGGATTTGGAGATGATAGCATGGATTCTATACGTACTGAAAAACTCTCCCTTGTTGCAAGCTTTTGAAATTTGGGTAACATGATGTTGAAAATCTTCTTTTACATTTAGATGGTATTCAGGTTGTGAAGTTGTACGGTTATTTGATATATTTTGAAATTTTTCGTTTGCAGTTTGGTGAAGAAGTGATGAATGACATTGATGAACCATCAAAAATGGATTTTAGGATGGACAGACTTCGTACCGTAATGATGAATGATTTCACTCAAGAAATGAAGTTATGTTTGTCAAAATTCTTCTTTGCTATGTACCATTACCTAGAAAATAGCTTGAATGCTGAACTTGATCCTAATAAACAGATAAAGATATTAAAGGATCTGTTTTTGCTTCAAAGAGAATATTGAAATACATAAATTATTTTCGCACCAAATCTTGTTCCTGTTTGATGCAAGCTACGGTTAGACAATGCCAAGTATATGGTGCCATTTTTTGGTTTCCTTTAAGTTTTTAGATGTCATGACATGTATGTGGTGTTGTTTCGAGTTTTGAAATAAAGAAAACAACAATATTTTGGAGATTAATTTGTTCTTTTTCTTTCCTCGAGTAACCCTTTGAAAAGTTGGCTCCGGAGGCAGAGCTGTTGGTCGTTTTTTATAATATGATGAGTAATTTAGTGTTCTAATCTTCCCGGAGGAATCTGAAGAATGTTTTTGCAGTGCATCTTGAATGGGATCAATGACAGATTTTTGTTAACCCACACAAGGAGTTTAATTGTTCCAGATTATGTTGTATGGTTCCATTTGTCCAATATGACAACATGAGCTCACACAAATGAACTCAAAAAGTTAACCAACAACAGTAAACTACAAATGGTTAACTCACAAAAATTAACTAAAAAGTGAACTAACAATAGTAAATTTTCAATGGTTAACAATAATAGTGAACTACATTTATAATCTCTTAAAGGAGAACTTTATTTTGAAGTGAATTAGTAATGTGATGTAGGTGTGAAACAGTGAACCAAATTGTTTTGAACTCAAATAGTGAACCACAAATAGTGAACTACAATTGTAAACCCCTATAAATGAACTCACAAAAATGAACTCAAAAAAAGAACTAACAATAATAAACTTCAAATAGTGAACCAGAAACAGTGAACTACAATTGTAAACTCCTAAAAGTGAATTCAAAAAAATGAATTCAAAAAGTGAAGTAACAATAATAAACTTCAAATAAAGAACCACAAACAGTGAACTACAATTGTAAATTCCTAAAAGTGAATTCACAATAATGAACTCAAAAAGTGAACCAACAATAGTAAATTTCGAATAGTGAACTAAACATAGTGAACTCACGAAAATGAACTCAAAGAGTGAACTAACAAGAGTAAATTTTCATTGGTTAACTACAATAGTGAACTACATTTATAAACTCCTAAACGTGAATTTTGGTTTGAAGTGAATTAGTAATGCGAAGTAGGTATGAAACAGTGAACTAGAGTGTTTTGAACTCAAATAGTGAACCACAAACTGTGAAATGTATAAAGTGGACCCGCAAAAAAGAACTCAAAAAGTGAACTAACAATAGTAAACTTCCAATGGTTAATTAGAATAGTGAAGTACAATTACAAACTTCTAAAAGTGAACTTTGGTTTGAAGCGAATTAGTAATGTGAAATATGTGTGAAACAGTGAACCAGAGTGTTTTGAATTCAATGAAAAACAATGAATCGGAGTATTTTGCTAAAGTTAAGTCACAACCTTTGTTGCATCCTAAGGTTTAGTAGTAGACCAAGGAGAAAGAGTAATCACTATTGAAGCTGGTAGTTTTGTTGATATAATTAGATCTATTAGCTGTATATATATTCTTGTATATATTATTTAGATAATATATACTTTGTATTTATTGGTAGAGATTTTATAGATTTACTGTATCTGTAGCTTTACGGTAGTCTCCTATAAATATTGTAATACTCAACTGTGAATAATGCAATTCAATTATATTCTTCCAAATATCGTGTTATGGTATCAGAGCATTCACGATCAAATCTCCTCTAACAAAATTTTTTTTTAACCTAATTTTCTTCTCCAGCCGCCAGCTTCTCTGTTCTTCTAGCCGCCATTTTTTTTTCTTTCTGTTTTCTTCTTCTTCTCCAAAGCTTCTCACCGGTTTTAATGGCTGCCACAAATATTATCACCTTCAATACGGCTGCTCAAGCCACGATTAAACTTGATGCCACCAATTACTACGTCTGGCATATGCAAATTGAGTCTCTTCTTGTTGGAAACGGTCTGTTTGGGTATGTTGATGGTACCAAAGAGGCACCGGCTGCCACCATCGTTCTTCTGGCGATGGCGCACCACTCCCAATCCTGCGTTTATTACTCACACTCGTCAAGACAATTTAATTCGCAATCTGATCATTGCCTCTCTCACTCCTGAAACAGCCACCCTTCTCTACGGCACTAAAACAGCGGCAGCGGCATGGAAAACTCTCTCTGATGTATATGCCACCCCGAAAGCCAGAATTCGGAATCTCAAAACTGCTATGCGGGATTATCATCGTGGAACAGCCTCTGTTCATTCATACCGTACACGATGAAGCATAAACGGGACGAACTCGCTTTACTCGAGCACCCATGGATCATGATGATTTTGTTCATCTTGTTTCGCCAATATTGGCCCGAATACTCGAGACATTGCTCGTGCCATCATTTGTTCGAGAATCGAAGTCACGTTTGAAGAGCTTCGCGAGAAACTCCTCAACTTTCAGCCCTACTACGCCGCCGACGACTCCACACTTGGCCCATACCACGGCTAAATGCGGCGTACCGCCCGCCTTCACATCCGATTTCGGCGGCCAGGCCCATATCCTCGGCCGCTTGATAATCGGGCATTCAAAGCCGGCGGCCGCAAGGACGAACCGCGGCTTGGCCCGAGCGGTGGGAATCCGCGGCCTTACGGTGGCTCGTCTCGCACCGCTTCAGCCAGGATCGGCGCAATGGTAATATAATTTCGACTCGTCGTCCTTTTCTGGGTAAATGTCAGCTGTGTTTTGTTCAGGGTCACTATGCGCAAAATTGTCCTACTTTCGGTCATCAGATTGGTCATATTTTTGGATCACCGGGTTCCCGCTTATCACGTCCTCAGGCAAATGTTGCAGCCCAATCACATGACTTGGCTCAGTTTGATTCCACTGCTCCCACCTGGCTATTGGATAGTGGGGCATCGCATCATGTGACGTCGGACTTGCAAAATTTATCTCTTCATGCACCGTACACTGGCACTGATGATCTTCTGGTTGGTGATGGTAAGGGCCTTTCTATTACTCACACTGGCATTTCTTCAATTCCCGTTAATTCTGTTAAATCCATTCCTTTAGGTAATGTCCTCTGTGTTCCTAGTATGTCCCGCAATTTATTGTCCATCTCCCAATTATGCAAAGCCAATAATCTATCTATCGAATTCTTACCTTCTGAATTTATTGTGAAGGACCTTCAGACGACCAACCCAATCCTCCGTGGTCCAGTTAAAAATGGCTTGTACGAGTGGCCCAGTCCTCCTCTTGTCGCATTTGCATCCAATAAAGCCTCCTCTCAAGATTGGCATCATCGGTTGGGTCATCCGGCTCATCCAATTTTATCTTCAATTTTACGCACTTATGATTTACAGTCTAGCAATAATTCCTTTACACATTGCTCTCCATGCTTAGAGAGCAAAAGTCATAAATTGCCTTTTGGTACATCCACTTTACATTCTTCTCGCCCTCTTGAGGTTGTTTTTAGTGATGTGTGGACATCACCTGTTATTTCTGTGGACGATTTCAAATATTTTATCATCTTTGTTGATCATTTTACGCGTTATATTTGGTTTTATCCGCTAAAACGAAAATCTGACGCCCATTCTATTTTTATCCGCTTCCGCTCCATTGTTGAAAAATATTTTGAAACGTCAATTAAAACCTTTTACTCTGATAACGGTGGTGAATTTATATCCCTTCGTGATTATTTTGCAACCAACGGTATTTCTTTCCTCACCACCCCGCCTCACACCCCTGAACATAATGGTATGTCTGAACGTCGTCATATGCATATTGTTGAAACTGGCTTAGCTCTCATGAATCACGCTTCCGCACCCACCTCCTACTGGCCTTATGCTTTTGCTACCGCTGTTTATCTTATTAATCGTATGCCCACGTCTACTCTCCACATGCGTACTCCCTATGAAGCCATTTTCAAAACTCCACCCAATTACACTAAACTTCGCATCTTTGGCTGTCTCTGTTATCCATGGCTACGCCCCTACACCAGTCACAAACTCCAACCTCGTTCTCGCCCTTGTGTTTTTCTTGGCTATGTTCTTAACCAACATGCCTACTACTGCTACGACCTAGCTGAGTCCCGTATGTATATCTCACGTCATGTCAAGTTTGTTGAGTCCATTTTCCCATTTCGCTCCACACCACCCTCGGGTTCCCCACCCCTCTCCCCGCCTATTGCCTCTATCTCGGACTGGATTCCTCCCTCCCCTCCCATTCACCTTCCTATCCCTCCTCCACCTCCTCCTCCACCTCCTACCCCACCTCATTCCCCGTCACCTCCTCCCCCCCCCCGCCCCATCATCTTCACCTCCCTCCCCACCACCTCCTCCCTCAACTTCCACTCATCCCATGCGTACTAGAGCCCGTGACCATATTCATAAACCCATTCAAAAGCTCAATCTTCACTCCCACCTACCAAATACCCTTGACACTGAACCCATAAATATTACCCAAGCTCTTAAAAACCCGATTGGAGAAGCGCCATGCAGGAGAGAATATATGGCGCTCTCATTCGAAATGAGGCGTGGTCCCTGGTTCTTCTCGTCCTAATCAGAATGTTATCAGTTCTAAGTGGATTTTTCGTCTTAAGCGTCACCCAGATGGTACTATTGATCGGCACAAGGCTCGCCTTGTGGCCAAGGGGTTCACGCAACGCCCTGGTATTGACTACTATGAGACGTTTAGCCCGGTGGTTAAACCTACTACCGTGACGTGTTGTTCTTTCTCGGCTCTTTCTCGGGGGTGGTCTTTACGCCACTAGATATCAACAACGCCTTTTACAAGGTCATGCACATGCGAGGATGTTTACTTGGCCCGACCACCGGGGTTCATCAACACTGAGCTTCCTGACCATGTGTGCAAGTTGCGGAAGGCTATTTATGGGTTGAAACAGGCCCCTCGGGCTTGGTATGAGGAGCTTAAGGGGTTTCTCTTTTCCAGTCACTTCAGTAATTCTACTGCTGATTCATCACTTTTCATCTACACTACCGGGACTACTATTATTTATCTTTTGGTGTATGTGGATGACATCATTCTTACAGGGAATGACACTAAGGCTCTTGAGACATTTATATCTTTGTTGGGTCGTCGGTTTGCTCTCAAGGATCTTGGTGCCCTTTCTTATTTTTTGGGCATAGAGATTATACACAATGATCACGGGTGTATTTTATCTCAAAAGCGCTATGCAGTTGAACTCCTTACTCGCCTTCACATGGATCAGGCCAAACCGGTCACTACTCCTCTACCATCCGATTTATGCGGTCTTCTCGCTCAATGTTCTCCACTTGATGACGATCCCGAGTATCGTATGGTCATTGGCGATCTGCAGATCTATTGTTTACCCGCCTTGATCTCGCCGGTGAATAAACTATCTCGGTTCATGCATGCCCCTACCGATCTTCATTGGACTTATGCTAAGCGCATGCTTCGTTATTTGGCGGCATCTGATTGACTTAGGCCTTGACTTTACCGTGACTCACCGCCGGTTCTTCATGCCATTTCGATCTCGATTGGGGTGGTTCTCACGATGATTATGCTTCTACTGGGGCCTACGTTGTCTATCTTGGCAGAATGCCGTTTCTTGAGCTCAAGAAGCGATCCCCTTATTGCTAGGTCCTCTCGAGGTGATGCCGCTCTGTTGCCTCTACCTTTGCCGAGCTCATGTGGGTTACTTTCTTGTTACGTGATCTTGGTTTTTCACCCCCTCGAGCTCCGGTTGTCTACTGTGACAACTTGGGCACTACTCAGTTCTGTCACAACCCAGTTTTTCACTCACGGATGAAGCACGTTGCTATTGATTATCACTTCATACGTGATCAGGTGCAACGGGGTTCTTTACGGGTTGCTCATGTTCGTGCTCAGGATCAACTTGCCGATTGTCTCACCAAGTCTCTCCCTCGCTTGTCTTTTGTTCAGCAGCGCAGCAAGCTGGGTCTCGTCCCTCGTCCACCTTGAGGGGTGGTATTAGCTGTATATATATTCTTGTATATATTATTTAGATAATATATACTTTGTATTTATTGGTAGAGATTTTATAGATTTACTGTATCTGTAGCTTTACGGTAGTCTCCTATAAATATTGTAATACTCAACTGTGAATAATGCAATTCAATTATATTCTTCCAAATATCGTGTTAAGATCAACAAGTTTATTAATGTCTTGACCATAAGCTGCATACGTTGTTAGAAGCAAAATTTAGAATATTATGCACATATACTTTTGATTCAAGACTCATGAATAGTAAATGCTATGTTTAAGATATTTACAATTGCACATATACTTTTGATTTTTTAAGTGACGTCCAAACATGTACCGAATTATCAAAAAAGCTTCCGGTTTGAGCTTGGGCGAAAATCCAAATGAACATTCTTACATACATACATATATTATTATAGTACATTCATTAATACTATTTGTACCTTTATAAAAATTAAAAAAATTATTACTCTTTGTTGCTAGGGTCTGCCAAGAATACATGAAATATGCAGACCTCTGCTAAATGCTTGGTCGAACAACAACATACACATTTCAAACTCGTAAACAAATGGGAACTAAGCCAAGAAAGCAACTAGAGTGTGTTAAAGCCAAATAATGACAAGTGTCTAACTCCTATGGTGCCAAGTGTCAACCTTATCTAGGATTAGATTCTCTACTAGATTTACTAGTACTATTTTCTGTTATCTATTCTGGTCTTTATTATCTGTGTGTGATGTATAAACCTGAGTACTGAAATGGTTAATGGATGAGCTTCATTTCCAGCTCTTATCTAAATGTTAAGTTTCTAACTTGGTATCGGAGCCAATAATGGCCGGAACCACCGCTTCTGCATCAGCTCCAGCGACCGGAGCTTCAATCACTGCTGGTACACCCAGCTTTTCTATTGGAAGCTTTCCTTCTCTTTCTGTACCTCATTATACTGCCACCACCAATCTTGTTCCGACCACCACCCGTTCCAGCTCTACTCCTCCAACTACCACCCGTCTCAGCCCTCCTCCTCCACCTGTACCACCCATTTTTGGAAATGCTACAGGAAACACTGTGTCTTCTCCGTCTGAGCCTCCAATTCCCACCTTCACTGGAAGTCTAAATCAGAGCTGCAATGTTAAGCTTGATAGGAACAACTACCTTCTCTGGAAATCTGTGGTCATTCCTTTTGTTCGTGGTCATAGACTGGATGGATTTCTGTTTGGCACAAAGGCACCACCATCAAAGTTCATTCAAGCCACTGGATCTGCAGGTATTGCACCAAACCCTCTTTATGAAACCTGGACTGCCACAGATCAATTACTCATGAGCTGGTTGATGAGCTCAATGACAGAAAGTGCCTTGCAAGAGGTGATTGGATGTGCAACATCAAATGAGGTCTGGAACACCCTTGAAACCCTGTTCAATAACAGGTCTGAATCTCGCATGCTTGAATACAAAACTGCCTTAACCAGATCTGAGAAGGGTTCTAAGAGCATGGTTGATTACTTGGCTCAGATGAAAGGTTATTCTGATGGATTGCAAGCAGCTGGTTATCCCATTTCTGTGTCTGAGCTGATTCTTGCAACTTTGGGAGGACTGAATCGAGACTATGAATCAGTGATAGTGAATATAACTGCTAGGATTGGTTCTCTAACCTGGCAAGAGGTCCAGTCACAACTGGTCACTCATGAACGACTCCTGGCAAGGTTTACACCTTCCACCACCATTGATTTAGGTACATCCTCTGCAAATTTGGCTGTTAATCGATCTGGACAAGGTAGAGGGCAGCCCAGGTCATCAAACAATGGGGGTTTCCAAAACAATGGCAGAGGAAGAGGTGGCTATAGAGGTAGAGGTGGAAGAGGTAGAGGTGGTGGTAGAGGCTACCCTAATCAAGGTAATGCTAGACCTACTTGTCAGGTTTGCAGCAAGGTTGGACACACAGCAGTGGAATGCTACTACAGATACAACTCTAACTACAATGGTCAAGTCAGTAATGGGAACTCTGGAGCAAATCCTAGACCAAATGGAGGACAATTCAACAACTATGGCCAACAACCTGCTGCTTATTTTGCTTCTCCAGATTCGATCGGTGATGGAAGTGGTATGTCGGTGATGGAGCTACAAATCACATCATCACGATCTTAACAGATTTGCAACTCAGTCAAGGATATGATGGCTCGGATGGTCTGACCATTGGCAATGGTAAGAAACTCCCTATCAAACATACTGGTAGTTTCTCCCTTACAACTAATAAATCTAATCTTGCCTTCAATAATGTTTTACATGTACCTCATATAACCAAAAATTTGCTAAGTGTTTCTCAGCTCACTTCTGATAATCAGGTTGTGATGGAATTTCACTCTAATTGTTGTTTTGTGAAGGACAAGATCACAGGGAAGGTTTTACTGGAAGGAATAATTAAAGATGGCCTCTACCAGATGAAGTTTCCTCATGAATCTACCCAGAACTCTCTTCACTCCAAACTCAACTCCGGTCCACAACTCTCTCTATCAAATCAAGTGTCCAGTAATAAGTCTGTTAAATCTAGGTCTGAGTCTATTAATGAAGCCATTGTTTGGCATAGAAGATTAGGACATCCTTCTTCTAGAATTCTGAATTGTGTTCTGAAATCCTGTAATTCTGTTTGCAATGAGAAAATTGACTTTTGTGATGCTTGTCATTTGGGAAAACAACATGCTTTACCTTATCCTGTTTCACATTCTAAGAGTAATTTCTGTCTTGATCTTATACACTCAGATTTATGGGGCCCTGCTCCCATTACTTCTGCTAAAGGTTTTCAA
This sequence comes from Gentiana macrophylla, assembly GCA_026214975.1. Lineage (NCBI taxonomy): Eukaryota > Viridiplantae > Streptophyta > Magnoliopsida > Gentianales > Gentianaceae > Gentiana > Gentiana macrophylla. The sequence continues at coordinate 13,719,372 of CM047815.1, forward strand.
TACTACATAAGTTTTGTTGATGATTATAGTAGGTTTGTCTGGATTTACCCTTTAGTGCACAAATCTGATGCCTTAAAAGTCTTTGTCCAATTTAAAACATTGGTGGAAAAACAGTTTGAAAGAAACATTAAGTGCCTCCAAACTGACTGGGGAGGTGAGTTTAGAGCCTTTGAGACTCTTTTAAAGGACTTAGGGATTATCTTTAGACATCCCTGTCCATATGCTCATGGCCAAAATGGTAGAATTGAAAGAAAACACAGGCATGTTGTTGAAGTTGGTCTCACTCTTCTTGCTCAGGCTGAACTGCCTCTCAAATTCTGGTGTGAAGCTTTTCAATATAGTGCCTACCTTATCAATAGGTTACCTACTCCTGTTCTACAACTTAAGACTCCCCATGAACAACTCTTTCACCAAAAGCCAGACTATAAGCTTATCAAAACTTTTGGATGTACCTGCTACCCCTATCTCAGGCCTTTCCAAAAACAGAAATTCCAATTTCATACTGTCAAATGTGTCTTTCTTGGAGTGAGTCCTTCTCATAAGGGATATCTCTGTCTTGATAAATCTGGAAGAGTTTATGTGTCCAAGGATGTTATCTTCAATGAGCATGAATTTCCCTACAAGGCCTTATTTCATGCTTCACAACCTGATACTTCAGTTCCTCCCTCTGTTTCCTATCCCATTCCTATCTTCAACTCCTTTGCTACTCTTCCATCCACAGCTCATGAGGAAACTACATCTGGTGTGCATCTCCCTGTGATTTCTGGAACACAAGACACACAATCTGATTACTCCCCTGGTACCATACACTCAGACCTTTCTCCTACTTCCAGCTCCCCATTACCTACTTCTCAATCTTCATCTCCTTCCAACCACACTGCATCTCCTACCTCACATGAACCTCAGTCTTCCACAAATGCCACACCATCCCCATCACCACCTCCACCACCTCCTACCAATCATCATCCTATGGCCACTAGAGCCAAACATGGGATCTTTAAGCCAAAAACCTACTCCTATCTTGCCTCCAAAGATTCTGTCCATTGCCAAGTGGAACCAACTAGAGCATCTGAAGCTGTTAAATCCCCTCAGTGGCATACTGCTATGAAAGATGAATACAGAGCCCTGATCAACAATCACACATGGGATCTTGTACCTCCCAAGTCAAATCAGCATCTGGTAGGCAATAAATGGGTTTTCAAATTAAAACTGAACCCTGATGGCTCTGTCTTGAAACATAAGGCTCGGTTAGTGGCAAAGGGCTTTCATCAAACCCCTGGGTTGGACTACAGTGAGACCTTTAGTCCTGTTGTTAAGGCTTCCACAATTAGAGTGGTTCTTGCTATAGCTGTGTCCCTTAACTGGCACATTAATCAGATTGACATCAATAATGCTTTTCTGAATGGGACTCTCTATGAGGATGTCTTTATGCCCCAACCTGAATGTTTTGTGGATCCTACTAAACCCACTCATGTATGCCACTTGAAGAAGGCCCTATATGGCCTAAAACAAGCTCCTAGAGCCTGGTTTGATGAATTGAGAGTTCAGCTTCTGAACTGGGGATTCTATCAGTGCAAATCTGACACATCTCTATTTATTTTTCATACATCTGGTGTCCTAATGTATGTGCTTGTATATGTAGATGACATATTGATTACAGGTAACAATGTCCAACTGATGCACAAATTCATAAGCATGCTGAACTCCAAATTTGCCCTAAAGGATCTGGGACCTCTATCTCACTTCTTGGGGATGCAGGCACACAGAAATGACACAGGACTCTATCTCAAACAGCAGCATTATGCATCACAACTTTTGAGCAAGCTCCATCTTGAACATCTGAAGCCTGTCCCAACTCCAATGACAACAAATGTGGATCTCACCTCTGATAGCTCACCACTCCTGTCTAATGCCACTCAATACCGTCAAATTTTGGGAAGTCTACAGTATCTGACATATACACGGCCAGACATCAGTTTTGCAGTCAACCAGTTGAGCCAATACATGCATGCACCCAGGGAGATACACTGGTTTGCCCTCAAAAGATTGCTCAGGTATATTAAAGGGACCATCAGTCATGGTTTACATTTTCAACCTAGTCAGGCCCTAGTGATTACAGGGTTTAGTGATGCAGATTGGGCATGCAATGTCATAGACAGAAAGTCAATTGCTGGTTATTGTGTGTATCTAGGGGGCTCACTAGTATCTTGGAGCTCCAAGAAACAAAGAGTTGTTGCCAGTCAAGTCTGTAATCGAATATCGATCTTTAGCAAGTGTGGCTGCTGAAATCAAGTGGTTAACATCTCTTCTGTCAGAATTACATATCACACCTGCTGCAAGACCAACTACCTGGTGTGATAATCTCAGTGCAGCAACTCTAGCCTATAATCCAGTGTTTCACTCCAGGACTAAACACATTGAAGTGGATGTTCATTTTGTCAGAGATCAAGTGCAGAAAAATCAGCTTCAAGTTGCATATGTTCCATCTTATGACCAAGTTGCAGATTGCCTTACCAAGCCTCTCTCCAACACTCAGTTTCAAATTAACAAAACCAAACTGAATGTAGTTGATGCTACCTTCGAGTTTGAGGGGATGTTAAAGCCAAATAATGACAAGTGTCTAACTCCTATGGTGCCAAGTGTCAACCTTATCTAGGATTAGATTCTCTACTAGATTTACTAGTACTATTTTCTGTTATCTAGACAAGTGTCTAACTCCTATGGTGCCAAGTGTCAACCTTATCTAGGATTAGATTCTCTACTAGATTTACTAGTACTATTTTCTGTTATCTATTCTGGTCTTTATTATCTGTGTGTGATGTATAAACCTGAGTACTGAAATGGTTAATGGATGAGCTTCATTTCCAGCTCTTATCTAAATGTTAAGTTTCTAACTGAGTGAATATATAGCAGCAATTCCATTATGATTTCGTAACCACGCGACTTTATTAGGGTCTAATATATGCTGAAACTTTTTAGCATCTGTCAAATGAGCGTCTACTTGTGATGAGTTCATACAGAAACACCATATGCTCCATACACGTCACTCTTTCGGTATCAGCCGACCGGTTTGTACATACTCTGGAGCCGAATAACCCATTGTTCCAACTGCCTGAGATACATAGCAGCTTGCACAGAATTACCTAACAGAACAACACAAGCGATTACAGTTAATTTCATGCAAAATTCATAATGTACATGAATGGATAGGCATGAGGTAATCAATTTTAGTCTCTCTCGATCGCATAATATAATAGGATAGGAGTGTCTACGTTCTACGTGTGAGTTGGATGCTACAACGGTTGTGCTATAAAATCCCTCTAATTTCACGGGTCCCAACTTCTATAGAAAACAGAACTCCACAAACTTTGAGCCAGTTTCATCACTCGTAGACACTAAGATAACACAAAAAGAGGTGATCTTACCGAATGATATATATGCAATTTAAGCAGCTGTACAAGTTGCGAAATTGTTTTAGTTCGTTATACCAACGTTACTTTCGGCTGGAATTAATGCAAATAAACATCTTACAAACAAATCAAAATTTAGTGTTTTCCCATCCTTGAACACATACATATATCGAAGCAAGCTCTGCATTCTGCGTTTTGATGTTGAGTTTCATTTCTTCATTAAACTTAACCTTCTTTTTCCGCTTATCTTCGATCTTGAAGGTACTCATAGTCATTCAGCCATGGCTACTCCAAGAACAATTAGATCAGATTTTGGGGTGAGATCGACGTGTCAAGAGAAACTCATGTGGAAAGGGTAAAAGCGTGTGTTTTTCAGGTTTTGTATGCAAAGAGTAATATTGTCCATTAAGTTTAATTTATGTTATTATTGTCTTTTGTAATTATCTTTGTCCTTAATAGATTTTGAAATTAGGGAATATTAGGTTTTAGTCCAATTTTCGTCATGTATATAAAAATTTTTAGGGAAAATTTGCTATATAGTGCTTTCTTGAATGATTTTTGTCTAGATAGTACTCCACAATGAGGAGTGTAAACAAAAATAATGAAAAAATGGAAATAATTTGGAATGACAATTACACCCTTCAATTATTACTCTAATTTCGTTTTTTAAAGGAAAAAATGATGTATTGAATGAGATTCGAACCTGTCACCATAGAGTAAACAAAAGCACAAACTGACCACTGAGCTACGAAAATGGTATTTGTTTATATGTTGCATAAAATATATGTATTATGCAACACTACTAAATTTCAATAATTGAATATCCAGGTCTTCAAATACAATCAATCAGTTATAATAATAATCAATATTAAACAACATATAAATTTAAATCAATATCCATTTGATGCTCAAACGTTTACAATCATCATAATTAACTCAAAGTCAAACACTTTTAATCATTGTTAAATATTATAATTTACTTAAACGAACAACATTAATTTGCTGGATATACAGAAACCCGAATCCGGATCCGATCCATAATTGAATCCTCCGATCTGATTCTCAGCACCGATCGAGACGCTCAATCATGCACAACGGAAGCTACGAATTAAATTCGTTTACGATTTTAGCACTATATGATTCGCATAATAAATTAAACTACAAGAAGGTTAGTATATTTACCCCAACCGGAGAGAAATATGCAATCGACCAAGAGAGAAGCCGTGATCTTCCGGATTGTATCTCCAAGCGACGACTGGTGTACGTCGATCCTCGCCGTAGAACCTCCTCGAATATGTACAAGAAAAACCCTAGTTTTTCTCCTCTTAATGACTAAGTCAAGAAACTAATTTTTCTCTTCTTTTATTTGATATGTGGTTCAAATTGTGATGATCAATTGTGTTGGGAGGAAGTCTTTTTATATAGGAAAATAACTAGTAAAGAGAGTTATCCTTTTCACATCACAATTACCTATTCCCACAAGGAAAAGATATTTGCCAAAAGATAAGAGATAATTCCCAAAAAATCAATCTCTTTATCTCTTTTCCATTAATTATCCAACAAATAGATAATTAATTAATTATACATATGAGATTATCTAGGAAAAAATCTTCTCCCAATTTATCCATAATGTGAGGCGCCAATTCTGTCAATATTGTAATAGAAAATGTCTATTTCTATTTTACATATTATTTACCAAATAAATAATATCAGATATTCATTAAATAATTAATTATTTAATTTATTTTCGAGTTCCATAAAACAAGAAAACACTCGCGTGTTGGTGCCAAACCGAGGACCAATGGACCTATAACCTTAGGTAAATTACAATAAATTAAATTAAATATTCATCGAACAGAATATTTATACTTATAATCATCATTAAACACTCTAATAAACTTAACGGACTTCAATTTGATGTTCAATCGCTTATAATCATCATTAAACACTATAATAAACGTAAACGGACTTTAATTTGATGTTTAATAGCTTATAATCATCATTAAACACTATAATAAGCTTAAATAGACTTCAATTTCATGTTCAATCACTTATAATCACCATTAAACATCATAATAAGCTTAAACGGACTTCATTTTGATGTTAAATCGCTTATAATCATCATTAAACACTATAATAAGTTTAGATGAACTTTAATTTGAAGTTCACTCACGTATAATCGCCTTGTTCGAACCTCGATCTATCGTGACATTATGTGTAATCAACCCTGATCACAGTAATCGCCTTGATCGAACCTCGATCTATCGTGACATTATGTGTAATCAACCCTGATCACAGTAATCGCCTTGAGCGAACCTCGATCTATCGTGACATTATGTGTAATCAACCCTGATCACAGTAATCGCCTTGATCGAACCTCGATCTAACATCTTATTATGTGTAATCAACCCGGATCACAGTAATCGCCTTGATCGAACCTCGATCTATCGTCTGATTACGTGTTATCAACCCGGATCACAGTAATCGCCTTGATCGAACCTCGATCTATCGTCTGATTACGTGTTATCAACCCGGATCACAGTAATCGCCTTGATCGAACCTCGATCTAACATCTTATTATGTGTAATCAACCCTGATCACAGTAATCGCCTTGATCGAACCTCGATCTATCGTGACATTATGTGTAATCAACCCTGATCACAGTAATCGCCTTGAGCGAACCTCGATCTATCATGACATTATGTGTAATCAACCATGATCATAGTAATCGCCTTGATCGAACCTCGATCTATTGATGAACAACCACTTATAATAATTATTAAACACTATAATAACCTTAAACAAACTTTAATTTGATGTTCGATCACTTATAGTCATCATAAAATACTATAATAAACTTAGAAGAACTTCAAATTAATGTTCATTCACTTATAATCATCATTAAACACTGTAATAAGTCTAATCGAACTTCAGTTTGATTTCAATCACTTATAAAAATCATTAAACACTATAATAACCTTAAGTGAACATTGATTGATGTTTAATCACTTATAATCGTCGTAAAACACTATAATGAAATTCAATTTGATATTCAATCGTTTATAATCATCATCATTAAACACTGTAACGCGCTTAAATTGACTCCAGTTGATATTCAATCGCTTATAATAATCATTATACACTATAATAAGCTTAAGCAAACTTTAATTTGATGCTGAATCACTTATAATAATCATTAAACACTATAATAACCTTAAACGAACTTTAATTTGATTTTCGATCACTTATAATCATCATAAAACTCTATAATAAACTGAAATGACTTCAGTTTAATGTTCAATCACTTATAATCATCATTAAACACTATAATAAAATTAAACGAACTTCAATTTGATTTCATTCACTTATAATTATCAATTAAACACTAAAATAACCTTAAGTGACATTGATTTTATGTTTAAGCACTTTTAATCATCATAAAACACTATATTGAAATTCAATTTGATGTTCAATCGCTTATAATCAGCATTAAACACTATAACAATCTTAAACTGACTTCAATTTTGATGTTTAATCGCTTATAATCATCATTAAACACTGTAATAACCTTAAACGAACTTTAATTTGATATTCGATCACTTATACTAATCTTAAATGAAAATCAATTTGATGTTTAATCATTTATAATTATCATAAAACACTTAATTTTACTTCAATTTGATGTTCAATCATTTATATTCATCATTAAATGAAATTTAATGTGATTTTCAGCCATTTATAATCATTTTTAAACATTATATACAGCACAATAAACTTGATGGATGTTGACTTAATTATTCATAATCATCATTTTTGAGATAATAATTTTTGAAGAGTGAAATATAACCACTAAAAAATATCATAATAATCATTGAGTAGTGTAATACAACCATCAAAATCCATAATTAACTTAAATAAATATCATTGATGTTCATAGATTAAATTGGTGTTGAATCATTTATAATCACCGTTAAAACTATACTAAACTTAAACGAACTTCGAATTGATGTTCAATAACTTGTAAATGTCATAAAACACTATAGATAAGTGAAATCATTAAGAACTACATTAAACTCAAATAACTTATAATTAAAATACAAAAAATTAAAACAAAAAATGTAAGGGAAAAAAAAAAAAAAAAAAATCTGAGTCGTTCCCGTTCCCTTCCATTTGCCCTCTCCCCCGCCCTCCTCCGCCTCCTCCCCTGCAATTTGAACAAGTACTAAATTTTTGTTCTGGGATATTTGTGTTGTGTGTGCAATTGATGAACAAGTACTAGACTTTTTTTTATTATGTTGCTTCTCTTCTATCTCGTTGATAAAGCTTACCGGCGGAAATGGAGGAGGTGGGTAGCCACGTATTGGTTTTGTTGTTTTTTCGTTTTTTTTTTTTTTTGGTGTTGTTGTTGTTGTGTATGCTAGCTCATCAATTGATTCTTCTTTGATGTTTGGGGTATAATGCTATTGCTTTTCTTGGATGATAGTTTACCGGCGGATATGGAGGGAAATCGGTTGCGGAAGTGGCGGAGATCATAAATTCTTGGTCATATTTGGGAAAGGGCCGATAATTCTGTTTTTTTTTTTTTTTAGCTTGAGGTTATTTTAGGTACTACAAATTATTATTGGGGAAGAATACATACATAAGTCTATTTAAATAAGAAACTTTGTAAAAGGACTAAATAACTAAACATCTTTGAAAAGAGTACTAAATAAACAATTACCCCTAAATTTTAATCCAGTTTATATTTTTTTTTTTTTTTTTTTTTGATTTAAGGACAAAACATTTTTCTTTAGACTATTCTACCCTTTCTAAATAATATTATAACTTTGTCTGGACATAGCTTTATGCCTTTATCCGCTAAGACTACTCTCTCAAAATATCCCCAAAATCAAAGCACAGCTCAAATAATGGCAAGAGCACCTTCATACTTCAATGTCCGAACAAATCCTCCTGGATTTCCCAGATCCATGGCTTCTCCTTCTTCATTGCTCTCCAGAATCAAGCTTACTGGGCAAATATTGAAGCAGATATTGAAACCCATCTCAAGAAATCCATCCCAATTCCTCTCTACTGTAACTGCAGCCGCCGGCAGACTTACCGGAAGCTTTCTTATTCAGAGAAGTGGATTCACATCATTCCTGTTCCTTTAATTAATTCGTTGCTAGTTTCTGATTATGCTCCGTTTTCAATTTTTTCGATTGAATTTTCTGTTCGATTTCAAGTTTTCGAAAAAGCTGTTCGATTCGATTAGTAAACCTAATTAACAGTTGAATTTGGTGATCTCTGCAAATAATTGTTGAATAGAGAACTTGGTGTTGAACAAGAGAGAAGCATTAATGACTACTGTGAGTGGCGTTGAAAAGCCGAAGTCCCTAAATGAAGCTCAAGTGGATTTTGCCTTGTTAGCAAAATCAGCAGCAATAGCCAAACCCGAATTTCCCCTCGACTTTTTGAGAAAACAATATGCATTACACCAGATGTAAAAATAAGCAGTCATGCCTCCCGAAATGGAGATTCAGAAGGAGCCAAACAAACATTGGCATCGGAAGATGGGTTTTTAGAGAGTCCTAGCCCTTCTGGTTTCAAGGTAATTGTTTATGTGTGCTCTTAATTTCACAGCTTTTTTGGTAATACAATGCGTGAGCCACATATTACTTGGCCTGTTGCATGCTTATCCAATGAATGGAATTATTTTGCAAATGCAATGCTACTTAATTTACCTTTTGAAGTTTCCACTTACGTCACCTGTAATATGATATAGTAATGTAGGAATGTTTTATTAGTTATTTGATTTAATCATTAGTTTACTTTAGCTTTAAAGTCTTCTGAACTAATTAGCTGTTAGTTAAGTTCTGGTTAACTGCCAACTCACCATTTAATGTTGTTGGCTGCTTGTTCTCCTGTAAAGCCTCTACTTGTACTCTCTTCCTAATTGTAATTATTTTGAGCAACCACTAGATTTGTGCATTTTCTTATTATTCATATAAGTATGGAATTAATCCAAAGTTTGATTCATGTTATTTCTCTTGCTATTTTGTTTATGTGCTCATTTTCTCCAGAATATTACCTTCAAGTTTTGGAGTGCCAATGGAGGCAGTGACTTTCCCTTTTTTTAGTCCCATGGATGAGACTGCTCTTGAATTTTCTTCCCTGTTTGATTTTTTAGTCCATGTTAATAGTTCTGTTGAGAACAAAAATAATGGTAGGTCTGTTGTGGTTGATCATATTGATGATCCCACAGTTTAAGGTTTCGTTTAAGGATGCATCTATGATGTTTTAAAGAAGATTGATTGTGTTTTTTACTTGGTTCATATCATTAAGCTTTCTAATAGACTAGTGTTACTTTGTTGGTGTGTTATTTTGTTGAGAACAAAAATAATGGTAGGTCTGTTGTGGTTGATCATATTGGTGATTCCACAGTTTAAGGTTTCGTTTAAGGATGCATCTATGATGTTTTAAAGAAGATTGATTGTGTTTTTTTACTTGGTTCATATCATTAGGCTTTCTAATAGACTAGTGTTACTTTGTTGGTGTGTTACTTTGTTGGGGTGTTACTTTGTTGGTGTGTTACTTTGTTGAGAACAAAAATAGACTAGTGTGTTACTTTGTTGGTGTGTTACTGTGTTGAGAACAAAAATAGACTAGTGTGTTACTTTGTTGGTGTGTTACTGTGTTACTTTGTTGGTGTGTTACTGTGTTACTTTGTTGGTGTGTTACTTTGTTGAGAACAAAAATAGAATAGTTTGTTACGTTGTTGGTGTGTTACTGTGTTACTTTGTTGGTGTGCTACTTTGTTGAGAACAAAAATAGACTAGTATGTTACTTTTTTGGTGTGTTACTTGTTGTGAACAAAAATAGACTAGTGTGTTACTTTGTTGGTGTGTTATTTTATGTGTTACTTTGTTGAGAACAAAAATAGACTGGTATGTTACTTTGTTGATTCAAATGGTTATGTTTGTGTTTTTTTGTCTTTAGAAAATTGGTGGAGCTCAGATTCTCTATTGATGAAGCCAGAGCCGATGCTATTTGATGCATTTTTCGCCCATACATCTTTCATGGAGTTTGATGTGGTGCGGGTTTGAAGGATGAAGGTCCATAGATGGTAAAACAGACTGCTTTTGTCTTCAAGAACTTGAAGAATGTTTTAGTTTCATTAATATGCTTTTTGATTACATCCAATAGTATTAGGTTTTTATTCTCTTGATTCCCTCGGAGTTGCATCTCCATAATGCTTTCATAGATTGTTTCATTAGGATATGAAGCATTTTTTTTGATAGATTGTTGTATTATGCAATGTTAATGATGATATTTTGGATGTTGATAAAACGTGTCATCATATTCTTGTATTCTTGTGTTCTTGTATTCTTGTAAAGTTGCGATAAAATCCGGCTTTCAAATACTACGTCGAAAATGTATCAAACGTGGTCTTAAATTGAAGATAAAAAAAATTAATATTTTTTGATGATCGGTGTTCTAAATCAAAAGTTACGGTGGTTTATAAGAAAAAAAACGCTCCGGTTAATATAAATGTTTTTGTCTTTCAAAATATACGTCGGAAGGATATCGTGTTTCAAGCCAAGAGAAAAAAACATGAATTTTGGTGAAAACATTTCGATGATCGGAGTTATAAAACAAAAGTTACGAGTGTTTGGAAAAATTGGAAAAAAAAAAAAAAAAAAAAAAGAAGTCAAACCTGTATCATATATGCTGAAGCGAAAGGCGGAAACAAGTGAATATGTGTGCGCTGCATGATTAAAAGGGGTAATTTTGTCAAAATCGAATTTTTTTTTCATTCTTTTGCAACTAAAAAAAAGAAGTGTGTTTTATTTATTCATTTTGTAATGGTTTTGTATTTTCCTCAATCCTCTTGAAATTATAAGATTCATTCTTTTTAGCGTTTCTCCTAAATAGTATTAATATTATTATTATTATTATTATATATATATATATATATATATATATATATATATATATATATATATATATATATATATATATATATATATTATAAAGTTACAAATATACACTTGAAATTAATAAGCTCAGAGTCAATGAGCTAAAACAAGAACACTAGCAGATATATATGTTGGAAATGATGGTTAGACGCATGAGTCTTAAAAGAAGAGGGAAAAAGATTTAAAACAAAAATTTTGGTGAAAATTTTGCGATTTTTTTAGAGTTTTAGACAATGAGATATTAAGGCAAAATTGCAATTTCAGTTCCGTAGCTGGACACAATTTTAGATTTAGTCCTGGTTTTACTCCAATCACAAAATTAGTTCTATAAGTGAGCCCCTATATGTAAGTTTGCTCCAATTTCCTTTGCCAAGATGATTGCCCGTGAAGAAGCTCTTTATAATCCGTTTGATGAGGAGGAGGAGGAGGAGGTTCCGTCAATAGGGTTAAGCAGCCATGAAATAGGTGTTTTTGTCAATGCACACAACCTGTTCGACATAATGTCTGTGAGAATTGAGAACCGAGAAATGTAGGGGCTGTTGCTCATCTGAAAGCTGCTGTGTCATATGCTGCTGCCTGTAAGCTTTAAGGACAAACCTGTAAGCAATTTCGAATATAGGCTTAAAGATATTTCGAATACGAAGAATATGATTAAGGAGCATCGTTTAATGAAGGAATAAGAGGTGAGAAAAGCAGAGGCAGTTGCAAAGAAAGAGAAATAGATTGATGAGTATGAAGAGAAGTTGTTTACTGCGAAAGCCGAGCTTGTAGTATTGAAAGCTGAATTCGAGAAGGTGAATCGACAAAGCAAGAACTTGAAAGATAAACGGAATGTTTATTGGAACAATTCTTTAGTTCATCGATTGGTTTAGAATACTATTAGATTTCAATTAGAGATTCTTCAACACCAGAGTTTGAATTCTAATGGCAGGGGTATAACTTTCCGATCAATTAATGTTTTTTTCCAATCGATTAATGTTTTTGCAGCGTTTTTCACGATTAATTCACTGCGTGTGTGATATTGGTTCAGTTCTTGAGTTCTTGTCTGTAATCAAATTCCCCCAAACTGACGAGGAATAATTTTGGTTTTTTTATTCTTCTCATTTTTATGTTTTCTTTTCAATTTTTTATTCAACGTTCTGGGTTGGAGTTGCATCAAGTTGAGGTATGTTGAGAAGAAATACGAGGTGAGTTTACTAAATAAGGAAGTGTTACTGCAGAATCGTGATCATTAAGGAACTACAAATTTATTCATCTATCACCCCAAAATGTTAGAGTTTACAAAACTATTAGTGAAAATATATAATGATTATTGAATGTTACTGTAAGAGAACAGTAACAAAATCAATCCAAAATCAATAGCCAATTATAACATCATCAACAACTAAAAGATCAACCCAACTGTATAACAACCACAACAACCACATTTATAAGCACGAGTTGATGACTCTCCATGTGACGGAAGGCGTTTAGTCCAAAGTCTTTTAGGTTGCCTCCGAGAGAATGGAGGCAATACAACGAATCCAGTTGATATCTTAGCTCTTACATAAGTATTTTGAAGCAGGATAAATTGCATATTGATAACAATCCACAAACGAGCTTGTCTTGTAGCACACATCAACATAATCATGCAAAAACAATCTAGTACTCAAGATGGCAGCAACTCCATGGTCACAAGGATATAACCAAATCTTTGCCAAAGAAAGCAAGAGCAAGTGCAATCCTTCAAATTCATTGAAGCGCTCGGAAAAGAAAGAACCTCATAGACAAAGCAATCGAGCTAACAACATTCCACTTCCTACACTCATCCATGATATCCAATAGTTGGGCATCAATTGTTGTACAAATAGCAAAAGTCCAAGATGCAGCTACAGTTCTCTTATCTACAACAACATTAAATGATACAGCAACATTAAAACAGTAACAGTAATAGAAAAAAACACAAACCTGAAAGTCGCTTCATAACTTTAATATGGATAGAATCAACCAAGTTAATAACTAGTAGATGACGCTCTTTAACAACCCAGTCATTAAAGGATTCTACTGCAGTAGACGATGCATAACCACACCAAGAACCCTTGAAGTACGCATTAGCCAATTCTCAGGCTTCAGATTTTTATAAAATACAGTTTCAACTTTACCACCCTTGCGGACAATTACATTCATCTTAGAATCAAATTCCAATTCAGTAGAAGCATAAGCACACTGTACAAGCAAGTCAACTCGATTCCTAAAAATCTTAATTCTCGAAACTTCAGCACATTTCTCACGTATATTAAGCTTCAATATACAAGCAAAATGAATGGTAAGCATTCGAAAAAACGTACGAATAGCCTTAATCAAACCAACATTCCTATCAGTAAAAAACGTCATCCGCCGGAAGGGATCCAAAATAGCCTTCAAATGCATTAGAAACCATTCCCAATTATCAAAGTCCTCAGAATTGGCAACAACAAAACAAAGGGATAGATACCTAACATACAAAATAATGTCACTGTTAGCCTTCATGATACTGTAACTATTACTCTAACAACTACTAATAATCAAAGATATTCAAACAAGTCAAAACTTATTACCTTGGTTACCATCATTCCCAGTAGCAGCCAATAAATGACTCTTAAACTGACCTTTCAAATGTGCTCCATCCAAAAAAAAGAGGCCGGCAAGAGTTGAAACCACATATGCAACCATCAAAAGCAACAAACAATCGTTTAAACCTAGATGATGCAGCATCCATATTCAAAACAACATGAGAACCAGGATTTGAATCTAAAAGACATTGAACATATGAAGGCAACCTCCTAAAGGATTCACGCACATCACCAAATACAGCTGATTTGGCTTTCCACACACCAATTCTTGCTTTCAAATAAGCCACCTTCACCGAAAATTGTGAGAACAAATCATGTTTAACTACATCAGGACTGACATTTGGTGTATCACGAGCAATATTTTCAATAACCTCCGCAACAAGATCAAAGATCATTCATGATCCTTGAAAAGAATGTTCAGCAGAACCACAAATATGAACAGTGCATGAGTCCTTCACATAAAAATAGCCATTTACATGCAATTTAATAGCATGTACCTTCCATGCACACTTATATTTTTCCTTGAAAGGACAATAAGTTGTTACCATGTTGCTATCATTCTGTGTTAAAACATACTGAAAACCAGTTTGAAGAGACATCTTTCGCAAGGATAATCTAAATTCTGGGGCACCACCATAAAATACTATCCCAGCTTTAAAAGATAACTTATCCCAACCTAGCTTTATCCTGCCCTTTTAGCACAATGAACATACTGACATGAAATTCTCATCACCAACAGGATCAATAACAACTATAGATGTATTGAAACTTGAGAAACAATATTGCTTTCTTCTATCACATCCACATGAACATCATGCCTAGTAAAGGACTGAACCACAACAAACAATGTACGCAAATCTTCATCACTAGATAAAGAAACACCTAGAACAACCATGTAATTTATAGAAAACTTAATGGACGACACATTCAAACAACTCCATTTACTACAAATCCTATCCAAAATAAACTTCAAAGAGTCAACTTCAGAAACTAACAACACATAAGTCTCCAACACATATGTGCAAAGCAGAATCAACATTCTTACACAATCTACAAAAAAATAAGCATAAGTTAACATCAATACTGTAACACTAACAGTAACATCACAGTAACACTGCAAATGTTACTTCAAAAATATAAGCACAAGTTAACATCACTGTAACACTTCACAACACGCCAACAATTCACAACACTCCAGTAACACTAACGGTAACATCACAGTAACACTTCAAAACTGTTATTCAAAATAACAGTAACTGTTGGTCCCAGAGAAGGGTAAAACTATAGTCAGAGGGGGGGGTGAATGACTATAGTGGAGTTTCAAAAACTTTTCTTGTGTTTAAAAGTTTTTGGGCAGCGGATAAGTCTCTTTTTACTAGATTGTTTCAAAGCAGTTTATACAATCACAGATATAAGGTATAATGTAAGCAATTAAATGAGTGCAGTAAAGTAAATTGCAGAAAGTAAATTGACACAATGCTTATAGTGGTTCAGGGTGGTGTAATCCATTAATCCACTCTTCTCATGTGATGATTGGAGGAATTCACTATTGTTTTCACAGATACAATAGTAAGATTGTCCTTGACTTCCCAAGCTTCACAATCTACAAGACTATCACTCCTTGGTCGCAACAGCCTTGATGATTGATTCTCTTTCCTTCAACGCTCCTTGAGATCAAATCCTTCAGCAGGTATCACAAACACAACTCCTTCTCAGATGACTTCTGATTCAGTTGCTTCAGTTTATTGTGAATGAGATTCACAAACTTGATTGATCAATCTCAGTGCTGAATGTGAAATTATTGTTCTGATGTCTGAGTTGATCTCTAGATAAATCCTTGTAAGTTTAGAGAGAAGGCTTTTCAAATTGACAGAGTTTCTGCTTGGTTTTTCTCTTCTGATCATTTTTTTTACCTGTCTGAATGCCTTCTATTTATAGCCTTGAATATCCTAGATTTGAAATTCCGTCCGTTGGCTATATTAATGAGGGGAACAATCCTTGATTTTATTCTTGATTCCCCCTTAATTATATTCTCCTTGATTTCAGTGATCGGATTTTTCTTCAAATGTATAGCAGAAAATCCGTTCTTGATTGATCCTCTATTGATTGTGCATTTAATGCACGATCCTCTGAATCATATTTCAATTCTGTTTTGATAAGGTTTACTTCGTCGTTCTCTGAACGGTCGAGTGATCCATCTGACTTTTCCGTTTAAATCTCCCTAGCCGAAAGTCAGTTTACTCTGCCGATTCACTGTTTCCTTCATTACTTAAGTTAAATGAGAATCTTTGTACTTCACTGATCATTGATTTGGGTGGGATCAATGTACACCATATTTGAACATTAAGTTTCATCACTTGACACATAACTTAGACTTATCCAAGGTCATTACAGACTTCCTTGGTTATAAGTCAGACCATTAAGTCTTCATTGCTTCTCTGCTGGTGCTTGGTTGGCTTCAGTGCTTCACTCTGCCGAAAGTCTGTTTTACTTAGCCGTCCTGCCAACTAGTACAATACTTGTCTGACTTAACTTATACAATATGTCAGACTCTAAGTAGAGACTTATACAAAGAAATCTAACTTATTTCAGGCTTGCTATAACAGCTAGTATGGCCATCATCAAAACATAATAAAATGTTCCTAACTGTAACAATACTAATACTCAAAAAATAGTAACACTTCACAAAACTACAAATTTAACAGTAACACAATACAAGTGTACTCAAATCACATTGAAATCATACTCAAATTACAAAAACAATTGACAATTCAAAGAAAATGACATCAATTCAAACATTCGAAGTAATGCTGCAATTGACAAAACAAACAAAAACAAAAATGAGGTAAATGCAGCTTCAAACAAAAAAAAATGGAAGGAAAAAAAAAAAAACAGAAACAAACAGATTCGAAGCGATGCAAACACATTTCAATGCTTCAAAATATCATCTAAAAGATAATTGAAACACAAATCCGATTGGAAATCTAAAAACTAACAATGCTTCGAATTTCAATTGAAAAATTACCTTCAAACGAAAAACACAGCAGGTATTCGTCCAGTAGATCGGCTAAAGGAAGAAGAAGATGAAATTCAGAGAGATCGAAAAATTTCGCAAAAAATGTGACCAATTGAATGAATATCTGGCAATAAATGACACAATAATTGTGTCCGAACGATGGAAAAGATCGAGCAAAAATATACGGCATTAAATGTTGCACATAGTTAAAGGAAGAGCAAAATAGACCACACACAATGATTTTGTCCTTAATACAACTATAAAAAAAAGAATTGTGGATTAAATCTTAATTTCAATGAGAAAGGTGGATTTATATCAAATTTTTCCTAAAATTTATCTCATCATTATCATTCTTTTGATCAATAAAATTGGTGTCAATTACTTTATCTGGCCTTTTCATGCCTGGTAAAGTTCAACAAAATGTTTTGTCATTTCTCTCAATTACTTTATGTGGTCTTTTGTGTGATCCATGCTTCTGTGATCCTCGGTAAAAGCCAACAAGATGTTTTGTCTTACGACAACATATTGGACCAATATCAATTTCATATTAATGTGTCACAACAGACTTTTTTCTTTATCATTATTATCCAATTTTGGTGATCATTTCGTTTCATGCAACGATTATAATTGTGGCTGTCATATATTTTCTACCACCATCGCCTCTACTACAGTCTCCACCGCGACCACGAGCCAAAATGTGTAAAAAAAAAAGGTTTTTTTTTTTTCTTTTTTTTTCTAGCATGTCTTGATATGTAATTTTTCAACAAATATTCAATTGTGATGTAGTCTTAAAAATGGCTGAATTATATTCAGTGACAGATTTATAATACTGCAGTTGCTTGTTGAGGCAATCATGTCTTGTTTTCATGTGTTGTTTTCGGTAAAACGACCAACCTCAAGTGGTCGAACATTTATTTCAAATGGTTCCACAATTCATACCAATCTCGAACCTTTCTTTCAAATGGTTCCACAATTCATACCAATCTCGAACATTTCTTTCAAATGGTTCCACAATTCATACGGATATTTTACCGTTAACTACTCTTGTTTTCAATCCCTTGTCAAAATGATGATAGAGAAATATCATAGCTTTTGCGCGGTCTTGATTTGTCTCGGTATTATTAATGACAATTGTTTTACCAAGATCCATAGATTATAAGTGCATTTCAACGTTCATGGTCCGTGATAAATAAATTTTCCTATATGTTTAGGGGTACAAATTTTTTTTTTTTTTTGTTGATAATGTTAGCCATTAAAAAAAACTAGAAAAATGCAAAAATAAAATTTTACCTCTGGTTGGATTACTTCTCTGCTTGCGGCCATGGGAGATAAGATGGAGTCATTACTGAAGAATTAGACCTGGGATCTGGTTAACATCCACCTGATAGGAGAGTTGTTAATTGCTAGTGGATCTTCAAAAAAAGAGGATGGAATGTCCGAGGCGAAGGGTCAAGTATGAGGCACATTTGGTTCAAGAGGGTTCAGTCAGAAAAAAGGTGTGGACTTCGATGAGATATTCTCACTAGTAGGCAGACATACTTCAATCAGAGTGTTACCTCTCGGGGTTCTCAGTTGGAATACTCTCTGATGATAGCCTCATGTTGATAACGTATTTTAAAACTAAACAGAGAAAGAAAAGAGTGTATTATTTCAGATGTATAAGGTATATATAATAAAGATTACACTATGAATACAATTATGTTAATCAATTTGAATAATATATAACCATAAATTTTATCTTTTATAACAACAGTATTCTATTTAGTGGATATTTTTTCCTTTTTTATGGAAAGAAGGGGGAAAAATTAGGGAATATCTTCTACCATGTAATTTTTTTTTCCAATTTCGCCTTTACTTTTTTTTATTTTACGCTGCTCATTCATTCGACCAAAGTTTAGTCGAATATGACACATTATTCATAATTTGAAATATGGTCAGAATATACGTGTTGAGAGTCCACACTGGTTGATTCTGACCATATTTTAGGTAGAATGTTTCAAGTTTTCCAAACTCATACATAGTCAGAGCATCATTCTGACCAATATTGAGTCCGGAATACTCTACACATTCAGACTAGAATTGGGTCAGGATAACAACAATATAAGAGCACCACTATTGATTCTGACTGAATTTCAGACAGAATATTAAAAGTTTTTTGTACTCAATTTTAGTCAGAATGTCTTTCTGACCGGTATTGAGTATGAAAAACATTCAAAATTCTGACTAGAATAAAATCAGTATAATGATCGTATTCTGATTCAAATTGGGTCGAATGATTCATTTGTAATGAATTGACCATAAATTGGCCAGAATAGTATATATTTTCCGGACTCATTTACGGTCAGAATGGCAGGCGTGTAGTAAAATCCAAACGAAGCCCACTCTCGCCTCTTGGTAAGTGTAAAACAACATTTGTGTGAAAAGATAGTCCCAAAAATTATCTACTTTTGGAGTGGAAATTTGGGGTTGCGAAGTCCCTACACTTTTTAAATCATTTGTATGTATACGACATTCGCCCATAGTGGAATTTGGAGTTTCGAAGTCCCTGCATATTTTTAAATCAATTTTTTTTTTTCATATACGAAATATTACACACGTCAAAGTATGTAATATATTTAAATCATTTTTTTCATCCCTAATTATGCCGGGCTCGAACCCTTTCACGTCAAAATATAGCCTATCTAACCACTAGGCCAGGGCCGGCCCATGCTGTAAGCAAAGAAAGCGTGGCTGAAGGCCTAATAATTTCAGGGGCCCGACTTTACGTATTCATGAATTTAAAAAAATCGTATAGATTCAATCTAGCATAATAATGTGTTAATAAAGGCCCCAAAAAAATTGAATTGGCCCAATTTTTTTTCACTTCAGTTGATAAATGCTCAAAAAAAATTACAATGTTAAAAGCGTGATATTGAAGTTATATTTTGTAATTATGTTTTTTGGAAGAAAAAAACTATTTCGAAATAAAATGCCTAATCCAATGACGTTGTCGAAGGCCTAAAATTTTCCAGGGCCGGCCCTGTACTATGCCGATGTACTGAGTACATTTTTAAATCATTTATATATACATCGTTCTCCGCATTATATATATTTTAGAACTTTTCGCATGCGAAATCTCAAATACAATCATCTCGAAATAAATAAATAAATAAATACTACCTCCGTCCCATAAAAAATGTCCACATTTTACTATTCTCGCAGATTAAGAAACTCAATTAATATGTTGTGTTTTAGTAGTAATAGACATATATACCCCTATCTTATAATTAATGTTTGCTTTGGAATATGAAATGAATATGCAACAATAAATGTTAGGCTAGGGGTATGTTTGGAAAAATAGCATTAAATGGTGTATTGGTTTTCTAAATGGACACTTTTTATGGGACAAATTTTTTTTCCAATGTGGACACCTTTTATGGGACGGAGGTAGTAACAATTATATGCACTCACCCTCTTTGACTCAAGGGAGGCTTGAGCCCACTACCTCTTGGTGCTGGTGTCTCAACTTTATTATTATTATTTTTTTTTAAAGATGCGAACTATTAATCAGACCAAAAGGTCAAAGCAAAACTTACAGAGATGTTCAAAGCAACTAATCAAAGATTATTTACATCAAGACCTCAAGTTACTCTTAGTTCTCTAGAACGACGCACCGCAGTGGAAAGAAACACAAAAGTAGGGGGCAGGCGATAAAAGTGTCATGAACTACTTTATTATGCCAAAACCATATTCCATATGAAATTTCTCTGAAGGCAGAGATTCCCCCTCTTGGAATGGAATCATTAAAGCCTTTGATCGTCTCAAAGGTTCCATTGGGTGGCATATTGAGGATGGTTCTCATGTCGCTCTTTGGTTTGATTTGTGTCCCGGATTTATCTAATGCGAATAAACAAGTAATAATATTTATAAACCGGTTAACCCTCAAGTATAAGGATCGTGAAGATGAGAGGTTAATGCCGGGTCGATCCTACTGGGGAACTAGGCGAATGTTAATGTTAACTAGCTTTTGTTTTTAACTAATTATTGTCACGATTATTAACCTAACGAATAACTAACTAAACAAATATGCGTAAAATAACTAGATGCAGAGGAGATTAATCCAATGCTAGAGAGATTTGAAAGCGATAAAATAAACTAAAAGTGCAGGAAAATAGATTAACTAATCTAAACTAAGCTATGAGGATTGTAAATCAAGTTTATAAAAGACAAACGAGGGTGATCCACCTATCAACATGCATTGATCTCCTATCTCGATTTTACGTGGTATTTAATTCGGTTGTGATTTACCTTACCTAAATATGAACTCCTAATCCTTGGGCAATTCATCTATTAACCTAATATCTTCCAATACTAAATTAACACGTTAAAGAGATCAAAGGTGCCAACTTTTACGTTAACGATCTAGTTTTTAGACTTACTAACTTCCGTTAATGTAAATCTAATGAACTATTCTTATCTATGGTGATCTATGCTATTCAAGATTTCCATCAAACAATAACATATCACGCACACAACATATCTTCCAATATAATTGCGTTAAAACAAGAATATGCATAGATAAGAAACAACCGTAATAAATACTCACAAGAAAAGTCGAAATAAAGAGATCAAGTCAATCCGACGGCTTCACAATTCTCGTTTGAAGGAGGTTTTAGCCTCTGAACATCCTCAAAGAACCCTAAAAGCGAGAAAAGTAACATAGAACTAACCTACTTTGATCGAACTTAGAATTGCATAAAATCGGAAATAAAAGTGTAAAATCGCAGACCAAGGCCGCCTCTAGGGTTTAGGGTTTTAAGATTGTAAAACTCGTGTCTCAATGTGTGAAAATAGGCCGATTTATAGAGATTTGAGGCGGTTTCACTAAGTCGGCGGACGGACGCCCGTCTCGCTTCAATGGACGCCGTCCGCATTTACGAACTCCTCCTCGCCGCTGTTCAAACTCCGTTCGACTCTCAGTATCAAGATTGTCTCCATGGACGCCGTCCGATATTTCCAACGCTCGTTCACCATGGATTTGCATGGATTAACGTTCAGGATGACTTGAATGCGATTTTTGCATCTTTATCTCTTTCCTTCAATCCACTTCATCATTATCTCTTCTTAAATCTTTATAGCTCGAGTTTTAACCTTTTTGATCATCATTTGAGCACATTGAACACACACAATACATGGAAAACATCGCAAAAGCGTAATAAAGTCCAATTAATTATAATTCATGATGAAAACACATAATTTATTCAATATTGCGAATAAGTCCTTAAAAACCTAGTATGCTCGATATTTCCATATGAGGCCATTTATTATGCAATCAATCCAATTAAGGGGGAAAATACCGTAAAATATATCATAATAAAACATAGATTTTCACCCTTAACAACTCCCCACACTTAAACTTTGCTCGTCCCCGAGCAAAACAAAACTAAAATTAGGCTCGAGAAAGGAAAGCATGCATCTAAACAAATATAACATACATCCAATAACTTAGATGTCCACCGTGTGTGAGTGCATGGCCATAGGGAACTTCCACTAGATCCAAACTTGAAATTGATTCAAGCAAAACTAGCTATTACCCCTCGCAGTAATAGTAATAAATGACACTCATAAGGTGCACCCTACAAACGTGACATATCCCGAAAAAGATGATCGAATATATCTAGGGCCTTTCAAATACTCAGAGGATAATCCCTACAACATATCCATCGGTTTATACTCTGGGATAAGATTAACGAGAACTAAGCCTTATTCGTTTTCGTAACCATTTCTTAGTTGATTTAACTATTTCACTTTAAACATACATTAGAAGAAGCTATTGCCCTCACAGCGTAATAGGACATTTCGAGATAATACCCTACCTTACTCCAATCATAAGGCATTTTTTTCCTAGCGCCGTGAGCTTTTAGTCATCATAGTGGTATAGACATACGTGGTACACCCTACCTCACTCAAATCATCGACTAGCTTCCGACACACCCATATTAACCAACTATTAACTTTTCTTTTTAATTGACATTAGTCCCGTGTTACTTATCACATTCAAACGTCTCAGATATTCACAAGATAACGCATTTCACGGAACTAAATACAAACTATCATAAATCTCACGATATGCACGTAGCACTAAGCACATGACTTAAAAGATAATCAAAATTACCGATCCACAACGGGTATAACTTAATAAAATAGCTCATCATTCACTATGGCTCGTGAAATGTAAATCTTGGTGAAACAACTAACTTATCAAACATATGAAATATCGCATAGATGATTGCAAAACAACGAACTTCACGTCGAATTGCCTACGGGACAAAACAAAAACACAAGTATAGGAAAATTTTTTGAAAATTGAGCATATTTTTGGCATAATAAATAAACTAACGTAGTAATTAAACGATACGCGTCAACTATCCCCTCCCCACACTTAAAAACTCAACATGTCCTCATGTTGTGCGTAAAGGTAAATGAGAAGAAACTTATTTGTATTTTTAGAAAAAATCGAGATGTTGGTCAGCCGAGCATGAAAGGGCCAACGCCGCAAAAAAGCGTGAAAAAAACGCCCAAACGTAACTCAACGAGTACTCGACAAAAACCACCTCGCAACACTCGAGAAAACAAAACTCGGGAAACGGGGTATAATATGGCGATAGAGATAATAATTCAAACGGATGAAAAGATAGGACCATCAAATAAATATGTCAACACAAGTCACGAACGAGAAACCGAAAGTATATGAACCATGAATAGTAACCAAAAGGAAAGTAACAAAATGTATAGAATGCAACCAAATCGAATGAAATGTATCAAAAAGTGCAACAACCGGAAAGATGTAAAGCAAATAAAAATCAAGGTAGCCCCGGAGTCGTCTCAAAGAACAGAACATCAACATGAGGAGAGGTCCTGAGTAGGTATAAAGAACAAAGGGATTATGGCGTCGGTGTAGTAGCTCAGTGCGTAGTAGACGCAGTGAGTGTGCTCTACCGGGGCTCATCCTCCTCATCCGACTCGGGCTTCTCCTCCATCTTGACCACCTCGGCTATCACCCTCTATCCGCTCGGAGAAGACATAATCCATGTTACTCGTGACCGAATACCCCCGATCTCTCGGTTGCCTCCCATCAACTAGACACTCCAAAACCGATAAGATATTATCCTGGCCATCCCGGATATCACTCAACATCGCCTCAAACTATGAGCCATACTATGCCGAGTAATCTCGGAAGAAGATAATCCGAAGAATCGAGGCTTGAGCCGGTGCCGATGTGGAACCAGGCTCGAAACGGGAAACGACCTTCTCTCTACGAATAGGGGTAACTCTTAGTCACGTGGTCCGATGTATACTCAAGAACCCCAAAGACCCAAACATAATCGATGTATCAAATGAGGCACTATCAAACTCCGGTAGATACCTTACGGTTGGCCAAAACATCATCAAACAACGCTTGCCCAACATCAACATTCAACCCGAAAACCAACGCGATACAACATCCCAAGATCACTAATATAGAAATGTGTGAGATTATTCTTGGGAATCAACCGACTCTGGATAAACCGACGATGAGACTCGCCAATCCTCACCCAAGTCGTGGTGATTAACTCCTTCCTATCACCATTCGGTCTCAACACCCATGCCACATCCGACAAACTCTCAATCGCAGCCTCCTCCATCGGGTCCTTACCTCCTCATTTTGCCGTCTGGCGATCTCCTCCTTGTAATCCAAGCCACGAAACGCCGGCAACTTATATTTACGGTTGATCACCTTGGCGGAAAAAGGCACCTTGACACCTCGAACCATCACAAAACCGCCATCCAAATCCGTCTCGAACAACCCGCATAGAACTCTCTCACTATAGAATCATTAACCGGGTTAGGAGGAATCTTCAAGAACTCATCCCACTTCCGAGCCTTAAGCATCTTCACGAAGGCCGGATCAACTTGTTGTGTCTTGACCTCTGTCAAAAATCATACTCCGAGTCACATAATCCTTAGTGTAGGCCTTTATGAGCTCGTGGATTGACTAAACGACGGGCATAGCAAGAGGGCAACATTCTTAGCTTTCTTCTTGGGGTGCACATGTAGCTCGGTTTCAAACCTCCTCCCCAACGACATTTTCAGTACCAACCTCAGCTCTAGAAGACTCACCACCCCGAGTGCCCCGAGTCATTCTCAGTACGTTGCCGCTTACCTTTCTCCCTGGCCAAACCTTTACCATAACGCTTCACGATTTCCTTCTTACGCACCATTGTCCACTTATAACTAAACTAAACCATTCACACAAATGGTTACCCGCTTATCGTCCAAATCGGGATTTCAATTCAACAACACCAACCCATCCACCACAACCAACATCACCACACCATCACAACACCAAAACAAGAAGAAAACAAAGAACAAAATGAGAGAAATTTCAAGAGAATGAGCCGACCAAGATCGAACCCACAAAAACGTGAAAGGAGTCAAGAAAAGTTGCTATAGACTTACCAAATGCTATGTAAGGATGATGATCGAATGGATTTGAAGCCCGAAACACCAAGATTGGTCACCAAAATCGGAAATTTTGTCCAAATTGCCGTGACTTGAAAAATCTCTCGATTCTTCAAATTCCGTTGATTGTTGGAGGGAATGGACTAGATAAATGAAAAGAAGGTGCAAGGAGCGTTCTTTTGCAACAAGAATCGCCAAATTTGGTTTTAAACGAAGATTTGAGGTTTGGAGGAGGGAAGAGTCGGGTTCTCCTTTTGAAAATCACGTAAAATGAGGGTTCACGCCAGAGCACGTATATATAAGCTCGAACGGACGCCGTCCATCCTTACGGACGGGCGCCCACTTGTAATCAAGATGAATCGGACGGGCGTCCATAAATTTAGACGCTCGTCCATGGGCAATTTTTACATTCAGGATAGGAGGGATTTTCGCAGACGGGCGTCCATCATTTTGGACGAACGTCCATAAAAACGAGCAAACTGGACGGGCGTTCATTTGAATGAACGGGCGTCCACCAGAGAGAGTGATAAAAATTAAACTTGTTCACACATAAGCTAATTAAAATTGAAGTGCCATTCTTATTAATGTCAAACAAAATTCAAAAGTACAATGATGAAATATCAAAGACCTAAAATAGCTTAGAAGCAACTAAAAACATAACTAAAACATTGGGTTGCCTCCCACCAAGCGCTTCCGTTTTACGTCGGGGCTCGACGAAAACCAAACTAACTAAGAACTCACTAGTCTGCGTAGATTTCATCCCAATCCACTACGCGAATGAGACGTCGAAGCATGTCGACAGCTGGAGGAAAGTCGTACTCATCTTGCAAACACCAATCCTCACCGGCTACCTCAACACCTCTGAAATGCTCAGCCTGCAGCACTAGTGCCAAATCCGTCAGCATAGGATCATTAAGGATCGTGTAGGGACGCCCTATGGCCTCTCGCAACTCCTCGATCGTGAAATCGCCTCCCGAACAAGGTGGAACTATGATAACGCACGTGATGGTCTTAACTCGAAAAGCTAATGTCAAAATCTACATGAAGGACTATAGTGCCTCCCGGTCCATCATCTCATCGTGATCGGCGGGATCCGACTAATGAGGGGAACTCCTCAGGAAGAACTCCGTAATCCATACCTAAAAGCACACTAATCGATGGATAACAATAGAACAACTTAGTTAGCTAAAATCGAATCAAACTAAAACTTAAATAAATAAAACACTAAAAGCGTGAATGTAACCTAGCTAATATAATAAGGGATATCTAGGATGCCTCCTAGTAGCGCTTTTTTGGTTAATGTCGTTAGCTCGATTACGATCTAAGCTCACCTGGATCAGGCCATTTGACTTTTCTTCGCCACCATTACTTCGTGTACGCGCTTTGATTAGCGGTGTGGTGCAGAAACAACATCGCACACATGGGGAAAAGTTTTAATAGCCCTCCACATACGCTTGAACCTCCCATGGGTGACCTCTTCATACTCGAGTCCTCTCGATGACGCTCAACTGCCGCTCCCTTTCAAACTCTTCCATATCCGCACTACCCGCTAGAACTTCGGAAGGATCACTACCGTCATTCTCGGAGAACAAGTCGGGTGATAACTCGTTAAATTCTTCGACTCGAGTAACACCACATCCGAGAATATCGAGAAATTTAACAATCAAAGATGCCTCTTTAGGTTCACCGATATAGTGTTTGCACCTTTGACCGTTGACTCAAACGGGTCACCGCTTATAACCACGAAGTTCTAGAACGCCTCAGGAATGATTTGGAGAATCTCGAAAAGGCCGGACCAACGAGTCCTCAACTTTCCAGAAACAAATGTAACCTAGAATTGTAGAGAGAACTTGTTCGCCGACTCAATTCTCGCTTCTTAATTTTCGCATCATGGAGCGATTTCATCTTATCTTTGCCGATCCTGGCACTTTCATAGGCCTGGAGTCCGAACTCGTCCAGCTCATATAATCGCCAGAATCGATGTTTCCCACAAGATTCGGAATCAAAGTTCGAAACTTTGTAGCCCAATACGCCTATGCTCTAAACTCGACAGCAGATGACATGGTTTCCGTAGACCATTTGATATGGAGATGTACCCATAGGAGTTTTATAGGCGGTCCTATAAGCCCATAAGACATCATCCAACTTCAAACTCCGCCCCTTGCGATGATCTCTCACGATTTTCTCCAGGATCTTTTAATGCTTTGGTTGCTTCGCTCAACCTCGACCGCTAGTCATCGGATGGTATGGGGTGCCGGTCTTATGGCGTACACCATACTTTTCGAGAACCTTTCTAGAGGTCGGTTGCAAAAATGCGTTCCTTCATCACCGATCAAGGCTCGAGGACACCCAAATCTCACAAAGATATTCTTTTTTAGGAACTTCATGACCGCTTTTATGATCATTGTGAGGAGTGGCTATTGCCTCCACCCATTTCGAAACATAGTCAGAACGCAGACTAAGATGTATTTGTTGCCACAAGATGATGGGAATGGTCCCATAAAATCGATGCCCCAAACATCAAAGACTTCGCATTCAAGGATGGGTTTCAAAGGCATGTCAAATCGCTTTGTCGAGTTCGGTTCGTTGACACCTATCGCAAGCTTTACAGAAAGCTTCTGTATCTTTAAAGATCGTAGGCCAATAGAAACCGGACTGGAAGATCTTCACAACCGTTTTCCAAGGACCAAAGTGACCACCTGTGGGTCCACTATGGCATTGCTCGATAATCTCTCGCTGCTCGATTCGAACGATCTCCTAAGCAACCCATCTTTGCAGATCTTGAACAAATAAGGTTCATCCCAAACGAAATATTTCATATCAGAGAAGAACTTCTTCTTCTCCTGATACGACATCTCGGGGTCAAGGTAGCGGGCATGAAGGTAATTCACAATGGACGAATACCATGGAACATCAGGAGAGCGGCCATCGATCAACATGATGTTTTCCAGAGGAAAGTAAAGATCTATATCTTCAGGATCACCCTTTTCCTCACTTATCATCCTAGAGACATGATCCGCCACTCGTTTCACGCCGCTTCTTATCTTTGATTTGAACGTCAAATTCTTGGAGGGTCAGTATCCAACGCAGTAAGCGCGGTTTAGCTTCCTTTTTGGTCATGAGATAACGCAAGGCAGCGTGATCAGTCCACACGATCACTTGAGCACCTAGCAAGTAACTACGGAACTTGTCCATAGCAAACACTACGCCAATAATTCCTTTTCGTAGTCGTATAGTTAACTTGCGAAGGATTCAACGTGTGGATGGCGTAGTAGATAGGTGGAACTTTCCTTCGATGCTTGTTTGTTCTAAGATTGCACCAACAAAGATAGTTGGATGCATCGCACATAAGCTCAAAGGGCAAGTTCCAGTCTGGCGATATAAGAATTGGAGCAGAGATCAGCCTACTCTTAAGCTCTTCAAACGCGCGCTTGCAATTCTCATCAAAATCAAAGGTAACGTCTTCTTTGAGTAAAGTAGACGGGGTTTGGCAATCTTTGAAAAGTCCTGGATGAACCTCCTATAAACCCGACATGTCCGAGAAAACCTCGGACTTCCCGAACATTCTTAGGATAACTCATCTTCTCAATAGCTTCTACCTTGGCCCTATCTACTTTATACCTTTGGTGACACTTTGTGACCAAGGACTATACCTTCATCTACCATGAAATGACATTTTTCCCAATTAAGCACTAAGTCCTTTTCCACACATCTAGACAACACATGATCAAGATTATCGAGGCAATCGTCGAAGGATTTACCAAAGACCGAGAAATCATCCATAAAAATCTCCATACACTTTTCAACTAGCCCGTCAAAGATTGCCATCATACACCTTTGAAAGGTGGCTGGGGCATTACTGAGAGACCAAATGGCATCCGCTGTAGGCAAATGTACCATAAAAGGCGGTGAAAGTGGTCTTCTCTTGGTCAACAGGATCGATGGGTATTTGGAAACATCCACGAATATCCATCCAGAAGCGATAGAATCGTGCCCCGCCAGACGCTCAAGCATCCGGTCAATGAATGGAAGGGAAAATGATCTTTCGGTGTGACCTCATTGAGTTTTCTATAGTCAATCTGCAGACCGATAGCCTGTGGACGAGCCTCAATGCTATCTCCTCTCCCTTCTCATTTTTCTCAATCGTAATTCCACCTTTTTGGGAACCACTTGAGTTGGGGACACCCACTCACTTTATCTGCAATGGCGTATATGATACCCATATCTAGAAGCTTGATAATTTCCTTCTTGACTACCTCTGCATGTGAGGTTGAGTCTTCTCCGAGGTCTGTCTAACTCTCGTTTGCACCCTCCTCGCCTTGATCTTGTGCATACAGATGTCGGGAGATATCCTCGGATGTCTCCCACCGCCATCCAAAGGCTTTTTCATTTTTGCGCAAGACGTTTAATGCTTTTAGCTCTTCATACGAGATAGCTTGGCGAGAGATGATCAAGGGAAGCTTGTCACCTCTCTTAAAAACACATACTTAAGATGTTTAGGTAACGGCTTCAGCATCAAATCTAGGGAGGATCCTCTAGACTTGATTTAAGATCGCCACTCTTCAACTCAACATCATTGAGCTTACTTAGTGGTCCTACCGCCAAAGCTTCTTCTCTTAGCTCATCCTCGAAATCACCGCTAATTGGTCTAGATTGACCACACCATGACTATTCAAACTTATCAATTAGTCGCTCATATTCTCGATTCTACACCATGACTTGCTTATCCATGAAGTCGTCGAAATCATCGTAAGTCTCCTCAACGGAAAAGCCGGTTGGAGCTCCGAAGGTACATTGATAGATTTTGATACACTATAGCTCACCTCCGGTCACCAACCCGAATGGTCACATGTCCACCATCACAATCGATGAGGGCTCTAGTGAGAGGTAAAAGGCCTTCCAAGAATTAATGGGACATTTTCACTTTTCTCAATATCTAAGACGTACAGATCAACTGGAAAGGTAAACCTATCTATTTGAACTAGTATGTCCTTTAAGATCCCTGAGGCTTTCTTAGAAGATCGATCAGCGAACTGCAAGTTCATGGTCGTGGGTTCTAGAAGACTTTGTAAACCCAGCTGCTTGCACACAGACAATGGCATCAAGCTGATAGATGCGCCCAGGTCACATAAGGAATTTGGGAAGACTAGGCCCTCCATCTCGCAATGTGAGCACAAATTTCCTGGGTCGCTTCTCTTGATTGGTAAGCTTTCATTATTGACCAGAGAACATTCTTTACCAACCGCTTGGTCCATTCCTGCTAACTTCTTCTTGGAAGATACAACATCCTTGATGAACTTTGTATACTTAGGCATCTCGACCAAGACCTCGGATAATGTCAGATTTACTCGAGTATTTTCGAAGGTTGAGCACCTTCTCGTACTTTTGTCTTCAACCAATGGAATGTTGCTCTTCCTCGGTGGAAACGGAAGCTTCTTCAGATCACTCTCGGAAAAGACTCTCTTTGAGGATGCGCTGATAGCTTTGTCTTCCACATCCTTCCACCGAACCGTCTTTTCAGAGGCTTTCGTAGTCGTGGATCACCACCGACTTTCTTTCCTTTTTCGATCCTCGCGGGTCACCACTTGAGGATTTCCAACTTGTTCAGTCCTCAGGGGAACAGCCACCTGAGGATTTGCAACCTTTTCACCTATCAGGGGATCAGCCACCTGAGTACTTGCTTGCAGCCAAGGGGATGATGGGTGCTCAACTTCCCCTCCTGCCTTATCAATGGCAGGAGGGGCTAGTGGTTTCCCTGGAAGCCAGGGGGACCACTCAGCTGTGTACCACTTCTTAAACTCATTGTACTAGCCTCCTCTTGTCCATAATGCGTTGTTGGTACGAGGTCAGTACATTGGCTGCTGCTCAAATCGGCCCGAGCAACATGACCAACCTTAGGATTTTTTCGGTAAAGCGGGCGGATGCCCAGGGGTCTTGATGCTAATTGCTCGGCCAATGTTGCCGATCTGTCTCTCAAGATTCTTATTGGTACTCATTAGAGATTTGAATATTCTTGTTTTGCTCTTCTTTGAATGAGTTCCATTCACCTTAAGATCATTTGAATTCGAGGAACTTGAGAGTGATGGAAGTTTGATTTGAGTATGGTGGCGGGCCGATTTTGAAGATTGGAATTGGAATTAGAAGGCCAATTTCGATTGAACCTTTGTGTTTGACCGAAAAATTAGAGTTTTGGTTTTGAGCGGAACCAGGGTTCTTATTGAAACTCGAACCAATTAAAACTCAATTCGGATTGAAGTTGGAAGCTTGATTGAACCCTTGGTTCGGAATTGATTCTGGCCGGATGGTTGATTAAACCTTTGGGTGTTCTCGCCATAACGCATTTATTTGACGATTCTCGCCCATTCATGGGACGTAATCTGGAAGTATGCCCCATATTATCATGATTTTGGCATTGGACTGAGTGTACCGCCCATCTGCATGGGATGATATTGACTTGGTATGAAGAATTGGGGTTTAATTGACATTGGCCATTTACGTGACCAGTCTGACAGCAAGATTCGCAATACAGAACCTGAGGGTTCTGCGGAAACGAAGGAGTCTGATTCGTAGGATTTGGAGTTTGAGGATTGGCCATCTGCCTCTGCAGCATGGCAATCAGACTTTGAACATTTACTTCCTCCACTTTAGGAGGAGGAGGAGCTTGAATTGCCTGATAGGATGGGGCATAGTTATATTTGGCAATGTCTTCGAACAATGCCCATCCTTCGTCTGGAGTCTTCTTCAGAAACGTCCCGCCAGATGAACTATTGACCATGCCCTTGGTGAGCTCGGTCAATCCGCTAAAGAAAGTAATGACTAACCTCTCCAGAGGCAAGCCATGATGGGGGCACTTTCTAAGAAGAGATTTATACCTCCTCCAGGCCTCGAAAAACGATTCATTTTCCTTCTGAGAAAATGTGAAAATTTCATTTAAGCAATGGGCCGTCTTAGAGGGTGGAAAATATTGACTCAAAAACTCCTTCTCGAGTCCAGCCCATGTAGTGATGGATTCAGGGGAAAGAGTGATACCATTCCTTCGCCTCCCTTTTAATGAAAAAGGAAAAAGTTTGAGCTTGATAGCATCCTCACTTACACCTTGGATGCGTGTAGTACCGCATATCTCTAAGAACGTGTGTAAGTGGGTATGCGGATTTTCTGATTGGTAGCCGTAAAAAATTGATGCATGCTGCATCATCTGGATAAGCCCTGGCTTGAGCTCGAAGGTTTGAGCAGTAATGGCGGGCAAGACTATAGCCGGGTTGTGAAATGATCGCACTGTGCATGGCGTAGTCTGCCAACGTACGTCGATCCTCTGCTGCCATTATTACTATTTCTTCGATTTCTTCTATCAACTTTTGTTCAATTTCTTGGTTGGCTGAGTTTCCTTCGTCCGAAGGATCGGTGAAACGGAGTTTCCGCCTGTTGGGTCTGACTATGGTCCGCTCGAGGTCAGGTGTAAAGAGTAATGGCCCTTTCTGACTTCGAGTTTGCATAAACCGAAACCCAACTCTATTGAACAAAACGAAAACTACGAAATTAAAAACTTAAACTACTAAAAAGGAACCTAAGAATCTATCTAAAAGGTTTGAAATCTAGAACTATTATCAAGACCTAGGAAAAAGAAAGAAAGAGAAAAAGAGCAGACGGACGGGCGCCCAAAAATATGGACGAAGCGCGTCGCTGCTGGTTTCGAAGCGGACGGGCGTTCAACGTATGAACGCTCGTCTGATTTTTCAAAATTTTTGGACGGGCGCCCAAATATATGAACGCTGTACGGATGTCAAGAATTGATACAGATTGAAATTTACAAAGTGGGATGGGCGTGTTTCATAGGTATGGACGCTTCGTCCATATGCAAATTTTCCAGAAATGTAAACGAATTCCAAAGCAGAGATGTAAGTAACTAAAACAGAGCAGAGAAAACAAGGGAAAAGAACTAACCACAAAACAAAGACTTTAACCCTAATCCTAAACACTAAATTCCTAACTACTTAAAGGTTAAGTCCTCTAGAAATCGACCTAAAAACAAGGATTAAAACGCAAAAAATAGAAAGAAAAACTGAACAAAAACAGAATAACAAAACACACACAAAAACAAAAACTAGGCAAACCGTCCGGGTTCCCCGGCAACGGCGCCAAAAACTTGTCCCGGATTTATCTAATGCGAATAAACAAGTAATAATATTTATAAACCGGTTAACCTCAAGTATAAGGATCGTAGTCTGCAGGTTAATGCCGGGTCGATCCTACGGGAACTAGGCGAATGTTAACCCTAGCTTTTGTTTTTAACTAATTATTGTCACGATTATTAACCTAACGAATAACTAACTAAACAAATATGCAGAAAATAACTAGACAGAGGAGATTAATCCAATGCTAGGAGAGATTTGAAAGCGATAAAATAAACTAAAAGTGCAGGAAAATAGATTAACTAATCTAAACTAAGCTATGAGGATTGTAAATCAAGTTTATAAAAGACAAACGAGGACTGATCCACCTATCAACATGCATTGATCTCCTATCTCGATTTTACGTGGTATTTAATTCGGTTGTGATTTACCTTACCTAAATATGAACTCCTAATCCCTTGGGCAATTCATCTATTAACCTAATATCTTCCAATACTAAATTAACACGTTAAAGAGATCAAAGGTGCCAACTTTTACGTTAACGATCTAGTTTTTAGACTTACTAACTTCCGTTAATGTAAATCTAATGAACTATTCTTATCTATGGTGATCTATGCTATTCAAGATTTCCATCAAACAATAACATATCACGCACACAACATATCTTCCAATATAATTGCGTTAAAACAAGAATATGCATAGATAAGAAACAACCGTAATAAATACTCACAAGAAAAGTCGAAATAAAGAGATCAAGTCAATCTTGACGGCTTCACAATTCTCGTTTGAAGGAGGTTTTAGCCTCTGAACATCCTCAAGAACCGTAAAAGCGTAAAAGTAACATAGAACTAACTACTTTGATCGAACTTAGAATTGCATAAATCGGAAATAAAAAGTGTAAAATCGCAGCCAAGGCCGCCTTTAGGGTTTAGGGTTTTAAGATTGTAAAACTCGTGTCTCAATGTGTGAAAATAGGCCAGTATTTATAGAGATTTGAGGCGGTTTCACTAAGTCGGCGGACGGACGCCCGTCTGCTTCAATGGACGCTTCGTCCGATTTACGAACTCCCTCACCGCTGTTCAAACTCCGTTCGGACTCTCTCAGTATCAAGATTGTCTCCATGGACGCCGTCCGATATTTCTAACGCTCGTTCACCATGGATATTTGCATGAATAACGTTCAGGATGACTTGAATGCGATTTTTGCATCTTTATCTCTTTCCTTCAATCCACTTCATCATTATCTCTTCTTAAATCTTTATAGCTCGAGTTTTAACCCTTTTTGATCATCATTTGAGCACATTGAACACACCTACAATACATGGAAAACATCGCAAAACTGTAATAAAGTCCAATTAATTATAATTCATGATGAAAACACATAATTTATTCAATATTGCGAATAAGTCCTTAAAAACCTAGTATGCTCGATATTTCCATATGAGGGCCATTTATTATGCAATCAATCCAATTAAGGGGGAAAATACCGTAAAATATATCATAATAAAACATAGATTTTCACCCTTAACAATTTGTGGTTGGGGGATGGTACTTTAGATAGCATGTAGAATTGTAAATTTTGCATTAATGGGATGATTTTGATTGTTAAGGATATTATCGTTGAGGACAGAACCTGGGATCTCTCTAAAGCTTGCCACTAATCTTCCAAAGTAAATGTTTTGTGGAGATCCTGGGCAAATCCCTCACTATTTTTGCTAACGATGTTGATTGCAGGATATGGCATAAGCACTCATCTGGTAAGTATACTGCCAAGACTGGCTATCTTGCCCTGATTTCTGAAGAAGGTAACTTTGATATTAATCAAACTCATTGGAGGAATTTGTGGAATTCTAAAGCTCCTTAAAAATATTCAGATTATAGTTTGGCATTATGAGACTGAAGAGGAAGATGAATTCTGATATCTGTGAAAGATGTCACATTCACGGTGAAGATCTCGATCACTTCTTTCAAATATGTTCACAGGCCAAGGTTATTCGGTATGCCTCTGAAAGCTTAAAAAATTTCCAAAATGATCAAATGAATTTCCGAGATTGGGTTCTAATACTTCAAACTCTATGGTTATCAGGAATGGAGATTTTGTGGGCAGTAGAAATACTATTTTTATGTTTAGTATGTGGCACATTTGGAAAGATATAATTGGTTTGATTTTGAGCATAAGAGGAACATAAAACAAGATTATGTAAATTCTATGCTATTGTGTGCTCAAGAGGTTTTTTATGTTTGTGTGACTAACTTGATCTCTTGTGTTCATAAGGAAACTCAGCGGATTGCCAGGTATTCCCCCCTTATGGATGGATAAAAGTCAATACTGATGCTAGCTGCATTATTCTTGATGAAGATGGGATCAGGCAAATTGCGATTCGAGGAATTTTTAGAGATGAGGTGAGAAGATGGATTAGAGGTTTTATGGGAGAGATGGGTGGAAATACCATCTTCATTGCTGAGTTGATGGCTATTAAAGAAGCCATTTGGACTGCCAAGAGGATTATAGGGTTCTTGCTCTTCCGGTGGAGTATGATTCTCTGGCAGTTGTCCTTGCAATGAACATAAGGAGCGTAAATGAAGATAGTCGTGCTATCATTGATGATATTGTTGCCATGCATGAGATAAAATGGGATGTCAAGTTTTCCTACTAGCACAGAGAAGCTAACAGGGTTGATGATCGTTTGGCTAGGAATGGGCAGCAGATGGACCATGGTGTTAGAATTGAATGTCCTCCGGAAGATATGAGGTTCTTCATCTCCCAAGAAACTAATTTGTTTTTATTATAGAATGTTCAAGTGCCAAGATATGACACCACAAAAAAAAATGGGGATTTTACCCAAGATACCACCCATTTCTCATTGTTATTTGTGAATATACCATTCAGGTAAAAACAAATGATTTTGATTCGCATTTTCGTTCATTTTTTCATTAAAATGTCACACGATCTTAAGAAGACACAAAATCACTATTGGGTTCTTCCCAATTGGGCTTAATTTTGGCCCAAAACACCTAAAACGCGAAAATGGGAATGGTATATCGACAAAGTGAGTGGTATGCCAACAATTGGCTTTGTCAAGAGTCAGTGGTGGATCATCAACAAAGGATTCACTTAATAGTAGACTGTTCAATATATATATATATATATATATATTGAACTGCCACATTTATTAAATGAAAAAGAAATTAGCTGAGAGCTAAACAAAATCCAAACATCAGAACCGATTACATCACAATGACAATAACAACCAAGCTTGAAAGCTCACCAAAAAAGGGATCTGCTAAGTAAACTAGGAAGACAAACACAATCAAGCCTCCATAGTATACAGAGATATTAACACTAGTCATAATATTAATTGCACTTCAAAACTAATTGATTTACACCACCCAAAACTAGAGCCAGTATTCAACAGACCTAAAGGACAAGCAAAAATTAATTAATGTGCTCACATAATTTAATGATCAACTTATCAAAACAAACATGAATTATTTAGTCCCTTCATGTTGATTACAATGCTCATTTGAAGCCCTGCCAATAATGACAAAATAAAAATAAAAATAAAAATAAAAACATTCAATCATTTCTATAATTCTCCAAACTTGTATTCAGGAATAACTATAATTCAGATGACCAGAACAACAACGGATTAATCCATTGAATCACAGTTACAAGCATTGCATTCTGGCAATGGATCGAATCCGTTATCGATCGCGTCAATTTATTTGCAATTGGGAACATGGAAGTCTAAGTGCACTCCTAACACAAACCCATGGTTGAGTTGCAAAGCTGCAGGGCAGCTCAAGAATCTCATGATTCATGGAGCAGTATTGGATGTTAAACCAAGGCCTTTTTGCTCGAAAATTTGGTCCAAAACAAAGAAATCGTTCACCGTCCTGCATTGAAAAATAGCAAATATTCAACGATGGACTTATGACTTCCATCACCCAGGTCCATGAGGTCTTATCAGCTCCATACTCCTCTATCACCCAAACAATAATCCTATAATTGGACATCACAAAAACACTTAAACGATCCCCTAAAACATTCAAACTCAACTGTTGTTCTTGTTCCTCGTAATGAGGTGGTAACGGCAGTATTCTCAAGAATTCGGTTTTAAGATCAAAAGCAGCAATACTGCTACAAGCATTCACATCATTTAACCACAACCAATGTACAGCACTCTCAATACAAATTCCATTGAGGTGAGCAAAGCTACCGGTACTAAATACCCCATTGAGTTGTTTCCATGAATCTCTCCTCATGCTATAAACATCTATGTTTTGAACACAACCTTTCGTAACGCGTTCCATCCTCATAATTTTGTAGTCATCTGTAGCATAATCATAACCAAAACCGATTGAATATGAATCGATCTTTAGTGGACACGGATCGGTGCGCTCCACGTTGTGGAAGGTTCTATTAAAAGGGTTCAACAAAATATAGCTCTCCGTCTCGGGTGAAACCATCAAACATACGATACCTTTGCAACACCCTATAAATACAGGGTTTCTTTGGTTTGGAATGTGGACTTCTTTTTCCTTAGAAGAATTGAGACTATCCGTAAAGTGAAAATCCATGGAAAACAACCGACC
The DNA here is from genome assembly GCA_026214975.1 of Gentiana macrophylla. Lineage (NCBI taxonomy): Eukaryota > Viridiplantae > Streptophyta > Magnoliopsida > Gentianales > Gentianaceae > Gentiana > Gentiana macrophylla. Next base: position 13,757,549 of record CM047815.1, read on the forward strand.
AGATTTAATGTGCATGAGAGCGAAATCAGAGACATAATTGTGAAAGATATCATACCGCTTCAAGAATAAAGGGCAGTCGATCGAATCACGCAATCGTTTGGATACGAATCTGCAACGGAAGAAAGACTTCCATGGTAGCCTTAGGAATACTTCTAGAATCAAGTCCTCCGGCAATGAATTGACTGAACGTTTTGCTGAAAACATTGAATATATCGGAGCTAGGAAGAACTTCTACCAGATGCAGGCTAGGGTTCCATCCATACAGTTAAATAGCATGGAGTCCAGTCTTAATCCAGCTCACCTGACGAACTCGATATAGTCCAATAACCCACTTCAGATCAAAATCCTGGCTCAGCCTAAAATCATATTGATTGTAGTCAATATAATTTATGGAGAAATGTAAAAATGAAACATTGAAGACATAAATGAAAATTTCCTAAAACGAAAAGGACTAAAAGAGTCATTATCCCAAAAAAATAAAAATTTACAGACCTTTGGGGAATTTCCATCTACTAAACCCATGGTTTTATCTCTTCTACAAATTGTTCCTCTTCAACAACTACTACCTATAACTGCAAAAAATAAGATCCAGATTCTGAAATCAAACAACAATATATGTAGCTGAAACCATGAAGAAACACCCAACTTAATTTTCAAAAAATTAGCGGATTTTACATACATTTACATAAAAGTAGAATCACATTTCAACTCCAATCAGAATAAAACTCCCCTGTTCTTTCTTCGCTTTTTGCAGTAAAAGATGAATTTGAAGAATCACTATGAAAAATCCAAAGAAATTACAGCATTAATTATAGAGATAATAACTTGAATGATCGACACATTGGAGAAAAAGAAGTTAAGTTAAGAGGAGAAAATAGAAACAAGATACGTAGATAGGTATAGAAGAAGGAAGGAAACAAGAGTGCCAAACAATGGAAGCCATTATCACATGATCTAACAACTGCTATATTTATCGAATCAGTCAAGCCCCAAAAAAAGACATTTTACCCTAAACGCTCTGCGCGATTGCAGCCGCTTTGCCACCACCCTTTTCCGATCAGCCTTGCCCGGCTCCTCTCCCGACAGCTGCTACGGGATTCATTCCTTGAGTGGCCTCGGTGGACCAGCTCTCCATGGAAAGGTTTCGGCTATGGATCTAGATGGAGGAGAACGAGCAGAGGAGGAATTGGACAGACTACGCCGAAGCAACGAGAGATGGAAACAGGTTGATACCCCACCTCCGGAAGGGAAACCGACCTGGGGTGGAAGAAGTGGAGTCGAAGTACCGAAAGAATTCAATTTCAAGGATCAGCTTTATGCCGGCGACGGCGAAGATGAATCGGACATAGCTGACTTTATACAAATAGCAGAGAATTGGACAGGAACTGAGGTCGATGATGATCCGGTGGAATTGGAGGTGGAAGTTGTATTGACCTGATGACCTCTGGATGAAATGGCGTCAACTATGTACCAGTACCACAATCGTGGAGATAGTAATACGGTTAATTTCAAAATTTAAAGATACGAATACGCGACTTGTATATATATATATGTATATATATATATATATATATATATATATATTACATCCGTTATGTATTATAAGTCAATAAATGATCTAACTTTGATAGTTTTGAACTAAATTGCTCTTAATGGTTTATTAAATGATGTATGAAAAGTCATGCATTGAAATAGGTAAAACGGAAAAAAAAATATAAATTATTGTATTGAAATGTGATAATGACTTATATTGTGGGAAGAATGAAAAATCTTATGATGACTTATATTATCCTAAAGACACCCACTATTACTTTCTGGTGACCACATTATTTCTCGCACCACAAAAATTACCCGCACCACGCGGTTATTTTTAATGAGCGAACGCCAAATGACATCGATATTGTTATTGAAAACCAATGTCGGTGATACAGAATTCAAAACGAAAGTCGGTGGCACCGGCGTTTAAGTTATAAAAGTGTGTCACAACTTGTAAACGCTACCCACCGACTTTCGTTTTTAATAAGACCGACGTTAGTGTTCAATATCAACGTTAAGCGCACCGACGTCCGCTCATAACAAAAATCAAAAATGGGTGACACACACACACGCACGCACGCGCGCATAGCACGCACACACACACACACACACATATATATATATATATATATATATATATATATATATATATATATATGATGTAAATAAGATTCGATTTATCAAAAAAATTCTTAAAAATCTAAAAAAACATTTCCTAAAAAAAAAGTCTAAAAAACTAGACAAAATAAGATAGGTAATACGTAAACTCTATTAATATCTAAAATAGATATTCGACCTTTATAGGGTGTCAAAAGAAATTGTGATTGACCTTCAAAATATTACAAACTGTAAAAATGAATGTTTATCAACAAGAAACATATAAACTTAATACGACGTATTAATTATTAAAATATTATAGAAATCGTTTATTTTAACATTTTCATTGAATAAAACTTAAATAAAGAAAAAAAGAATTAAAAGAAACGGTTAAACCCTAACCGGAAGGGTCCCCTCGCCTCCGATCCCACAGGAGTGCGAGAAGAGGTTAATTAGGGACGTAGCAGCTCGGGGAAGAGACTTGTTGTTTTTCCGCTTACCGAGGGGCCGGCCCTTTACAGGACTCGAACCCCCACACTCCGGCTTTCGGTCCAGCGTGGCATTACACCACCCCAACCGTTTACCACTAGGCCATATCCAGGGGATGAAAAAAAGTTTTTAAGAAATTGGGTTCAGGAGTGCCGGGAGTGTCGGTGCCGTGTCGGGGAGTGTCGACAGCATGTCGGATATTAAAATTTTAAATAATATAATTTTAATCAGCTGACACATGTCGGACACGTGTCGGAGCGTGTCGGTCACATGTCGGAGCGTGTCGGTCACGTGTCGTGTTGGAAATGTGTCGGACACGGCGCACGGCTCCCAGATTGAAGTGTCGGTGCTTCATAGGGCGTCGAGCATAGTTATGAGAATCGAACCGGACATTCAACCGAAAAAGACATCGGGCACCGGGTCACCGGTTCAACCAGTGGGTTATTGGTTCAACCGGTGGGTCACTACGTATAATTTAAAATATAATAATATATTCAAGATATAAGAAAAAAATTATAATATGACGTCCAAAATAATTTGCAAAATATTCAAAAACCAAATCACACACAACATACAAATGAAATATGAAAATTATAAATAACAACTATAATACAAGTGAAAACCCACAAAAAAATTCTGAATAAGAGATCTAGTTTGTAAAGTTTGCACATTATAAAAAAAATATAACTATATTAGTCAATAATTTTCCAACTAGTACCAAATTAATAATAAATAAAAATTGAAAGACTAAAACTTGTTTTTTTTATAGTTAAAAAAGACTAAAACTTGTTAGTTTTCATAATTAATCCAACGAAAGAGAAGAAATAAAAACATAGAAAAAAAATATCGTGATGAGGAATAGTAAATTTTTACAAGATTTAGTCTTAAATTGAGGAAGCCTGAACTAATGAAAAGGCTCATAATTGATTAGTTTGCGTTTTGATATGATTATATAAATGTAAAATATTAAACATATTTTTATAAGTTAAATCCCATCGAATTATGAAGAGCATGCTCCTGTCAGCCAGTCATCTGTACCTACACACTTGAGAAGATCCACAAGGACAAGGAAATAACCAATATTTTATCAAGGTGGTGCTCACAGTTCAGCAGACCCCACATCTGCTGAATGAGGTAATGAATCTGGAATAACTTTCAGCAAAATATGCCAGATTCATTAATGTCATTGATGTTGTTAAAGAACCTGAGACTTACAATCAAGTTATCGAGCATGATGAATGGAAAGAAGCAATGCAGAAAGAGATTGAAACTCTACAAAAAAACTCACACTTAGGAAGTAGTTTATTTGCCCTCAGGAAAGAAGCCCATTGGGTGCAAATAGGTATACAAAATCAAGTACAATCCTGATGGTTCAGTGGAGAGATACAAGGCCAGACTAGTAGCAAAAGGCTACACTCAGACATATAATATGATTATCAAAAAACTCTTTCCCATGTTGTCAAGACTACTACAGTCAGGACTTTATTTGCAGCAGTAGCAGCCAATAATTGGCATCTCCATCAGATGGGTTTCAACACTGATTTCCTACATGAAGATCTACATGAAGAAGTGTACATGCAGCTGCCTCACCAAAACTGAATGACCCTTTGGTAACTGAATGACCCTTTGGTGAATAAACTGTAACTGAATGACCCTTTGGTGACCCAAGGATTTATTCAGACAAAAAATGACTACAGTTTATTCACCAAAGGGTCAGGACAGTCTTTTATTGCTTTGCTGGTATATGTAGATGACATAATAGCAGCAAGTCCTAAAGAGCAACTGAATCAGCAAGTTAATGATGTCCTACATTAGCATTTCACCATTAAAGATCTTGGAAGATTGAGATATTTCCTAGGTATTGAGGCTGCTAGAACTCCTGCAGGCATATCCATTTCTCAAAGAAAGTACACACTCAACCTTATAGAAGAATATGAATTTTGGGGGGGATAAACCTGCTAAGTTACCTATGGAGTCCAAGCAGACTTTATAGCATGGTGATTCATCACTTTTGGACTAATATACACTACTTTTACCATACCTTGTATAGCATTTGCAGTTCAGCAGCTGAGTCAATTTCTGGACACCCCCACTAAAAACCACATGAAGGCAGCATTTAGACTGCTGATATATTTGAAGCCCAATCCATGTCAAGGATCTTGTTCAATCAGAGAATAATCTTGTTCTGAAAGGTTTTACAGAGAGTGATTGGTGGTTGCTCTTAAACAAGAAAATCAGTATCATGCTACATGATGTTTCTAGGAGATGCTCTCATCTCTTAAAAGGCAAAGAAACAAACCACTATAGCAAGAAGTTCATCAGAAGCTAAGTATAGGGCTATGGAAACTGTAGTCTGTGCACTCCAATGGTTGGTTTACATCCCGTGAGATTAATTGAAGGTTCCTGTTCGGATGCTCTTTGTGTTGTTTCTGTGAGAATGAAAATGCTATGCACATTGCACATAATCCTATATTTCATTAAATAACCAAGCATATTGAGATTGACAGTCATGTTGTGAGAGACAAAGTCAAATCTGGACTTGTCAAACTTCTTCCAGTCAACACAAAAGAACAAATAGCTAACATTCTCACCAAAGCCTTAGATGCACCCATCTTTACCTATCTGCTAGACAAGTTGGGAATTGCAAAGACATTTCAGAATTCCATTAGCTGAAGGGAATGCTGAGTGCAAGCTGTTCGTGTACCACATCAACTTGAGCCGGGTGTTACAGTATAAGTGTTGAAGGAAATGTTGAGTGCAATCTACCAAGGAACTCAGCAGACCACATGAAGACTCAACAGTATGCTGAGTTGTTTAGTGCAAAAAACGGTTATTTAGTTATAGATTGTTGTAACCACTTGTAACTTACTTCCAACTGATTCATGAGGTGTATAATGCTATAAATACCCCATGATCGGCAGCATTGTAACTTAACTTGTTGAATTTAGTTCCATAATATTGATTCCACATTTTATTTACTTTCGGTTTGCAATTCTACAAACTTAAACAGGTACTCTGTAACCTCTTATGCATTTTGTGAATTATGATTTGTAAACTAATAAGCACCGGAAGTATCTGAAAGCTATCATTCTTTTGAAAACCTCCAAAATCTTTTAAGGAGGTAATTAAACACGAGGATTGGCGTAACATGGTTGAAGAAGTTCGAGCTCTAGAAGATCAAGGTACATAGGTATTACAACCACTCCCTCCCGGGAAAAAGGCATTGGGGGTAAGTAGGTGTATACCGAGAAATATGAAGAACATGGGACCTTGCAACGGTTGATAGCACGGTTAGTGGATTTCGGGCATCATCAAGAAGAAGAAATTGATTATATTGAGACATTCGCTCCTGTGGCAAACATGGTTACTGTACGGACTTTCCTCAGTGTCGTTGCAGTGAAACGATGGGATATTAATCAGATGGATGTGCATAATGCTTTCCTGCATGGTGATTTGCAGGAGGAAATTTACATGAACGTGCCTCCCGGTTTTGAGAAGACAGGCTCAAACTTTGTTTGCAAGATGCGCAAATCTTTATATGGTTTGAAACGGGCACCGAAGTGTTGGTTCGCCAAGCTCGCTTCTTCGTTGAAAGATTATGGATTTTGTCAATCGTACTCAGATTATTCATTATTTACCTTGCATCAAGATGGTATTCAGCTAAACATTCTTGTTGTTAGGAAATCTATGCGGTAATGCAGCGGAATTCAAAATTTTATTTCCTTTTAACCAGGATTGACTTCGTTTAAGCAACAAACATATTAAGTTAGTATACGGTGGTTAACTTGCTTGATCTAAAAGATCGATGCTTTGACCGTCCAAGGAGAGTAGTGGTTCACGAAGCCGCCCAAACGTTCGGCCTCTACCGTTAGTCCACACGAACAACCCACCGGAATCTACCATTGGATTGCTACCAGAAAAACTCGGTTGCTAGACCAACCTTTTCTCTCTCTCTCAAAACTCTCTCTAGGAAACTCTCTTATTTTTCACAAGAACTATTAGTTTCTTGGAATTGTGATGTACAAAAGAGCTTGACACCCACCTCCTATTTATAATGAAGGTGGCGCCCCAATGTAGAGTAGAGAGGAAGAAAACATTTTACTAGTAAAATAAGGAAAATAGATTTGATTGATTTATCTCATTTAATTTAATATCTCATATTAAATATTCTCAAGATATTGTCAATATCTAATATTGACTATTTTTATCTTATTAACATAAATATATTTTTCATAAATTAATTAATATCTAATATTAATATATGGTAATTGATGACCAAAATAGTAATGACCAACGTTAACCGGCAGAGTACCGGATCGGAAGCACTATAGTGGAGAGCAATGTCGTATCTCTCGAGGAATCAATCGAATACCTAAGTCGTCTTCGTACTTAGTTCAGGTCAATCAAGTTTTGTTCTCGTTTTCAATTATGCTAAAACGATATGCAAACTATAGATAATAAGAAATATAAAGAGAGATATAGTCAAACCACGATCCAATTGAATACTTTCACCTCTCTAATCGACTATCTCGGGAATGAGCTTAACCAACCAACCAGATCATATCGACTCATTCACGGGTGCAAACTCTTAAGCTAGTGTAAGACGCCATGCATCAATCAAACACCCTTTGCCCGGTTCAACAGTCCGTCTTTAAGGATTTAACTGACCGAAACAAGATTAACGCACTAGATTTGCCCGATTTCACAACCGATTAAACCTCATCTCCAAATCAATCTAAACAACTCAGTTGATTATAAGAAATTATCTTAAGCTAGTGTAAGACGCCATGCATCAATCAAACACCCTTTTTCCCTCACATTTATAAAAGTGGAGTGTGTTTATGAACTAGGTGTACAGTCTAATTTAAGCATTAAAAACAAGTTTTAAGATATGAATTCGTCGATACAACAACAATTAAACACTAAACATTCCCAATTTCATCAATTAGAGGGTGATTTCTTCAATCTTCACATGGCTTGGCTGTGAAATGTTTAGCTACTCATGATTAAACACGAATTAACAATCAAAGATGAAATCAAAGCCATAAACAAGATAGAAACTAAGATTAATTACCAAAATCGTAGCATAATCCGGATTACATCAATTTTCAACACCACTAATGTCAATTGATGATGAAGAAGATCCAAAATGATGAAATCCAAAAGTAGAGTAGAAATCTATGCTAGATTATGCTAAATTTAAGTAGTATCTAGTGTAGGAATGAATCTAAGGGTGAAGGAGAAGAATTTCGACTTATGGATGAATTTGGGGATCAAGGAGTAAAGTATGAAGTGTAGGAAGTAAAGGGGAAGTGTGTAAAAATCTGTGCAAAAAGCTATATATAGGTGCCCAAAATTGTGCTTGAAAACGGCCTAATGTGCACACATTCAGTCTAATGTGCATACATTGCCCTGTGTCGGCTGGGAAGAAACTTGATTATTCTGGTGGAATGTTAGCACATCTCTCTGAATATGCGCACACAATCGTCTCTGAACCCTACTGTCCGTCGAATGTGCGCACACAATACATCCTGTTTGCTGAATGTGCGCACACAATGCATCATGTTTGCCGAATGTATGCACACTGAGCAATTTCTTCCAAACTAAACATTCTGTTGACTGGATGTGCGCACATTGCCTCTGATGTGCACACATTGACTGTTGAGCTTCCAAATCTTCACTTTTTCTTCAACTTTTCCTTCCTCAAGCCTCGGTTTAGTCTTTCTAAGCCTCACGCCTCAATTCCTGGGTTTACGAGTCACCTATATCCTGCAATTCCATAGCACAACATACCAAGCATAACTCCACAAGATATATAGGGCTCAAAATGGCCAAAAAAACACCGTAAAATGACGAGGTTTACCATCTAGGTGATGATTTGACTCGACGTGTTTGCTCTAAGTGATTTTTCCCTATAAATGGTCTAAAACTACCCGGAATGAGCCAAAAGTGCCGTAAACGAGGGTTAAAACACGCACCGGAGCATAGTAAGGTTGACTCTCATCAGTAATCTCATTAATTAAATTGCACAATCCAAATGTATCTCATACACTTAAATGTGGTGCCCCATATGCCAACTAATTGGTTTCCGGAATATTCTTTAATTAATCGAATATTCTTTAATTAATCAATATAATTAATATCTTGTATTTTATTTATTCATAATAAATAAATATTATCATATTAATTGATTCACTATAACACTTTATAGTCGAGATAAACTTTCCTTATTTAGTTATCGCTATAACCGCATTTTAATCCGGCTAGATGTTCTTATGTGTATGACCCGATAGGCTTCCAAATATGTTGGCCGTAGGCACAAAGTGCAATTATGAAAATGCCTTTCATACCTAACGATCATGGATGGCGTCTAGCAACACGTCCACGACCCCCAATCATCGGAAGAGTCAAATGCAATGACTACTACATTTCATGTGAAACAGTTACCCTGTAAATAGAATCATATCGCTGTAATAATATCCATATGGTTGTACGTCGTGTGTCAAACATCAACAACCGTATCTTGTAATCTGGATATCCTACTCTCTCGAAGTAACATATTACTTACACTTTACAAAGACTTTCGTGAATAAGACATTCGTTATAAGAATGCCCTTTCGGATATTCACTCCTAATAATAGGATACGCGATTTCCGGACGAGCAACATGAATCCTACGCATGCTTCAGTATCACACCCAATCACTACCGCATGATCGCCCCATGGCTAAAGGAAACCTCAATAGTGTCAAAGTATGACAATTCACACCGTGATGTCACGAAGACTCCGGTCTTAGGATAATTACACAACCGCCACATAGTGCGACACTTAGTAAAGTAAGTGGGTCAGTCTAACGTATGCATTCTCTAATACACGTCCACGTACAATCCAAGTGTCTCAACATTTCGATAGACGAGATCTATCCATATATTCAATAAGATAGAAGACATCTAATACGTGCTAGTCTAATCGTACTATTAATGTCCTGTTTAATAACACATACGACTAGAGACATTTAAGTATCAAACCTTTTGAAGTGAGTCGAGATCTCATCAACCATAATCACTATCATGGTTTCTCTCTCACAGTTTGACACTAAGGACGTTATCATTTATACAATCCCAAATTGGTTCATGTAGATAAACAAAATATATAATAACATTAAAGCCATTTATCATATGTATAAACATAAAGAAATAGTAGAAATGACCCGATCTGGTCGGATCCGGTCCAACCTGATTGGGTTTAAGACACTATTTCAACACTTGTGTATGTGGATGATATGATCATTTCCAGGAATGATAAGGTTGTGATGATTGTTTTTAAGGAAAATATGGGGAAGTGCTTTAGGATGAAGGACTTGAGGTTCTAAAATACTTTCTCGGGATAGAGGTGGCCCGGAACAAAGATGGGATTTTCTTGAACCATTGGAAATACGACATTGACTTCATTCATGAAGAAGGTTTACTTGGAAGCAAAGCAACCGATTTTCCTATTGAGCAGAACCACAAGTTAACTCTTGCCAACGGTGAATCGTTGAGTGATCCAGGACCCTATCGGCGGTTGATTGAGAGACTTATTTACCTTGGAGTGACCCGGCCTGACTTGGCTTACTCACTCTATGTCTTGTCTCAGTTCATGCATGCCCCTCGAGTTGACCATTGGGAGGCCACAGTACGTCTTGTTTGTTATTTGAAGAAACATCTTGGGTAGGGTATCTTGTCGCGTTATGAAAATTCTCTCCTTTTAGAGGGTTGGTGTGATTCTGATTGGGCAAGTTGCCCACTTACTCGACGATCATTGAGCGGGCGGTTTGTGTTTCTTGGTCTTTCCCCCATATCTTGGAAGTCCAAGAAACAAACCACTTTTTCTCGTTCCTCTGCGGAAGCTGAATATCGGTCTATGGCCTCTCTTACATGCGAGTTAAAATGGTTGAAGCAATTGTTGGACAACCTATGAGTGCGGCATCCCCTAGGTATACGGCTCTTTTGTGATAGTCAATCGACATTGTATATTTCCCATAAGTTAATGCACGAAGCACATCGTGGTGGACTGTCACTTTGTGGGTGATGCTATTACATATGAGTTGATTCTTCCTTCTTATGTACCCACAAAGCATCAGTTGACGGACATTTTTACGAAGGTGTTGGGACGACAAGAGTTTGTGTTTTTATTGAGCAAGCTGAGCGTTCGTGACCTACACGCTCTACCTTGAGGGGGGATATTACGATGATGATGTATTAAATTATGGTGTATTTGTAATTATCTTAGTAAGGATAGTTTAGTAATTGTGCATAGGAGTGTAAACCATGGATTGTATTATAAATATTATACTCTTGTGTTGATGAGTGATATGAAAAATATTTTTCCCGAACTTCTTGACAAGATCCCTCGGTGATTGGCTGTCTTGCGAATGATTGCTTTTAGGAAATGTCCCAACGCATTTGTTGGTTATAGATATGATGTGTTGTCTGTTGGTGCAACTTGTTGGGGTATGCACCATCCGAATAATGTTATCTTTATTTTATCAGCGGATTTGATTTAATAATATTTTGGTTTTCTTTAATAATAATATATTATCATATGGCCCATCCACATTCATCATTACCCTAAGATATGAACATACATGACCATTTGAATCTCGGTGGTAATGCTGAGAAAAAGGAGCACTCATCGCTCTTGCACAAACACAACATCACCCGTGCACACTTTTAGCAAACACATGTCCACTTTTAAGTCTTAACAACATCAGAATATGTTCTCTAGCTCTTCTCTTTGTTAATCTTCAATTCCACTATATAAATTATAAGAAAATGTTAGTAATGAAAGTATTTGTTATAGTTAGCTTTTATACTCTCCAATTACTCCAAATTGTAGATTCTCAAGGCACCCCACCAGATTATGGATCAGCTTTAACTAAATCCTTGTTATTCTTTGAAGCACAACGATCAGGACGGTTACCGTATAATCAACGTGTACAATGGCGTGGTGATTCTGCCTTAACGGATGGGAGAGCCGACGGAGTACGTACTAATCCCAAACCATCTTTCTTTTTTACATTTAAAATTCCTAGCATATATATTAGTTTGGCAACTGGTATTGCCGGGGCTGATTTCGGTACAGCCGGGGCAACTTTTTAAATTTAACCTTATATTACACATTTTATCCTTACATTTTTAATAAATTACAATAGAACCGGTGTCGGGGAAGAACCCAACAGGCCGACACCATTTTGCTCCGATTCATTCATCAACACACTCTAAATCCTTGCTGGAGCTTGCAAAGAAATTTAATCACTGAGGGGAATGGAGTATTTACTTGGCTATATACAAAGCAATTTTCAAGTCCCATTCACCAAGCACAAATCTATCACTATCAACTCTAAATATTGGGGAGCGTTTCGTAAAGTCTTCAGAGATATTCGATGTCTATTGTAAAAGTAGAAGGTTCGATTATATAATTTATATACCTGCAAAGATTTACAGGTGAATTGTTTAAAAGGAAACAAGGATGCTTTAATGGATGGGAAAAATATATTTTTTCTTATAGCATTATGAAATAGAAAGTGGCATATGAGGATGAAAGAGAAAGGATTGTGAATACTGCAACTGCAACATTAGTAACGCCCCGTTCCCGGACACCGTGTATTTATCCGGAAAAGGAACGTTCGGCGCGTATAAAATAAAATAACTTTCACTTTATACGTAAGCCTCTACTACGTCGTATCGAGTTAAGCAAAACGGAAGTAAAAAGACTCGGGTAATTTTTTCAAACAACCAAGAATAGAAACTCAATATCTAAAGATAGAAATGTATCATTTAATTACATTGGGAAAAGAAATCAAACGAAAACCAAACATACGAAAAACCTCCAAACGTATACTAAAAGGAACTACAAGGTTTCCAACAAAGCTACAAATCTAATATAATAAATAAAACATGAATAAATAAATCTCTTCAATTCCGGCGTCCTCACACGTCGTCATCAAAATCCTCCTCGAACTCCAGATTTACCAGTTCGTCTTCTCTCTCCCAAATACATAAATATACATGCATTTGAGGTAAGTATATTGTACATAATAAGTAGTAGCTAGCTACAATTTAATTAAGGCTTTACAACAAGTTTTATTATAAGGATTATCTTATGAGACCGACTCGATCTAAGGTTCACTTCATGCCCATCGACATGTCATGACTATACGTTTCTAGCTTAGCTTATCTTGGTTACATCATTACTCAAGGACACTATGCATGATGAATATCCATCACGAGATATACTTGCCAACTACGGTGATTAGCACCGATAGTCCCGGGATCTCCCCGATATGCATATACATCCGATGAATTTCCTCCACTACCTTCAGCCTTTTGAGCCAGTAGTATTGTTCACCTTTTATGGACGTATCACATCGCCGCTATGAAATAGTGCCTAACCGAGAATAAGTGACGTTTTAGCTTTTACTACACATATGTAATTATTATTATGTATTACTAGCCACCTAAGTGTCTTCAAAGCAAAGCTCACCCTATCAACTCTACTCCCTCACTTAGACAGCTAGACAATCACGTCCTATCAAGTACATAGACATTGGTGAGCTCTAGATCACCAAAGCACAAGCCCTTTCATTCCTTTCCGACGGTCCCGGACTTCAACTCCCTTTAAGAGTACGTCTGGTGCCGGAATCAAACGCATCAGAAATCAATCAGGGCTTGTTTATGTTTAGTTAAGGTTGTTAGATCCAAGGATTAACATTTAAAAATCATTGCATGATTTAAAACCACTTTTTGTCTCTAAACAGGGTCCAGTGCGCCCGCACTGAGCTTGTGTATGTAAAACTCAAATCGCCGTCCAGTGTGCACCAAGACTGGGCTCCAGACTCCGCACTGGTCAGTGCGCCTGCACCAACTCTCTCGAATGTAAATTTGGCTGACCTCCAGTAAGGCCTCAAGATTGGGGCGCTGTGCCCGCACCAAGCGCGGTCACTCTCCAAAAACTCAGTTTTTGAAGCCTAATCGATCCCTAGACGTTCCCAAACTTATTCAACATCAATATACTCAGAAAATAGCAGAAAAACTTCACTTTATAGGACCATAACATCCTATGATTCTTAAACAACTTGTAGCAAGAATTCTAACATCCAAAACATCAACAAAATCACAAATTAAGTCCTATAAGCCGTAATTAACGTGTAGGAAGACCTTCTTACCTTTAGCAAGCTATTCAAAATCCAAAACTCGGGAAAAACAGCAGCAACTCAAACACCTTTTGCAGAGAAACCTATATGACCAATCCGAATTCACATTAAAATCGATCACGTGTTTTTATACAACAAACTACGAACGGTATGAGTTTTGATCTTCAAAACTCAACCAAGAACAGTAGATAGGTCGAATTACAAACCTTAGCGAAGCTCTAATCTTTGAGTGTTGAAACGACGCTCCTTTCACGACGATTCCAACGCTTCTCGCGGATCTGAAAACGGTTGAAAACTCCGTGAGATATCGTAGAAAGTCTCTCTAGCTCCTCTCTTGCTCTCAGCCGCATTTTCTCAAGAACGTGGGAGAGAAATTCTGATTTCTTATAGGTTGAATGTATAATGTGGATTAGTTTTCCTTAAATAAGTTTTCCCAAAATAACATATTTCCTTAATTACCCTGAAAAGAAATTTCAGATTTCCTTAATATATATATATATATATAATTCGACATATATACATATACAAATAAAATACTTAACTCCAAACAAAGAAGTCAGAATAATAATATTTCGTTTTCGCAAAATGACACGTCCGCTTCTTTCCGAAAATCGAATATTACTACATTATTTTTAGGCGAAAGTTGTTAATAGTCGAGGAATGGACGATGGTGGGAAGAAAATATTTGTGGAAGGAAGGAGAGCGACGACGGAAGAGGAAGAGAAAGGATAAAGGGTAAATATGTCATCTTAAATAAAGTTCAAAATTTTGCCTTGGTTGTATCAAAATCAGCTCTGGTAATGCCAGCTCCCTATTTAGTTTTTATTAGATGTGTCCCGGATAGGCCAACTAGGCCAGCATTTTAGTTTTAGCAGAGGTGTCCCGGTCCCGCCGTCCCGGACAGCTTTTTTTGTCCCCACAAGTTGTGTTACTATGTGAAAAACAATGGATGTTCAAGGTCAGCTTTAGGAATTTCGGGATACGAGTCAAGAACTTGTCAGTCTATTTCCTCTTAAACTTGACCTTGTAGCGCGCTGCAGGATTTTTGACATGGGGGTAAGAAATTTATCTTTTTTATTTTCTGTATCACACATATACTTGGATGTTCAATTTTATACATGTAATTATGAAGAAATAAATAAAAAAAGAGGGTCAATACATAAAAATAAAGGGGTCAATTTCACATATATATGTGTTTATAACAATATTCTCTACTATTTGTACATAATATTTTAATTTTAGGGGGTCAGCCACACCTGCTCGGCTAAATGTCGAGCCGCCCCTGCTTGTAGCTTGATTCGGTTTTGGATATCGTATTATGGGTCAATATACATCAGGGGCGGATGCACATGGCTGAGCAGGGAGGCCCGTGCCCAGATGAAATAACTAACTTTGGATATATTTCAGCATATTTGTTGTCCAGGATTACACAGATATAGTACTACCACAAAATCTAGTGAGTCTACCACAGAATGCCAAGTGTCCATATAAGGACTAATTATTAGATAAGGACACAACTTACTCTAAAATACAAAATAGTCCTTACTTTCTAACATCCCCCCTCAAACCAAATGGTGTAGGCACAACATTTAGTTTGTTTCTAAAGTAAGTAAATAAAGAAGAACTCAGTGGTTTTGTCAAAGCATCAGCAGTCTGATCCAGAGAGGGAATATACTGCACATCCATAACTCCAGCCAAGACTTTATCTCTTACAAAGTGTGCATCCAATTCAACATGCTTAACTCTTGAATGCAGGACAGGATTATGAGCCAGAGATCCAGCTCCTAAATTATCACACCATAGGATGGGCTTTGTAGGTAACTTGAGATGCATTTCGGACAACAAATTCATGATCCATCGAAGCTTGCGGCAGATATTAGCTAGGGCCCTGTATTCTGACTCTGTGCTAGACCGAGAGACAACAACCTGTTTCTTTGAAGACCATGAGACCAAGCTACCAGCAAGATACAAACAGTATGCAGCTATTGACTTTCTATCATTTTTATCACAAGCCCAATCAGCATCACTAAACCCATGTATAACGAGAGGATGTTCAGATTTGAAGTGTAAACCATAAAAAAGGGTTCCTTTGATATACCTCAGTAGATGCTTTACCTGTTGCCAATTGCCAACTGTTGGAGATTGCATATATTGGCTCAAAGTATTTATAGCAAATGCCACATCAGGTCTTGTCAATGTCAAGTATTGTAAATCTCCAATTGTACTTCTATACACAGTAGGATTAGTCATCAGTGTAGAGGATGGAGGATCTTTATGAGTCACCACCATGGGAGTTAAACAAGGCTTTAGATTCTGCAAGTTTAACCTTTCCAGCAGTTGCCTAGCATAAGTATGTTGAGATAAATACAGTCCTGTCTGATCCCTGAATGCTTGAATTCCCAGAAAGTGATGCAATTCCCCCAGATCTTTAAGGGAAAATCTAGCATTTAAAGCTGTAATGAACTGCTGAATCAAGGTCTTATTGTTGCCTGTAATCAAAATGTCATCCACATACACTAACACATATAAAAAGATGTTTCTAGAGTGAAATATGAAGAGGGAAGGATCAGCTCTAGACTATTTAAACTTCCAGTCAAGAATCGGTTGCTCGGCCAAACAAACCAAGCCCAGTGGGTTGTTTTAAGCCATAGATGGCCTTTTTAAGATGACAGACATGCTCAGGTTTAGTAGGATCTTCAAAACTTGTAGGTTGAGTCATGAACACAGATTCATGCAGTGTACCATTCAAGAAAGCATTATTAATATCGATTTGTCTGACTGGCCAATTTAAAGCTACAACAAGAGCACGTATGATCCTGATGGTGGAGGCTCTGGCCACTGGACTGAAGGTTTCAGTATAATCCAGTCCAGGTGTTTGATTGAAGCCTTTGGCAACCAGCCTGGCTTTGTGCTTGTTTACACTCCCATCTGGATGAAGCTTGAGTTTATAGACCCATCTGTTATCAACAAGGTTATGAGCATGAGTCCTAGGAACCAAAACCCATGTATGATTCTTCAAAAGAGCATTGTACTCTTCCTCCATATCCTTTTTCGAAGTAGGATGATGTAGAGCTTCAGCAACTGAAGTAGGTTCTGCTGAGCCATTAGAAGGAGAAGCTGTGGCTAGATAGGAATAAGTTTTGGGTTTGAATATGCCACTCTTGGCTCTGGTTTGCATAGGATGATGATTAATGGATGTAGGAATAGGTGAGGAGGATGGTGGAGATACAGAAGGTACATGAGAGAGAGAGAGAGAGAGAAATGAGGAGAACTAGGTTCTTCATTATGTTGATCAGAAACAGGGCAACTGGAACCGGAATTATGGTCAGGAGTTGAAGTGTCAGAATGAGTAGGAGATTGATAGATAGGAGAGTGAGGAGACTGAATAGTATCACTCTCATGGGGTAATGGAGATGTTGGTGTGGCAGGAGATAAACAAGGAGTAGATATAGTATTCTGGTTGGTAGTTTCTGGTGACTGAAAGTTGTGATATTGTGCAGGAAGTGTAAGGATAGGATTCAAAGACACAGAAGCAGTGGTTGTGCTGGACATAGGACCACTCTGATTTGGGGAAGTTTGATAGGGAAAACTTAGTTCATCAAAGGAGACATCTATAGATATATACACCCTACCATTGGGATCTAGACAAACATACCCCTTGTGAATAGCACTGAGACCTAAATGCACATATTTAATGGTATGAAACTGGAATTTTCTTTGATGATAGGGCCTAAGATTAGGGTAACAGGCACAACCAAAAACTCTTAGCATCTTGTAGTTAGGCATCTTTCCAAAAAGAGATTCATAGGGAGATTTTTGACCTAGCACAGTGATGGTAAGTAGTTAATCGATCTTCTTGAGTGAAGAAAACTTTCCCACCAGAACTTTAAAGGCATTGTAGCTTGTGCAAGCAAGGTGAGCCCCATTTCAACTATAGCTCTGTGTTTTCTTTCTGCTTTGCCATTTTGAGCATGAGCATGAGAACAAGGGTGTCTAAAAAGAATACCATAATCTTTTAAAACAGGGACAAAGGATCTAAACTCACCCCCCCAATCAGTTTGAAGACACTTAATCTTGCTGTTAAACTGATTTTCAACTTGTTTTTTGAACTCAAGAAAGGCATTTAAGGCATCAGATTTAAGTTTTAAAGGATATATCCAGGTGTATCTAGTACAATCATCCACAAAGTGTATATAGTAGGAATAACCAGCATTAGAAGTGACAGGGGCTGGACCCCAAAGATCAGAATGAACAAGTTCAAAAGGCATAGCAGTTTTTGAGTTAGAAATAGAATAGGGTAGAGCATGTTCTTTTCCCAAATGACAAGCTTCACAAAAAGAAAGGATTTCATTATTTTTTAAAGAAACATTACACAGTTTAAGAACTTGATTCAAAATCCTTTCTGAAGGATGACCTAATCTTCTATGCCAAACATTGGCAGCACTACCCTTAGATTCACTACAAACAAGCGCTTTAGGTAAATTAAAACTAGAATAGACTGGAACATTCTTGATTAGGGACCGGTTGGAGGATTGTTGATCAGCACAGACTTTGGAGTGAGGAGAGCTCAATGGGACAGGAAGATGCATCTGATATAAGCCATTCCTAAGTGTTCCTTCCAGCAGGACTTTCTTTGTAGCTAGATCCTTCACAAAGCAACAGTTGGAATGAAATTCAAGAAAAACAGGATTATCAGAAGTGAGCTTACAGACACTAAGAAGATTCTTGGCTATACTGGGAACATGAAGCATATGATTAAGTGATAGAGTGGTATTATTATCAGAAAGATTGGAATGACCAATGTGTGTGATAGGAAGAGACTCACCATTACCTACTGTCAATGCATCAGTTCCTTCATATCCTGAACTCAGATGGAGGCTATTGAGATCATATGTCACATGGCTGGTAGCTCCACTATCAGTATACCAACTGGGATCCAAGAAGGTGTCTGCTCCTGTATAAGAGGAGTCATATCTGTGGTAGCAATTTGCAGCTATATGACATGTCCTTGTGCAAACTTGACACACAGGTCTTGGCCCTGAATTTGAGTTACTTCTTCCACCTCTACCTCTGCCCCTGCCTCTTCCAGAATCTTGAGAATTTTGACCACCAGTAGGTCTGTAGTTACCATTTGGCCTATAGTTTCCTTGTTTTTGAGTGGCCAAATGAGCAGCAGGGGATGAAACATCCAAACCGACAGAGGGATTGAACCTAGTTAGAAGTCTTTCATGAGTAACAAGCTGGGATTGGACTTCTGTTGGGGAGATTTTGCATCATTAAAACAAAAGAAAATTTATAAACCTATACTACCATGCAAAACTACCTCCTAACCGCCGAATACCGGGTAGTTTGCTAGTAAAGTTGGATAAATACGGTATCGATCCACAGGAATTGGGAACATTAAATCTAACTTCATTAATTCTTCTTTATTAACTATTCCTAAACTAAAACGGAAAATAATGGGACAGAGGATTGTCGGTCAAAGCCAGGAAAGATAGTTGCGGACAAACATAAAATAAAACTATAACTACGGAAAACAATAAAACGAACATGATAATGACTGAAACCAATCAACATAGAACAACCATGATCCACCATCCCGCAACCCTTAACTTCCTCCCTAGATTATCTTATGAAGATTCAATCAAAGTCGTGGTTCACCTCTCATAAGTATGAATCCTACTTTCGTAGATAATTCGTCTATTAATCTCTATCTTTCGATTTACGGAGATTAACGCATCATAAGACAAGGTGCAAGATTTATTAGATCTAACAACCTAGATATTCAACCTATCAACTTTCGTTATGTATAGGTTAAAAGTCTAATCTTTCCTATGATGATCTAAGGTTTACACCGACTTTCGTCCTACGGTAAACATCAATCGCACACATCTTTCGATATAAATTTGCAATAACAAATAAGCATAAGAAAGAAACAAACTTTAATTTGAACTCACAAGATCATCCATGGAAGAACTAAAACGCTGCTGGAAAAGTTACATGCTTGCTTAATGTTTGCAGCTCCAATAAATCATCATGATCGAACAAGAACAAGGAGAAATAAAAATCTAATCTACAAACTAATCTAACCCGGATCACCCGAGCACAAGGCTCGGGTGACCGGCCTTGAGGCTCTCAAGAACTGCCGCTCTTTGTGGTGTAATATGCGGCTGGAATAATGTGTGCAAATTAGGGTAAAAAGCTGCTGCTATTTATAAGAAAATCAAGTCGGCTGCTACAGTAACCTAAGTCGGTTCTGCTGAATACGGCCTTGGACGCCCGTCCTGCCTTGTGGACGCCCGTCCAGCAGCTTCTGGACGGAGCTGGACGTTCGTTTGAGGCACGGCTGAACTCTCTGAATTGCTTTTGGCTCTCTGGACGCTAGTCGGACGCTGCTTGAACGCTAGTTCACTTCTGGACGCCAGTCTGGAATTGCTGGACGCCAGTTTACCTGGACAACATGCATGTAGCTCGATTTTCCCAAGCTTTATTCCATCTTCATCCTCTTGTATCTCTTTCTTTCCATTTTAATCTTCAATCAAACATCATTTAGACCTCTTCCATTCCACATTTGTGCACCTAAAAGATGACAAAACCGAGCAAAACGTAAAACCATACAAAATAGATAATAAAACCACGATATTTACTCGATTTTGCATTTTAACTATTCAAAACGTCACTTGCTCAATTAATCGATTATAAGCTCGAATTCTACGAAAAACATCCATATATGGGGAATATTGATATAAAATATATCCTTAAAAACACTACAAATTGACCTTGAACAACACCCCCACACTTAAACTTTTGCTCGTCCCGAGCAAAACAAAACAAAAACATAGCTCGAGATAAATAAACACTTATGCAAATATAAAGTATATTCTATAGTTTAGAGGTTCACCCAAGTGCGTGTGTGCATAGCCATAGTAAACTTCCACTAAATCCACACTTGAAAATTTATCAAGCAAAACTGGCCAACATCCCATTTGAATCAGAAATATAAAAAAACGATTATAACATGCACCTCACAAAACATACATACTCCGAAAAGATAATAGGGAGCATTTAAAATATTTCCGACATACTTAGAAGATAATCCCTATAACATATCTTTCAGTTTATACTGGGGATAAAATCAACGATAACTAAGTCTTTCGTTTAATTCATATCACTATTCTCATAAGTTGATTTAATTATTTCACTTAAACACACATCAGAATGAGCTATTACCCTCATAGCGAGAATAGGACATTTCGAGATAATCCCTACCTACTCCAATCATAAGGGCGACTTTTCCTCGATCGCCGTGAGCTTTTAGTCATCATAGTGGAATAGGACATACGTGGTACACCTACCTCACCCAAATCATCGACTAGCTTCCACACACACAATTAACTATTTAAAACAACTTCATTTATTCACTACTTTTTAAAAGCACTATAGTTACGTTTCATTTATCACATTCAAACCTTCAGATATTCACAGTATGTCATACTCCAATTCTAAACACAAACTATTAAAATTTTCAAAATTCGCATGTAAGCAAAGAATCATGCGATAATCATCAAAAATCTCTAATCAAATGGGCATGGCTTTAAAACATAGCTCATCATTTACCATGGCACGTGAAAAATAGTGTCGGGTAAGACATCTAAATTTACTAAATATGTAGAATACAGCATCAATGATTATAAACATCGAACAAAGACATGCAATGCTCACTCGGGACAAAACAAAAATTTTAAAATTAAGCACTTTTCATAGAAATATAATGTAAATTGAGCAAGCGACTCATAGATACATATAAACCATCCTCTCCCCACACTTAGATTGCAACTTGTCCTCAAGTTGTGCGAGAAATAAAAATTAGAGAACTTAGTGATTGGATTTGGCAATTCCGGAAAAATCGGTAAAACCAAAATTGCTTTGATAGCTCAAAGAGATCGTGGAGCATCACAGTAAAGCTGAATTCATCGTGAAAGTGCACAATAACTATCAAAATATATCCGCACCACTTGATTGCAAAAAGAGTCTACGGGAAAAAGAAAAGATTACATATATAAAGCACATGGAAAAGGAGATATAGAGATAGTTCAAATTTAAGCTCATATAAAGATGGAATACATATACATGAAATATTACAAAGTAGTAGGCTAGGTGCAACTACATGAAAATACACTACAATGCAATCTACATGATATGCAATCCTAAAAATAAAATAAATAAAAATAAATTTCGACAGAGCTCAGCCGAGCAAGTTGACCCCTGACAACTCTACGGTGACTACGGCCTATGCAGAAACTAAAATAAAAACGAGGTAGTATTACGGAAACCGACAGTTAACTACGCTCAAGAAAAATAAAAGACAAAAACAATGCAACTAGATGACATGCAACTAAATGATATGCATCTAAGTGATATGTAAAAATAAAAGAAAATAAAAGAAAGAAAACTAGCCCACTCATTTGCAACACGACATGTATAAAATAAACGTCTACCAAATAATGACAAGTTACGATAAAGCGATAAAGGTTGTTCATTACATGCGGTGTAGACGCGCCTTAAGACTCATCAAAGGTGATAGCATTATGGAAAACCAACGATTAGCTATCTTTAAACAAATATAACTCATATGGAAAAGGACGTAGCATACGGAAACCGACAGTAGCTACCCATATGAGTTACAAAAATAACAAGAAAGCACATAAGTCTCAAAGCTCACAAGATTCATCACAGCGGTATGTAGCATACGGAAACCGACATTAGCTACTAAATAATAATAAGAACAGTTATAGCATACGAGAACCGACAGTGACTATAACTTGCATAGATGAATCATGTATATAAAATTAATCAGTTATTTAACATGGATTCGTAGATGGAAAGGTGTAAACATGCAAGTTCAGGTCATCTACGTAAAAACAATTAGCCACAGAAGCTCAAATTAAAGTATCCATATCAAATAAAGCATTAAAAATCAAATTGAGAAGAAATCTGGAACCTGGACTGGCGTTCACTAATTCAAACGGGCGTTTAAAACTTATGCAGGCCGGACGGGCGTTTAGATATATGGACGTCCGCCTGGTTCTTGAAAAGCGTAAGCGTAGGCGACACGTTTTGGAACGGACGAAGCGCCCAACAAACCAGGCCATTCGTTTACTCCGCATGTTAGGATCGGACGGGCGTTCACTTACAGAACGCTCGTCCAACGATGAATTTGCATAGAAAACGCAGAAACACAAAGAAACCCTAATTTCTTAAGAGATCATACATCAAATATCACAGAGCACCACATCAAATTAAAGCACGAGAGGTTAGACTAGATACAAACAACCATATAGTTCACGTTTCAAAAATCGAGTAAAAACTTTTTGCACATTCTTAACCCAACGGTTATCGAAACACGGCAAAAATAAAAACTCTCGATTTATTTCACGCTACTTTTATTGAAAACGAAAACTAAAAGCGTAACAAAATCGAGAACTAGCTTAACTAGATTCAACATGACACCTATTCCCCGGCAACGGCGCCACTTTTGTTGGGGAGATTTTGCATCATTAAAACAAAAGAAAATTTATAAACCTATACTACCATGCAAAACTACCTCCTAACCGGCCGAATACCGGGTAGTTGCTAGTAAAGTTGGATAAGTACGGGTATCGATCCACAGGGAATTGGGCTGTTAAATCTAACTTCATTAATTCTTCTTTATTAACTATTCCTAAACTAAAACGGAAAATAACTGGACAGAGGATTGTCAGTCCAAAGCCAGGAAAGATAGTTGCGGACAAACATAAAATAAAACTATAACTACGGAAAACAATAAAACGAACATGATAATGACTGAAACCAATCAACATAGAACAACCATGATCCACCATCCCGCAACCCTTAACTTCCTCCCTAGATTATCTTATGAAGATTCAATCAAAGTCGTGGTTCACCTCTCATAAGTATGAATCCTACTTTCGTAGATAATTCGTCTATTAATCTCTATCTTTCGATTTACGGAGATTAACGCATCATAAGACAAGGTGCAAGATTTATTAGATCTAACAACCTAGATATTCAACCTATCAACTTTCGTTATGTATAGGTTAAAAGTCTAATCTTTCCTATGGTGATCTAAGGTTTACACCGACTTTCGTCCTACGGTAAACATCAATCGCAAACATCTTTCGATATAAATTTGCAATAACAAATAAGCATAAGAAAGAAACAAACTTTAATTTGAACTCACAAGATCATCCATGGAAGAACTAAAACGCTGCTGGAAAAGTTACATGCTTGCTTAATGTTTGCGGCTCAATAAATCATCATGATCGAACAAGAACAAGGAGAAATAAAAATCTAATCTACAAACTAATCTAACCGGATCACCCGAGCACAAGGCTCGGGTGACCGCCTGAACTTCAAGAATCGCGCTCTTTGTGGTGTAATATGCATTTGGAATAATGTGTGCAAATTAGGGTAAAAAAGCTGCTGCTATTTATAAGAAAATCAAGTCGGCCGCTTCTAAAGAACCTAAGTCGGTTCTCACTGAATACGGCCTTGGGCGCCCGTCTGCTTGTGGACGCCCGCCCGGCAGCTTACGGATGGAGCCGACGCTCGCTTGAGGCATGGGTGAACTCTCTCGAATTGCTTTTGGCTCTGGACGCTAGTCGACGCCGCTTGAACGCCGGCCTGGAATTTTGGGACGCCGATTTACTGGACAACATGCATGTAGCTCGATTTTCCCAAGCTTTATTCCATCTTCATCCTTTTGTATCTCTTTCTTTCCATTTTAATCTTCAATCAAACATCATTTAGACCTCTTCCATTCCACATTTGTGCACCTAAAAGATGACAAAACCGAGCAAAACGTAAAACCATACAAAATAGATAATAAAACCACGATATTTACTCGATTTTGCATTTTAACTATTCAAAACGTCACTTGCTCAATTAATCGATTATAAGCTCGAATTCTACGAAAAACATCCATATATGGGGAATATTGATATAAAATATATCCTTAAAAACACTACAAATTGACCCTGAACAACTTCTTGCCAAGACAGGGAACCAATTCTGGATGTGATGTTGACTATGACAGATTCATAGTCCTTTCCTAAGCCTCCAAGAGCAGCAATGATCAGTTCAGATGTAGAAATTGGGTAACCAACAGCAGCTAACCCAACTGAATAAGATTTCATGAGGGCCAAATAATCAACCATGGATTTATTTCCTTTATCAGTCCTTGTAAGAGCCCCTTTGTACTCCAGCATCCTGGCCTCAGATCTATTGTTGAAGAGAACCTCTAGAGTATTCCATACTTCAGCAGCAGTATTGCATCCAATAGTTTCAACCAAGGCCTATTCGGTCATAGAACTATTCAGCCATCCAACAAGCAGGGAATCAGTGGCAACCGAGTCATCATATGTTGGATTACGAGAGGCATACACAGAGTTTGAACCCAAAAACTGGGGAGGAAAAGGAGTAGTACCAAATAAATGACCATCTAGTCGGTGACTGCGAATAATGGGAAGGACAGTAGACTTCCAGAGCATATAATTCGATCTATCAAGCTTTACATTGCAGGTTTGAGTGAGTGTTCCACCAAAGGGGGTAGATGTTCGGACATAGAAGGAAAGTGGTGGAGGTGGTGAAGTCATATAAATTTGGAAAAAGAAGGTAAAGGTGGATGATATAAACCTGAAAAGCAAAGATCGATCGATGAATACTAAAATCTGAGAAGGATGGCAACTGGACAGTGGTGTTGATAGCAGTTGACGGTGGTGCCGGCAAGTGAGCTCCAAGACTAGTCAACACAGGAATACCGTAAGCGTGGAGTCGAGTGGTAATCGATCCAATGTTAATCGAGGATCCTGCTAGTGTGGAAGTTATACGAGGGAGCGAGATAAGGAACTCACAGGCAAGAGAGCTCACGCCGGAGATGAACTTCCGGCGATTGTGGTGGCGTTGGCCATTCTTGGCTCTCGCTACCAAGATGAAATAACTAACTTTGGATATATTTCAACATATTGCAAATGTGTCCAGATTACACAGTATATAGTACTACCACAAAATCTAGGAGTCTACCACAGAATGCCAAGTGTCCATATAAGGACTAATTAATAGATAAGGACACAACTTACTCTAAAATACTAAATAGTCCTTACTTCTAACATGCCCCCGATCGAGATCCGAATATTGTAGTTTCTTGATACATGGTCGTATTATAATCCTCGAATTTACCATTCCACATATATTGCGAGTTGTTTTATTTATTTTTCTTGTTTTTGTAGGTTGATTTAGTGGGAGGATACTATGTTTCTGGAGACAACGTTAAATACGGATTACCAATGGCGTTTGCTGTGACAATGCTCTCATGGAGTGTGGTAGAATTCGGCGATCATTTGGAGGCCGTAAATGAACTATCACATGCTTTAGATGCAATTAAATGGGGAACAGATTATTTAATCAAAACTCATTTATTTCCTGAAGTCCTTTGCGGGCAAGTGGGAGATGGTATGACTGATCATGGATGTTGGCAGAGGCCTGAAGATATGACCACTCCAAGAAATGCATACTTCGTTAACTCTGTGAGCCCCGGGGCGGACCTTGCCGGTGAAACATCCGCGGCATTGGCATCGGCGTCGGTAGCCTTTCATGTAAAGGATCCTTATTACTCTTCAAAGCTTCTTAACCATGCAATACAGGCAAGGTTTTTATTTTTTATTTTTTATATGTCTGATACTACTCACATTTTATCATGGGAAAAATTGTAACATTAGTACTATTACTTGGAATTTTTAATTTTTTGTTCGTAATTTCAGTCTTCCGGTGCTGAAGGAGGCTGAATTTGATGAAAATTCAAATTTGGCGGGAAAACTGCTAAAAATATGGGAAAAACTTGCAAAATCCGTCTGTTAACTTGCTAACTTAGTAATTTTCTTCTTTCAACTAAGTTCAAATACGAATTTCGCTATCTTCGAGCCAAAAGGGATTTTTTTTTTTTTTTTCAAATTTCAAAGACACATCAGCAAAATCTGTGGTCAGATTTTTTAACCGGAGCAAAAACAGGACTAAAACGCTAAGTAGACCACGTTACATGACTGCAAAAGAACCCATTAGACCTGAAATATTAATCTGTCTGATTTTTATGATACTATATATATTGGCAATCTTACAGTTATTTCAGTTTGCTGATAAGCATCAAGTGCCTTACTATGCAAGCATCCCAACTGCAGAACCTTTCTACAAAAGTACTTATTATGAGGTAAAAAAAAAAATAGATCATAGATTATCAATTCTGCAAATTGTAACTAAACCCTAGTGTATATGTTCTCTATTAACTAATTTTACACACCTTATTAACTTATAGGATGAACTGATGTGGGCTGCAAGATGGATTTACCAAGCCACTAAAGACGAGAAATACCTGCAGTATATCGATCAGTCTTCCGTGCCTGGTGGCAATTCACACTCTTTTTCTTGGGACGACAAGTTCCCTGGCGTTCATGTTTTCGCCGCCATGGTAATGTTAATTAGTTATCATCACATCCTGCTATACATTTGAATTATTATTATTGTAACTCCCCAACACAAAAACCCTAGGATCGTGATCGATTCGGTAGCAAGGACAGGGGATGGTAGAATTACTCTGGACTTTGGGTTAATCCCGTAGACTCGCCGGTCTAGAAGGGAAGGCCAGCGAAAAGTTATGGTGCAGCAGTGATTCATGGGTTATACCAAGTGGATGGTTGAGATGCATTTTCATTCATTCTCTTTCTCACAGTAATGGTGTCTAGGTGTGAATTGGAATGATTGCACCCCTCAACTTGGTATGACCCATGAATCACTGCTGCACCATAACTCTTCTCGTAAGATAGATGAGACCATCCGTCTTGCTTGTTGCTGGGCCTTCTAGGAGCTCTTGCTTGCTGGTTTAATACGCATTTTTATAAATAATATTTATGAAACGTGCTGGAAAAGGGGTATTGGAACCTCCGTGTAAAAATGACTAATATAGATTTGATCTTTTAAGCAGGGTTTTCAATCTAGGTCGAGCATTTCAACACAATTTCATGCCTATTTAGTCATTAGGAGAAAGAATGTGTTCATCTTATAAGAAAAAAAAAACTACTATTGCTACGACTCGTTGAAACAAAATTGTTTTTAAATATTACAATTTGCAGAATATAATGAAAGGAAAATGCATAGGCTACCCAAATTTTCCAATGTACAAGACATTTGCTGAGCAATTTATATGCAGCACCATTGGCATGGGATACAAAAACTTTAACAGGACAAATGCAGGACTCCTTTGGATCGAAAACCCGAATAATCTTCAGTATGTAACCAGTGCATCTTTTATCCTATTATACTATGCTGAAGCACTCTTAACTACACAAAGCACTCTCCATTGTTATCATGGAACAGTTGATGCCGAAGACATTATCAAATTTGTTTACCGACAGGTTTGTACTATACTACTATTCTTGTACTCATTGCTAAATAAAACTAGGTTTTGCCGCAGTCGTAAGGTGCCACTAAGACCTACATAAACGACCCTATAGACCTATTGTGCCGCCCAATGTTAATTACTTTTTCTCACGATATACATGTGCCAAATCTGTAGGTTCATTATATCTTGGGTGACAATCCAATGAGCATGAGTTACATGGTGGGTTATGGACAAAAATATCCACAAATGGTTCGTCACAAAGGTGCTTCGATTGTGTCGATAAAGAAAAACCGAGCACCTGTAGAATGCAAAGCAGGTTTTTCACTTTGGGAAGCTAAAAATTCTCCAAACCCTAATGTTATTGAAGGTGCAGTGGTTGGGGGACCTGCTTATGACGATTCTTTTAAAGACTCCAGAGACAATTCTGATCAAAATGAGCCTTCAATCTTAACTGTGGCTCCTCTTGTTGGTGTACTGGCCTATTTGGCATAGATACCATGAATTAAGCACAAGTGGATAGAATAATTTTTTTGTTTTTATTTAAAGTCCCGGTATATGAAACCAACTGATCAGACTAATTCGGAGTTCAGCTCAGTTCGTGTGTATAGAGTTTGACTCTTACGTGAGCCCAGCCCTGCTATAAGGCGTGTCAGCCGCCGCCTATGGCCCACCGCTCTGGCAAGGCCCCCGGTTACATGTTTTATTAATAATACAAATAATTAAAAACTTGGCACAAGTCTTTATATATGGAAAAAAAAGAAAAAAAAAAGATTGTTCGGCTCAATCAGCCCAACAGACTCTTAGTAGTCCTGAAAGTAGTAAAAAAAAAAAAAAAAAAGAAAAGAAAAGAAAAACTAATTTGCATTGCAGAGATGTACTACTTCGCATTGCAGATGTGCATTAATTTGCATGGCAAGTCGAACCCCATTTGTTACGGAAACATTAATTTATACGGCAACTCGAATACAAACGTTTATAAAAAATATCTAGCATTCACCATCGCTCCCTCCAAATTCTACTCTTTAAATATCAACTTTCAGCAGCAAGAGAGGCTGATTGCAGGTAGTTTTTTTTCTTTCAATTTATTGAAAGGTATGTTTTGTGGGCACGAAGTTGAAACATTATTTTGTAGCTATGTTTTCGAAAGAAAAAAATCTTTCGAACTAAAAAGGCCCAATCTGACAAAGTCATTTTAGGCCTCGAAAACTTCACGGTCGGCCCTGCTCTTGCTCAGGGATAAGATCTGGTCAAGAACACTTTCAACATGTCGCATCAGATAGAAGATATAATTTTTAACAGCAATTTTTCTTATTATTAAGAGATCGATAAAGAGATGGGATTAAAAGGTAGTGACCGATTTTTTTATTTTTTTTAGTTAGAGATTTTTCTTTGAGGGGAAATAATTTTTTTATTAATTTAAGTCAGCCAAAACTGCGGAATTGAAGCAACATCATTCGGGGTCACGCCCCCAAGCTCTAACGCCAAAAGAATGAACTCCTAAAGGAGCTAGCAAATGCGCCGGGGTGTTTCACGTATGCCAAATATTCATTTATCGAAGTTATATTGTAGTTAATTTGCATTATTATTAACAAAGTGTGAATGTCCTGGTGGAGGAGACTTATTCTTTACTACGAATAAACTCAGGTTTGAATCCACTTGTAATTTATTTATTTTTTTTACTTTTTGCTAAAAATTGAACTCCTTATAATGATGAAAATTTCTACTCGTTATAATGGGAAAACACAAAATTCTACTCGTTATAATGTGAAAACACAAATTTCCGGCGATGTCAACTCGTTATCAGGGAAAAAAACATTTTTTCTACAAGGACTGGTGGTATGGGTTTTGGAACACAACCATATAATCAGTTCAACTCATACACAACACCATACAACACTGAGTGGGATAGTCCTCCAAGCTCGGGCCAAAGACCGATCCCTATCCACAATACTCACAGCTGCCACATGTTACTCCACCGCCGAAGAGCACAACTGAGATTTTGTCGGAGCAACTTTGTCAAGACCTTAAAAGGTCTAACCATGATCTTAAATAGTCTAACCAAGAACTAAAAGAGTTTCACCAAGGGTTAAGACGAGATCTAAAGGCGAAAGATTCCAAAGACCGCTTGGAATCTGAGGTGGTTGATCTGGCAAGCCGGGTAGGGCAGTTGGTTGAAAAGAAGAGGCTTGAAGGTAGGGCTGAGCTTGGTCCGGTTTGGGTCGGTTCGGTTCGTTTTTTGCCTATATTTGGGTCGGTTTGGGTCAGAAATTCATCCCCAAACCGAACGAATCACTTGGAAAACCAATGGTTCGGGTTTGAACCAATTTCGGTTTAGGTTGGTTTGGGTTCGGTTTGAACCGATTTATCTATTAAATGGTTGTTCGGTTTGAGGTTCGATTCGGTTTGCATATATCATAAAACCCAAAAAATAAGATCGGTTTGGATTGGTTTAAAATATAATATAATATATATATATATATATAATCGGTTCGGGTTCGGTTTGGATTGGTTTAAATAAAAAAATCAGAAACCAAACCAATACATTTCGAGTTCGGTTTGAAACCAAACCGAAAAATTCGGTTTGTATCGGTTTGGGTCAAATTGGTTTGGATCGGTTTGGATCGGTTTGGTTTTCGGTTTCTCGGTTTTCCTGCTCAGCCCTACTTGAAGGGAGCATTAAAGAAGAAGAAGGTTTTCAATGTCCACCGTCTCTCCTTGAGGTAACCACTCTTGAGGAATTCCCTGAAGAAGGTATGAATACTGTCCCCATTGAATTATCAATTCCTTCTTCAGTGAGCCCTGTTGAGACATTGGTGAAGGTGAGTCCTTTTGAGTCTTTGGATGCTTTTGCTGAGTCAACTTGTTATTACGTGGTGCTTGAATCACTTTTAATTGGCATATGCTCTGTTTCGGGGAAAGTAAATTCATTGTGTTGCTTAATGAATTCCTTGAGCAAATCTTGGTGGTGGGGATTGAGCCCCTTATTTTTCTTTTCCTATTTTGATGGGGTGCTCAATTCCTGTGATTTGTGTAGGGAGAAGCAACGGTTTGCTCTCATTTGGTATAACTATCCTTAGCATAATTGGGTGTAGATAGTCGAGCTAAGGACTTTAAACTTAGAATGTTTTAGGTAGTATTTTTTTTCTTTTCACTTGTGCTTCTTTGTTTTTCTTTTAGTTACTTAATAAGTCAAGCTAACGACAATAAACAAAAGCGCTTATGGGAGGCAACCCACCCCTTTTTTTCTTAGGTTTTTAGGTTTGTTTTTTAGAGTGTGATGAAAATTTGACCACGCATCCTGAATTCCGTTGCATGCCTTGTGATAATTCATATTTTATATGCTTTATACATCTCCATACTTGTGCTTACCTACGATTAAGGTTTAGGCCTTTCGTCGTAGTGGATTCTTGGTTTCTTTGTTGTGATTGCACAGGTACCCTGGGAGATACATTGGGGGTTGTCCCTTTGCATGGTTGCGCTCAAATGCCAGTTCAGCTAAGTCTTTTTTTTATTTCTCACTCAAACACTGAGGACGGTGTGTCGTTTTAAGTGGGGGGTGGTGGACTTAGCTTTAGCAGACTACTTGTATTTAAAAATTTTATGCATCGAATAAGTCATATACTTGGTGTTTGGTCCTTATTGAGTGAAATTGAGCTATTTTTAAACAAATTCATGGTTTTGAGGTTGCGAATCCTATGCGAGTCATGTTATTCTTTGGTTAATTATTAGTCAAAATTGAATGCATGCGAGTCAAACCTTTATCTTATTGTGGAAATTGAATTCTTATGCATGTAATAGCTTTGCTTTCATTAATTGTGGTTGGTTAGTGAATGATTATAGATGCCGTAGACATTAATATGTTACCTAGAACTTATACCATTGACTTCGAGGCGAAATAGAGAGGTCAATCTTGATAGATTAAGGGATGACGATCCTGGTATTTCTTTGATTCAACCAGAGCCAAATAGCCAACCATGTACATAATTTCCACAGAAACCCCTCTAAGCCTTTGTAGGGTGGTTAGACCCCCACCTGAACTTAGCCATTCATTGATTAGCCAATAATTACCAACCCTTAGCTTTAATTTGTGGTCTACATTTCTTTGGCACCCTATGAGTGAGTTTTAATCTTATTTTGGGCACACTTGCTAGAACTAGTGTGGGGTGGCGAAGATGTGTATCAAATTATGGTGTTGGTGGATCTTTTGTACTACGAATGAGAAGGGGTAGCAAAAAGTGTTGGTGTTTGGTTCAAGAAAAAAAATAAAAAAAATCAATCAAAAGAAAAACAAAATTGAATAAAGTTGAGTCAAGAAATGTGGATGAAAATGTTCGAGTTATTACTTCCAATGTAATGAATGACGATGGGATGAAGTAAATTTGAGTGGATGTTCTTTAATTCTCTGTTAGCTTGTTCTTGGTAAAAACTATTTTTGCAAGCTATCTTGGAGTTTTATCTTGGTGGCCACCGTTTTTGCATCTTACTCTTGTTTATGATACAGTGTCAAAAGGAGGTGACTTATGAGGCAAATTCAAGATGTTTTGATTAGACTCACTCATTTTTCTCTTTTGATATTCCTTTTATCCTTTCGTTTAGCCTCGTCCCTAGCCTAACGTTACAACCATGCAAGTCCTGTCTGACCTTAGTTAGCCGTGACTTGACCTCGATTAGTGGAGATGATTTTGAAGTATAAGCCTATGGTGTAACGACATTAGTCATGCATCTATAATCTGAGCCGGTCGACTATAACAAATGATTGAGAAGCTATGCACACACACACATTCTGTTTCCATGATAAGATACGTTTTGGCTCATGTTTATTCGCTTGTTGACTAGTTTTTACTCATTGAATATATTGGTTTCCCGTATGATCACAATGTTGACCTCATGATTTATTTTTTGAATCGCTTGATTTGCTCGAGGGCGAGCAAATGCTAAGTGGGGGGTAGTTGATGAGAGTCAACTTTGCTATAATTTTGTGTGCATTTTACCCTCTATTTGTAGCTTATTCGATGTGATTTTTGGGGTAGTTAAGTGTTTTTATAGCACATTTCACCACTAGTTGAATCACGAGACGATATGGCGTTTATGTCCGAAATCTCCATATTATTGGTGAATTGTGTGCGCTTTATTGGCATTTGTCACGCTTGGTTTTTCTTGTTTTTGTTTGTTATATGTGCGGCGTGATGGACAGCGTGACGAGTATTACAACAGTATGAAAATCGTCCAAAACGAAGTTGGTATAAAGAAATAGCGTGAGATTCAATTTCAGACGTTCGGGAAAAAAGAAAAGAATAAGAAAAATCGAGAAAAAAACAGCAAGTATCACACCTAGGGTGTGATGAAGACTGTTTTTCACTCTTTAAAAACATGCCCGAAGTTAAAGAGTTGAAACGGATCAAGCATCGTTGATGTTTTCATGCTTCTGTCACTTAATCCGAATTTTGAGCTCCCTTGGAGGCGTTTTCTGGAAAAGTAATCTTCATCAAAGTTGTAGGGGATTGAATAAGCTTTCCAACGCAACTTGAATTGCATAAATCGGAGCTCTACACACAAAGATATCACCGAATTATTAGAGACGTGTTTGGCTGTCAGCGGATGATGTCATCAATGCGCTGGATGACGTCATCAGTCGTGAATTTCCGAGTTTTCCACTATTTTGGGTCGAATTTTGGCCTATATAAAAGCGAAATTAGGTCAAATTTTGACCACAACTTCATACAATAATTTTCTTTTTGGTTTTTTAGATTTTCCTTCCTCCAAAACTCTAGATTTAGGTTAAATTTCTTCCATCAATTGCTACGATTATTAGTTTCTTTTCACGATTTCTTCACTTTGGATTGACAAATCAATTGGGGGATTGCTTCTACGTTATTGGTAATTTATTGTTTTTATCTTTTATCATGATTTCTTCCCAATTAATTATGATTTCTTGTTTCATTCTTGTTATTATGCGTAGCTAGATTTATAATAGCTAAATTATGTGATGGAATAACGAACTTGATGCCTAAATGATGATCTAGGGATGAGTAGGGCTTAAAAATTAAATCTTTTGAATTGTTGTGTCCTAAAATTTGATTTTAATGCTTGAATTAAACTGATCACTTGATTCATGATTCAACACATGAACTTTATAAATGTATTTTGCGAGGGAGTGTGCGAACTAGAGTTTTAGGATTGCATTGAACGAACTAGTCGAGTTCTTCGCAGCCTGTTCTTTGGTAAGGTTTTTCTAGCTAAGCCGTGAACTCGATGGATGCGGAGCATCTCATTGTTCTTCATCATATTAGGTCAATTAAATCCCATAGAGGGGACTGTTGAACCAAATATATGGTAACTAGGTTGTGGTATGAGCGCCTAGGGACCAGTTTAGGAGATTGCACCCACGACACATTCATTAGAAGCTATTGGTTGGTTGGTAGGTTAAGGCTCATCCTTAGTGATTCGGTAAGGTGTTAACATTAGTGTTCCTCATCATAGTTTAGCTATTCCTTTTTATCATACTTTTTAAAGGTAGCATTTTTATCTTTCTAGTTATAGATTGCTTCACCCATATTTGTGAGCCTAAACTGAATACGAGCGTGATTTCGATACTTAACTGATTCCTCGTGGGATACGACCTTGCTCGCCGTTGTAGTACAACCGACCCGGTACTCTGCCGGTTAAAGTTGGTTTGCTATAATTTGGCCATCACACCTCGTAGACACTCAAGAATGTCCGCAGTCGAGGTAAAATAAGCCCAATATTGCCGATGAATAACATATATCCATATATTGTTTACCCATAGGCAATCCATCAAAGCGTGCATGTTGGATTCAAGGCACCACATTTATAGAAGGTTCCATCACCAATGATATGTCTTGAAGATAAGAGGTCAGCTGTATGAAGAGCACCCCCTTATATCTGCCATAGTAAAACATCGCCTCTAAGGGGAATTTTAATAGACTACACTACTTCTAGACACATGTACCAGATGTCGAGGAGGGGTCTTGTCGACTTTGAAGTTCAAAGTATGCAAAGCTTACTAAAAATTTACCGGATAGGTTCGGTTTCCATATGTTATTGTCGTGATCATCGAGATCGAAATAATTCCGGAGAGTGTTTGCAGCAAAGTAGATTTGACACGATATAAAAAAGCTAGTGAATTTGGGTGCGTGGAGTGGTGAACCATATATGTGTCTTAAGATCTACACCCATAAATTACCATGCTCAGTAAGCAATTTCCACGCACGTTTAGCCAAAAAACGCGGTATTCATGTCTCAAGCAGTACATATTCCCAAGTCACCACTAAGCTTAGGTTGACATATGGATTGTCATGCTACAAGATATAAAATTCTATTCTTTACATCATGGCCGCTAAAAAATAGCGTGCCATTTTTTCCAATTCATTCATGACAGAAGCAGGTAGGCGAACAATTTGCATGTGGTAATAAGGGGTCGTGGTAAGAACCATTTGTGTTAAGATGACTCGGCCTGCTTTAGAGAGAGTGGAGGCTATCTAGATCTGTTATTTTGATCGGACATTATCTATAATTCCTTGAAAATCCTTCTTAACCCGACCATGATGCAATGGAAAGCAAAAATATTTTTCAAAATAAAGAATGGGACATACCGAGTTTTTTTGCAATGCTGTGTACTACTTGAGTATTCGTGTTGGATGAAATTGTGAATCTTGATTTAGAGATTCTGGCCTGACATATCATAAAAAATGGATAGGATGCAGTCAATTTCATGCGCTTGGTCTATGGCTGCTTCCGAGAAGAGAAATAGGTCGTCCGCAAAGAAGATATGGGAAATTCTCGGCCCTCCACATGAAACATTATGGTTTCCATTTCCCACAAGTAATGGATTGATTGATTAAGAACCTCAACACTTGCATAACGAGTAGGAATAGATACGGATCAAAAGGATCGCCTTGTTTTAGTCCATGATGAGGTCAGAATCCTTGGAGGGGTATCATCCCAAGAATCTCTAATGAAGTGCTAAATATTGTGAACATGATTAGATTAACAAGAACATCACTATATCCCACTAGATATAGATCGACTTTGACAACCATGATCCTTTTGTTGCTAGATTTTTTCCTTATAGTTTATAAAACCTCTTGAGTCATAATGATGTTGTCTGAAGTCTGCCTGCTAAGAATGAAGGCTTTTTGGTTGTTTTCGATAATTTTTTCAATGATCAAATGCAACTAATTCGCAACAATTTTTGTGATAGTCTTGGTGGTGACCTTCGCATGATCTATGTGGCGTAGCTGAGAGACGGATTCGGTGGGCTTAACTTTCAGAATTAAGGTGATGAAGGTCTGGTTCATATCATGTGAAATCTATTTCCTGGAATACCTTGGTGATCCAAGCCGTGAGAGAAGGGTCTACTGTATCCCAGTTCTTTTTATAGAAGATCATGAGGAAGCCATTTGGTCCGGTGATTTGAAGGGTATCATTTGAAATATTGCACAATGTACTTCCCCTACATTAACAAGCCGGTTTAGAAGCCTCTTATCAGCATGATTAAGCGGCTGAGAGAAAATGCCTTGAGGAATTAGGGGTCACTGCTGGTTCTTCACTATGAGGATACATGAAGTATTGCCAAACCATAACATGAAAGGATCCATTTCCATTTATCCATGTCCCACTGGCATCTTTCAGATAAAGAATATTATTCCTGCCTCTTCTTTGTTTGGTTGAGAGTTGGAAATATCGCATGTTACGTTCATTGTTCTCAATCCAACTAAGATATGATTTCTGGTGCCAGATTATCTTCCTTGAGATAAAATGTCTTCTTAATCCTAATGTAATTCCTTGTCTAGCTTAGTCAAGAAACCCGAAGGATCATTTGAGAGTGAATGTTGGAGTCCCTTAATTCTATCTTAACATTTCTTCTTCCAATAGAATACATTCCCGGAGACCCTTTTATTCCATTCTTTGGCTTTTGAAGCAAAAGTAAGACCCCATGTACATTATTGTGAGGAAAATTCCAAGCATTAAGAACATTGAAAAAGTCATTGTGTTTCATTCAGCAAGCTTGGAATCAAAAGGGCATGTCAATACTTTATATGACTTGTATACTCTTTAGAGCTAGAACGATGGGGCGGTGAAAGGATTGCACATGAGGTAGATGGTACACGGAGAAGCTAGGATATTAATGCCACCACTAGAGTTGCACAAAGCGTGATCCAACCGCTGTTCAATCGTATGAGTATTATGTACAAAGCTGGACCATGTAAAATGTGGGCCATGGAATGGTAGTTCTAGCAAATTGGCCCTGTGGACGAGCCCCTGAAGTCCATTTATAGATGAGCCCGAAACAGGTCTTGGATTACATAGATATTTACATATCATAACTATGTGGATAATTGTGTTATTTTCTTTTACTCCACATAGATATTTACATATAAATTAGGTTTTCTATATAAGATCTATATTTGATTTCATATATTTAGATGCTCATATCAATGTTTTTCTTTATAACATTTATGCATTTTATAAACATCAATAATCATAGAAATGTAATGAAACACATTTGTCAAATATAAATCTATGCAGTAAATGATATATTGTCGTGCAAAAGATCATTTTGTAATAAACAAGATGAAATACATTTTTGAATGATTATCATCATTAAAAGAATGATAAATGTATCAAGTTAATGTATCCACAATTTCAAAGAAGAAACAAAAAGCAAAAGGTATTTCTTTAATAATATTATTTGGCGTGTTTATAATTAATGTATTAATACATACCTGATAATATTAATATTAAATTGATTTTATTGTTAATTTTGCTATTTTATGAATTTCATTTAACCGAAACACGTGCAACGCACGTGTATTTCGCTAGTAACTTCAAATAACGTAGAAATTTCACACAACATTTGAATTAACGTTCTGAATAATTTAAGTCGTTTTTTTTTTTCTACAAACAATACATATAGTTTTTTAAATATTAACAATAAGTGCATAATCACACCTATTATAAATACTTACACCTATTATTTAAATATTTAAGAGTTAATGACATTTTTTTTGTGAAAATATATCCTTAATGACATATTTTAGCTTTATATTTTTCCGCATATTCTTTTGCAGTATAAGTATACATTCAATCACTAAAATATTGACCCATAAGGTGATATAAAGTTTCGTATCACTATGTAGTTGAATATTAATGAAAAATATATTTTTTTCGATATATATATATATAAGGCCGGTTGAATCGGGATCCAACGGTTAAACCTAACCCAGTGTGTTTGTTGGGTCAACGACCGGGCAGGTCTGATATAGGGTGTACACAGATATAGATTTTTGAAAACCGAACCGAATTGTAATTCGTTTCGGTTCTGTTAATGACCACTCACGGTTCGGTTTTGTTTCGCATTGCGAAGAAAATGAAAATTTTGGTTCGGCTACGGTTAGTGATATATATTAACCGTAACCGATCCGTTATAACTGAATTGTTTTAATAACATTGTAACCAAATAAAAAAAACTTGTTAATTTTTTATATTATTATTATACATTTTCTTAAAAAATTTAACTATGACACATACACAAGCTATAAATATTGCAAATACTAATGAATGCATTTTGCCCAAAAAAAATCTTCCTGGAATACAAAAGGTTGGAAGCAGTGATTCTTTTAAACTCGATGAACACGTGCATACAATTCATATTGTGTGATTTGGAGCAATATATATCTTAAATAAAGTTATATAATTTAAAGTTTTTTTTTGGTGTGGAACAAATGTCTAACTTAATTCTTTCCGCTTTAATGATTTAGAACAATTTGTGTAAATTAAAATCTAATTATCTAAGAACTAAGGTAGTGTGAATTATGTGGCTTGTTTTAAGTGTTTTTATTGTAATTTTTAGATAAAATTGACATTTTTAATAGTTTAATTTCGGTTTTTCGGTTAAACAACCAATTTGAACCGTTTATTTCGGTTTTTTGTTAAACGAATCGAACCAAACCAAAAAACAATCGGTTTTTAGTAGTTTAATTTCTTTTTCTTTTTTTCGTTAACCGACTAATTTGAACCGTTTATTTCGATTTTTCGGTTAACCAACTGTCACGGATTTTTGCAATGAAAATAAACAAGTAATAAATTTATAAATCCGGTATACCCCAAGTGCAGGGATCGTAGTATAGTGATTAAAACCGGAGTCGAATCACAGGGAATCGAGGTTGGTCTAGTTCTTAATTTTTCTAAAGGTTGTCACGAAAGATAACTAAAAACGAAAACGAAGAAACAATAAACTGGACAGAGGGTTGTCAATCCAAAGGCAGGAAATATAGCTGCGGACCTAAACTAACTAAATAAATCTATTCTATAACTAAAACGAAAATAAAATTCGAAGAACAAGGCACAATGATTCTTTCAATTAAGTTAACGAGGAACAAACAATGATCCACCTATCTCGCAACTCTCAATTTCTACCCTAGATCGTTTAGTGAAGATTTAATAAAGATTGTGGTTCACCTATCAAAGGTATGAATTCCTACTCTCGTAGATAATTCGCCTATTAATCTTTCATCTCTCGATCTTAAAGATTAACGCTTCTATAACAAAGGTGTAAGATTTCTCAATCTAGCAACCTAGAAATTTAACCTAGCAACTCTCGTTATTTTTAGGTTAAAAATCCCATCTTTACTACGGTGATCTAAGTCTAACAACGATTCTCATCAAACGTTAAACATCAAATAGCAACCATCTCTTGATTTAAATTGCATAATCAATAAAGCACATAATAAAGATACAAACTTTAAATAAAAACTCACAAAACAATCCAAGATTCGAAATCAAAACGCTGCACGATCGGTTTCACATGCTTATTCAGGAAGGCCTCAGCTCATCTTCAGGATCGAATAAACAAAATAAAAAATAAAAATAAAAAAAAACATAAAACTGCTCTCGGTCGACCGAGCAGGGGCACTCGGTCGACCGAGCCTGCCTCTGCTAGGTTTTTGTGCTGTGTTCGTCTCCAGGTAAAGCTATTCTCTGTTGTTCTGTCGAATGCCTGCTCCTTTTATACTTGTTCTAGCCGACTTAGGGTAATTATTAGAAAAGCTTAAACCCTAATAAATAAAAATAAAGATAATTCCAAGTCTATCATTTACTCTTCTTCTGAACGCAAATCTGATTGGTTGGACGCCCGTTTGCTACTCTAGACGCACGTCCAAACTTTGTAAAATCTTCGAGTCGGGCCGAGCTCGACAAGACGCCCGTCCCATGCATTTAATCTTCAGTTAAACATCGTTTTAACTCCTTCCATGCCATATAAATGTACCTACAAGGTGATAGAAACATGCAAAATGTAGAACCATATATATTGATGGAAAAATCATCGATAAAAACACGTAATAAGCTCGATTTTGCATTTAAACCAATTTCATATGCATTCTCTCAATAAATCCTTTAAACACTTACTTTTCTATAAAAAGTAATAAAACACGAAGGAAATTGCTACGAAATAATATCATATAAACCGTAAAAATCACCGTTAACACCAACCGAATTGAACTGAAATTTTTGATTCAGTTCAGTAACCTTTGAAAAACGGTTCGGTTTCGTTTTAATTTTTTATTAACCGAAAATTTTGGTCCTGTTTCGGTTACGATTAGTAACCGTAATGAACCGAACCATATCGTGTACACTCCTAGTCTGATATATTTCTTTTTTTATTATTTATTTATTTATTTAGTCCGATATATTTCAACCCTAGCCTTAGGTTATACAAGTTATACTATATAGGCTGCCGGCAGATCTTTCTTTGTGGTATTCAGATATCCTCAATGTCCACAGAAAAACGTTCCTCATATCGTTGGAGGATAAACTCAAAGTCTGCAGCAAAACGTTCTGTCAATTGGTTGACGGAGGACTTGATTGTGGAAGTATTCCTACGGCTACCAAGGAAGTCTCTTCTTCGTTTTAGATGCGTATCGAAAGGACTGCGTAATTCAATCGATAGCCCTTTATTCAAGAAAAGTTATGATATATTCCACAATTCTGTCTCTGGTTTTGATGTCATGCACATGGAAGCCGGTCGGCTGTTCTCAATGGACTTTCACTTGCCGGACAATATAGATTCTTCTGTGGAGAAAGAAGTCGCCATTCCTGACAATAAAAGTCCAAGATTTGTTGGATGCTGCAATGGTATAGTATGCATGATGATTTCACCGGCCGTAGTAACGTTTCCACCACCGCTAGAAAGCTATATTTTGTTGAACCCATTTAATAGAACTTACCAAAAAGTTAATTGCAGCAATCTTTACCCACTCAAGTTTTGGTATTCGATTGGTTTTGGTTATGATTGTGCTTCAGATGACTATAAACTTGTGAAGCTGGAAACTTATGGTACTGTTAGAGGTTTACATGTATATAGCATGAGAAGAGATTCATGGAAGCAAGTCGTTAGGGAGTTTAGTTCTGGTTGCTCTCCTTGCGTCAATATTGGAATTTGTGTTGAGGGTGCTATACACTGGTTGTGTTCAAATAAGGGTGTTTATACTTGTATTGCTGCATTCGATCTAGAAACGGAAGCCTTGAGGTCATTGCTATTACCATCTCAATTGATGGCAATAAGGGAAGCATGTAGTTTACATGATTTGGGTGGCCGTTTATGTGCTATAGCCAAGTGTTTTAGTTCTAGTAGTACTATTGTTTGGGTGATGGAGGAGTACGGGGTTGAGACCTCATGGACTCGATTATTCAGTATTGTGAATGATATTTCATTCATCCTTGGGTACTTTCCGGTGTGGGACAATGCTCGATTGCTTTGTCTGGGATCAGATTCAAGAACATTGTCGTGGTTGAACACTAAAGATGGATCAAAGGATGATATTCAGATTCTTAAGCTGCCACATCAACAAGGAAACAAGCCGACCTGGAATGAAACTCAATCGTGGGTTTGTGTTAGAAGCCCACTTAGACTTCGATGCTCTTGATTGATTGCAAAATGACTGAATGGATTCCATTGTCAGGGTACATTGCTTGCTTTTGTCCTTCAACGGAATCCATTGTTGTTATGGTCATAGACTCGTAGGAATGTGGGATTATGCATGTTTGGAGAATTATAGAAACGAATTAGCTAGAGTGTTTTTTGGGGAGCTTTGTCGATCTACCACTATTGAGACAAGGCAATTTCAGGCATACCACTCTCTTGTTGAAATACCACTCCTATTTTCGCGTTTTAGGTGTTTTTGGAACCAAAATAAACCCTAATTGGGAAGGGGAACCCAGTAGGGGATTTGAGGACCTTAAGATCGTGCACATTTGTGAAAAAAATAGGAGAAAATCGCGAACCAAAATTGTTTTTTTTTTTGCCTTGGGTGGTATGCTCACAAATTGTTCCAGAAATTGGTGGTATATCACTGAAAATCAAGCGGTTTCTTTTTTTTTTGTCATTAGTTGTATCAGTATGAGCTTTACAAATGATTTTTCATTACAAAAGAGCCTTGCAATTAACGTGAACAGACTAAACAGTTGCAGTTTCGTTTAGTTTTTTTATCATTAGTCCTTAGTCTCTTTCTCGTACTGTACATGTTTGCGTGTTTATAGATTTTATGTTTTCTTGCCAAATTGGTGGTGCATTTTGATGAATAATTCGTTGAATTTCTAGCCATTATGCTGAACCTTTAAAAAAAATTCAGATAGCCCTCAATGTATTTTGGTTGTTTTTAGATCATGAGGGGTCTGAGTGTTTTTGGATTTGATGATTTCTCATATGTTTGGCCTTCTGTTCTTGCTATTGCTGCAGCTATGAACTTCAGTCTTCTGTTCTTTGATGGTTTTGTAAATGTTGGAATTTAAGATATCTCATTGCATCCGTGGCGGATCCAAGAATTTTTTTGAGTGGAGTCAACGGAGTGTAAAACTATATTTTTATCCAAAAATTTATTTCAGTAGGGGTCACCGTATATAGCCTAAAACTATAGTATTTTTCAATAATAAAACGACATTTTTTAACAACAAAACTATATTTTAATATTAAAAGAAAATTATCGAATCT
The DNA here is from genome assembly GCA_026214975.1 of Gentiana macrophylla. Lineage (NCBI taxonomy): Eukaryota > Viridiplantae > Streptophyta > Magnoliopsida > Gentianales > Gentianaceae > Gentiana > Gentiana macrophylla. The sequence goes on from CM047815.1 coordinate 13,800,823, forward strand.
CAGTGGTGTTACGTGACCCCCTTAGCCTACATACATCCGCCCCCTGCTTACACCCAAATCAGTCAAAACGTGTGTATAAAATCTGAAGTAATACCAACCTATTATAATTTTCTGGGTCCGTCACTGAGATTGAAGAATAGACGGTCAACATGTTAATTGATTTGAATAGATCATTAGGTAAGACAAAGTCCGTAAATTCGTTCAAATCTGAACAACTGCACCTAATAATATCACATCTGGCCACGGCGCCAAAACCTTCATTGATAGCATAAATCTTAGACAAGTTTTATGGTGCAACCACTTTACCAAGTGGATATCCTATGTGGTAAAACACATCCATTAAAATTTTGACACCTCATTTATGTGGACCCAAGCATAACTCAATTTCAAAAAGTAAAAACGTAAACGGAAGTTATCCTTTGCTGTCAAATTGAGATTTCATTTTCGGCGCTTTTTTTCTTTCTCTGCTCGAAAAAATCAATCTAACCTTCAAAAAAAAAACCAATCTGCATAAACTCAAAATTTCATTGCCCTCTGATTTCATTCTCCCTCTTCTGTGAATTTCATTGCCCTTTCATCTCCCTCTTCTGCGAATGGGTCTGCTTTTTTCTTTTCATAGAAGACTTAGAAGTAAAGAAGCTAAAAATGGTGATTAAACAAGATTTCTTTTATTTTCCTGAAACTTACAGTTGCCGTTGTACAATGAAATCATTGGGGTTCCAAAGTGCTTCAACAAGGTCGATTTAAAAAAAGGAATATCGGAACCCGTAAATTTCTTTTTTTTTTTTTTGGAGGGGTGAGGGGGGGAGTGGTACCTCCATTTCTGGTATAAAAAAAAATCAGAAGTGTGTCTTTGGGATTATGGCTGTATTGTTAATAGGTTTCAGCCAACATGTCGCCGTCGCACAAAATGGATTCGATTCGTGGTAACATGATGGAAGGACATTGGCTAATGGCTATTGATATTTGGTTATTGAGAAAAAAAGAGGAATCACATTGTGTGGTTCCTTCCCTTGATCATTCATTATAGGGGGAATGAGGGAGAAGGACAAAAATATTTCATCAATTAAGTAGAAGGACAGTCTTTTGAAACTTTTGCATAAAGGACAAAACTATTTATCCACTATCGAAATTCACTTGTGTTCGAAATTCATTGCTTAAATTCATTCTTTAAATTCATTGTTTAAATTCACTAATTTTCAAAATTCATTGTCGGGATTCACCGATTTTGGGATTCATCATCAAAATTCACCGTCGAAATTCACCGATTTGGGATTCACTAGTGAGATTCACCGATTTTCGGATTCTTTGTTTGTCGTTCTCGCTATAAAAATTATACAGTTGTCCTTCTCCCTATAAAAAATATGTAGTTGTCCTGTTGCTTAATAATATTTCAGATTGTGTCCTTATCCCTAATTTCCCATTCATTATATAGTAAATTGAGTAATGATAGAGACACAATAAAAATTACACAACGGATATCACAACATGATCTCCCACCCTTGATTTTGATGGGTCCATATCATAATCAATTAACACTCATCAAAATCAATGTTGGAAGATCATGTTGTGGCATCCGTTGTGTAATTTTTGTTGTGCCTCTATCATTACTCTAGTAAATTACAATACAAATAAGGAAAGTTGAACACTCCACAACTCTACAACTTATTTTCCAAGGATTTAACCTATCCGCCTCTGCACTTAGATGTACTCTTATTATATTTTTATTTATTATATTTAGCACTCCCCCTCAAGTTGGTGCATGGATATCACACATTCTCAACTTGATCCATATGAAATGAATACGCGAGCTAGGCAACGCCTTAGTAAATATATCCGCCAAGTGATCTCTTGTTCGAACAAAGGGAGTACAAATTTGGCCATCAACAATCTTCTCTCGAATGAAGTGGTAGTCTACTTCGATATGCTTCGTTCTTTCATGAAAGACCGGATTTGAGAAAATATGAAGAGCTGCTTGATTATCTCCATGTAACGGTATAGGTAGACTTGTTGAAAATCCTATCTCATCCATAAAATGTCGTATCCATGTAAGCTCACTTGTAGCATGTGCCATAGCTCGATACTCTGCTTCTGCGCTCGACCTGGCCACAACCGGTTGCTTCTTACTCTTCCAAGTGATGAGATTACCACCCATAAAAGTACAATACCCTGTAGTGGACGCATATATCGATTTTGAGCCGCCCATGCGCATCCAAAACCATTCAACTCGGAGATGACCGGAGGGTCTGTATATAATGCCTTTCCCTGGAGCTTGCTTTAGGTACTTCAAAATCCTGACCACAGCGTTCCAATGAGGAACTCTAGGTGCATCCAAGAACTGGCTAACCACGCTTACTGCATATGATATATCTGGTCTGGTTATAGTCAAGTAGTTCAACTTCCCCACGAGTCTTCGATATCTCTTACGAGAATTAAAGAGTTCTCCATCATATTTAAGCAACTTGAGATTGGGATCCATAGGTGTATCAACTGGTCATCCGCCAAGCTATCCGGTTTCTTTTAACAAATCAATGACATACTTCCTTTGAGATAAAACATTGCCTTGGCTAGATCTCGCCACCTCAATGCCTAGGAAATACTTTAAGCGCCCCAAATCTTTCGTTGAAAACGATTTCTTAAGAACTTCTTGAGCCTGTCAATAGATTTCACATCACTGGCTGTAATCACAATATCATCAACATATACAACTAGCAAAACACATCCAACTGCAGTGTGTAAGTAGAAAACAGAATGATCAGTATGGCATTGCTTTAAACCAAAAGTTTTCACTGCATCAGAAAATTTCCTGAACCAAGCACGCAGAGATTGTTTTAAGCCATATAATGCTTTCCTCGGTCTACACACTGTGCTAGGAGACTCCCCCTGGGCAACAAACCCGGGTGGTTGCTCCATATAGACCTCTTCCGTAAGATCGCTATGAAGAAACGCATTTTTTATATCAAGTTGCGATAGTTGCCAACCCTGATTAACAGCAAGAGAGATTAGTATACGGATGGAAGATATTTTAGCAACTGGAGAAAATGTCTCGTCATAATCAACACCATAAGTTTGGGTAAAGCCGCGTGCAACTAATCGTGCTTTAAGACGATGAACAGACCCATCCGGATTGGTCATAATGATGAACACCCACTTATAACTCACCACATTTTTTTCAGGTGGAAGGGGGACCAATTCCCATATTTTATTGTGATGTAAGGCTGCAACTTCCTCCTCCATTGCTGCTCTCCAGCCCGGATCCTTCAATGCTTCCTGAAAGGTCTTTGGAATAGATAAGGTAGATAGATAAAAAAAAATGCTATATATGAAGGTGAGAGATTATGCGTAGATACATAATTACCAATTGGATGACGAGTGACACATGATCTTGTGGGTTTCTGAAGAGCAATTGGGAGTAGATCGGCTTCGGCAAGACCTTCAGACAAAGAGGCGAATTTGGTAGTGGCAAGAGTTGTGGCTCGGCCCGGGCTATATCTCAGAGCTTGGCTCATTTGGGAATCGCCTCAGTAGGAGGTTGAAGGGGATATCTCCGGTAGAGAGTGTAGGGAGGGGATCTTTTTGGCGACGCGAGTGAACTTGGTTGATGGGAGGTACCGGTAGGGAGAAAACTTGTTGTAAAAGAGGTAGAGGACTTGGCTCTGTTTGTTCAAAGAATGTCATATCCCGGAGAGGAGTATTGAAGTATGGTTCATGCTCATTAAAAGAAACGTCGGCGGAAATCAAATATTTCTGAAGGGTAGGATTATAGCACTTTTACCCTTTTTGACGCTTAGAGTATCCCAGAAAAATACATTTGGCAGCCTTGGGATCAAACTTGTCATGGCCTGGACCGAGATTATGAGCATAGCATACACAACCAAATATTTTGGGCGGAATAGGAAAAACAGTAGCATCTGGAAAAAGTAGGGAAAATGGTGATATACCTTTAAAAATAGGAAGTGGGATTCGGTTGATGAGGAAACATGACGTAAGAACTGCATCACTCCAGAAACGTTTAGGGACATTCATTTGAATCATTAGACTTCGAGCTTTGTCAACAAGGTGACGAATCTTACTCTCTGCCACTGTCCGCGGTTTTATGCAAAGCAAAAGATAACAAGTAATAAAATAAAACCGATGTCAGCCCCAAGTGCGAAGGCTCGCAGCTATAGTGGTGAAAACGGGTCGCATCCACAGAGACTTGTAGGAAAATAGCTTCGCTTTCAATTTTCTTTTAAGTGGTGATTATGACAATTATGATCTTGAATTTAAAAGTGAAATAAAAGGTTTTTATAAGTGAAAAGAAAACTAACACGTGACAATTTTATAACAATTATATTTAAAATAGCTAGAGCGCACCGTTGTTCCACCACCCCACCGAAATTAACAAGAAAAACACACATTCATTCGTAAGTCTTGGATTAATAATCTGCTAAAGAGGCATTTTCCCTTTCGGTTCATCACCTTTTAATTAGTTCACCACTCTCGGTACAACTAAAGCATTTACGGATCAAAGATTTGGATATAAATCCTAATCTAACAATATTCACCCTCAACTTACGTATGTTGGAAGAATATTATCATTCTTCTTCACGGTAATCTACGGATTTATCAACTATCGTGTTTCTAAATTCGATTAGCATGCAACACTACATTACACTTTAAACAAGTCTAAACATGAAGGAAGAACAAGAAAGCTTACTAGAACAAATGAAAACGAAATCCTTGTTTATTCCGGTGATGGTGGCTTCACGATGGTGGTTCTAGCCTGGAGACCTTAGCCACTCATCCCCGACTATGAGTGCGTAATCGTGGCTGTATTCTCCAAAATAACAACTTCAATAACACCGAACTTGAACATTACAACAAGACTACTACTACATTATTTATTTGGCATAAGGCCTTTATACAAAACTAAAAATTAAAAGGAACGAGGATAGATATAAATATACACAGAGTATATATTATGATGCATCGTTTCTTTGTTGCTGTATCCTCCTTATATAGGCAAAAGGTAAAAGGCCGGACCGGGCGGTGGTTAGGCCGGACGGTCCGGGATCATAATTGCAAGATCTTCAAATGATTCTCTGTAACCGTTTCCTTTGTCGTATTCATATATAATTTGGATTAAAACTTCTAAAATTCATATCTTGAGTTGTAGACCTCCAAAATTGCAAACGAAATGCCAAAATTAAGATCTCGGAAAACTCTACAACTTTCATGAAGGACTCTTCTCCAAAAACGTCTTCTTGATTACCTCGTTGTTCCTCGAACGTTTTGCGACATTTTTACGAAATTGAATCAATTAGCCAATTGACCACCATTTGAGTTGTAGAAGTCCGATTGACTTGATTCAAAATCCATTGGAAAGAGTTCTTGAAGATATACAACTTTTAAGAAGGAAACTTCTTCAGAAAATGTCGTTTTGATGAGCCATTTCCATTACGTGTCGTTTACGACATTTTATCGATCTGAATCGATTAGCCACTTAACCATAACTTGAGTTGTAGAACTCCAATTGACGTGATTCAAGGTGCGTTGGAAAGTTTATGTGAAGATCTACAACTTTCATTAAGAAGTCCTCCCCTGAAAATGCCTCTAACCTGAGTCAAATCTCCGTCGAAAATATGTAACGATTTAAGTACTTAGGAAAATTTGCTCCGTTGAACTCGTAAACTTGTGGCATCTTCTTCTAATCATCTAAACACCTCTTTTAGATCGAAAATATGCATCTACAAGATATCCAAAATATTGCAAAGTGTAACAACATCCAAATAAACATAAAACCAACGATAAAAACACATAAATCAATCACTTTTGCAATTAAACCGTTTAAAACCTCATTTGCTCAATAAATCGATTTAACGCTCAATTTCTATGCAAATAGTATAAATATGGAGGAAATCGTTATAAAATATAACGTTATAAATCATGTAAAATCACCCTAAACAACTCCCCCACACTTAACTTTTGCTCGTCCCGAGCAAAACAAAACAAGAATCAAGGCTCGAGAAAAGATAGACACCTCAGCAAATATAACATATATTCAATAAATCAGAGGTTCACCCCAGTGTGTGTGTATAGCCATAGAAAACTTCCACTAAGTCCAAACTCGAAAATTCAAAGCAAACTAGCTAATACCCCCTTCAAACTAGTAATAAATGATACTTATGAGATGTACCCTACAAAACGTGACATATCCCGAAAAGAATGATAGAATGTATCTAGGACCTTTTCGTCATACTCAGAGGATAATCCCTACAACATATCTTTTAGTTTATACTAGGTATAAGATTAACGATAACTATTTTTTTTTTTTTTTTTCACTTTTATACGCACATTAGAATGAGCTCTTTCCCGTCATAGTAGAATAGGATGTTTCGGGATAACACCCTACCTTACTCAAATCATAGGGTAGCTTCTTCTAACTGTCGTGAGCTTTTAGTCATCATAGTGGTATAGGACATTTCGAGATAATACCCTACCTCACTCCAATCATCGACTAGCTTTCGACACACCCATTTATTTATATTTATGTGATTACTTAGAGATTTCTGGCTAGCAGTGGTAAATTTTTTTTTTTCTAATGACCACTGAGCATAACACCTCAAGTAAACAATTTATTCATTATTATTATTTTTTCAAAGACTTTAGTTACGTTTCACTTATCACATTCAAACCTTAAGATATTCACAGTATATCATACTCAGGATCTAAACATAAACTATTATAAATCTCACGATATATACGTTAGCACTAAGTACACGACTTATAAGAAAATCAAAAATCACTAATCCAAAAAGGGTATAGCTTTATATTTTATAGCTCATCATTCACTATGGCTCGTGAAAAATATATCGGGTGAAACAACTAACTTATCGAACATACGGAATATAGCATCAATGACTATAAAAACCAAACAAAGATATGCATTGCTTACTCGGGACTAAACAAAAATTTGAAAATTTAGCCCATTTAGCATAGAACATAATGAATTAAGCAAATGGTAGATACACATAACCGACTATTCCCCCCCACACTTAAATCACACCGTGTCCTCAGGTTGTGCAGAATGTAAAAAGATAAAGAACTTAGTGATTGTAGTTCGATAGTGGCAGTCGAAGTGGCCTAGAATCACTCAGAAATGCTCGATGAAAGCGATGGCGTGGACCATCCACCGGAAAACTGAATTCGTCTGAACGCACACAATTGCTATCACATATATCCTGCACACTTGACAAACACGGAAATATCTCGGGGACACGGGGGAATATAACATATCACGTAGAAAAGTTTGACACAAGCACACGAAATAACCGCTTAGATGGAAAAATCACCATACAGGGAAAACATAGGTTATCTAAGCATATACGTATTATAAAGAGTCATCAAGTCATAGTCAGATATGCCTACTAGATTATAAAATGAAATGTAGTGAGTCTTTTATACCCAGATCCTCAAGGGTTTAACAACCTAAGTCCAAGAAATGAAACATTTGAATTTTATCTGTATTCTACCTCGGGATTTTCGGATAACCACCTAATCATTCCCGTATAAATGATATTCAAACATTCACCTCGAGACTTAGTTGTACTTTGTGTTCATCTTCCATTATACAGATTCTACATTTCATTAAAACTAGTCTTATCCAAATTATTATTATTAACGGGCTGCCTCCCGGTAGCGCTTTTGTTTTACGTCGTTTGCTCGACTAAACAGAAAACAAAACTAAAAACAAAAAGGAAAAGATATCTAGGTTACCATCCTAGTAGGGCTTAATTATAGTCGGGAGCTCGACTAAACAAAGAAATTTCAACCCGGGTCAGGCCAGTGAGGCCTCTTCCCGGAATCATTCTCAACTTTCTCGGGGTCAACAGTATGGATCCCACAAAAACAAAGTCTCGCCAATGTATCGGCCATATCAGTAAACTTCTGAATCCACTTTGTTCCTATGGTTATTCTCTTCTTCTTTTTAGGTTTTTGTTTCACAAGCCTAGGTGAAACATCAGGGATCACAACATCATCAAAGAATTCGCAGAGACGTAAATCATCGGGTTCCAAAAGATCGGAGTTGTCTTGACTAGGGACGTCGTTTAGATGGAAAACCACCGGTCGTTCCTTTTGTTGACCAATATAGTGTTTCAACCGATGACCATTCACTCTCGAACAACTCTCCTCGCTTATTTTTCAATTCGATCGCTCACTCAGGAAAACTGAGAGATTTGAAAGGGCCACACCAACGGTGCGTAGCTTACCAGGAAAGCAGATGTAACCTGGTATTATATAATAAAACCCATTCGCCCGCTTTGAATTCTCTATGCTTGATTTTCTTGTCGTGAAGAAGTTTAGTCCTCTCCATCGATTCTTGAGCTCGTAGGCCTGGAGTCTCGAACTCATCAAGCTCCCGCAAGCGCAACAATCGCTTTTCTCGCATAAGCGGTTTGCCGAAGTTCAAGAATTTAATAGCCCGTAATGCTCGTGTTCAAGCTCGATTGGCGGGTGGCAGGCCTTACCATAAACCATCTCAAAGCGGAGACGTGCCGATAGGAGTTTTGAAAGTCGTCCCTGTAGGCCCCAGTACATCATCCGATTTCGACTCGAATCCATCCTATGAGAGTTCACCGTCTTCTCTAGAATGCTCTTCAAGCTTCGGTTACTCACTTCAACTTGTCCACTCGTCTGAGGGTGATAGGGGGTAGCAATTTTGTGTTTTACCCCATATCGTTCTAAAATCTTTTCTAATGGAGTATTGCAGAAGTGAGTTCCCTCGTCACTGATGAGAGCTCGTGGACAGCCAAACCGTGTAAAAATATTTTTCCTCAGAAAGTTCTTGACCACCTTGTGGTCGTTCCGCGGTGTTGCTATTGCCTCTACCCACTTTGACACGTAGTCGACGCAGACCAGAATGTACTTGTTCCCATACGAGGATGGAAACGGTCCCATGAAGTCAATACCCCATACGTCGAAAACTTCACATTCTTGGATGGGGTGGAGGGGCATGTCCATTCGCCGAGAAAGTTTACCGGTCGCACCGGCACGGTCACACCCTTTACAAAGTTCTCTCAGTATCCTTAAAGATTGTTGGCCAAGTAGAAACCGGATGAAAAATCTTCGCAGCTAGATCTCCCAGACTCCATAATGACCTCCCACAGTCCGTCATGGCATTGCTTTATAATGTCCCTCTGCGCTCGAACTCGGGGACACACCTACGAAGCAATCCATCCTTACAACGCTTGAAGAGAATAGGTCGTCCCACACATAATAGTTCAAATCCAAAAGAATTTATTCTTTTTTGCCGATATGTCGGTCGGGTCCAAATATACGCGCTCAAGAAGTTTGCAAAGGTGCAAACCAAGGAGAACCTTTTTCGAGATTGGCAGGAGCAACCTCGCACACATCAATAGTCATGAGTTGCTCGGTTGGAAAATCAATTCCAATTTCATCGACTCTACACGAGGATCATCGGTCACCGAGACATGTGATCGCCTACCACATTCTTGTTACCTTTCTTGTCCCGGATATGAACGTCAAACTCTTGTAAAATCAAGATCCATCTCATCAAACGAGGCTTGGCATCAGCCTTGCTCAATAGATACTTTAATGCAGAATGGTCTGTCCAGACTGTGACTTCCGACCCAAGCAAATAGCTTCTAAATTTATCCATGGCAAAAACTCACGCCAACAACTCCTTCTCGGTTGTTGCATAATTTACTTGTCTTTGGGTTTAAAGTGTGACTAGCGTAGTAGATAGGTTGGAACCGCCGTCACTCTCGACCTAGCACCGCTCCGATTGCATAGTTAGAAGCATCACACATAAGCTCGAAGGGAGCTTTCCAGTCGGGTGCTATAAGAATTGGCGAGGAAATCAACTTGTCCTTTAATTCTTTAAACGCTCTTTCACACTCAGGAGTGAAAACAAACTTCACATCTTCTCTTAAGAGAGTTGACAAAGGCTTGGCTATCTTAGAAAAGTCTTTGATGAACCGCCGATAGAAGCCAACATGACCCAAGAATCCTCTTACTTCTCTTACATTTTTGGGGTATGTCATTTTTTCAATGGCTTCTACCTTCGCTTTGTCGACCTCAATACCTTCTTTGGACACCTTGTGTCCCAGAACAATTCCTTCTTCCACCATTAGGTGGCACTTCTCCCAATTTAAGACTAAGTCCTTCTCTATGCACCGGGACAGAACTTTATCAAGATTGTGTAAACAATGGTCGAAACTGTCCCCGAATACAGAGAAGTCATCCATAAAAATCTCCATCACCTTCTCCACTAAACCATTGAAGATAGCCGGCATACATCTTTGAAATGTAGCCGGTGCGTTCTGAGAGACCAAATGGCATCCTTCGATAAGCGAAGGTACCAGAGGGCAGTGAAGGTAGTCTTTTCTTGATCAATGGGGTCGATAGCTATCTCGAAAGTATCCGAATAGCCATCCAAAAACAATAAAATTGCTTGCCACTAAGCCTCTCAAGGATTTGGTCAATGAATGGCAAAGGGAAATGGTCTTTTAGAGTCACCTCATTTAGTCTTCTGTAGTCGATGCAAACTCTATACCCCGTGACTTGCCATAGGGCAATCTCTTCCCCCTTGTCGTTCTTCTCTATAGTAACCCCTCCTTTCTTTGGCACCACCTGAGTGGGGCTCACCCATTCACTATCGGCTATTGGGTAGATAATACCCATGTCAAGCAATTTGATGATTTCCTTCTTAACGATCTCCTGCATGTGAGGGTTTAGCCTTCTCCGAGGTGTCGCACCTTCTTCGATCCCTCAGTCCACGATCTTGTGCATCTGAGATATCGTGGCTTATCCTTAATATCTCCCACTTGCCAACCAAAGGCGAGGATATTGTCTTGCAAAGACTTTGATAAGCTTTTCTTCCTCCTTCGGTTCTAACTTAGATGAAATGATCAAAGGAGCTTATCACCGTCCCCTCGAAAAATGTATTTCAAGTGTTGAGGCAAGGGTTTCAACACTAATCTGACGGTGGCTCCTCCACACTTGGTCTCAATTTATCGCCTTAAGCTCCAGATCTCCAAGCTTATCATAAGGGCTCACGAGCATCATGGCCTCCCGTGCCAGACAGTGGCCTCATCTCCCTTTGCATCTGGGCATATCACCATGCCTCTCCCTCATTCTCCTTCCTACCACTTCATGGTAATCAGAACTTTCCTTGTCAATCTCTTCTAAAAATTTTATCCACTCCTCATTAGTCCAAGTTGCAGATAGTTTATTGAATTCTTCCTCATCCCAACTACCCATGAACACTTGTTTATCATACTCATCGCTGAAATCGCCCTCAATAGCTAAACAAGTGTCCTTTGGACGGGTGCTTCAATTTGCATTGCCCACATTGAACTTTATGCTCTCATCCTCCAAATGTAAGGTTACTTCGCCCACTTTGTAGGAATCTAGTAAGGCACGGGGGTTGCAAGAAAAGGTCTTCCAAGGATCAAGGGGGTTTTCTCATTATTGGTCATATCCATGATTACCCAATCAGCTGGGTATATGAAGTTCTTAACCTTGACCAACACATCTTCTACAATTCCCCTTGCATATTTCACACTTCTATCTGCAAGTTGAAGAGAAATAGGTCTAGAGTAATAGATTGATCCAATCCAAGAGATTGGAAGATTGGCGTGAGACATCAGATTGATTGATGCTCCCGAATCGCATAGAACATTGTGGAAGTCCCTGTTCCCAATAGTACACGAACGTAAATCTTCCAGGGTCCGGACACTTCATAGGAAGTTTAGTCTGGCAGATTGCGGAACATTCTCCATTCAACACTATGTGTTCGAGCTCTTGAAGCTTCTTTTTCGAACTCACCGCGTCCTTTATAAACTTTGTATACTTTGGCATTCCTACCAAAAGATCAACTAATGGAATGTTTGCCTCAGTGTTCTTGAGCAAGTCGATAACCTTCTTATACTCTTTATCGACTGTTAATGACAGCTTGTTCTTGTTAGGTGGGTAAGGGAGATCAACAAAGTCTTCCTCAGTAAAGTGCTTCTTTGCCGTCTTATCATTGATAGCTTTGTCTTCCCTATCCTTCCACCTCACATGCTTCCCAGAACTCAACTTAGATTTTGACTTCTTCTCAGCACTCTTCTCTATATCATCAGCATTCTCAACTCTCACATTTTCTTCAGAATTTTCTCTTTCACTTGGATCAATAGTAGTCCCAACATCCTTCTGAGGAGAACAAAGATCTTCCCCTCTTGCGTCTCTACTCGCAGGAGGGGCTACTCGTTTCCCTGGTTGGCCTGACTGCCAACCACTTTCCCACTTCTCAGATTTATTGCATTCAACTCATCTTGACCATAGTCCCATGGTGCAGCTAGATCGGTGCAAGTATTTTGGTCATTCTGGACCAAGTTGACCCCTCGGGGGTTCTTCTCAGTAAAACTCGGCAGCTGACCCTGAGGTCGACTTGCTTGCTGCCCCGAAATCTGTCCCATTTGTACCTCCAAATTCCTCACTGTACTGGTCAGAGTACTTAAAGCATTTGCCAATTGAGTGTTGGCCGTGATTTGCTCACTCAACTTTTGTTCTAAGATCTGAAATGATCGATTCTGATTTTGATTTTGATTTTGATCTTGATTGACCGGTGGATTGGTGTTCCATGCCGGTCGAGAGTTGAATTGAAAATTACTTTGATTAGGCCTAGGGGCTGGCGATGGGGTTTGCTGCCCCGGAAAGGTCACTCCATCGGAAACCGGTGGTGGTTCGGTTGTAATTGAATCCTTGAGTGTTTTGATTTCGACCCAAAGGTCGATAATTTTGAAAATTGAATGCATTCACCTCCTCCGAATGCAACAATAGATGACACTTGATGGAATGTGTGCCCAACGGTATCGCAATTTTGACAAACAACATTGTTTTGAAACGACTTTGACTGAGAGATCGGGTCAAGGCGGCACAGACATCGCGATGGCCTTGGCCATGGCGGTTGTCACACACAAGACTTTGAACATTCATTGCCGTCACTTGCTTCGTAGTGCGCCAATCGAGCTTTTAGAGATGTGGTCTCATCTACCTCATACTTCCTGCAATCGAGCTTTTACGATTGGATGCACTGCATAGGTAGGGGCATAATTATACTTTGCAATATCTTCAAACAACGTCCATCCTCATCAGGTGTCTTTCGAGAAATGCACCTCAGTGAGAACTATTCACCATTCCTTAGTCAATTCGGTCAAACCCTTTGTAGAAAGTGTTGACCAATCTTTGTTTATCCACCCATGGTGGGGCACTTTCTCAAAAGAGTCTTAAATCGTTTCCACGCATCGTAAAAAGATTCCTTCTCGGATTGCACAAAAGTGAATATCCGATTCGGAAGATGAGCCGTCTTTGTGGAAAGAAATCTTGGCTCAAGAATTCTTTCTCCAACTCCTCCCACGAAGTAATGGATTCGATCGGTAATGATTTATACCATTCCTTCGCTTCTCCTTTCGGTGAGAAGGAAAAAGTTTCATCTTCAGCGTCCTCGGTGACCCTTTGATTAAAATAGTCCCATACGATTCTAGAAATGAGTGAATGTGATCGTCGCGGGTCCTCGGTGGAAAATCCATGGAATGTGAAACCTCTCACGTGATTGATTAAAGAAGTTTTGAGTTCGAAATTATCACCGTGATTTCGGGAATCACATGCGCAGGATTCACTTTCACAGTAGATGGCATGGCAAAGTCTGCCAATGTCCGTTGATCTGCCATTTCCTCAACCTGGGCTCCTCCTTGAGCTTCTCCCTCAACGTATCCTTCCGGATCGTCTCCTTCCGTGGTTCCCTCGTCCGTAGGTCTAGTGATCCGAGCCCTACGTCTGTTTGGTCGAACGATGGTTCGCTCGATCTCCGGATTATACGAAAGTGGTCCCTCGTGAGTTCGAGTTTGCATAAACCAGTTTGAACACCAACACCTAAATCACGAGGTTTCGGGAAAATTTTTATGCTTCCGCAGAGTGGGATTCACCGGGAATCCATCACCCAACCTCGACGATTGAAACGTGTTCCTTGGTTCTTTTCTCTCTTTTTTTTCTCTCTCGGTAATTACCGAATCCACTCGGTATTTACCGAATTTTTTTTTTTTTTTTTTTTTAAATTTTTTTTTTTTAGAATAAAAAAAAACTATACTAAAACAGGCTCGAAACAGGTCTGAACAGCGTAATAGAAACAGAATACTATAAAACTAATACAGAACATAAACAGAACGAAAAGAAAATATTTTTTTCTCTCTCGGTAATTACCGAAAGATATATATATATATTATTTTTTTTTTTTTTATTTTTTTTTTTTTGAAACGAAAACAGATAACTTAGTTGACAACAAAACCGAAAACGAAAACTTTCCGTGCCAAGTCCCCGGCAACGGCGCCAAAAACTTGTCCGCGGTTTTATGCAAAGCAAAAGATAACAAGTAATAAAATAAAACCGATGTCAGCCCCAAGTGCGAAGGCTCGCAGCTATAGTGGTGAAAACGGGTCGCATCCACAGAGACTTGTAGGAAAATAGCTTCGCTTTCAATTTTCTTTTAAGTGGTGATTATGACAATTATGATCTTGAATTTAAAAGTGAAATAAAAGGTTTTTATAAGTGAAAAGAAAACTAACACGTGACAATTTTATAACAATTATATTTAAAATAGCTAGAAGCGCACCGTTGTTCCACCACCCCACCGAAATTAACAAGAAAACACATATTCATTCGTAAGTCTTGGATTAATAATCGCTAAAGAGGCATTTTCCTTTCGGTTCATCACCTTTTAATTAGTTCACCACTCTCGGTACAACTAAAGCATTTACGGATCAAAGATTTGGATATAAATCCTAATCTAACAATATTCACCCTCAACTTACGTATGTTGGAAGAATATTATCATTCTCCTTCACGGTAATCTACGGATTTATCAACTATCGTGTTTCTAAATTCGATTAGCATGCAACACTACATTACACTTTAAACAAGTCTAAACATGAAGGAAGAACAAGAAAGCTTACTAGAACAAATGAAAACGAAATCCTTGTTTATTCCGGTGATGGTGGCTTCACGATGGTGGTTCTAGCCTGGAGACCTTAGCCACTCATCCCCGACTATGAGTGCAGAATCAGGGCCGTATTCTCCAAAATAACAACTTCAATAACACCGAACTTCGAACATTACAACAGTACTACTACTACATTATTTATTTCGGCATAAGGCCTTTATACAAAACTAAAAATTAAAAGGAACGAGGGATAGATATAAATATACACAGAGTATATATTATGATGCATCGTTTGTCATTCTTTGTATCCTCCCTTATATAGGCAAAGGTAAAGGGCCGGACCGGCCGGTGGTTAAGCGGACCGGTCCGGGATCATAATTGCAAGATCTTCAAATGATTCTCTGTAACCGTTTCCTTTGTCGTATTCATATATAATTTGGATTAAAACTTCTAAAATTCATATCTTGAGTTGTAGACCTCCAAAAATTGCAAACGAAATGCCAAAATTAAGATCTCGGAAAACTCTACAACTTTCATGAAGGACTCTTCTCCAAAAAAACGTCTTCTTGATTACCTCGTGTTCCTCCGAACGTTTTGCGACATTTTTTACGAAATTGAATCAATTAGTCAATTGACCACCATTTGAGTTGTAGAAGTCCGATTGACTTGATTCAAAATCCATTGGAAAGCGTTCTTGAAGATATACAACTTTTATGAAGGAAACTTCTTCAGAAAATGTCGTTTTGATGAGCCATTTCCATTACGTGTCGTTTTACGACATTTTACTGATACGAATCGATTAGCCACTTAACCATAACTTGAGTTGTAGAACTCCAATTGACGTGATTCAAAGTGCGTTGGAAAGCTTATGTGAAGATCTACAACTTTCATTAAGAAGTCCTCCCCTGAAAATGCCTCTAACCTGAGTCAAATCTCCGTCGAAAATATGTAACGATTTAAGTACTTAGGAAAATTTGCTCCGTTGAACTCGTAAACTTGTGGCATCTTCTTCTAATCATCTAAACACCTCTTTTAGATCGAAAATATGCATCTACAAGATATCCAAAATATTGCAAAGTGTAACAACATCCAAATAAACATAAAATCAACGATAAAAACACATAAATCAATCACTTTTGCAATTAAACCGTTTAAAACCTCATTTGCTCAATAAATCGATTTAACGCTCAATTTCTATGCAAATAGTATAAATATGGAGGAAATCGTTATAAAATATAACGTTATAAATCATGTAAAATCACCCTAAACAGCCACCCCATTTTGTTGGGGTGTGTAAGTACAAGAAGATTGGTGCCAATATTCCCTGATTTTCTAGAAAGGTAGAAAATTGGTGAACATACTCTTTTGCATTATCAGTCCGAACAATTTTAATAGGACAATTAAACTGGACTTGGATTTCTTGTTGGAGGGTACGAAAACACGATATAACTTCAGATCGAGATTGCATTAAATATAACCAAGTCATTCGAGAAAAGTCATCAACAAAAATAACTAAATACCGATATTTATTTGATGCAATATGAAATGGTCCCCATACATCAAAATGCATTAACTCAAAGGGAATTGTTTTTCGTGTATGAGAACTTGGAGAAAAAGATGATCGAATGTGTTTACTTATTTGACATGCCTCACATTCTAATTGTTTAACAGATTGAATACCACTAATCTGATTTTTGAGGATGTTGAGAGAGGGATGACCCAGACGATAATGCCACTCCAATGGTGTAGGTGTAGTAAGAGCAAGGTTAGGCTTGTCTGTAAAGTGGTATAAGCCGCCAACTTTTTTGCCCCATACCAATCTTCCTCTTCGTCTGTAGGTCCTGAAAAACACAATATTTTGGGAAAAAGGTGATAGAACAATTTAAATCAGTGGTTAATTTATTAATGGATAAAAGATTATAATGAAAATCTAGGACATGTAAAACAGATGATAAATGGATTTTGGGATTGAGATTGAGCTCCCCAAATCCCATAACTTTTGTAGGTGAACCATCGGCTAGTGTGACATATTGTGTGTTGTGACACTTACGATAATTAGACAAGGTATGAGACAGACCGGTCATGTGTTCGGTAGCACCGGAGTCTAGAATCCATGGGTTTTTTTTTATGGTAATCAGACCTTTGGAAGCACTGCTGGAGTGAGCTAAAGTGGCAGAATGACCTTGGACAGCCGCACCCTTTAACTACTCATATTCAGCCTTCGAAATCGTAACGTCTTCTGACTTTGGAAATTCCTGTTTGTTGAAATTTGTGGAGGCATTGTATGCCTCCCCATTTGGCTTGCCATGTAAGAACCAACAAACGTTAATACTGTGGCTTGCTCGTCCGCAATGACTGCACTTACGTGAATCAACACTTCCATGTCTTCCTCCTCCACGAGAGCCTCTTCCACCAGGTCTTCTAAACGTGGTATTCGCGTCCACCCACCGCCACGCGCCCGGTGCGGTTGGTGGCTAAATAGGTTGTTTTTCTCTTGAGAAAATAAACGGGTCGCAGCTTTAGTAGCTCGTTGGAGTCGTGCAAAAATTTCGGTAGAGATGGTAGGTGGGTGCCACTAAGCAATTGGGCTCGAATCTGGTTCATACTGTTTTTAGTCCGCCAAGAAACGAATTGCATCCATATCATGTCTCTGTTTTCCATTGCTTTTACATCCGATGAAATTGGGAGATACATATTACGCTCCTCACATGTGCTCATTGTATGGGCATAATAGTCCTCCAAAGTCGGATCTTCCCGCTCAAGATTGAAATATTGTTTACAAACACCATATATTCGGGTAATATTTTTCGATCCCGAATACGTGTGTTGTAGCCTACTCCACATATCTTTTTATGATTTTAGATATGTGAGTAGTACTTATCTTTGTGTCAATCTTTGTTGAGAGTAGAGACATAATCAAGGCATCGTCTTGCTTCCAAAGAGATGCCCGTGGATCGTTTGCGTTTGGCTTGTCTTGTGTGAAATGGTGATCGAGCCCCCGTCCGGTGAGGAATATTTCAATTGATCTCAACCACAAAATGTAATTTCTGCCATCAAGTTTGACAGATGTGATGGTGGTGAAGGACATCGGCAGCAGATTGCTAGTGATGAGGTCCAGTTTCAGTTCTGGTGTGGTGGCCATGGAGGATTAGGTGATCGGAAAATTTTATGGGAAGAGATTGATTTTCCCGTAAAAGAGGAGAGAGAGAATCAGGATAATTGATGTCTCTGATACCATGATATTTGGTAATTGAGAAAAAAAGAGGAATCACATTGTGTGGTTCCTTCCCTTGATCATTCATTATATAGTAAATTAATTACACAATACAAATAAAGAAAATTAAACACTCCACAACTCTACAACTTATTTTTCAAGGATTTAACCTAGCCGCTTCCACGCTTAGCTGTACTCTTATTATATTTTTATTTATTATATTTAACAGCTATGAACACTAGAAGTTTCCTTGTTGATTTATACATATATTTGATTGACAGACATTGTCTGATTATGGTGTAACACTTTTTGGTCTCGGTAACAGAATATTTGTATACAGAATCAGTGCCATGAAGATGGTCATGTTCAATTGATATTTAATGGATACCGGATGTATCTCTTTTGCTAAAAAGTTCGAAGGCAGGGCAACTGATAAAATTTGTGCTAAATCAACACTACTTCAAGTTATATCTTCTTTTTCAACTTATTATTTCGAACCTATAAGAATGTGATTTATTCTTGAACTTATCTCAATCTTGAAACAAAAATATCTAACGGGTAACCCCCGCTCCTTATTATTGAAACTTTTGCACCGAGGTTGCATCTCTTGGATCGTATGATCAAAATGTCCGACAAAGACTTTCATATTAAATTCTGGCAACCTGGACAAATCATCAAAGGATTCAAAGCATCAAAATTAGATCCTTTAATGAAATTCATCACTTATATATAAAAAAAAAAAGGATAAATGGACAATTTTTATTAATCATTAGATAACCACACATGGATGCAAACCCCTTCTTTGCCTACATAATATATCTCCTTCTATCATATGCATACCATTGAATCAATAATCCCAAAGAAACACAGCCATAATCCCAAAGACACACATCTGATTTTTTTTTTTAACCCCCCACACCTCAAAAAGAGAAGGAATTTACCGGTTCTCAATATTCATTTTTTTAGATCGGCCTTGTTGAAGCACTTTGGAATCCTAATGATTTCATCGTACTTCGGCAACGCTCTTTTTCAGGTGAAATTTTAAAATACAACCGTTGTATGAAGGTTTTACCAAGTGACATACGTTACAACCACTCATTTCTAACCTCTCACACACGATAAAAGTGTATTATGTGAAAGAGAGTAAAAATAAGAGGCTCTAATGTATGCCACTTGGTATAACCTTCCTACAACCGTTGCACCATAAAATCTCTCCTTTTTCAGTGGTGTGCTCGATGTAATATCTTCCATGGCAACTATAAGTTTCAGGAAAATCAAAGAAATCTTGTTTAATCACCATTTTTAGCTTCTTTACTTCTATGAATAGAAAAAAGTATACCCATTCGCAGAATAGGAAGATGAAAGGGCAATGAAATTCACAGAAGAGGGAGAATGAAATCAGAGGGCAATGAAATTTTGAATTTGTGCAGATTGGTCTTAGAGCAGAGAAAGGAAGAAAAAAAAAAAGCACCCAGTGACGGGATGGGAAAATGAAATCACAATTTTGACGGCAAAGGGATAACTTTCATTTAGGTTTTTAGTTATACATGCACAAAATATTTATGCACAACATGTGAACTACACATGATCCCATCATAAATTATGGTGGGATCTAAATCATTAGATGTGTCCCACACTTTATTAATGATGAGATCATGTGTAGTAACATATGGTGTGCATAAATATGTTGTGCATGTATCATTTTCTTTTTAGTTTTCAAAATTGAGTGATGCGAGGGGTCCACATAAATGAGGTGTCAGAATTTAAATGAAGGTGTTTTACCACATAGGATATCCATTTGGTAAAGTGGTTGGATAATAAAACTTGTCTAAATCTTAGCCTATAAGCAAGCGGAGTAAACTGGGGGGGGGCAAAAAAAATTGGAGTTCCTTTAGAACAAGTTAATTAGAAAAACATGCAACAAGTTGAACAGAAATACTACATGCTAATTAAAACATACAAAAGGCATTTTTCAAAAAAAGCCCTTGTTGGTTCACCTTTGTCATCTAAAAGAATACGTTGAAAAGCGCATCAACAGGGGCGAGTCAAGACGTTCATTATTACAAAAAAAATAAAATTACAAACCACGGTTCACCCATCGGTTAACCATCGAGTTTCTAAACAGCCAATCGTAGACCAGGTCGCGGGTCATACAGGGAGGGTACATATAAGTCGGTTATTACGTATCGTATTCTTTATTTAAAACCCATATATGCAGCAAACAACTTTTAGGGTCCAGGCGTCCAGCCCTAACATCGACAACGCAATTTTGAACATACCGACAAACAACAACGCGACAGTGCCCGAGAAGAAATTTCGAGATCATCCAAGAAAGGAAAACATTGCCTTTCAGATAAACAATATTGCCGGATTTCGATAATCCAATTGCCAGAGGAGTTGCTATACGAAATATATCTTAGGCTGCCGGTGAAGTCTCTGATCCGGTTTGTATGTGTACATTGATTGATAGCCTAAATTTTGTCAAAAATCATAATAATCATCGGTCTGATTCTGATAGTGAAAGAGATAGATCCCCCCCAAATGATTATGCTATCATACTCAAAGACGAAATCTGGTCCAGGCGGTTGTTATCCGTGAATTTTGTCAACGATAATCTGAATCTTGCTAAGGCAGTAGAGTTGGATCGTATCGTACTTTTTGTGAAGAAGCTGTTTTTCTTAATGGGTGCTGCAATGGAATTTTTTGTTTTGGGGATATACTACAAGAAAGTTGTGTTTTACAAGAAAGGCATTAATGGAGCATTAGCTCCCAGACGTTTCATATGTTGGATTATTATTATTATTATTATTATTTTTTTTTTAATTATTTTTTAGATACTATTGGGTCAATTACATGTGATATGACCAATTTTATTCGGGTATTACATTCACCCCACATTGCAAAAGATTCGTCCTCGAAACTTGTCATCTCTTATTTAATCATATGTAAGCAAATAATTGTAGCGTCCCGTTCCCGGATACCGAGCCCTTATCCGGAAGAGAAACGTTCGGCACGTATAGCATTAAATAAATCTAATATTATATGTCAGCCTCTACGTCGTCGTATCAAAATAAAGCAAACGGAAGCTAAAAGGACTCGGGTAAAATTATAAATGCTACTAAGAACAGATACAACCATACTAAAGATGGATAGTTAAATTACAACGACGAAAAACCCAAGGACTTATACAATACGAAGTCTTAAAAGTAGAAGTACAACAAGTCTAAGAAAAGAAATACAACTATTCTAGTACAACATTTATAAGGAAATAAACTAAATGCTTCTCCAAGACTTCATTGTCTTCAAAGTCATCGTCTACGCTTGGACAACCTGTTCGTCTTCTCACCCCACAATGCATACAAAAGAAAATGCAAAGGAGGTAAGTACAAAGTACTTAATTAAAGTGAGAAGCTAATGGATAACTAGGTTATACAACGAAAGATTATTATTATGATTATTAAGTTATCTTTATGAGACCGACTCAATCTAGGGTTCACTTCATGCCCATCGACATGTCATGACTATACGTTTCTAACTTAGCTTATCTTGGTTACATCATTACTAAAGGACACTTTGTGCATGGCGTTCATCACCAAGATATACTTGCTAACTAACGGTGATTAGCACCGATTAGCTCGGGGTCTCCCGGTATGCATATACGTCCGATGAATTTCTCCACTACCCTTCAAACTTTAAGGCGATGGCGTTTTCACCTTTTGAACGTATCACATCGCCGATATGAAAGAGTGCCTAAGCGAGAATATATGACGTTTTAGCTTTTATCTACACATTTGTATTTATTATTGTGAATTAACTAGTCACCTAAGTGTTTTCAAGTAAGCGCCCTCACATCACCTACTCTCGTACTTAGACCACTAGACACGGACAAGGCCAATCACATACACAGACATTGATGAAATCTAGTTCATCAAAGCACAAGCCCTTTCATGCCCTTCCGACGGATCCGAACTTCAACTCTCTTTAAGAGTACATTCGGTGTTTTAACTGAACGAATCAGAAGTTCAATCGAAGCTTGTTTATGTTTAATTAATGTTATTGAATAAAAAAAAAAGAAATTTAAAACTCAACACAAATATGCCAAAATATATCACAATTCACTAATTACAACTTAGCATGAATTCTATCACCAAACAACACCAACTCACCAAAACTCAACCTATCATTATAAAAATATAATTACTCATTAGGAAGAGCCTCTTACCTTAATTTCCAGCAAAACTGTAAGCAAAACGTCAAGCAACTGCAACAACTGTTGATCCTCAACCCCAAAACCTATTTGATCAACGAGAAACCCTAAAATCCTATTTCTTTGGAGATAACCGAAACTGAAAAGTAATCAAAACTGCAGATTACCTGGAATAACTACTGCAAAACTATTTTTAGATTGATCTACGCTCCAAGACTATCGTTTCGACTACTCATGGCTGAAAAACAGAGCTACGGATTGAAAGATACGAATTTCTGAAGAATCAAACTCACGGTTACAAAAAAACTAGGGCTAAATTGAAAACTTACAAAATTAAGAGATGTTATTTTCCAAATTTGCGTCTCTTCGCGCTGATCACTTTTCTCTCCTGCGGCATCTTGAATAGATGAACGGATTGGTCACACGGTTGAAGTTTACTATTTCGCTTTCTTCTGCGTCCCTCTTTTCTTTGACAGCGCCGTTTTTTTTTTTTTTTTTTTTTTTCTGAATATGCGTGTGTAAGTTATGGAAAAATAGTTGGGATTATTTCTTTTTATAGTTATTAATTAAATTCCATTTTAAATAATAACTAATCCCTTAATTAAATCCTTTTTAATTAAATAAATAGAATAAATAATAATTAGGTCGTAATAAATATACCAATAACTATTTTACTCTTTCTGAAAAGACGGAATGTTACATTAATAGTACCACCTCATTAACTCTTAAATTACGAAATTGGATGATTATTTTGTTTTCGAAAGGTACATCCCCTTTCCTGAATAAATGGAAATATTACCTTGTCACTTTTTGCGAAAGTTATTTTGACTTGTGCTTTCACTCGGAAAGGGTCTATATAAAGCAATTAGCCAACCATTCCCTTGACTTTATGGTCTATCTTGTAAGTGTGCGATTAAAATCTTTAATCGTACGGAGATTTTTATGGTAGGCAACATTCTTTATTAAACCATCTCATTTACTTCCTTTGAATAAGATTGTCTCCTGAATTCTCACGATTGAGATTTTTATGGTAGGCAACATTCTTTATTAAACCAAGTTCCAGAATTCATGCCTAAAATTAAAATATCAATCTTAACATTTGATAATTCATGTTCCTTAATTCACCAACTAATAAGATTCCATAACTTTTTTTTTCCACCTCAAACATACGAATACAAGTCATTATCCCAGTTTATTATCAAAAATCTTATACGTGTCATTCTCATACTTAAAATATCACCGGCTTATTCGATTATTCAAACCATATTCTTACCAAAAATTTAATAACTTAGGTTCCCCAAAACACTCTTCATTCGAGGTGCATTGTTGGCCTACGATACTACTGAGTATAAGATTTATATCATCACCCTATTAAAATTTCAGAGACTAAATAGAGAGTTTCCGGTGAAAACCAAGAATCAATCCAAAATAGATATATTTTTCCGCTCTGTCAAACCAGAGAAATACTACTAATTTGCATACCTGGTTTGTAAAATCAACATACTTGATGTACTGAGCCTCGTAGGTTTTCCAAAGCAATTCTTCAAATGAGGTTTTAAGATGATCACATTGATCTAACCGTAATAGAAGACAATATTTGAAAAATTTTGAATAGATATGAATGAGTGTCAAAATTATAGATTAGCTATTATAGATAAAGATTTGATTTAAATAAAAGATTATATATTTATGTTAGGATCATATTAGATTTTATCTCAAATAATATTTTTAAGTTTATTTGTTATTTCATTTACTCCTATATAAAGGAGAAGCATTGTAACATTTTAGATCAATCCTAAAAAAACAACATTTTGGTGGTTTTATATTTCTGTGTTGTTCTGATTTTCTTTAAACCGTATCCCATTCAACCAGTGCACCTCCGCACCACCACCACCACTGCTAATTTTCATCGCTGTCGTGGTCGGATGCAATAGACATCATCATCTCAACACCTGCACCACTGTTTTCGTCGTCTACGCCGCTGTCGGGTGGTGGTGCAATAGACATCATATCTACGGAATTGGATTTAATTAAGCTGTTTGATTTCCGTACATTGAAGAAACTTAAGCATCTCCTTCAATGTAATGCCTATTACACAGTCTACACTTGCCTTAAATTTTGAAAAAATCATTTATTAAGCCACAAATACTAGAAAGAATACTTCGGATGAAATCACAAATAAAAAAATTTAATAAAGGGTATGCCACTATAGTGACAATTTAGAATAAAAAATTACAGAACTTTACCTGCATCGAGAAGTTAAATGTCATGAACTCTATAACAGGCTTCAGACCGTAGTTAGCAGCACCCACTCCAATTCCAGTAAAACCAGCCTAAATAACATATGTGGATCCATTTGAGCAATTTTATTCAAAAAATGTCAGTTTTGGTGACTTGATCTCCAAAACTAAGAAATATCTGGTGGAACTAATCTGGGAAAACTGAGACTGAGTTTGATGGTAAGTTCAGTTAAGTATACTCAGTTCTGTGAAAGTCAGTTTGATGAAGTGCAACTAAGTTTCTTCTGAAGTCAGTAGTCAGTTTCTGGTCTATTGAGTTATGCTGAGTATAGCTGAGTTCTACATCTGGGCAGCTGATTACAAGTCTGGAAAGTCAGTTTTGAGTCATCTGGTGGATAACGGCTGGAGCTAGGGTCCACATCTAGGGTATTTATGAGAATTCCGACAAAGATCTTATGGCGGTTAGGGTTTAGGACTTGTGTCTATAAATACCAATGTTGTAATCAATGCAATGTGTGTCATTCAAAGTGTTATTCACACACTTGTGAAAACCTTGTAATTTATGTGCATAATAAATATCTCCTTTTTATGTCCGTGGAGTAGTCGGCACAACGCCGGAAACCACGTTAAATCACTGTGTTCTTCTTGTTTCTTGTGTTTTATCAGTTCCGCCATCTTTACGTTTGCATTGCTATCTGTGTTTGTTTCTTTCCTAAACTGCATATTCCTATCTGTGTTTATAACAAACTGGTATCAAAGCGTCAGGTTCAAGATTCAGGAGTTGCAGGTGAACAGATTTGATCTTCACCAAGACCGGTGACCGGTGCTAGGATTTTGTGATCAAAGGTTTGTTCTTTAATTAGAAGGATGTCAGCAATGAACGTGAAGATTGATAAATTTACAAGGAGGAATAGTTTCAGTTTATGGCAAATCAAGATGTGGGCCTTGTTAAAGCAACAAGGATTGTGGACTCCTTTATCAGGTAGAGGGGATGCCAGTTCTACAGATTATGCCAGTCTGGAGGAGAAAACACATTCAACCATCATGTTGTGCTTGTCTGATGATGTTATCACAGAAGTTTCTGAGGAAGACACCGCTGCCAAGTTATGGTTAAAGCTTGAAAGCCTGTATATGACTAAGTCATTAACCAACAAGTTGCTGCTGAAGCAGAGGCTGTTCCGCCTAAGGATGCATGAGGGGGCTCATTTGGGAGATCATCTTGATCAGTTGAACACAATATTACTTGATCTCAGGAATATTCACTACTACAAAAAAGCATAAAGATCACGGTTTTTAAGTGTGATATATTCACATTAGTCACGGCTTCCATAGTGTGGCATATTGAGGTGTGACATAAAGTACTTTAATCCAATCACAGTTACAAACTGTGACCTATTATAATAGTTATCACACTTAGAAACCGTGATCTATTATAGTTGGTATCACACTTAAAAACCGTAATCTATTATAACTTCATCACATTTAAAAACTGTGATCTATTATAGTTCTTATCATACTTAAAAACCGTGATCTATTATAGTTGTTATCACACTTAAAAACCGAGATCTATTACAATTAAAACACATTTAAAAACTGTGATCTATTTTAGTTGTTATCACACTTAAAAACTGTGATCTATTATAATTTAAATCACACCAATAAAAGTGTTTTTTTAAAAAACAATATATAAGCACACATATATTTTTGTCTTTGTCGGGACTTGAACCCGGATACTCTGGATTAACGAGCCACACTATTTACCATTAGGCCGATGCTTTCTTTCTTCTAGTTTTCGACCACACTTAACTAAGATCTCATTATAAAATACCATATTATTTTAATCACAAGAAAAGCGTGATTGATTGATGTTTTTGTCTCATTTTTCTAGAAACCGTGATAATAAAAATTATGATATATTTTAGTTGTTATCACACTTAAAACCGAGATCTACTATAATTTCAACACATTTAAAAAGCGTGATCTATTTTAGTTGTTATCACACTTAAAAACCGTGATCTATTATAGTTGTTATCACTCTTAGAAACCGAGATCTATTAAAATTTCAACACTTTTAAAAACTGTGATCTATTATAGTAGTTGTTATCACACTTAAAAACCGAGATATATTATAATTTCAATCACACCTAAAAAAGTGTGATCTATTATAATTTCAACAAATTTAAAAACTGTGATCTATTTTAGTAGTTGTTATCACACTTAAAAACCGAGATATATTATAATTTCAATCACACCTAAAAAGTGTGATAATTCTTTTTTTTCGAAAACAAAATAAACGCACACACATATTTTTGTTGCCACTTTGGGACTCGAACCCGGATACTCCGGATTAAGGAACCACACTAATTACATTTGGGCGATGCCTACTTTATTATCATTTTCGGCAACACTAATCTAAAATATCATTGTAAAATATCATATTATTTTAATCACAGTTAAAAACCGTGATTGATTGATGTTCTTGGATCAGTTTTCTTAAAAACTGTGATCTATTTTAATTGTTATCACACTTAAAAACTGAGATCTGTTATAATTCAACACATTTAAAAACTGTGATTTATTTTAGTTGTTATCATACATAAAAATCGTGATCTATTATAGTTGTTATCACACTTAAAAACAGTGATCGATTATAATTTAAACATATTTAAAAACTGTGATCTATTTTAGTAGTTGTTATCACACTTAAAAGCCGAGATCTATTATTATTTCAATCACACCTAAAAAAGTGTGATCAATTTTTTTCACACCTAATAACTGTGATAAAAAAATTAAGTGTGATAAATATACACTTTACTTGTCTCGGTTTTTTAAAAGTGTGATCCTTATATTTAGATAAGTGTGATCTATGTCTCTTTTCTTGTTAGTGGATATAATTTGTCTCACTTTTTCTATAGTTGTGACAAAAATATCATAAATTCAGTCACAGTTTAAAAATGAGTTTAATTGATATAATTTATCTCACTTTTTCAATAACTGTGACAAAAATATCAGACCAATTTAGTCACAGATTAAAAGCCTGATTGATTGGTATAATTTATCTCGTTTTTTGAATAACTGTGACCAAAATATCATATCAATTCTGTCACTATTTATTAGATTGATTGATATAATTTATCTCGCTTTTTAGTAACTGTGACAGAAATATCATATCAATTCAATCACAGTTTAAAAATGAGATTGATTGAAATAATTTATCTCGGTTTTCCAATAACTGTGACAGAAAAATCATATCAATTAAGTCACACTTTAAAAATGAGATTGATTAATATAACTTATCTCAGTTTTTCAATAAGTGTGATAGAAAGCTGTAAGTGCGATATATATACTTTCGTTGTCTCGGTTTTATTGAAACTGTGATTGTTATCTTATCTTAAGTGTGACTTATATCCTATTTTGTAGTAGTGATTGATGTTAAGATTGAGGATGAAGATGCTGCTTTGATTTTGCTGGTTTCATTACCAGCTTCCTATGAGAACTTTGTGCAGTCCTTCATAGTTGGGAAGGATACTGATTGCTTTAGAGGATGTAAGGTCGACTTTACATGCCAGGGGAGTTGACACATAAGGCGATTTGAGCAGACAACAGTCAGTGCAGGATCGATAGTCGATTGTAGCGATGGAAAAGAGCATGGTCGATCTAGGAAGAAAAGTTCCAGAAGACAAGGTCCAAAGGCCCTAAATCCATAGATGTCTGTAATTATTGTAAGGAGCAGGGACATTGGAAGTCCAATTGTCCAAAGAGGAATAAACAGCAGGAGAACAAGATTCTGGAGCATTTCTTTGTAGCGGTGAGCATCATTCGAGATGAGGACATGGTCCTAGTGGCGGGAGAGTCGCACATCAAAGCGATGTGTGGATTCTAGACTCTGGGGCATCCTTTCATATTTGCCCTCACAGAGAGTGCACTACAACAAAATTGTGTTATGGCAGCGCACAAAACAGCTATTGGCAGCGCGCGGTGCATGCTGTAAAGTTCAAAGCCGCAAAAAGTATACGTTAATCCGCGTCGTGCTTTGTACGCTGCTAATGCTGTTATTGGCAGCTTACCGCACGCGCTGCTACTACTTCTGTGGCAGCTTACGTTGTGCACTTCTAATACTGTTTTTGGCATCTTAATTTGCGCGCGGACAAAATGATAAATAAATTAAAGGCGTCATGCATTAGCAAGCTGCAAAAGCGGTTGATTTGTTATTAACAGCACGCACATACACGATGCGGATACGGTTTTCTTTTTAAAAAAAAATATATTTACCCAATACAAGAACACTAAAAAATATATATTTACCCAATACAAGAACACTCAACTGTATAAAACAAAAACCATTTCCATAATACACAACATACCCAAAATATTTTCAAATAATACACAACTCATTACTAACTCTATTAATTCAAGCCACATCTATAGAAATACAAAATCCAACACGTTAAAAGGAAAACTAGGACAATACATAAAAAACAAATTCGCCTTGGCGTATCAACTTCCTACTAAATCCAACACAATGAATTAAGAACTATGACATAAAAAGGAACATAGCTTGCAGAGCATTTCATACTGCCCCCATTAGTATACCTAAGAACTTAAAGATTCACCTCCAAATGATTCTCAAAATGGGTTTGAATCCACTAGAAGCAACGCATATAAAAGGGAACGAAGAATGGACTCTGTGGCAATCCTGACGAGGAGTTTCATGGACGCTTATCTGCAAATGATGGTCTCATTTTTCAATTCAGATGAAACTTGGAACCTTACGCAAAAGAGAAAACAAAATGAATAATACGTTTCACCAGACATACCAATTCACTTCTGATTTTTGTACATAAACAGAGCAGGTTTCGTCAAGTCTCATAAAGCATAAACATCAGGTAAACTAGCACAAATTAGACTACACAAAGAAAAGTTTACTAATTTAATAATATAAAAAAATTTAGAAAAAAAGACTTTTCACTGAAAAAAAGTTGACCCGGTTTGGGTGGGGGAGATCCTAGAAAGTATTTATGGTTATTATCTAATTCCATGGTATGTAAAAATGACAAGGGTTGGGGTGGGGGATATTGCATTTGATATGCTCAATCATCAAATATATAACAATTCCTGCCACATTCATTATTTCAAGCCTTCAACAAAGCACTAATTCATTTAGAAAAATCGATACTTCATGATAGTCGGAGCATGTAATAAAAAAAAAGGAGCAGGAAAAGAAAAATCAATGAAATAAGTCCACATAACTGTCATTTTTCAACACTAGCGACATAACAAATAGAGTGAGCCAAAGCATTTATGATGCTGAACCCAACTTAATTCTTATTTCTAGACAAACAGCTCAAACATATTTGCTTTGACATTAAAAAGTGAATTTTATATGTATATCTAATTACGATCTCAAGTCATATGTAAGATATTACATCAAACTCTAAGTAAGAATTCCCTTTTGTTCACACATAAGAAAAAGGTATTATGCTCCAATGCAAATTGCAAAAACTACTATGATGATTGGTAACATGGAGGTTCAAACCTCAACAAATATGGAACAAGACATAACACCCGCCAATGACCTTAAGTACATCATGGTATTCCCGTGTATATGTATGACACTATGAGCATTCTACACGAAACAATAAACAGACACACAAAACCTCGAGTTTCAAAAGAAAATGTAAATATCTATCCACACACAAAAAATTCAAGAAGAAACTATCAGCAAAATCAATTTCACATAATCTGAAGATGCAGTATAGTGATGAGAGTCAACTTCACTGCACTTTTGTATGTGATCTAGCCTCCGTTTATCACCTTATTGGCATGTTTTGGGTAGATATAGACCGTGTCGAGAGTAATATCGGGAATTATATGCACGGGGAGTTAAACTGTCATATAGTAAACTCCGCCTTTTTAGCGATATTTCACTTTTTTCCGAGCGCTTTTGTCTTGCGGAATTATGCGTGGTGTTTGTTTGTCTATGTTATTACAGGACTTAGGTGACTCGAGGACCCGGAAGACGATGTTTTGGACTATGAGACGTGATCGTGGCCCGAATGTAGCATAAAAAGTGAAGAAAAGCCAAGTTTGGGATGAGGACAAGCCAGACGGGTGTCTGAGGGAAGGCCACATCAGACGGGCGTTTGCTCATTCCAGACGGGCGTCCACAGCATTGACACTCATTCAGAAAGTTATGTTTTTTGGTGGGCGGCGTCAAAAGAACCCCAGACGGGCGTTTGGGTAGGCTCAACCCGATTCACGGCTCATTTAACATGACGGACGCCCGTGTTTACGTAAGAGCGCCCCAGGGTGAAAAGCCTCAAGTCATAAGTTACCAGATGAGCGTCCAGAGGAATGCGAACGCCCGTCCAATAAAGACGAAGCCCTAATATCTTCATGTTTTCCAGGCGGACGGGCATCTGACAAGGACCAGACGGGCGTCCGGGACCGACAGCAGCAGATTTCGACCTAATCTATAAATACGCAGCTCATTAAACCCCTAAGGAGACTTGGCCGTTGCCGGGGGGTAACGTTTGATATCTTGTAAGTTGACCGAAAGCTTTGGCTTAGGTCGTTTTTATTTTGTTTTCTTGTTGTTTCTTGTTTGTCAGTGAATGACCCGAAGCTCCAAAGAACCACTTATCGAACCAATAGAAGAAATTGAAGCTTTTGCACGTCATAGAAATAGTCAACGCCGAGGAGAACTTCTAGTTGCTAGTCCGAACCCTTTGTTTGAAGAAGAAGGGACAGTAGAAAGCTTACCCTCACTTTCAGATTCCTCAGAGGGAATGGAGGATTCACCAAATCATAGGGATGACAAAGAGCCCTTAATCGAGCACAATGTACAAGGGCAAACCTCAGACACCACTGGTGGTAATGCAACATTACCATTACATACTTCACCGAGGACCCCTCATCATGAACCGTTAAGAGAGGACAACACAGTGTTGCGTCAGTTGAGAACCCCACGGCTTAATCAGAGGGCGAGGATTGGACAAGATGCAGGAGGGAGGACAAAATACCGGAATACATAGAACTTTGGACCCGAATTAGACCAAGAGACGGTAAATCGAGTACTGCAGATGCTAAAGAATCAAGGAAATCAACAGGGGTTCCAAAACCCATATAATCAGCAACCACCTATGCAGCGGTATTATCAACAGCAACAACAACAGGATTATCAGCCACAGATGGCTCATCAGGTACAGAGACCGAGGGTTTGCCGAGATTACGTCACTACTCCTCAGGAAGTTATAGGGCACAATCCGATTAGAGTGCCCCCAATTAATGCGAACAACTTGGACATCAAGCAGAACATTCTGAATATGTTGGGGGAACATGCCCTGTTCCACGGGAAGTCGACTGAGAACCCAAATAGCTTTCTAGATCATTTTCTTCAAATTTGTGGGACGATGAGATATAATGGGGTTAGTGAAGAGGCAATAAAGCTGATATTCTTCCCGTTTGCACTGAGAGGAGCTACTAAAGATTGGTTTGATTCATTACCCAACGATTCACTACATACTTGGGCAGATGTAACGCGAGTGTTTCTGAAGAAGTATTTTCCTCCGGCGAAGATTCTGGATCTGAAGGAAGAAATCTCTTCGTTTGACGGTCTCGAGGGAGAGACATTAAAAGAGACTTATGAGAGATTCGAGGGTTCATCAAGAGATGCCTCCACACGGTTTTTCTACGGTGGAACAGTTATTATATTATTCAGGCCTTATAGCCGATGGACGAGAATAAAGTGAATGCCGCTTGATGGCGGAGATATCATGAATCCGCCGCCGAACAAGCTATGAGACAGATTGAGAATGCGGCAGATGGAGAAGGACAATGGGGGTCGAGCAGAAAGAAGAAGAAAGCCCCCATGGAAAGTGTGAAGTCGCTAAAAGAGGAACTCGATCGAGAATCGGCCATGCACGACAAGATGCAAGAAATGGTATTAAAGATGGACCGAATGGAATTAGAACGGAAAAGGGCACAGCAATGCCAACTTTGTGGAGGTGGACATTCTGCCATGGAATGTGCATCATCGAAAAAACCCACTTATCCCCAACAGTTGACACCTACTCCAGTACAACAACAGTCTGGAAACCAGAATGACCAACAGCGAATGGATATCTATGCAACGGGGCAAGTGAATATGAATCAGCAAGAGTTTGGCCAGCAACAGTGGAATCAGAACTTTGATAATCAGCAAGGGCCTCAAATGGTTTATGGTATGGGTGATGATTCACAACAATATGATGTGAATTATGTTGGACAAGGAAATCAGGGGCAATGGAATCAGAATCAGCAGAATCAAGGTTGGAACCAGGGGCAGAATCAGAATTGGAATCGAAACAATAACAATCAAAACCAAGGGTTCAGGCAGAACCAAAGCCCAAATAACCAATCTTGGAATCAGAACCCCCAGAATCAGAATTCCTATCAAAATACCGATCAAGGCATGTATCAGAACAATCAGCAACAGGGCCACCAACAACGTGAGAATAATCGAATCGGGACCGAGAATAATCAAGGGACGAGAATCGAGTTGGGGAGCAATCAGCAATGGAATCAAAATCAAGGCCAACAAAACAATCCGAATTCCAATCAGAATCAGCAAGCGAGCCAGCCGCTGAGAAACAGTAATTCTTGCACATATCAGCATCCGAATGCTCATCTACACTAAAACAATCAGAACACTCAACAATTGAACAATTCTGGTGCTCAGAAGACGTCCGCTGAGATAATCCTGGAAAGACTGGATAGGACTGTATCTGAGTTGAATAAGAATGCTGTTGAGCAAAAATTGGCCACTCACTCCGCCATTCGGAATTTGGAAACCCAAGTTGGGAAAATCACGAACACACTGAAGAAGAATTTGAGTGACGCTGAGCAGAACCCGAGACAAGCGAATGCAATATTCACTAGAAGTGGTAGAGAGTTGGGAGTGGACCAGCCCAAGAGAGGGGTCGAAGCAGAGAAATATTTGGATAAAGAGGATTAGACGAAGGCAGCAGAGAGAGAGAGATAATGGAAATTGAGTTGGAATCTGTGAGAAGAGAGTTAGCTGCTGTTAAGAGAGATCTCGCGATTGTGAGGAAAGAGCGAGCAATGGAAGTACAGAGGGAGCAGGAAGCTCAAACCAGAAGAGATGAAGCAATGGAGAAGCGGGATTTCATAGTTTTGGATATGAAAGAGGAGGAACCGAGCAAGCCAGTGATGACAAAAGAAGCTACATCTGGGCCTCCAAGGCCAAACACTCGAGGTAAGAAAAATTTTTCATCCCCTCCTCCACGATTTTGATGAGAATACGTTGCCTTACCCACCTAAAGGCCCTAAGAAGCCGATTCTTATCGACAATCAAAGCATAGGTTCCTCGACATTCTTAGGAAGGTAGAGATCAATGTTCCTTGTTAGAGGCAATTGCTAGTGTGCTGAGTATTTTAAATGTTTGAAAGGGATGTTGACAAGTCGAGAGAAAATGGGTAAGATAGTTAGTTGAGGAGGAGTGTTCAGCAGAGTTTATGATAGTAAAATCCCACAAGATGAGAGATGAGGAGGTTTCACCATTCCTATCACCATAGGCAACATTGTAATTGAGAATGTTTTATGTGATTTAGGAGCTTCGTGAGCTTGATGCCTAAGGCTTTATATGAAAAATTAGGGTTAGGTGAATTGGAACCTACGGGAATGACCCTATAGATGGTTGATAGGTCGGTGAGGAAACCTTTGGGGGTAGTGGAAAGTTTGTGTTCCCCGTGGATTTTGTGATTCTTGACATGGAGATGGATTCCAAGACCTCTGTTCTGTTAGGTCGTCCCTTTTTGACCACTAGTGATGCTCAGATAGGAGTAAAGAGTGGAGATATTTCGTTTGGAGTTGGGGGTGAGAGAGAGCGTTTAAATGTCTACAAGGATAGAGGTCGTCAAGCTATAGCTGATGAATGTTTATACACAGAATCTTTGTTTTCTTGTGTTGTGGTGCGTACTGACATGCAGGACAGTCAGAGTTCGTTGAAAAGAGACGCGGAGAAAGTACGAGAGGTCGTCGATCAGGGCAAGATCGAGGCACAGAATGAATCGGGATCGCCCGCTGCACCGGTGCTCCCCAAGCTGGGAAAAGTGCGGATTGATAAACCGCCTGATTGCAAGAAGTCTAAGAGGAAGCCATATCCACATCCGGGGAGGGAAGAAAGTGTGAGGTGGTAGGAGAAAGTGGCGCAAGTTGCACGAGGTAAGCCGCTCACTAGCTCGACTATTTTTATGATTGCCCTTGGGATATCTACGAGCATGCTTAAAATGATGAATGCAGAATTTGGTTGACTTGCTATGAGCTTACATGATATGTGCTGAGTGTCTGTTTGAGTTGTTTGAGTCGTTTATGATTTGAGTTTGTTAAGCGTCACCCGGTCGAGCCAACGACGTAAAACAAAGCGCGCGCAGGGAGGCAACCTCGCCTTAATAAAGCGTGTGGAATTGAAAGGAATCTAGGAATATCCGCCTATGTGCTGTTATATGAATTTATGCATTGACTATGATATGTATTCATGTGTGAAGTTTTCTATGATGAGTGTGCCTCTGTGGCCTTATATTTGATGCTTAGATGTTCAGTGCTTTACCCGTGTGAGTGATTTTTCCATCTAAAGCTATTATGTGATGTGCTATATATATCGAGTTTTCTGACGTGACAGGGCCTTTGTACTATTATAACCCTTATCCCTTTTCGATGTTTTGGCATGAGGACCAAGTCCCGTGCGTATGTTGCATAGTTTCTGTTTTGATAGGGTTTCGGGTTGCGTTTCCACGAGGCTGTTACGGCACTCGATCGCGCCTTTCTGCCGGGTCTAAATCTAAGTCTCCTTTTCTATCTCATTCACACATCGAGGGCGATTGCTTCATTCGAAGTGGGGGGTGAATCGACTTAGCTTTATTGTTTCGATTGATAAATATGCCATTAATTGTGATATGCTTAGTTAATGTCCGTTTTGAGTCGATTCGTGGCTTAAAATTTTAAAATTTTTCATGATTTGACACGCGTTATATGCATGTTTCTCAAGATGGATTTGGTAGATGTCTTAGTAGATGAGTAATGTATGCCGGTCGATTTTATTTTGTCACGATACGAACCCTTTTTAATGCACGTAGACTTTGGTTGTACTTAGTCTGGTTGCTATACACACTTATACCACTAGTTTCGACGCGAAATAGAAAGGTTGACCTAGGCCAGATACGGGATGAGAGTTATGGCGCTTCTTTGACCTAGCCAGAGCCAAATAAATCAAAATCCCAACATTTTTCCCTCGTAACCCCTCTAAGCCTTGATAGGACGGTCGGACCACCGTTCGAAATGAGCCGTTTGGTTACTTAGCCTGTATTATCCTAACCCTGAGCTTTATTATTGGTCACGTTTCTTTTGATCACCCTACGAGTGGACTTAGTCGTTGCTTTAGACACACTTGCTGAATCAAGTGTGGAGTGGGAGATGGTGCATGTTTTGAGAGGAGTTGGTTGGTACGAGCTAATATAATGAAGGGGAGGAGCTCGAGGAATCTATTGTGAGGCTTGTTGGTTTGAGGAAAAATATAAAGTTGAGAAAAAAAAAAGAAAGAAGAAAAAAAAAAGAAAAAAATGAAAAGCAATGAAAAAGAATGAAAAAAAAAAGAGAAGAAGTTTGAATAAAGTAAAAAAAAAAAAAAAGAAGGAGTCAAAGGAGGATGTTTTGAGTAAATAAAAGTATGATGTTAAGGTTGTGGTTGTCTATAAATTAGTACAGAAAGAATCGAAAGAATTTTGGTGTGGTTTGGTATGTTTTCAAAGCAAGGATACATGAAATGATTAGGTTCACTCGTATTTTCTTTTCTCCAGTCCCAAATTTCCTTTCGATTAACCCCGTCCCGAGCCTGACATTATAACCCTACAAGTCCTACTTGACCGTATTTAGCCTCGGTTGCCTCGATTAGTTGAGATTCTAGCCCGATGTATGAATTTGCGTGTAGTCATTTGGCGGTATTCAAAGCCGGTGATCATTCCGAGTGTAATCCTCGGTACATATCACACACACAGCTTCGTTATCGTGGTACAATAGAATCAAGCGGTGTACGTTCAGTGTCTACTTTACTTTTGCCTTGATGTCGTGAGCGCTATGCATGTTTCGTAAAGTTGATCCCATGATCTGTTTTAGAGCGCCTAACTTACTCGAGGACGAGAAAAGGCTAAGTGTGGGGTAGTTGATGGGAGTCAACTTCAGTGCACTTTTGTATGTGATCTAGCCTCCGTTTATCACCTTATTGGCATGTTTTGGGTAGATATAGACTGTGTCGAGAGTAATATCGGGAATTATATGCACGGGGAGTTAAATTGTCATATCGATAGTAAACTCCGCCTTTTTAGCGATATTTCACTCTTTTCCGAGCGCTTTTGTCTTGCGGAATTATGCGTGGTGTTTGTTTGTCTATGTTATTGCAGGATTTAGGTGACACGAGGACCCGGAAGGCGATGTTTTGGACTATGAGACGTGATCGTGGCCCGAATGTAGCATAAAAAGTGAAGAAAAGCCAAGTTTGGGATGAGGACAAGCCAGACGGGCGTCTGAGGAAAGGCCACATCAGACGGGCGTTTGCTCATTCCAGACGGGCGTCCACAGCATTGACACTCATTCATAAAGTTATGTTTTTGGATGGACGGGCGTCCAAAAGACCCCCAGACGGGCGTTTGGGTAGGCTCAACCCGATTCACGAAGCTCATTTAACACAGACGGACGTCCAGGTTTATAGACGAGCGTCCAGGGGTCGAAAAGCCTCAAGTCATAAGTTACCAGACGGGCGTCCAGAGGAATGCGAACGCCCGTCCAATGAAGACGAAGCCCTAATATCTTCATATTTTCCAGGCGGACGGGCGTCTGACATGGACCAGACGGGCGTCCGGGACCGACAGCAGCAGATTTCGACCTAATCTATAAATACGCAGCTCATTCAGCCCCTACGGAGACTTGGCCGACTTTAGACTTTTCTTAGGCGATTTAGGGGCGATTTTAGTGTAGTTTGATCACCCTTTGATCCTTTGATTCCCTAGATAACTTCCTTTGATTCTACACAACTTTTATAGTTTAGTTTTACTTTTCAAGAACAAAGATTCGACTTTTGGATCGCTTTTCTCTTTGGTATTTTCTGAATCAGTTTTTTTGCAATTATATGGTAATGATTTCTCTTTCATTTATTGTCTTTGCTTTGATTTCCATTCTTTATTCTGTTATTAGCATAATTATGAGTAGCTAAATTCATGTGTAGTCGAATTATGTGAAAGCGAGCGAAAACCCTATGGGGGATGAGATAGGGAGTTGTGTAGTGCGTAAATTATTGTTTAAACGATTAATCCACGTCTTAAAACTTATTTTAACATCTTTGAATTAGATTGATCACACAGTTCAACGTCACACACATCGAACTTATAGATGCATTTTTGCGGTGAGATGTGGGATAAGGGTTTTAGGATCGTTGCGTAGATTCGCCTAGTTGTTAGGTCCGTTTCCAATCTGAGAGGTTTGTCATCGTTGTTCGAGTGACTCAGAGCTTAATCATGTTAGGTTAATCGGTTTTCTAAGGGAGAATTAATTAACTTCACATAGGGTGGTTAGATCGAGTTGTTCGGTCTAATCGCTAAATTAGAGGTGGCACCCGTGGATGTCGTTAAACTACATTGGATAGGTAGGTCGGTTAAGACACGCTCCTTGTTAAGTCTTTCCTAGGGGTAAAAGTAGCTCGTGGGATCATAGTTCGACTATACCCTTTAATACCTGAAGTAAACTCATTAGTATAATATTTACTTTTGCATTAGTATAATATCTCTCTACCACTATTTTGACCTGAACTAGTTCAAAGTCGACTTTGGTACTTAGACATTACTCCATGTGGATTCGACCTTGAGACCACTATACTACTGTTGACCCGATACTCTGTCGGTTAAAGTTAGCGGTTAGTTATTTCGCTATCATATAGAAAACTGGCAAACAATTTATCGCAGAACAACTTGAACTAATCAACCTGTAGATGACTTGTAGACATCAGAATCCTTGCATCACGAAATGTATCATAGCTAAAATGTACAAAAATAGAGTCAAACTTGAAACTACAATACATTTCCTAAAACAAAAATGCATAAGTGTTGGTGTTACCCTCTATTAGTGAAAGTCTCTAAAATTCAAGCATGCCTTTTGCCCCATTTGAGAATAAAATTCATTAACAGCTAGTCCAATTTCACCGTATGTCAATGGAGAGACCCAAAACGCCCACTTCAACCAAACAGGCATAGAGGCTGAAATGAAGTCAATTCTCTGTTACTTTCTTTTTTTATAACATAACTTAATGTCAAAACATATGAGATGAAAGATACAAAAAAAAACTTACGACTTTATATAATGAAGCCATTGAAAATGAAGGAAAATGTTAACGAGAAACTAGTAGCTGCATTGTAAGGCTCCCTCAGTTTAAAAACAGCATGTCTTGAAACGGTGATGGCTCCCTCAGGGAGTCCATCGATATAGAAGATAGCCAGACTATAAAACAAAGCTCCCATATAATAATTTGCATCGATTTGATCAGTGTTTCCATCCTTGTGCACGAAAACACTTTCATCGCGATAGATGCAAGTGTAAAGAGCTGCAAGGAGCGACTAGATAAGTGTAAATGTACTAAGAAATAGCAAAAACAACAAGCTTTGGGTTGACATCAGTTAAGTATGCATTGGTGATAAAAGGATTAACATGAGGAAAGGTTGCAAACCTGGATAGACTTGTAAACATAGACAAATGAGTTCTTCTTCATGAGAAGATATTCTCTAGAGAAACAAGCCTTAAACATAGACAATATTGTCAGTGAATACATACTGAAACTAATGGCATCATTATGATTCCTGGACTTTACTAATGGCATATAAAGTTGTTCCTTAAGTATCTCTCTATATTCCGATTCATTAAACTTTATTGAGAACATATGTACAGAATGGTAACTGTAGGTATCTTGGCTACCATGCCAATATTGTGCCTAATCGTTTCTTGAAATTACATGTTAGTACGATATTCAGTATGTATAGCTCTTGAAACAATCAGTAGAGAACAAACATAAAATATGATTACCTACTACAAGAAGTCTGCCACTCTATCTGCCACTCCTTTCCTTTAAGGACACCTGAATCCACAACTCTCAAAAAAGTCCAAAACTCTTTCTCGGGGTCCATGGTAGACAATATTTCCCTCTGCCAGCAAAATAATATCATCAAGAAGATCAAATGATTCTTGCGGAGGCTGAAGAATCGAAACAAGTATTACACAATCAGGTAACTCTTTGGACTATACCTACATCGATCAATTTGAGACATTCCTTGAGTTCATTCTCCGTCTTTGCAATATTTCCAGGAAACCAATGTCCAATTGCCCCAGAAGAATATGTAACCAATGTACTACACAAGCATATAACAATTTGAAAATTAGAAAAACAGAATTTCAGCTTGTTTAGTCTCTATTTACCATCATCCAATTTCATCACCTGAATCGATTGTAAGGTATTTATCAATTGATAAAGATCATAATCCAAATGTGACCAATTGTTTTCTTGACGGCAGCTCACAAACAAAGTATTACTGGACTTTAGACTATCATCGGATTGACATCTCAAATCCTTTAGCAAAGCAGTAACAAGAAATCCAGAAATATTAGAAACACTGAGGAAACTAAAAAGAAAAAAAAATTGAATTGTTCTTGTAAGTTAATGCTAAGAGAAATATTAAAAAACTTAACTAAGGGAGTGGGGTGGAAACC
Source organism: Gentiana macrophylla (assembly GCA_026214975.1). Taxonomy (NCBI): domain Eukaryota; kingdom Viridiplantae; phylum Streptophyta; class Magnoliopsida; order Gentianales; family Gentianaceae; genus Gentiana; species Gentiana macrophylla. The sequence continues at coordinate 13,841,268 of CM047815.1, forward strand.
CATGCCTGAATAGTAGGTGCAGAAGATGAACAAGGATACACGGCAGAAGCAAAAAGGCTGCTACGTCGGGAAAGCCATCACTACTCCAAAGGGAGAAATTTACCTAGTAATTGTTGCGCAGGGCTTGAAATCGACTAATCAACCTCCATGGCGACCGAATCCCGTCGGAGAGCAGCAACTACAGAGAGCTTAGTCGAAGGAAAAAAGGGAACGGGATTTTTTTTTAGGTTTTGAGGAAGAGGGATTTTGATTTAGCGCGATTAATTTATTTATTTTTTACTTTAACCGGGAAATGTCCAAAATCACGGGAGAAGGAAAAATTAGATAAAAATATAGGTCAAAATATTGTCGACGTGTGAACTCCAGCTGCTAATAGATATTCTTTCACAGCGCGTACAAGTAGGCAGCAAATAATCCTATCAACAGTGTGTTTTTGTGCACGCTGCCATTAGTATAATATTAGCAGCATAAAAGGACAACCATGCCGCAAATCCTCACATTCGCGGCGTATTTCAAATGCATGCTGCCAAAACCACGTTGCCAAAAGTCATTTTTCTTGTAGTGGTGGTTCTCAAGTTATCAGCAGGTAGATGGTGGTCATATATCTATGGCAAACAGCAAGGTCTGCAAGGTAGTTGGAATTGGCTCAGTTCAGTTGAGGACATAGGATGGAAGATTCTGTAAACTGAGTGAAGTTAGACATGTTCCACAAATGACCAAAAACTTGGTATCTCTCGTTCTTTGGACAGCGAGGGATTGATTTTAAGGGAAAGTGGTGTCTTGAGTGTCTATAAAAACTCGATTGAAGTTCTCAAAGGAATCAAGAAATGGACTCTGTATATATTAAAAGGGTCAGTTGTTGCTGGTTCTGCTGTTGTGGCATCAGCTGAGATTCATTAGTCATAGCTTACAAAACTGTGGCACATGAGACTAGGTCACATGGGTGAAAAGAGGATGCAGGTTCTTTCTCGGAAAGATCTTCTTGGGGGATGTAAGGTCAAGAATCTAGACATTTGTGAGCATTGTGTGTTTAGGAAGCTACATAGGAGCAACTTCTCAAAAGGGATACACAACACAAAGTCATCACTTGATTACATTCATTCTAATTGTTGGGGGCCATCAAAGGTGGAGTCATTGGGTGGTCACATATATTTTGTGTCCTTTATTGATGACTATTCAAGGATGACTTGGGTGGTGCTGATGAAACACAAAAGTGAGGCGTTCAAGAGCTTCATGCAATGGAAGGCTCTTGTTTTAGGGAAGAATATCAAGAGGCTTCGTACAGATAATGGTCTGGAATTCTGCTGGAGTGAGTTTGATATATTGTGCAAAATCGAGGTATTGCCGGACATCACACGATCAGGAATACTCGCCAAGAAATGGTGTAATGAGAGAATGAATCAAACTCTTCGGAGAGAGCAAGATTTATGCTTTCATGTTGGTTTATCAAGGAGATTTTGGGCGGAGAACATACTACCACGACTTGCTACTTAATCAACGTGAGTCCTCACACAGGATCGATCTCAAAACACTGAGTGAGATGTGGTCGTCGCAAGCTGCAGATTGTTCGATTCTAAGGGTTTTTGGAAGCACTTTGTTTACTATCATGTTAGTGAAGGAAACTAGAACCAAGGGCCAAGAAAGGAGTGTTTGTGGGGGTATGGTGATGGAGTAAAGGGCACAGAATTTGGTCATCAAGCAGAAAATGAGTCATTCTCGGCAAAGATACGATTTTGATGAAAATTCTATACTCGATTCATCGATGGGAGGATAATCGAAACTCAAACCAAGTGTTGAAACCGAAAGCGATGATGAGTGGAGCTTCCGGTGGAGACAGTTGGATTGCAACAATCAACCGATCCAAGTCGATTTTAAATCTGATCAATTCTTCGAACCGAGCTAGCTAAATCCAAGCCGATCGGTGAGCAAATGTCGATTGAAAGCGTCAAAGCGAGAACGTAGTCTGTCGCCAGAGCTAGAAGATCAATGTTGGGATACCTCCCAAGAGGTATGGGTTTGATGATATGGTTGGATACGCACTTCAAGTTGCAGAAGAAGTGGATGGTTATGAACCTTCTACTTACAGGGAAGCAGTGACATGTTCTGAAGCATCTCAATGGCTTGCTGCCATGGGGGATAAAATGGAGTCATTACTGAAGAATCAAACTTGGGATCTTGTTAAACATCCAACTGATAGGAGAATTGTTACTTGCAAATGGATTTTCAAGAAAATGAAGAATAACTGAGGTAGAAGGAGTTAAGTATAAGGCACGTTTGGTTGCAAGAGGGTTCAGTCAGAAAGAAGGGGTGGACTTTGATGAGATATTCTCACCAGTGGTCAGACATACTTCAATCAGAGTGTTACTAGCAAAGGTGGCACAACAAGACTTAGAACTTGAGAAGTTAGATGTGAAGACAACTTTTACACATGGTGAGGTAGGCAGAGAGATATACATGACTCGGCCAGAGGTTTCAAGTTCTGGTAAGGAAGATCTTGTGTGTAAGTTGAAGAAGTCCTTGTATGGGTCAAGCGAGCTCCTGACAAGTGGTATAAAAGGTTTGTGATTATATGATCCAGTTAGGTTCTACACAGAAGTCCTTATGATTGTTGTGTTTTCAACAGTCAGTTGGAAGATGGATCATATATCTATCTTGTGTTATATGTGAATGACATGTCTTGATATTTGCAAAGAAGAAGTCGATGTTCGAGAATCGAAAGACTTTCTCGATCTTTGAGTTTGAAATGAAAGATTTGGGTGCAGCCAAGAAAATTTTGAGGATAGAGATCTGGAGAGATAGAAATCAGAAGAAACTTTTTTTTATCTCAGCAGGGCTATATACAGAAGATTTTGTCAAAGTTTGGCATGTCACCTGCTAAGACAACAGATACTCCTATGGCATCAAATATTCATTTGTCAGTTTTTGCTTCACAATCAGCATATGAGAAGGAGTAATGTCAAGAGTTCCTACTACGCGATGCGGTTGGCGATCCCGATGTATGCCATGGTGTGCATTAGGCCTCGATCAGCTCAGCAATCAAGTGTTGTCGGCGAGGTTTATGGCTCAACACGAAAGGAACACTAGAAAAGTCGTGAAAAGAATGTTCAGGTACCTTAGAGGTACTGAGATGATGTTGGTCTCATTTATGGAGGTGATATCTTGAAACCGATCACGGAGATACCGTGATCTTGATGCAGTGATGTGGACATGTAGAAAATCTATAGTGGTTATGTTTTCATATTAGGAATTCGGATTTGTCGGTTTGAAAGCAACTCTTCAAGCAACAAAGTGGCTTTATCAACCATCGGCCGAGTATATGGCTCTTCTTGAAAGCGACCAAGGAGGGTGTCTGGTTGAAGGGACTAGTCAGTGATTTGGGGCTACATCAAGATCACTGAGATTTATTGTGACAGTTTAAGTGCAATTTGTCTAGCTAAGGATCAGGTTCATCATGAGAGAACCAAGCATATTGATGTGAGGTATCATTTTCTGAGAAATGAGAAGAGGGTTGTAGTGAAGAAGATCGGCACCAAAGAAAATCCTGCACATATGTTCACTAAACCAGTTCAACAAAGCAAGTTTTATTTGTGTCTCGAACTTGCTTAACATTCAAAGCTTGTGTAATTACGGCTACTCGGTTGAGGACATATCAACTTGAGTGGATTTCGAGGAGAAGTCTGCATCTTGTACATCCTGGCATTGACGAATGCATCCGTACAAGTACGCTCGATTATGCAACTGGTGACGTTGAATGAGAGTTCAAGTCAAGGTGGAGATTTGTCAGTTTTGGTGACTTGATCTCTAAACTGAGAAATATCTGGTGGAACTAATCTGGGAAAACTGAGACTGAGTTTGATGGTCAGTTCAGTTAAGTATACTCAGTTATGTGAAAGTCAGTTTGATAAAGTGCAACTGAGTTTCATCTGAAGTCAGTAGTCAGTTTCTGGTCTACTGAGTTATGCTGAGTATAGCTGAGTTCTACATCTGGGTAGTTGATTACAAGTCTGGAAAGTCAGTTTTGAGCTAAGTTTCATCTGGTGGATAACGGCTGGAGCTGGGGTCCACATCTGGAGTATTTATGAGAATTCCGACAAAGATCTTATGGCGGTTAGGGTTTAGGACATGTGTCTATAAATACCAATGTTGTAATAAATGCAATGCGTGTCATTCAAAGTGTTATTCACACACTTGTGAAAACCTTGTAATTTCTGTGCATAATAAATATCTCCTTTTCTGTCCGTGGAGTAGTCGGCACAACGCCGGAAACCACGTTAAATCACTGTGTTCTTCTTGTTTCTTGTGTTTTATCAATTCCGCCATCTTTACATTTGCATTGCTATCTGTGTTTGTTTCTTTCTTAAACTGCATATTCCTATCTGTGTTTATAACAAAAAAAATTATATTGAAAATCAATTTATTTTCTCCCAAACTTTTGTTTCCAGAGAAAAAAAAAAAAACATTACTACTTAAGAACTTATAAGAATCTCGGTAATAGGAGTGTCAATAACCCTGTCAGGGCCATGCTTCTCCAAAAGCCCCTTTGTAATCTAAAACCACACAATAACATAGACTAGTGTCATGAAAGGAGATATAATCAGTATGCCACAAATATAGTAGTAGCATTCTGACCTTGTATGCACCTTGATATTCGCCAACCTAATAAAAGTGATGGTCCAATACTCAGTTAGCATGCCAAGAATACCCAAAAAAATAAAAAAAAAAAAATGAAAAGACAGGGGTATAGTTGTCACTAGTAATAATCATAGTAGTTAATAATACTCGATTTATCATTAATACTACCTCCCTCTCAAAATATAAGTTTATTTGGTGTTTTTCAGACAGATTAAGAAAGTTGGTTAAATTGGTTATGTGTCATTAATTTTGATGAAAAAGTCAAAAATGACCTTTTCATTGTCATTAATGTAAAGTAGTGAAAAATAAGTGAATAAATAATAAATGAGGGGTAAAAAGAGAAAAAATGTACTAAATGCTTCATTGATTATCTAAATGAACATACCTTATGACAAAAAAATCAAAAGGCTAAAATGATTTGTATTTTGGAACGGAGGTAGTATTAGTTGTTAGTAGGGGTGTAATCGAGCCGAGTCGATTCGATACTTTCTAGGTATGAAGAAATGTCCCATCCGAATTCTGTGTTTAGTGCTGAAACCCGGCCCTTGTTTGGTTTGGGACTAGGTTGATCCATTTGGATCCCAAACCAATATTTTATTCACCCCACTAACTTATTTATTATTATTTTATTAATTCTATTATTTTATTATAAATTCTTTCATCAATCAATCAACATCAACAAATAAAATAATATTAATCATAAAGCTCTGAAGATGTTCGACAAATTGACTGAGCCAATTTAGACAGTGAGCTTCTTTTCCCTCAAGGCAGGAACTTAATTGATGGGAAAGGGTGAGCAGTCATTTTTATCACAGCTTGGAGCTTTGGAAGTTGTCTGCCAAGTGTTCGACGAAATGACTGACCCAATTTCAATAGTTTCGCAATGGTTATAAATGAAGGTAATGATGATTCCTTCATCAATAAGGCTGGTTTTTAATTGATTCATGAAGTAGGGCAGCCACATTTGTTGTGGATGAGAAGCGTAAAAATTGACCAGCAATTGTTCGACAAAATGCCAGAACCATCTTCAGTTGAGTGGAATAATGGGATTGAAAGCCATGAAGAATTAATTGGCGCTACCAACCATTGGTTTGTTGAGAATATTGAGCAGTGGCAAGCACGAATCAAGATGAATTTTGATTCAGTGAGATATTGATGTTCATTTTCGATCCGGGTGGTAGCTCCGGGCACCGAAAGGGCTGTGATTTTCATCGATTCAAATAGTGTGAAGCAAGATTTCAATAAAACACCCACTAATTCAAATGTTGATGAATTACGGGTTAGTAATCTTAGGGTTGTAAACGAGTCGAGTCGAATCGATACCTTTTAGTGCTCGGGCTTGACTCGACAAAAAATTATCATGCTCGAAGCTCGACTCGAACTCGATTGAAGTTGTAAATTTTTTAATCGAACTCGACTCGTTTAAAACTCGAATGAAGCTCGACTCGACCATGAGAGATATGCACTTTTCATTATAATAATAAAGACATTTTTAATCCCAAAGCACCCAACCAGACATTACATGAGTAGTATTCCAAAAAAACCTGGAGAAACGAACCAAACCTTTTCCACTTGTTCCTGGTCTTCAGGTTCCGGGCAATGTACCTTGGAAATACTTCTTTAAACTTTAAAGCACATGCCAACATCTTATATGTGGAGTTCCACCTTGTCTTACAATCATATGAATAAGCTTTTTCCTAGGCAATTGTAATTGTTGCACAATGGAGGAGAACAATGACATCCTTCTTTCTGTCCGGGTAGTGAAGTCCACAATCTTACGTATCAACTCAACTACATCGCTTATCGGATCAAGACCATGCATCTTGAACTATTAGGTTCAAGATGTGAGCACAACATCTGACATGAAAGAGTTTTCCTCCATATGATAGCTTTTTAATCCTTGAAAAAGTTATCCTTCAAATCACGAATAGCGCTGTTGTTATTGGAAGCATTGTCTACAGAGATTGTGTGTATTTTACTCTCAATTCCCTACTCCTTCATGCATTTTAAGATTAAGTCGGCTATTTCGACACCTCTATGAGGAGGAGGTATATGCACAAAATTTAAGACACTTCTGCAACTTCCAATGGCGATCAATCTGATGGCCAGTATTAACCATATATTCAATTTTATGATTCTTAGACTTCCACAAATCAGTTGTCAAACTGATTTTTCCCAACATTCTTTAAAAATTGTCTTTAGTTTCTTCTTCTCCAACTCAATCATTCTTGCAGGTGTTACGTGATATGAGCACCTTGACACAATCATTCTTGCAGCTGGTGTTACGTGATATCTTGACCCATTGAGGCATGACACATTTTTGCATGAAGTTAAATCCTTCTTCTTCTAGAATGGAAAAAGAATGTTCATGCATCAACACCCAATGAGCTGCACCTTCCCTCGTTCTTCCCATGTCAAATTTTCCATCATACGGGGGAGGGGCAATAGCATTCTCTTGATCAGCATTGGGAAATTGGATTAGATTTTGTTTTTTCATTGCAAGCTGCCTTTGAACACAAGCATCCAAATGCCTAATGAGACTAGTTGTAATGGATGCATTATGGCCATCGGCCTTTTACAATGGATGCATTGTGCTTTAAGAGTACGTACCTCCTATCATTACTTCTTTGAACTTCAACCACACTTTTGATTTTTTGTTTTTGATCTTTTCTTCTTTTTGAAAGGTTCCTCATCACCTCCCTCGCCTGGTTACATTAGATCTTGTTACAGGGCTCACTGCTTCATCTTTCTCGGTCTCTTCAAATTCATTAAGAGCATCTTCCTCAATCTCTCCATTATCCACTTGAAAACAATAACAAAGCTGTGAATGGAAGTTTATGATCGAGAAAACATGACGAATAAAATAATTTTCAACCATTGAGAGAGAGAGAATCACCATATTATCGTCTCTTGCTCACAAGATACTCAAATGTAACATGAACAATGCCAAGCAAATGACGAGAACGAAACACAACAAAAAGGTTAATTAAACTCGCCGTGGTCTTGAATCTTGATACTTGCACCTCTTTTCTTCTTACTCTAAGTCTAACACAACTTCTTACAACCAACTCCTGAAATTCAAAATTTACAGATAGATGTTATTCTACCCCATTAGAGCAAAAAGAACACAACGATTAAAGTGGAAAATATAGTAACATGGTGTTGATGATAGAAATGTCGGACATTTTAAGATGAAATTGGTGAAGAATGAGAAATTAAGTAGATTGATGGATCTAATTTGTGGATTGAGCTTGAGCGATTGAGTAATGATCCGTTGCTATCTTCATACTTCAGTCTTCACCTGTTCAGCTCTGGTCAATTAAGGGTTTCTTTGTGTGGCTCTGAGAGAGAGTTGAGCACTTGAGCCTCGATAATCGAAATTCTAGAAGCTTGTTTATATAAAAACAATTTTTATGGGAATCATGATATAATATATAAAACAAAAGCTCGATAAAGCTCTTAAGTCGCTCGTAACTTGAATATTCTAACATGGGCTCGACTCGACTTAATAGTCGAGTAGCTCGGCTCGAGCTTGAACTCGAAAAACCTCGAGTCGAATCGAATATTTTACCGAGCCGAATACGAGTACATCGCGAATAGCCCGACTCATTTACAGCCCTAGTTGATAAGGTGCTATTGTTTGTATTTGATCCGGGTGGTAGGTTTTCATAAATAAAAAAAAGAAGATCCGGGTGGTAGTTATCGGCTCCGTAATGGTTGTGATTCATTCGAATTCACTGATATAAGCGACATCTTGACAAATTTTCGGGGATTTAGGTTGGCTTTGTCTTGGCATTTTAATTAGTTACAATAAATACAATTTTTTTTTAAAGAAAATCAAAACCATAGATTAATTGAGTAATTTTATCCATTGAATTCAAAAATATATTGTAATAATACTCTTCTTAAATCATCGGAAATAGATTGACCGTTACGATAATTACTTCAATTTAAAACAAACGATCTGTTAATTACAATGAGGGTTTCTTCAAAAAAAATATAAAAAATTACGACAAGGGTTATTTAAGAAAAATCAAGTATTTTGTCATAATTAAAACTCGAAGTCCCTATTTTTTATTCAGGTAACACCCGAACCGAACCGAGTTCGAGCTCGAGCATGAGCCGAGCCGGCCGGACGGTGTATGCATGTAGAATTATCTAGGTCTTCTCTCCTACACAAAGTCCCTATTTAATTGATAAGACCCTTTTTAGACTTTTTGGTAAACTTTTTTAGAACTAATTTTTTTTAAAACATATATTTTTCCTTCCTATTTCGACAAACCTATTTAAATGTACGCAATATGTTTAAGCATATATATCCCTAGTTATATATAGCCGGCATTTTTCTTCCATGCGGTTTACATCCTCCGATAATTCAATGTCTACAGAAAAAGGTTCCGTCAATTGGTTGAGCTTGTTGTCTGCAAAAAAACGTCGTTCCATCGATTGGTTTCCTGATGACTTGATCGTGGAAATATTCCTACGGCTACCACAGAAGTCTCTCCTCCGTTTTAGACCAATATCGAAAGGGATTCTTAATTCAATCAACAGCCCTTTATTCAAGAAACGTTATGATCTAATTCACAATTCTGTCTTTGATTTTGCTGTCATGCAAATGGAAGCTGATCGGCTGTTTTCTATGGATTTTCACTTGCCGGACAATAATCTCGATTCTGTTATGGAAAAAGAAGTCATTGTTCCTGACAATAGAAATCCAAGATTTATAGGAAGCTGCAAAGGTATCGTATGCTTGATGGTTTCAGCAGCACTAAAGTTCCCACCACCACTAGAAAGCTATATTTTGTTGAACCCATTCAATAGAACTTATCAAAAAGTTAAATGCCGCGATATTTACCCACTCAAAAAGTGGTATTCAATCGGTTTTGGTTATGATTGTGCTACAGATGACTACAAAATTGTGAAGCTGGAATCTTTTGAACATGATACTGCTAGATATTTAGATTTAGATGTATATAGTATGAGAAGGGATTCATGGAAGCAAGTCATTAGGGAATTTAGTCCTGCAGGTTGCTCTCCTCGTGGTAATGGAATTTGTGTTGAAGGTGCTATACACTGGTTGTTTTCAAATAATAAGGGTGTTTATACTCGTATTGCTGCGTTCGATCTTGAAACAGAAGCCTTGAGGTCATTGCTATTACCATCTCAGTTGATGCCAATAAGGCTACCATGGAGTTTACATGATTTGGGTGGCCGTTTATGCGTTATTGTCAAGTTCTTTTTTGGTGGAACTGTTGTTTGGGTGATGCAAGAGTATGGGGTTGAGACCTCATGGACTCGATTATTCAATATTGTGAATGATATTTCATTCGTCCTAGGCTATTTTCCTACGTGGGACAATGCTAGATTGCTTTGTTTGGGATCAGACTCGAGAACATTGTTATGGTTCAACACCAAAGATGGCTCGAAGGAGGATATTCAGATTCATGAGCTGCCACACCGACAAGCAAACAACCAGACCTCGAATGAAACTCAATCATGGGTTTGTGTTAGGAGCCCACTCAGACTCCCAAACTCTTTGTCGCAAATTGACTAAGATGGATTCCATTCTCAGGGTACGCCTTTGTCAATTATCGTTCAACGGAATCCATTGGGTTGTGTGGGCCTTACAACTGATTTTGCTTAACAAATGAGCCTTGAGATTAAGTAACAACTTTTTCTCATACTCTGTTTGAATGTTTTTGAATTCCATGCTTTCTGGCCAAAATAACGGTGCATTTTGATGATGAATTCCTTGATTTCTAGCCATTTTTGTGTTATCTAATATCAATTGCTTCTTTGCTTGGCGCTGCTTAGGATTTGGTCTTCAACAACTCTGTATTGCATTGGTTATGCACTTGCCCCGGTGAGTTATATGTGGCAATACTCCCTCTGGTTTTCTTTTTATAATAGCCGTTTAAGGTATAATCACACAGATTAAGAAAATAATTAATGTGTTTGAAATAGATAGTAAAATGGCAAATTTATCCTTCTATTTTTGTTTTTATTCATATTATCTCTCCCAACATAAAATAATGTGATTTGCAAGAATTAAAAGGACCCCATATCTTATCATGATGTCATGACCCTGGAATTTCGGGTCGCAATATGAGCCTTCGGTTCAGGGATTAGAGCTCATTAGGAGCAACATCAATATAAACAAGTTCAGGTATACGCGGTTTATGGGCTTTTGGAAGTTCAGGTATACACTGATGAGAATCAATATACGCAAGTTCAAGTTCAGGTTTGAGGGGGCTGATGAGAATCAAATATCAATATACGCGAGTTCAGGTATACGCAGGTTTATGGGCACTTCGTTTCAGGGATTAGAGCCCATAAACATCAATATACGCAAGTTGCCACACTCAGCAGATGAAGCCTTGGCCATATGGAACTTATTAGCTAAAGCCTCGGCCATATGGAACTTATCACTGCAAAATTGGTGGAGTAAGTATTTGCTTTGCAATGTTTATCAAGTCTGTGTGGCAACCTTTAGAAAAATAAAAATGGCCAAATCCGTAAGACCAAAAGATTATTACCTTTGTGCAATTTAATACATGTTTCCATCCTAGTGAGGGACAAACTGATATTCTTGAGGAAGATTCTCATACTTGCAATCACGAGGCTGAATTGATGTTCCCAATTTCATTTCTTGTCAAGAATTGGAAGGATCAGTTGGCTGCAAAATTGTTTCCTTTGGCTGGTTTATGGGCTTTTGAATGTATGCATCTTGCAGATGCTGTCAATGCTATTGTTTTGGCACTCCTCGACATCTACAGGGCGACACAAAGCACCGGGGGGGGGTGCAATCTGCTCGCCCCTCAGCTCGCAGTCCGCTAGCTTGGAACATGCAAACCCGCTTGACTAGTCAATAGAGTTCAAACACAACGGTTACTGGCGAAGAGCCCTCATCGGTTATGATGCAAACTCACCCAATCAGAGCCCAGCACATCTGCAACGTTCTTAATTATGCTTTTATATCTAGGAATTCGTTCCAGCGTGGTCATTGGTGCCTAAAACAGAATATTAAGCACAAAACGACATTTTAAACAAGTAAACTACATCGTTTTATAATACTAAAAAAATCATGGATTTCAGTGCGGTCGCATGACCTCTGCCTCAGCATACCCCTTGAGATGTTTATTAAAAAAACAAAACCGTCAAATAAGAATCAATTATGATTTCAAATGCATTCCGATGAAGAAACTTAGTGTAAAACACCAGTAGACTGTGTTGCCACAGTATTAGCAAGCCAAGATGAGGAACATGAAGATTTAGGAAACGCCCAAACGTGGATGAGTTGATTATGACGGCGTGCAAGAATCCGTACGTAGGTCTGCCTGGCTTGTATTTCTATCCCAAACCGCATTTGTATAAGAAATGAAGCTATTAGCAAGAAGATGGGGTGTTGGATACATTGTCGGACCTACGTCTCCAAAAGTTGTATTTAATTTGCATTATTATTAAGAAACAAACAAATGTTTGGTTTTATCAATATTAAAGAGCGTTAACCAAAGTATGCGTAGATTAATCCTCCCTCAATCTTCAATTAAATATATTCGTTCATTAGTTTTACAATCCTAATTCCACATAATTACGGGTGCAATTCCTTATTATGGTTACTATCTCTTTACGAGACAATAGAACCCTACGTTCAATTAATTTTCTACCGCGCAGGGGCTAGAACTGCTTAACTAAACGTGCAATGATTGTCAAAGGTCGGAATGCCGGAAAACAGAATACCTCACAAAAACAACTTCCGTGTACACGTTAGTTCACTAAAGTGGTATGTGTGTCTATGTCCTACTTATTCTTTCAATTGGAGTTCCATTAGAACAAGTTACAAAAACATGCAATATGTTGGCCAGAAACGACAACATATGAAGAAGAACACACAAAATCGGAGGCTATTAGGCAGCTCGCTTAGGTGGCATAGACCCCCGTTGAGGCGAGTTTGGTACAACTTCGGATTTTGCGTTTCTTATGCATACAGAACGAATCATCATGTAATTCTAGATTATATTGGGTTCATATTAATTGCTACATAGTTCGGTTAACAAGGGTGTTTTGCTCATACTCATCATGGAAAACACATGATAGTCACAAAGTATGAAGCATACATTATACAAGAAAAAGTTAAATCAGTTGTTATCCGTGAAGATGACGAACGATTCTCCCATTCCTTAATTCGCTCTCGTACTAGGGATCCTAACGAATCCATGATGAACACATGCCTACAACTCTTCAATAATACTAATAAATTCGAACTTTTAAATTTTTTTTTTTAACAACAAGAAATTTTATTTATAAAAATCTAGCAAGACGCTAGATAACAAAAGGTTCAAATTACAAATAATATATCCAAGCCGACAATTTTAAGGTTCAAATTCAAACTTTTATTGATTTAGAGAAAAGAATTACATAGAATTTTTACGTATGAATTTCTAGTGGTACCCGAATTCAGTTTCTCCCCCGACCCAGATAAATGCGGGTATTAGAGTTAATCATGTCGGGAATCCCAATCCAACCCGACGTAACATATATTTTTTTTTTGTAAAAAATAATTTAACTCAAAAAATACCCTTTAAAAAACAAAAACAAAAACAAAAAAAGTTATTCAAAATAGGGTTTAATTTTCATTGCAGGCTTTTCTACGTCGCATTCTTTTCAAATTTCTTGAGGATTCACATATTCAGTTATTATCAACCAAAATTTTATAATCAGAGAAGAAGAGGGCTAATGATCTTATACTATTACATTATTCTTTCATTTATTTATTTTTATGCTAGAGTAAGGATTGTTTTATTTTATATAACATGAAATTTTCTTAAGATCATATTTTCGGGATACTATTTCCCAATCCGACGGGATCTCAAATATTCGGATATCACGATCGTCGGGACTTGACACTTGTTAGGTATGGGTTCGAGAAGAAAATAGAATCTCAAATCTTGTCGTGACGGCCTCGGGTAAGGGGTTTTGGCTGGTCCCGACTGATGCCAATCCCTAATACATACTACTTTTAGGACAATAATACCTCACATTCAATCGGTTTGGTTCGGTTTTGCCCGTTTGATTATTAAAATCGTAGAGATTTTTTTATATAAACACACACACACACACACACACACACATATATATATATATATATATATATATATATATATATATATATATATATATATATATATATATATATATATATATATATATATATATATATATATATATATATATATATATATGTGAAATTGACCCTATTAGATTATATTTCTAGTAACTGTATATTGTGCATTGATTGCAAATATTCCATGTATTTATTGCATATATTCTGTATAGTCATTTTAGGTCTAGCCAATTATATATGTACACCAAACACCATTCTTTCAAGTGAATAGACAAAAATATTTCTACAATATTTTCTATCATGGTATCAGAGCAGTTCTGATCCACTGGGACAAACCCTAACTCACCCGAAATCTTCTTCTTTCCCAGCCGAAATCTTCTTCTTCCACCTTCATACTCGTCTCTCTCTATCTCGTGTATGCGCCATGGCCGAACCCAACTCCTCCGGTTCCCTAACTCTCTCTAACGCCTTCCACCGTCAATGTCATCCCACTTTCCGCCGCCTTCATGCCCCCATCAAGCTTAAATCCACCAAGCTGTCTCATGGAAAGCGCAATTTACCTCACTTCTTTCAACCTATGATCTCTATGGATTTATTGACGGTACAAAACCCAAACCCGACTCCACTATCACCAAAGATGCTGCCACCACGCCAAATCCTGACTATGGTGCTTGGATTCGACAAGACAAATTTATATTAAATACCATTTTAGGGTCTCTTGATGGTGATGAGACGCAATACATCGCTAATGTGGACACCGCTCGTGAAGCTTGGGACATCCTTGCCAAAATTTACGCCACCCCGTCTCGGGGTCGAATTAAACAGGTCCAGTTTTCCTTCCGTACATTAACCAAAGGTACTCAGTCCATCTCCCAATTTGTTCATGCTGTTAAAGCTAAGTCGAATGAACTTGCTATATTAGGAGCAAAAATGAATGACGAGGATATCATTGATCATATCCTTGATAATCTTGGTGATGAATATATAGAATTGGTATGTGCAGTTCAAGCCCGTGATACGTTGATTTCTTTCGATGAGTTACATGAGAAGCTATTGAATTTTGAGGCTGCGCTTCAATCCAAAAATTATTATAACCGCACCCCCCACCCTGCTGTATATGCTGCGTCCCCCCTTCTCCCTACTCCTCCCCATCGTCCCTATGTTTCCCCATCCCCCCTCCGTCACCAAACCAGCCCGGTCAACCACGGCCCCAAAATTCAGCTTCACGTCCAACCACAGGCTATCGAGGTAAGTGTCACCTGGGTATTGAGGACACAAAGTGCAAGAAGTGCCCAACATACTCATTCTTCTCCCAAGCTCGCCGCCACCCACCTCGTTTTCCCGCCCGGCTCGTCCCATAAATCAACCACGTGCCCATCATGCCGTTGCTGAACCTTGGCTCTTGGATAGTGGGGCCTCCCACCATATGACGGCTGATTTTGAGACTCTCAGTTTGCATGAGCCTTACTATGGTTCTGAGGATATTAAGTTAGGAGATGGCAGCTCTCTCCCCATCACTCATATGGGTTCTACTACTCTCTTCTCTCCTTCATCATCTTTTAATATAACTAATGTCTTGTGTGTCCCTCGTATTTCTCGTAACCTTTTGTCTGTCTCTCAATTTTGTTTTGATAATAATGTTAGCATTGAGTTCTTACCCGATTGTTTTATTGTGAAGGACCGTCAGACATGTGCTCATGTCTCCACCAAGGCCAAGTTAAGGATGGTCTCTATTTTTGGTCTTATGCTCCTGTTTCTTGCTTTTTCTGCAAATAAGACGACTCCCGTGACTTGGCATCATCGACTTGGCCATCCTGCCTCCACTATCTTGCAGTCCATCCTCCATCAACATTCGTTAGCCTCCAGCTCCTCCACAATTCCTACTCCATGCGATGCTTGTTCTAGTCATACGAGTCACGTTTACCGTTTTGTTTCTACTTTACAATCATCCCGCCCCCTAGAAATAAATTTTTACGATGTATGGACATCACCTCTTTATTCTGTGGATGATTTCAAGTACTACATTATTTTTATTGATCATTTTACTCGTTTCGTTTGGTTATATCCGCTTAAAATAAAATCTGATGTTTGCACTATTTTTCCTCGCTTTAAAGCTTTGGTGGAAAAATAATTTGAATATGCAATTAAAGTTCTTAACTCAGATAATGGCACCGAATATATTGCCCTTCGTGGTTACTTTTTCGATCATGGTATTGACCATCACACGTCCCCTCCGCATACTCCTCAACATAATGGGATCTCTGAACGTCGCCACCTTCACATAGTCGAAACATGACTCACTCTTTTGCATCATGCTCATATGCCTTTAAATTATTGGACCTATGCCTTCATTGCGCGTTGTTTATCTCATTAATAGAATGCCTACCCGGTTCATTACATGGACTCTCCATTTTTGAAATTATATGGCACTGCTCCTAATTATTCTAAGCTTCGTGTGTTTGGATGTCTATGTTACCCGTGGCTTCGTCCCTATACGGCTCATAAACTTGAACCAAACTCTCTCCCCTGTGGCTTCCTCGGTTACTCTCTCTCTCTCAAAGTGCTTATCTATGTCTTCATATCGATAGTCAGCGTCTCTATGTTTCTCGGGACGTCCGTTCGTCGAGACCGTGTTCCCCTTTCACTCATCCCATTCTCCCTTGTTGGTGTCTTACTCACCTGATTCTTGGTTATCACCGGCCTTATTGGCTCTCCCGCTCCCCAACCCTTCCCTCCCGCATCCCATGGTCACCCGCGCTTGGAATAATATCTTTAAACCCCGCCAAATACTTAATTTAAATTCCCAGTTAGGTTTGAAATACTCTGATACTGAGCCTACGACTTATAAACAGGCTCTACAATCTCCGCATTGGCGTGCTGCCATGTCTGAGGAGTCTAATGCTTTAGTTACTAATGGCACTTGGTCGTTGGTTCCCGCCCCCTCGCAGGTTAACTTGGTTGACAGCAAATGGGTCTTCCGCATAAAACGGAAGGCTAATGGTTCGATTGATCGGTACAAATCTCGCCTTGTTGCTAAGGGTTTCACACAACGTCCTGACGTTGATTACTTTGAAACCTTTAGTCCGGTTGTCAAGCCCACGACTATTCGTCTGGTTCTTTCTCTGGCTGTTTCCTTTGGTTGGCCCTTCGACAATTAGACGTTAATAATGCCTTTTTGCAGGGTACTCTGGCTGAACAGGTTTATATGGCTTAACCCCCGTTTTGTGGATAGTGATCATCCTGACTACGTTTGTTGTCTACATAAGGCCATTTATGGGCTTAAGCAGGCCCCCAGAGCGTGGTATCACGAGTTAAAATAGTTTCTTCTTTCACTGGGTTTTACTAATTCTGCTGCAGATACTTCCTTGTTTGTTTGCTCTACTGCCTCGGTGTATCTAGTCGTTCTGGTGTATGTCGATGACATCATTGTCACTGGCACGGACCCCTCTACTGTGGATACTTTCATCGCCCAGATTGGCACTCGTTTTTCCATCAAGGACCTCGGTCCACTTGCCTATTTCTTGGGGGTCGAGGTCGTCTCCACTTCATCTGGCATTTTACTTCATCAACAACGTTATGTTCGTGAATTACTTGGTAAATTCAATATGCTTGATGCCAAGCCGGTTCTCACGCCTCTTCCATCTGATGCTCTTCAATTAATGCGAGAACCCGCTGCCTCTTATGATGATCCATCGGCATACCGTTAGCTTTTGGGTAGTCTCTGATGATTTGCTCTTTACTCGCCCCGATTTGGCTTTCAAACAAGCAGGTTGTCCCAATTCATGCATGCTCCTACTTTGTCAAAGACTTGGCTTTAGCTAAACGTCTTCTACGGTATATTGTTTGGTTCTCTAACACGTGGGTCGCCTCTATATCGTTAAATCTCCCATGGTTTTACATGCCTTTTACGATGCGGATTGGGGTGGTGACAAGTCCGATTATTCCTCTACTAGTGGCTATCTCGTCTTTCTTGGTCGAAATCTTATTTATTGGAGTTCAAGAAACAATCCTCACTGACTCGATCCTCCATCGAGGTGAGTATCGGTGTGTTGCATCCCATTTCTTGAGCTTAGCGGGTCACTTATCTTCTTCATGCACTTGGTTTCTCCTCTTCAACGCACCTGCCTACCATTTATTGCGACAATATTGGTGCCACTCAGCTCAGTGCGAATTCTGTCTTTCATTCTCGTATGAAGAACATCGCCATTGATTTCCATTTTATTCGTGATCAGGTTCAGCAAGGTATTTTACGCGTTGCTCATGTTTCAAAGTCTTGACCAGCGTCGCGTCGTCAACCAAGCCTCTTGCTCGTGGTCCTTTTCAGCACTTCTGTTCCAAGCTTGGACTTCTACATGACCGTCCAGCTTGAGGAGGCGTATTAGATTTATTTCTAGTAACCGTATATTGTGCATTGATTGCAAATATTCCCTGTATTTATTTCATATATTCTGTATAGTCATTTTAGGGTCTAGCCAACTATATATGTACACCAAACACCATTCTTTCAAGTGAATATACAAAAATATTTCTACAATATTTTCTATCAGACCCTTTTATTTTTATGTATGACACCATGTTTTTATCTATTGCTCCATAATTACATGTATAGAATTAAATATACAAATATAAGGCATGATACGGAAAAAAATTAAATTGATAAATTTCTGACCCTCATGTCAAAAATCCTGTAGCCGCCCTTTGTAACATATACAATAAAAACTGGCAAGATTATGAATAAAACAAACACAATCATGTTCTATTCTACTAGCTTTTCTTTCTCATACTACTATTCTAACAGATTATTTATCTATGTTTTACATACTAAGCTTAATAACATATGAATTTTCTACGTTCCGGATTTAAGGGCACTACGCATGATGAGAATGCACAATGACCGCCTCTATGCTTGGACCCGTTGGAAACCCGGGGCTGGCCCGAGGTTGAATAATATCTCACAACGTGATATCAAGCAGTGTCTAACCAAAAATCACTGTGTTTTAAAGTTAACACATAATTTATCCATGACTTTAACTAATCACCTATGTTTATTCATAATAAGGTTTCATCATCATCCACTACTACTTCAATACCTAAATTCACTTTCTAGAAGTGCTTTAGACACTTTGTACAGATAATATTGATTGTGCCTTTCTAAGTGCATTTGAAAGGACCTCTCAAGTCTCGAATAGACGATGATTGATTTGCATTTCAAAACACAGGCTGATATATGTCACTCGCGTTAGAAGCAGTTAGACTTTAACCTCTCAGATCCTACATGCCATTTTTTCATGAACAGACCTAACATTCAATACACATCATAGCACAAGTCTGTTAGGAAATCTACGCGGGAACGCAGCGGAATTCAAAAATTTATTTCCTATCGACCCAAGATCGACTTCGTTTAAGCAATAAACAAACAAGTAGTAGACGGTGGTTACCTTGGTTGATCTAAAAGATCGACGCTTTGACCGTCTAAGGAGAGTAGTTCTGCATAGAGCCGCCCAAGTGTTCGGCCTCTACCGCTAGTCCACACGGACAGCCCGCCGGAATCCCATCATGGATTGCTATTGGAAAACTCCGGTTGCTAGACCGGCCTTTTTCTCCCTCTCTCTAACTCTCTATAGGATGCTCTCTATTTTACACAAGAACTATTAGTTCTTGGAATTATGATGTACAAAAGAGCTTGACACCCACCTCTTATTTATAGTCATAGGTGGCGCCCCAATAGAGTAGAAAGGAAGAAAACCTTTTCCCAATAAAATAAGGAAAATATAATTAATTGATTTATCTCATTTATTATAATATCTTATATCAAATAAATCTAGGATATTGTCAATATCTTATATTGAATATTCCCAAGATATTGTCAATATCTAATATTGACTACCTTTATTTAATTACCATAAATCAATTTACACATGTGTATATATCACATATATATAACACATATAAATCTATTAATATCCAAATGGGTAATGATAGAGTTACTCCCTAAATTCTACACCATGTTTACACCCAAGATAATCTTGTGGTTGTGATTTTTTCAAGTTTTTTCAAATTTTTTTACAAGTGAAAAATATGTGGTGAGATGATGATGGTGTAAAAATGGTGTAGACTTAAGGGAGTAAACCTATCACTCCCCTATCCAAATGTTCAAAAGTCAACTTGGCATTCACGTGTGACATGCACACAAATTTCAACATACATATTGGATATATATATATATATATATATATATATATATATATATATATATATATATATATATATATATATATATATATATATATTAATATTTAGTAATCTTATTAATTAAATTGCACAATCCAAGTGTATCATATACATCCCAAAATTGCGCCACCTATAGCCAATATTTTGGCATCCGGAATATTCTTTAATTAACATAATATTATTAATATCTTGTATTTAATTTATTCATAATAAATAAATACCACCATATTAATTTACCACTATAACCTTTATAGTACGAGATAAACTTTCCTTATTTGGTTATCATCTATAACCACATTTTAATCCGGCTAGATGTTCTTATGTGTGTGACCCGATAGGCTTCCGAATATGTTGGCCGTAGACACAAAGTGCAAATTACGAAAATGCTCTTCATGCCTAACGATCACGGGATAGCGTCAGCAACACACCGTGACCCCAATCATCGGAAGAGTCAAATGCAATGACTACTATCTTTCATGTGAAAGCGATTACCGTGTAACGGACAATCCTATCATTTGTAATAATATCCATATGGTCGTTAGTCGAAGTGTCAAAACATCAACGACCGTATCTTATAATATGGATATCAAACTCTCTCAAGTAACACATTTACTCCCACTTTGCAAAGATTCACGAGAGCTAGACATTCCTTATAAGAAGGCCATTTCGGATATTCAATCGATCATAGGATACGCGATTCCCAGGCGACCAATAATGTATACTCCGCGATGCTTCAATATCATACCCAATCACTACCGCATGATCGCCCGTGGCTGGGAAACCTCAATAGTGTCAAAGCATGACAATCCACACCGTGATGCCATGAAGACTCGGTCTTAAGGATAATTACACAACCGCCACATAGTGTGACACTTATTCGTGTAAGTGGGTCGATCCCTAACGTCACGCATTCTCTAATACACGTCCACGTCGCGGTCAAGTGTCTCTACACTCCGATAGGCGAGATCTATCCACGCCTAAAGCAGAAGACATCTAATACGTGCTAGTCCATTTATACTATCAATGCCCCTGTTTAATAGTACATCGACCTAGAGACATTTAAGTATCAAACTTATTAAAGTGATTAGAGATCTCATCAACCATGATCGCTTTATCATGGTTTTTCTATCCTGATTTAATACTAAGGGCGTTATCATATAACAATTCATAATTGGTTCTTTAAAAGAACATATATATGACAACATAAAAGCCATTTAATATATGTATAAACATAAAGAAATAGTAGAAATGATCCGACCGGTCGGATCCGGTCCAACCCGATTGGGTTTAGACACTATTCCAACAAAGTCTAAGGGGCATTTGATACTGGTGAGATTGGTAACCATACACGTGACACTCATCGGGCCTCAAGCAGGGTATTGAAGGCCACCATGGAAAATGGGCGGCATGGGCTCAACTAAATCTTGGGCTTTATATTAGAAGAACTCAAGGGGCTCATCTCGATATAACACATGTCGCTCTTAATATAATGATGAACAAACTTGGCTCCGGTCGTCCATTGTCCGACATGGCTCACAGTCGCCCTCGTCCCCTTATAGCCGGCATGACGCAAGACATCTATGGTTTCTTATTGCCGACCCTACGAGGTCACTTAGACCACTTTTATGATGCAGGTCAACTCCGATCTTAGATTGATGTTACTCTCCATTAAATGGACACTCTGGACATTTTGTATCCATTGCACCATGATTGTACTTGGTCCAATGATGGCTCCGAGATTATCACCTATTATGGCATCATAAGCAATAACTGCTCTACGATATCTGCTCCCACAATCACTACATGTGGTAATTCATTTACCAATGATGGAGCTCATATAAAGAGATCCTCGTCATCATTCTCGTGCACGCGATGATGATGCATGGATACTTTCATCCGCAGGCGTATCCCGTATCCGACACGTTTCGGATACTAATACTCCACGGATACTCAGGATACTCCATTGGATACGTGATCGGGTCAAATTGTAATTTTCAAAAGTTGGATATTTTATCGGATACACGTATCTTGACTACGATCTGGGTATCCGAAAGACATGATACTTAAAAGAATGAGTTTGAACCTTAATATGTGTACATGCGCGCGCGCGCGCACACACATACTGATTTTTAAAATAGTGTCCTAAACCCAATCGGGTTGGACCGGATCCGACCGGGTCGGATCATTTCTACTATTTCTTTATGTTTGTACATATATTAAATGGTTTTTCTGTTGTCATATATATGTTATTTTTAAAGAACCGATTATGAATTGTTATATGGTAGCGTCATTAGTATTCAACTGTGATAGAGAAACCATGATAGGCTATTATGGTTGATGAGATCTCTAATCACTTTAATAAGTTTGATACTTAAATGTCTCTAGGCTGATGTACTATTAAACGGGACATTGATAGTACGAAAAGACTAGCACGTATTAGATGTCTTCTGTCTTTAAGGGTAGGGATAAATCTCGTCTATCGAAGTGTGGAGACACTTGGACTGTACGTGGACATGTATTAGAGAATGCGTACGTTAGACTGACCCACTTACACAAAGTGTCACACTATATGGCGGTTGTGTAATTGTCTTTAAGACCGGAGTCTTCATGGCATCATGGTGCGGATGGTCATGCTTTGACACTATTGAGATTTCCCCTATCCATGGGGCGATCATGCGGTAGTGATCGGGTGTGATACTGAAGCATGCTGAGTATACATGATTGGTCGTCCGGGAATCGCGTATCCCATGATGGGAGTCAATATCCGAAATGACCTTCTTATATGGAATGTCTTGTTCTCGTAAATCTTTGCAAAGTGGGAGTAAACGTGTTATTCCGAGAGAGCATGATATCCAGATTATAAGATACGATCGTTAATGTATTGACACTCGAGATAACGATCGTATGGATATTATTACAAATGATAGGATTGTAAGTTACACGGTAAGCGCTTCACATGAAAGGTAGTAGTCATTGCATTTGACTCTTCCGATGATTGGAAGTCACGGTGTCTGCTGCTAGACGCTATCCGTGATGATCGTTAGGCATGAAGGGCATTTTTGTAATTTGCGTTTTGTGTCTACGGCCAACATATTCGAAGCCTATCGGGTCACACAAATAAGAACATCTAGCGGATTAAAATGCGGTTATAGCAATAACCAAATAAAGAAAGTTTATCTCGTACTATAAATGTTATAGTGGTAAATTAATATGGTGGTATTTATTTATTATGAATAAATTAATTACAAGATATTAATTATGTTGATTAATTAAATATACATATGATGTATGTATGTCGAAATTATTATGTGTATATGATACACATGTATTTTGTAAATTAATTAATCATAGTTTTATGATAATTAAAGAATATTCCGGATGCCAAATCTTTGGCAATAGGGGCGCCACTTTCATTGTGTATATGATACACTTGGATTGTGCAATTTAATTAATAAGATTGCCATATATTAATATTAGATATTAATGATTATAGATTTGCACACATGTGTAAATTGATTTATGGTAATAAGATAAATATAGTCATATAAGATATTGACAATATATTAGAAATATTTTATACTCGTATAAGATATTGAATATTAATGAGATAAATCAATCAATTATATTTTTCTTATTTTACTAGTAAAATGTTTTCTTTATCTTTACTCTACATTGGGGCGCCACATCCTTTATAAATAGGAGGTAGGTGTCAAGCTCTTTAGTACATCACAATTTCAAGAACTAATAGTTCTTGTGAAAAATAGAGAGCTTCCTAGAGAGAGTTTTGAGAGAGAGAAGAGGTCGGTCTAGCAGCCGGATTTTTTTAGTAGCAATCCAATGGTGGATTCCGGCGGGTTGTTCTTGTGGACTAGTGGTAGAGGCCGAAAACTTGAGCGGCTCCATGCAGAACTACTCTCCTCAGACGGTCAAAGCGTCGATCTTTTAGATCAAGAAAGGTAACCACCGTCTACTACTTATTTGTTTATTGCTTAAACGAAGTCGATCTTAGGTAAAAGGAAATCAAATTTTTGAATTTCGCTGCGTTCCCGCGTAGATTTCCTAACACAGATATATATATATATATATATATATATATATATATATATATATACACAAACATACATACAGACATATATATATATATACACACACATACATACATACATACATACATACATATACATAAATAGTCATTTATTTTAATTATTTACAGTTTAGTCCTTATATTTTTATTATTTACAAATACACCCCCGTATTCGTATTTTATATTTTTGTAAAATCATGTATCTAGGTCTCTCAGTATCCGCGTATCCCGTATCCACGTATCCGTGTCGTGCATCCTAGACACGCACATCCGCCGCAATTCTCGGTCATTTAGAAATTTCTACACCACTACTAACTTGAGCATCGGGTGGCTGCCGGAGACCAACTCCGGGACCCTTACTTTCTGTTTGTTTCGCATGACACACATAAAAAGCTACTTGGATCATCTATACAAGGTCGATTACCCGTATTATACTTGGATTACTACATGGGCGATATCCGACATCGTCGATCTAGCTTGTATCATATAGTTTATATAGGCAACGTAGCACTATAGTCGAGGATTTGATTATAAGCAAGGGCGGATGCATGTATACTTAATTGGTGTCCAGTTACCCTGCTAAAAAAATAAAAAGCTCTACATTTTGGATAATGATGCGTATACCTCCAAAATTCTACATAAAATTTATACCCAACATCATTTTTTGAACACCAAAAAAATTTATTAAAAAATATCTAGCAAGACGCTAGATAGCAGAACGTTCAGATTACAAAACATAAGATCTAATAGAGGTCGCCTCAGGGCCGTCCCTGTGATATCGATGGCCCTAAGCCAAAATAAATTGAAGACCATTAACCGTGTGAAAAATATGATATAACAACTATTTTTGGGGTATACTAGGTTGATGAGCGGCGTATAAAAATATAACGAAATTCGATTACATTTTTTTATAACTATATTCTAGTACGAATTTGGGCCTTTAACAATATTTTAGATTCCGTAAAAAAATAAAATTGGACCGGAAATACCTTATTAAAACATGAAGACAAGGCTCTTAAATTACAAATTTTGACGGGGGCATTAGACCGTGGCCTTGTTGACCTGCCTCCAAAGACGGGTCTAGTCGCCTTCACCAGAGATGTAAATGAGCTAATGAGCTATGAAGGATACTTAATTGTAATTCCCGAGCTCTTAAGTTAATATGACAGATGATGATTTATTGGCAATGACATACATCTATAGTTTTATTTATTGCCAATCATGGAATATTTTCCGGCAGGATCATGCCAAAATCTTGCAAGATTTAAAATAGAAAATGTACCCTCAAAAAAATAAAAAAAGGAAAATGCTTCCACATATTGTAAATTAGGGTTGAGCTTGGGTTCGTTTGGGTTGGGTTTTTCATATTATTAATCGGGTTGGTTTAAAAAAATACTAACCCAAAGCAAACCAAATTATTAGAAAACCCAATTGTTTGGTTCGGGTTGGTTTCGGGTTGGGTTGGGTTGGGTTTCGGGTTTTACGCCATAAGCAATGTATTTATAATCAAACTTTGATGTAATAAATCCATACATGTATATATTCCATCAAAATTCAAATTTTTACCACATGTCCATAGAGAACAATAATTAAAGACAATTTTTTGGACATCATATTACAAATCCAATAATCTATGACACAAACAACAACGTATAGAGATAGTAACAAAGAACAATAGTTAAATATTAAGGAAATGTAATATTCCGATTTTGGAAAAGAGCGGGCGTGTCTTTTTAAGCGAAATATTAGGTTCAGTTCCTTTTAATCGGAGTTAATTAATTTGGACGCCATATATATATGTTTGAGTGGTATATATATATAGAGAAGGAAATCTTTTTTTTATAATTAAGGGCCAATAAGGAAAACTAAGGTTTTATGGGAATGGGTATTTAAGGGAAAATTTGACTGATAATCCCCATAACCTTTTTACAAAAAAAAGAGCAGCCACGTTTTCCTCCTCTCTTCTGCGCATTCAAGGAGAGAGTTGAGGGTTGGGAGAGTTTCACCAATAACTGAAGCAACTCTTGGTGATTTTCATATCAGACGGAAGATTTGGAACCATTGTGAAGGGAGCAACGATTGGTTACCAGTTTGGTTGGCAAAGCTGCAGGCTTTTGTTGAGGTTTTGATCAGTTTCTGCGGCTGCAAATAGGTAAGGAAACTATCCCTATGATCTCAATTGTCTTTTATAAGGTTTAGAGGAAATTGTAGGTTGTTTTGATGCTAGATTGATGAGTTTGTGGATTGGTCATTGACCATAAGTGCCATGATATGTTTAGACATGTTTTTCTGAGTTTTTCTGTGCTGTTCTTGCTGTGGTTCGGTTTGGAATCGTTTTAGAAATCGCATGATGAAGGGTTAGGGTTCTAGTCGAACCCAGGTGGACGAGCGTCTGGCCTCTCTGGACGGGCGTCTACTTGGGGCACACTTCGGACGAGCGTCTGGCTTTACTGGACGGGCGTTCGAAGTGTTGTTTTACATTCGAGATTGAAGCGTTTTAGGTGGACGGGCGTGCAGGTATAGTGGACGGGCGTCCAATAAGCTTCAGACGGGCGTCCAGAGCCTTAAACGGGCGACTAGCTAGTTTTGTCCTTCTTCCTTTGTTGGGTGTTGTTCAGCACTACAAGCATGATTTAACTTTATGAAACCTTTAAACATGGTATGTTAATACTGTATAAACTTGAACAAGCCTGAATTGAGCTTCTGATTCGTTCAGTTAAAACACCGAATGTACTCTTAAAGGGAGTTGAAGTTCGGATCCGTCGGAAGAGCATGATAGGCTTGTGCTTTGATGAGTTAGTATTCATCAATGTCTGTGTAATTGCTAGGACTTGTCCGTGTCTAGTGGTCTAGGAAGAGAGTAGTTTGTGTGAGGGAGATAATTTGAAAGCACTTAGGTGGCTAGTTAACCATCCTAATAATCAACGTACTTGACTAGTAAAAGATTAAACAACATGTATCTCTTGGCTAGGCACCGGGCTAAATCGCGATGCATGTGCTACCTCCGAAGGTGGAGGAACTCAGAGGTCAATGACCCAAAGCACAGAGGACTCTCGAGACAGCGCAAGCTAGCGGAGTCTACCTTTTCTAGACCGTGGATATTGGTGTGATCCACTAATATGTTGCAAAGAGTGTTCCCGAGGTGGAAGAACTCCGTAGGTCATAATGACCCTAAGTACGGAGGGATCCACGCCAAGGTGGATCGCGCGTAGTGCCCTTGAGTGCGGTTGTAACATAGATAAGCTAAGTAGGAACGTTTAGTCAATTCGTGTTGATGGACATGAAATGAACCCTATGTTGAGTCGGTCTCACATAAACAACCAATTTAATTAAATATCTTTTCCTTATAAACTATAGTTGTTATCATAGCTTCTCTTTCTTATTAAGTACGTTGTACATACCTCAAATGCATGTTTTCCGTGTGTTTGGGGTGAGAAGACGAAACGAGTTTTCGAGGAGGAGTTCGCGACGACGTTTGTGGCGCTTCGTTGAAGACTTATCATTTTCAAGTTTTACTTTTACATTTGGATTTCTTTGATACTTATGAGGTAGACTTTTGGTCTTTCGAGACGTGTAGTACTTTTCTTTTGGGATTTTAGTACTTCCGCAAATGTAATAAATTTACATTTCGCTTTTAGATTTTCTCTTTTCTATTCTCAAAGCGTTTAGAAATTTTATACCCGAGCTTTTTTTTTTTTTTTTTTTTGCTTCCGTTTGCTTTAATTTGATACGACG
Source organism: Gentiana macrophylla (assembly GCA_026214975.1). NCBI lineage: Eukaryota > Viridiplantae > Streptophyta > Magnoliopsida > Gentianales > Gentianaceae > Gentiana > Gentiana macrophylla. Next base: position 13,869,074 of record CM047815.1, read on the forward strand.
TAGTAGAGGCTTACGTATAAAGTGAATTTACTTTTATTTTATACGTGCCGAATGTTTCATTTCCGGATAAGGACTCGGTGTCCGGGAACGGGGCGTTACAATTGGTATCAGAGAAAAGCGTCATTTAGGCTTCCTTTCTTTTAAGATAAGCTTCTTTAGATCTTTTAGTAACGTCTGGTTTTCTTGATCATCAGGATGGTGTTCACGAGGACTGGAGCGGGTGAGAGTCTTCCGGGAGTTCGAGGAAAGTCCCGTACGGTTGTAGGGGGTGGTGTAGTGAGGCCGATACCCTTAACTTGGCAGAGTTTGTCACCACCACCTCATACGGCGACACCATCACCGAGGTCTCATCAGAGCTTGTCACCCCGACCTCATCAGGAACGACCTCCACGATGGCACGTGGGAAGTTCGGCTCAGTTCACCATGGTAAGTGATATCCCAGCCGGCTATGTACCACCACCTGTGGCTAGCGTGTACCCTCCGCCAACAAGTGTTTATCCACCTGTGTATCCTCAGCAGCAGCAGGCCTTTTACCCTCCTCCTGTAAGTCATACTCCTCAACCTACCGTACCACCTTCACCACGCCTTGATCATCAACAAGGCATTGGTTACCCACCTTTTGGTTTTCAAAGAACCCCAGTACCCTCCGCACCTCATCGGTTTTACCTCGGGGATACTATCCCTTACCGGCACTACCTCCAGCGTATCCGGTTTACCCTCTTAACAACAAGCAGTACCAAGCAGATACCTTATGGTTACCCACCGGTTTACCCACCAGTTAGACCGGATTTTGAGCAAGCACCAGTTGTGGATTGGTACACAAGGCTAAGAAGGAATCGGGTTGAGAACTTTTATGGAAATGTGGAACATATGAAGGCAGAAGAATGGCTGAGAGGTTTTGAAAAGGCTTGCAGGAATATACATGTCCCCCGAGGACGGAAATGGCCTGGTGGCGATTAGTTTTCGTTGGGGAGCGCGAAGCATGGATCGATGCCATTCAAAGCAGTAACGGTAAGATAACGGACTGGGAAGGTTTTAAAGCTATGTTTTACAACGAGTACTTTCCTGCTACGGTGCAAGCTGATAAGGCAAGTCAGTTTTTGAAGTTTAAGCAAGGTACCCAGTACACAGTGACCCAGTACACCAATAAGTTCAACGAATTGGGGCGGTTCTACCCCGAGTTGATGAAAGTGGAGGAAAGAAAGATGGCTCTTTACAAGGACGGCTTGGCTTATGAAATCAATCAGGCATGTTGGGATTTACTGACAAAGAATATGGCGAGCTCTTGAATAAAGCTTTGGAAGTCGAGACCTTTAGAAAGAGGGCTCTGATGGTTGTTGGAAACAAGAGAAACTTTGGGACTAGTCAAAGCGATTATAGGGAGCACCGCAATGAGAATGTCAAGAAGACGACGGCTCCTACGGCAGCTAAGGCCCAGAGCAGTGCACCGCTTTGCTCTAAGTGCAACAGAAATCACTCAGGAGAGTGCAGGCAGAACAATACTGGTTGCTACATTTGCGGAGAGCCAGGACACTTTTCTAGAGCGTGTCCAAATAGAGGGAACAAAGGTAGCTCGAGTCAAGGAAGCGGAAAGAGCGGCCCAAGCCGACCGATTCGAGTTTTTGCGATTGATCTTTGGTTTTGTGGAACCAGAGGATGAGCGTTATTTCAGGTACCATGTTGTTGTTTTGTTCTTTTGTTAAGATATTTTATAGCGTGTTTATTCATGTTGTAACTATATTTAAATAAATGAATATGAATCCTAGGTACGATAATGTTAGAAAACCTAGTGGTCAAGGCTTTGTTTGATCTGGGAGCGTCAAATACTTTTGTGTCAACCAAGGTCGCTAAGAAATTGAACTTACCTTCAGAACCTTTAAGGAACACTTTGGAAATAACTACACCGTTAGGGGAAGGTAACAAAGGTGACTAGGATAATACCTCAAGTGGAAGTTCGAGTTGGACCTTATCGATGCAAGAGCGACTTCACGATTTTGGACTTCTCGGATTTTGATGTAATCCTCGGAATAGATTGGCTATCCGAGAATTATGTTCACTTGGATTTGTAGAGAGAAGAAAGTGACTTTTAAAGTACACGGAAAATCGACACAAGACGTATCAAGGAATGTGTACAAGCCAGGTAAGAAGCGACATCCGATCATCTCGGCGATTAAGGCCATCGGGCTTGTCGAGAAGGGTTGTGAAGGCTACTTGTTGTATGCGGTGGATGTGGAACAAGTGAAGCCAAAGTTAGAAGAAACTCCTATTGTAAGATAGTACCCGAGGTGTTTCGGAAGAGTTACCAGGAAACATGCCGGATAGGAAATCGAGTTTGAGATAAAGTTGTTACCGGGGCGGCACTGATTGCTAAGGCACCTTAAAGGATGGCACCGGCTGAATTAAAGGAGTTAAAAGCTCAACTTAAAGATATGCTTGAAAGGAACATAATTCAGCCCAAAGACTCGCGCCTTGGGAGCCCTGTTTTGTTCGTGAAGAAGAAGAAAGATGGTAGCATGCGGATGTGTATCGATTAATGAGCTATTTGAATAACCTTACCATCAAGAATAAGTACCCCTACCAAGGATAGATGATTTGTTTAACCGGTTGCAAGGCAAGAGAGTGTTCTCAAGATTGACTTGAGATCCGGTTATCATCGATTGAAGATTAAAGTGGCGGATATACCGAAGAGCGGCTTTGATGACGAGATATGGACATTATGAGTTTCTTGTCATGCCATTTGGACTCACTAATGCTCCATCTGCATTTATGGATTTGATGCAACGTGTTTTCATGCCGTATTTGGATAAGTTTGTGATCGTATTCATAGGCGATATCCTTATCTACTCAAAGGATGAAAAAGAACACGAGGAACACTTGAGGATAGTGTTGGAGACCTTGAAGAAGAATCGAGTTATATGCGAGTTTTCAAAGTGCGACTTTTGGTTGGATCGAGTTAGTTTCTTGGGTCATGTGATTTACGGAGATGGTATTCAAGTTGATCCAGTGAAGATCGAGGCGATTGAGAATTGGCCTGACCTACCACCGTTTGAAGTAAGAAGTTTTCTTGGGTTGGTGGTTACTACCGGAAGTTTGTGCAAGACTTTTCGAAGATAGCTACTCCACTCACTAGTGACACAAAAGAATGTGAAGTTTGAATGGACTAGAGAGTGCGAAATAGCTTTCGAGGCCATTTGAAGAAGAAGTTGACTACGGCCCCGATTTTAGCAGATCCGGAGATTTTTGATAATTACGATGTACATACCGATGCTTGGAGACGTGGTCTAGGTTGTGTGTTAATGCAAGGAGGGAAAGTGATCGCCTATGCATCTAGGCAGTTGAAGGTGCATGAGAAGAATTACCCGACACATGATCTAGAGTTGGCAGTGGTAGTTTTTGCCTTAAAGACTTGGAGGCACTACTTGTATGGAGTTAAAGCAAGGATCTTCACCGACCATAAGAGTTTAAAGTATTTCTTCACCCAAGAGAATCTGAATATGAGACAGAGGAGATGGTTAGAATTTGTAAAGGATTACGATTTGGATATTCAGTACCATCCGGGAAAAGCAAATGTAGTAGCAGATACTTTGAGCAGGAAAACAATGTTTGCGGCTTCCAGCGTTGAAGTAGAGGCAGAAAGGCTAGATGGGCTGCAAATTAGAAGCTTTGATCAGATCGAAGACCGGCAGTTTGTGGCACCGTTGTTGGCAAGATCTGAGTTGATGGATGACATTTGGGAGAAGCAAGACGAAGATCCGGTTTTGGTTGATTTGAAGCGGGTTGCTAGGGAGAAGCCTACGGTTGGCTACGTTCTAGACAAGAATGGGAATCTGTGGTACCAGGATGGAAATCAGGTGTACCTAATGTCGGCGACCTAAGACAAAGAGTTATGGAAGAGGCACATGAAATTGCTTTTGCGGTTCACCCAGTGCTACTAAAATGTCAGAGATTTAAAGGAAAGATTTTGGTGGGCCTCGATGAAGTTGGAAATAGCCAAGTTTGTGGCGAGTGTGATGTTTGTCGGAAGGTTAAAGCGAGAACATAGAAGACCGGGGAATGCTTAAGCCATTGGACATCCTCGAATGGAAGTGGGATAAGATTACGATGGATTTCATCACCGGATTACCTAGGACAAAGGGAGGGCATGATGCAATTTGGGTAATTGTGGATAGATTGACCAAATCTGCCCATTTCTTGCCATACAAAGTTGACATGCCGTTGAAGAAGATGACGACACTATATCTGGATAATATAGTGAAGCTACACGGAGTTCCTATCTTGATAGTTTCGGATCGTGATTCGAGATTCGTCAGTCGGTTTTGGAAGAGCTTACAAGAAGCCTTTGGAACTAAGTTGGGTTTGAGTATGGCTTTTCATCCTCAGACAGATGGACAATCTGAGAGGACTATCCAAACACTCGAGGACATGTTAAGAGCTTGTGTTTTGGAGGTAGGCGGATCATGGGATGATTACCTATCAGTAGCAGAGTTTGCCTATAACAACAGTTTTCATGCAAGCATAGGCATGCCGCCGTTTGAAGCGTTGTATGGGAGAAGATGTCGGACGCCACTGTTTTGGGATGAAGTCGGAGAGAGACAAATTACAGGGCCGGAAATGGTTGAACAGGCAAAGGAAAGGGTTCAGTTGGTCAAGAAGAATCTAAAGACAGCTCAAGACAGGCAGAAAAGTTGGGCTGATGTTAGAAGAAGACCTCTAGAGTTTGAAGTCGGTGATAGAGTTTACCTCCGAGCTTCACCGATGAAAGGAGTGAAACGCTTTGGACAGAAAGGAAAGCTAAGTCCGAGGTATGTTGGACCTTTTGAGATCTTGGAAAGAGTTGGAACGTTAGCTTATAAGCTTCGGTTGCCAGAATCGATGTCGAGAGTCCATAGCGTATTTCACGTTTCGATGTTGAAGAAATGTCTGGCGAAGAGTGATGTTGAAACGACGGTTGATCCAGAAATCCTACAGGATAATCTTGCTTACGACGAGAGACCTATCAAGATTTTAGACCGGAAAGAAAATACGATTAAGAGGCGGATGATTCCCTTGGTGTTGGTTCAGTGGAGCAATCATTCACCCGAGGAGGCAACTTGGGAAGTGGAAAGCGACATGATCAGTGAGTTCCAAGAGTTTGCGGACTTACCAGGTATGTTCTAGTTTCGAGTACGAAACTCCTTCTAAGGGGGGAGGAATGTAATATTCCGATTTTCGGGAAAGGGCAGTCGTGTCTTTTTGCGAAAACGAAATATTGGGTTCGGTTCCTTTTAATCGGAGTTAATTAATTTGGACGCCATATATATATGTTTCGAGTGGTATATATATATAGAGAGAAGGAAATCTTTTTTTTATAATTAAGGGCCAATAATGAAAACTAAGGTTTTATGGGAATGGGTATTTAAGGAAAAATTTGACTGATAATCCCCATAACCTTTTTACAAAAAAAGAGCGACCACGTTTTCTCTCTCTTCTCAAGCATTCAAGGAGAGAGTTGAGGGTTGGGAGAGTTTCACCAATAACTGAAGCAACTCTTGGTGATTTTCAGATCAGGCGGAAGATTTGGAACCATTGTGAAGGGAGCAACGATTGGTTACCAGTTTGGTTGGCAAAGCTGCAGGCTTTTGTTGAGGTTTTGATCAGTTTCTGCGGCTGCAAATAGGTAAGGAAACTATCCCTATGATCTCAATTGTCTTTTATAAGGTTTAGAGGAAATTGTAGGGTGTTTTGATGCTAGATTGATGAGTTTGTGGATTGGTCATTGACCATAAGTGCCATGATATGTTTAGACATGTTTTTCTGAGTTTTTCTGTGCTGTTCTTGCTGTGGTTCGGTTTGGAATCGTTTTAGAAATCACATGATGAAGGGTTAGGGTTCTAGTCGAACCCAGGTGGACGAGCGTCTGGCCTCTCTGGACGGGCGTCTACTTGGGGCACACTGCGGACGAGCGTCTGGCTTTTCTGGACGGGCGTTCGAAGTGTTGTTTTACATTCAGGATTGAAACTGTTTTAGGTGGACGGGCGTCTGGGTATAGTGGACGGGCGTCCATCTTTGGACGGGCGTCCAATAAGCTTCAGACGGGCGTCCAGAGCCTTAAACGGGCGACTAGCTAGTTTTGTCCTTCTTCCTTTGTTGGGTGTTGTTCAGCCCTACAAGCATGATTTAACTTTATGAAACCTTTAAACATGGTATGTTAATACTGTATAAACTTGAACAAGCCTGAATTGAGCTTCTGATTCGTTCAGTTAAAACACCGAATATACTCTTAAAGGGAGTTGAAGTTCGGATCCGTCGGAAGAGAATGATAGGCTTGTGCTTTGATGAGTTAATATTCATCAATGTCGTGTAATTGCTAGGACTTGTCCGTGTCAGTGGTACAGGAAGAGAGTAGTTTGTGTGAGGAGATAATTTGAAAGCACTTAGGTGGCTAGTTAACCATCCTAATAATCAATGTACTTGACTAGTAAAAGATTAAACAACATGTATCTCTTGGCTAGGCACCAGGCTAAATCGCGATGCATGTGCTACCTCCGAAGGTGGAGGAACTCTGTGAGGTCAATGACCCAAGTGCTGAGAGAGGACTCCACCGAGACGCGCAAGCTAGCGGAGTTTACCTTTTCTAGACTTCGTGGATATTGGTGTGATCCACTAATATGTTGCAAAAGAGTGTTCCCGAGGTGGAAGAACTCCGTAGGTCATAATGACCCTAAGTACGGAGGGATCCTGCCAAGGTGGATCGCAGCGTAGTGCCCTTGAGTGCGGTTGTAACATAGATAAGCTAAGTAGGAACGTTTAGTCAATTCGTGTTGATGGACATGAAATGAACCCTTGGTTGAGTCGGTCTCACATAAACAACCAATTTAATTAAATATCTTTTCCTTATAAACTATAGTTGTTATCATAGCTTCTCTTTCTTATTAAGTACGTTGTACTTACCTCAAATGCATGTTTTCTGTGTGTTTGGGGGTGAGAAGACGAACAGGTTTTCGAGGAGGAGTTCGACGACGACGTTTGACGGCGCTCGTTGAAGACTTATCATTTTCAAGTTTTACTTTTACATTTGGATTTCTTTGATACTTTTGAGGTAGACTTTTGGTCTTTCGAGACGTGTAGTACTTTTCTTTTGGGATTTTCGTATTTCCTCAAATGTAATAAATTTACATTTCCGCTTTAGATTTTCTCTTTTCTATTCTGAAACGTTTAGAAATTTTATACCCGAGTTTTTTTTTTTTTTTGCTTCCGCTTGCTTTAATTTGATTTGACGTAGTAGTAGAGGCTACGTATAAAGTGAATTTACTTTTATTTTATACGTGCCGAACGTTTCATTTCCGGATAAGGACTCGGTGTCCGGGAACGGGGCGTTACAAGGAAATCATACATGAAAATTTAAAAGTTATAGAAATGATCCATGATTAATACGAAAAATACTAATATTCATCAATTAGTCATTTTAGTCTAATTCTGCAATGCTACAGATATTTTCTTCAATTTCAATTATCACACCACAAGAATAAATGTTGATCGAAAATGAATAGCAATAACATTTTTTGGGTTCGGTTGGGTCGAACCGAAGAAAAAAATAAAAACCCCAAACCAATCCAATAGCATGCGGGATGGGTAAAAAACCAACCCATAATTTTTGGTTTCAACTGGATTGGGTTAATTTGGGTTGGTTCGGTTTGAGTTTTGGGTTGGTTCGGGTTTATTGGATTTTTTACTCGGCTCTATTGTAAACATTGTGCATCTTGTTTGTAACGCTTCAAAATTGGGGGTTGGACGGCAATATTATTTATATGTAAAACTATACATGAGGATTCCTCATACAAGTGAAATTCCTTTAAAAAAATTCTTTATTTTTCAAATAGATTGAAATTAATTCCTTATTTTATTTTATTCGGGAGTTTCAATTGCTATGGCTTCTTATACTTGATCTTTGCTTTTTGACAGTTTCCTAAATGATGTAGAAGATCTACAATAAACGGATAGATTACGAGCTAATTCAAACTCAAGGACAATTTTAATTCTCATAGCTAGAGAAAATATTAAAGATTATATTCTATCCCAACACTTAGATAACTTAGCCTATTTATAGGATACAAAACACATTTAGGATTAACACAATAGTTAAAAAGCCCAAATAACTTTTAACTAATTAAAACATAATAAATTAGCTTGGACGTGCTACATCATCTACATCCCCTACTTAGAAAGCTCGTCCACGAGCGAAGTCGTAGGGATCCCCATATACGCCTCACAAGCACCATCAAAATCCATCGGCGGATCGAGCCCATTCACCACATTGTGAAACAATTTCAAAGGCTCTCTCGATTGTCCATTCTTTCTGGCACAAAACGCTCAAATAAGCAGAGATTGTGACAATACTTAGCTTAGCTCCAATGGTATCGTAGTTGTCTACGTCATTCCAACCCTCCCAAGAATAGCTCGTTCACGAGCAAAATTGGAGCCGTAGTCTGGATGTCTGCTGAATATAAAAGGAAACATCACAACTTGAATGGGTGTCATTATCCATATCAGCCTTCCTGACTGCACATCCTGCTTGTGCCATTGATCACCAAGGGTGGGCTTCCCTTCTCTTTCCCAAATCATGGATTCAACTTTGTCCCATGTCTTAATTTGTCTCTGCCTCACATATGGAAAAGTTTCTTCCAAACACTAGGCAACAGTCTATAGTGGCAACCCGAAGAAAAAGACGACGAGAAATCAAAACGAGGATAACAGTGAGAATTATTTCATAATTACCTGTACTTGAGTCTGTAGCGTTACATGAAGAACGTGCCTTAAGCCCATCGTATCTCTTCTGATCAATAAGAAAAGCTAGAAAAAGCATGCAACAGGGTATTTCAAGCTCCAGAACAACAAGTTTTACAAGACCATGAGTAGTAGTATCGATTTCTATGTTATGTTCATCAGTGTCCAAGTCGAAATTCCTTGAATGCCTTATTTTGTTGATGCTACCATTACCTCCAGGATCGAAATTCATCCTTGTAGTTCCTCCATTCATGACTTCAGATTCATTTGTTAGAACACAATAAACTCCACTTTCTGAGCAACTTGACATCAATCCCAAATTTTTAGAATCCACAACAAACATCCAGGCATATTATAGTCTCTCTTGAAGATTAAATCCGGAAACTGATGTCTGGGCATCATTATAGTTATCCAATGGCCGAAGATCGTTAGCTTCTAGTGATTCAAAGCCTCACTAAAACCATCACTATCCCTAATCACACTTAAGGCCCGTTGAGGATTATGACCATAAACTGTGTCTAGTGGATGAGAACCTTGACAGTTTATATGGCATGACGTCGTTTAGCGGGTCAATGAGTAGATATTCACACTGTGCCTAGTGGATGAGAACCTTGACAGTTTATCACACTTGGGCGAGTAATTACGTCAAAAATTGATTTTTTACCAAATCGACGTTGTTTTGCAATTTTTTTAAAAGCTTAATGGGGTCACGTGGCTTCGCCCCTGACTATACTAGGTCCAATGATGGCTCCGAGATTGTCATTCTATTATGGCATGAGCAATAACTTCTCTACGATCTCTGTTCCCACAATCACAACATGTGGTAACGCATTTACCAATGATGGAGCTCTATATAAAGGGATCCTTGTCCCCATTCTTAAATACGCGCGCACATCCGCCGCAATTCTACAGTGATTTAGAAATTTCTCTATGCTAGTCTTGACGTAACATCGGGTGGCCACCCGGAGACCAACTCCGGGACCATTTACGCTGTTGTTTTGCATGACACACATAAAAAGCTACTTGGGTCATCTATACGAGGTCTAGTTACCCGCATTATACTTGGATTAATAGGCGATATCCGACTTCGTTAGTCTTGTATCATATAGTTTGTATCATATAGTTTGTATAGGCAACATAGCACTATAGTCGAGGATTTGATTATAAGCAAGGCGGATGCATATATATACTTAATTGGTGTCCACTTACCCCGCTAAAAAAAATGAAAAGCTCAACATTTTTGATAATGATGCATATACCTCCAAAACTCTACATAAAATTTATACCCAACATCTTTCTTTTGAACTGCAAAAAAGTTTATAAAAAAAAAAAAAAAAAAAAATCTAACAAGACGCTAGATAGGAAAATGTTCATATTACAAAACAAAAGATCCAATAGAGAGCGTGCACGCCGTCCTTGTGTGATATCAGCGCCTGCCCAAAATAAATTGAAAACCATTAACCGTGTGAAAAATATGATATAACAATTATTTTTAGGTATCTGGAGTCGATGTAAGCAGCTCCACCTTGGCCCATATGGGTCAGGTGACCCCAAAAAAAAAAAATTTATGTATTTTTATATTATTTAAAATTTTTATGTATTAATATCTCTTCGATCATTGACCCGTTAAAATTTTTGAATATTAACATTTGACCCATAACTAAACACATTTTTATATAATACACTAGAAATTTGTAATATAATGTATTGGATTCACGATCTCTCACCCGTATCACATGATTTCTGGAGCATACTCGTACTATATAGGTTGATGAGTTGTGTATAAAAATGTAAAGAAATTTGATTAAATTTTTTACTGGCAATGACATACATCTATAGTTTTATTTTTTGCCAATCATGGAATATTTTATTTTTCCGGCAGGATCATGCCAAATGTTGCTAGATTTTGAATAGAAAATGTTGTGATTCAAAAGTTGTATTCAAAGATAGTCAACAGTGGTGTTCTTAAAATTTTCAAATAGAAAATCTTTTTTTGTAACGCTTCAAAACTGGGACAAATTTATAATATCAATCAGATTGTAGAGAGAGTTGTCACTAAAGTGGCATACATTACAATCATTCATTTCTAACTCTCACACATTTGCGATAAAAGTGTATTATGTGAAAGAGAGTAAAAATGAGAGGCTACAATGTATGCCACTGATCTAACCTTCTTACAAATTCTTGCACTATAAAAGTCTCTTCAAAATTGGGGTTGGACGGCAACATTTATATGTAAAACAATATATGAGGATTCCTCAGACAAGTGAAATTCCTTTAATTTTTATTTTATTTTATTTATTTTTTTGTAATAGATTGAAATTAATTCCTTATTTTATTTTATTCAGGAGTTTCAATTCCTACGGCTTCTTATACTTGATCTTTTCTTTTTGACAGCTTCCTAAGCGGTGGTGAACGCTATATATACCTCTATTTTACAGAGAAATCTGCATTGAGTAATTAATTAATAACTGAGTAATTACTTTTGTGCTGGTCTTGTAATTGGAGTGTAAAACTGTTTGTGAAGACTAATGGCGAAGTATGCATTGCTTCTATCTGCAGCAATTATGCTACTGTATCAACTTTCATGTGAAGACAGCGGCACAGGTTATCAGCCGGCCAATCGTGTTGCGACACTTGCTCAAGCTACGCGAATCTCAACTAATGTTGAAAAACAACAGACAGATCATTCTACCAATAATGATATTGTCACAAATGTTAAAGCTGCTACGACGTTCGCGAATTCAAACGAGTATCGTCAAGAAAATGTTGTCGAAGCAGACCATTCCCTATCAGCTGTGACTACTACAACACAGATGAAATCCAATTATGGTAATTTGGCCTCCATAATTAGTGACATGAATAGAAACTTATTGGCACCAGCTGGTTGCTGTGATATATGTAGCTGCTGTAATGTATACAACATTTGCAAAGCATGTGATTTTTGTAATCCAAATGCTTAATTAAATGCGTGGTTCTTGTTCTGGCCGTGTTGCATACGTATTATCCGGCTATTTTCGTTTAATAAACTGGATTACAATGATCAATATAGCTTTTGTTTTTGTCCTTGTATTTCAGAAACTTGATTAGTGCTTGAATTTGTAAACACTTATTACTCCAATCATCTTTGAACTCAGCTTAATTTCTTCCTTATCACTGCAAAAACTCCTCCTTATAACTCCTATTTTACGTTGCTCAATGAGAGCACAATTGTCTTTTGAGAGTTTGATATTAAGTTTTGGCCTCTATTAAGTATTACCCTCCCTCAAACCGTGCCTCATTACAGTGAAGGAAGAGCTTGTTGAGAAAAGAATGTTGTGAGTATCGTGTGACTGGCTTGGAAAAAAAGGTCCGCCACTTGATTGTGAGCGTGTATATATATGTCCCTTGAGCTACTTGTTCTTGCACGAATTGATAGGCTAGCTCGGTATGGTTGCTATGGTTGTGAAATACTGGAATAATTCATGTATAGTGTGGTGCTGAGATTATCACCGTATAACACATGAGGTGAGGACCGTGAGAGATGCGAATCTTGACTCAGAAACTGCAACCTAGTGATTTCAACAGCTATATATATGGGCTAATGCTTGATACTCTGCTTCAGTACTGGATATGGAGATGGTGTATATTAGACAATATAGCCCCACCCGTACGCAGCAGGATGGACTGTGCCGTCATTTTATATTAGGGTTTTATATTTATTTTTGTATTTCCATTCATAGCCCTTGTGGCTCTCTATATAAACATCTTGTAATAGCTATTCCATCAATATCAATAAACAATGCATTATGATGTTATAATTCTGACATGGTATCAGAGCTCCGATCCTACACCCTAAATTTTTTTCTCTTCTTCGCATGAATTTCTCCTTCCTCTGCAAATTCCTCTGCTCTTTTCCCTTTTAATTTCTTCCACCCTCAGGCTTGCCGCCGTCGCCACCCTTAGGCTCGATGCGATGACGACTCTCTCTTCCACTTCTAGAAAAACCCTAGCCGCCTTGGCTGCTGGGTTGCCGCCGGATCTTCTCTTTGCGCGCACTGCGATGGCGACTCCTCTTCAACTTCGACAAACCCTAGCGAGCCGCCATTGCTAGGTTGCCGCCGCCGGATCTTCTCTTTCCGCCATGACTGCGATGACGACTCCCTCTCCAACGGGTTGATTTTATTTTCTGCATGGGTATATCCCAAAATATTTTTCTTTTCTGCATGGGTATATCCCAAAATATTTTATTTTATTTTCTGCAAGGGTATATCCCAAAATATTTTATTTTCTGCAAGGGTCTATCCCAAAATATTTTTCTTTTCTGCATGGGTATATCCCAAAATATTTTATTTTCTGCAAGGGTCTATCCCAAAATATTTTTCTTTTCTGCATGGGTATATCCCAAAATATTTTATTTTCTGCAAAGGTCTATCCCAAAATATTTTTCTTCTCTGCATGGGTATATCAAAAAAAAAAAAAAAAAAAAAAAAAATCCGTCACGGACACAACAGAGTTTCAAGCTTCATGTCTGCACGTGCTCTCATGTGCTTGAGGGGCCTATTGGAGATATAATTAAATTTGCTCGTGTATTTGGATTTGCTCGTGTAGTCACGCTTTATTTCCAAGCTTGGTCGCATGACGGCGCCGTCGCTGAGGGGCGTGATAGACAATATAGCCCCACCCGACGCAGACGGATGGGTATGCCGTCATTTTATATTAGGGTTTTATATTTATTTTTGTATTTCCATTCATAGCCCTTGTGGCTCTCTATATAAACATCTTGTAATAGCTATTCCATCAATATCAATAAACAATGCATTATGATGTTATAATTCGACGCATGTACGCTTGGCGCACAAAGATATGATATTAGGGCTTAGGAATGTGCAATATCATCTAGTGGAACGCTTTTCGTGGGGAAACCGGCCTTGTCACCATTGATAGCAAAATAACTAACTGCTAACTTTAACCGACAGAGTATCGAATCAACGGTAGTATAGTGATAGCAAGGTCGAATCCACAGGAACAACGTTTAAGTACCAAAGTCGACGTAGAACTTGGTTTAGGTCAAGATTGCGGTGGAGAGATATTACACTTTAGTGCGTAAAGTAAAAATTAGCTAACGGTTGCGATTCTAGTTATTAAAAGGTATAGCGAATTATGATCCAACGAGTTATTTTTACCCTAAGGGAAGACTTGACAAGGAGCGTGTTTTAACCAACCTTCCTTTCCACGATAATTTTAACGACATCCACGGGTGCCAACTCTAATTCGGTGTTAAGATCCGAACAACTCTCACTAACACCCTATGTGAAGTTAATTAATTTCCCTTTAGAAAACCGATTAACCTAACATGATTACGCTCTTAGAGTCGCTCGAACAACGATGACAAACCTCTGTATTGGAAACGGTCCTAACAACTAGGCGAATCTACTAAGCGATCCCAAAACCCCTTTTCCCATCTCTCACCGCAAAATGCATTTATAAGTTCGACGTGTGTGACGATGGACTAGATGATCGGTCCTAATTCAAAGACGTTTAAAATAAGTTTTAGGGCGTGGATTAATCATTAAAACATTATATTACGTGCTACACAACTCCCGTTTAATCTTCTTGTAGGCGTTTTACTCGTTTTACATAATTCGACTATACGTACGTTTAGCTATTCATTTTGACGATAATAACGGAATGATTAATGGAAATTATATTAATGACGGAAAGTAAAAGCGAATTCATTTTTTATAAGTACATATATATATTTATATATATAAATATATAGTTATATAGCTAATAATATATATAATTGCATAAAAGTAAATATACTATATATATATATATATATAAGTGCGTAAAAGTAAATACGTAAGTAAATGCGTAAAAGTAAATATACTATATATATATATATATAAGTGCGTAAATAAAATGCGTAAGTAAAATGCGTAAAAGTAAATAAAAAAATCGAAACAACGAACTATTGATAACTATACTATTACAACGGTATTTTAATTAATTTATATAAAACATATATATATATATATATATACATACATATACATACGTAGACATATATATATATCTATATATATATGTACACGGCCCAAACGAGATGAAAATACAAAAGAAAAAAAATGAAGAAGATGAAAGGAACGAGATCCATATATATATAAAATTACCCGATTCATAAATTCTTGATTCAGATCTCGTATTCTTCCGGACATTACAACGACTACAGCCACACCGAGCTACCGATAATTTCCCGAGCATTACAACGATACTACCATTACTAAATTTATTTCGGCATAAGGCCGTTACTTAAAAAAACGAGGAGATAGATATATATATATATATATACACAGAGAGTGTATATATAAAATGGTGCCTCCTTCGCTCTGCCGATGTCCTCATATATATAGAAAAAGGTTGAAGGCCGGCCCAGGCGGGTCATAGCCGGACCAGTCCGGGTACCATCATTGCTTATGACTCAGCATGATTCTCGAAGGATCGATTGATTATATTTATGTAATTAAAACTTGTAAAATCCGTGTATCTTGAGTTGTAGACCTCCAAAATTGCAAACGAAATGCCAAAATTAAGGTCTCGAGAAACTCTACAACTTTCATGAAGGACTCTTCTCCAGAAAACGCCGTCTTGATAAGCAAATTCATACTCCGAACGTTTTTGCGGGATTTTTACGAAATTGAATCAATTAGCCACTTGACCACCATTTAAGTTGTAGAAGTCCGATTGACTTGATTCAAAATCCATTGGAAAGAGTTCTGGAAGATATACAACTTTTATGAAGGACACTTCTTCAGAAAATGTCGTTTTGATGAGCCATTTCATTACGTGTCGCTTTTACGACATTTTACCGTCACGAATCGATTAGCCACTTGGTCATAACTTGAGTTGTAGACCTCCAATTAACATGATTCAAAATGCGTTGGAAAGCTCTATCAAAGATCTACAACTTTCATTAAGGCCACCTCCTCAGAAAATGCCGTTTTAATGGGCCATTGGTTCGTCGAAGATATAAATCGTTAGTGACACTACTGAACCACCGATCCACTTGACCTTTTGCTTGTGGCACACTCTTATATCCCTAAAAACACCTCTTTTAGGCCTCAAAGCGTGTCGTTACTCGGGATTTTGGTTAACCTATAATTCGCAATAAACCACCAAAATACCAAACGAAATCGACACGACACACCGGTTACTAAACCGGTACAAAACTATAAAACACGCTAAAAATACGATATTTTATATAATAACTACTACTAACATATTTAGATGAAACATAGGAATTAATGACTCGAATCGATATAAAAATACTCGAAATGATATCGAAGCGGGTTGAAAAGTTATAAAAATAACGGTGAATTTTTCCGTTATCACAACCCCCTACTTAGCTTTTGGTCGCCCTCATAAAGCAAAACAAGCGATAAAATAAAAATGAATGAAGGAAAAATTCATAAAAGATAAGATGTAAGGAACAACCAAATGATATAACCTTTAGAATTATAACAAAGGCGTTAACCTCAATATAAGCAGTATAGCAGAGTGTGTGTGACAAGCCTTTTCAATTTCCACTATCCTCTCTTGAATAAATCAAGCAAACGCACTAGTATCCATTCGAGACAATCCTAACAACTTTCCTAGGTATGGCAAGAACAATTCCACACACAAATCCTCCCGTGTACTTATTAGGATAATCCTAATGCATATCATTTAGTTTATCTTTGGGGATAGTCGAGGAAGATAACTAAGTTTTCAACCAACTTTTTCTTTTCTTTTCTATTATTATTTTTTTTTTCTTTTCATAGAATACTAACATATCCGAACTCATTGCCAAAATCGACTATCTTGCAAGCGTCATGAGGTGAGATTGAATACATTAATACCTATCTAATTTTTTTTTTTTTTTTTTTTTTTTTTTTTTCATGTGTAGCTTATGCCCTCATTCCCAGCAATAGGATGTTTCGTGATAACACCCTATTTGGACTACAATCATCAGTGATCGGGAGCTTTTAAACCTCATAGTGGTATAGGGCGTTTTCGTGATAACGCCTACCGCACTCAAATCATTGGTAGCTACAACCGACATATATATAGTTTATCTTATTTTGACATTCTTTCTATCACATTCAAACCTTGAGATATTCACAAGACATGTTCAAAAGTTAGGTACTAAGTTCATGCTATTGTCTCTAGAATAACCACTAGGATCTTTGAATGGATACTGAGCTTTAAAATTTTCGCTTCAATATCACAGGCTTACGTGAACAAGGAATTCATGTTACACAAATATATTTGGAATTACAATGCACTTACGGTTCACGTTGGTTATACATATCCAATTTGATCATTACATCTTTAAATCCATGAAATATATACCTTATAAAAATTATTTTAATCAACTAAATAATGCTCAAAAAAAAGATCAACAACTAAGGGTTTAAACACTTATCGCCATTTCTAGACCATCCATCGACTCTACCCCCACTTACGATTTTGCATTATCCTTAAACATATTGAGAGAGATAGAAGAGAACTTAGCTTATAAACTTGGCGGAAAGATGCTATCAAATCCATGAATGACCATGAGAAAGCACGTCCCGAATCCTCAGTAACAAAACAAACAAAACAAAGCCAACACGGGACATGGTCCTCGTGCCAAAGTATGCAATAGGGATATGGGAATAATAAGATAATGGCCTGTCACGTCGAGAAAATTCGATAGGCAATATAATAGCTTTAGATGGAAAAATAACCCACACGGGTAAAAGCACAGAACATCTAAGCATATACGTATCATGAGAGTATCACATAATCATATATCGTAGTCATGTCACTATTCCTAGTTTCATTTTTTTATTACACACGTTTTATTAAAGCGGGAATACTCACCACTACACTACTAACGACGAGAAATTTGAAACAGACTAGATCATAAAATGAAATGTGTGAAAGAGTATTAAGTCGTTTATACCCGGATCCTCAAGGATTCAATAACCTAAGTCCAAGAAATGATACATTTGAATTTTTATCTTTTTTCTCCATCGGGATTTTAGGATAACCACCTAATCATTCCTCTTAATGAAATTCAAACATTCATCCCGAGACTTGGTTGTGCTTTGTGTTCATTCTTCATACCGATTCTACATCTCATTAAGACTAGTCTTATTCAAATTATCATTATTATTATTATTATTAACGGGCTGCCTCCCGGTAGCGCTTTTGTTTAATGTCGTTGGCTCGACTAAGATTCAGAAACGATTTAACAAGGCTCGGGATCAGTCAAATGCACAATCTCAAGAGCCTCATCGAATGGTAACTTCTTATACTTTTTAGGCGAAGGTCGTTCGTGATGAGCGTTCCATGCTTCGGATGTGTTACCTCGATGGCTCCTGAGTCGAAAACTCGTAATACCGTATATGGTCCTGACCACCTTGACTTAAGTTTGCCTTGAAATAAATGGAGGCGAGTATTATAGAAAAGGACCTCATCACCTACGCTGAAAATACGAGGTTTGATCAACTTATCATGAAGCAATTTGGTCTTTTCCTTATATTTCACCGAACAATCGTAAGCTTGAAGGCGAAACTCATCTAACTCATTTAACTGGGCCATCCTTCTTTCACCGATTAATGCGTCATCCATATTTAGATTCTTAATCGCCTAATAGGCCTTATGCTCTAACTCTACAGGGGAGATGGCGAGGCTTTGCCAAAAACAAGCATGTAGGGTGACATACCTATTGGTGTCTTGAAGCCTTGATTCGGTGTGTGCCCAAAGCGCATCATCTAGTTTCTTTGACCAATCCTTAAGGTTAGAATTTACTGTCTTCTCTAAAATTCTTTTGATTCCCCGATTGGACACCTCTACTTGGCCACTAGTCTGAGGATGGTAGGCAGTACCTAACTTATGAGTGACCCCATACTTTATTAAAAGCTTATTGAAATCTCTATTAGCAAAGTGACTTCCATTATCACTGATTATTGCTCGAGGTATTCCATACCGGGATATAATATGTTTCTTAAGAAATTTTATGACTACATGTTTGTCGTTAGTGGGTGAAGCAATTGCCTCAACCCACTTTGAAACGTAATCACAGGCGACAAGAATGTCGATTCCCAAAAGAAGACGGATATGGTCCCATGAAGTCTAATCCCCATATATCAAATACTTCACACACTAATATCGGTTTCAGGGCATCTCATTTCTCTTGAAATCCCTTCCGAGCGTTGACAAAGGCCACACATCTTAACATAAGCATATGCATCCTTGAAAATAGTAGGCAAGTAGAACCCACTTTGTAACACCTTTAACTTGTTCTCTCGCCGAGAAGTGGCCACCGCCTCTTTATCATGGCAAACGCGAGAGAATACTCACTATCTCACCATCATCAACACATCTCCTCAGATTCCATCAAGACATAGCCTAAAAATTAAGGGATCTTCCCACACATATCGGTTTACCTCACTAAAAACTTTTTTTCTGGTTTTCATCAAACTCAGGATCTACAAATCCACACTCGTAATAATTAACAAAAGGTGCATACCAAGGGTTCCCATTCTTTCCTCTCTGCAGGAAGTTTCCTCTCTTAACCGGAAGCATCGTATCCACTACGAACAACTGCTCATCCCGAAAATGATCATCAATTTCAACCCTAATAGAGTGTTTCTTGTCTCCCTGTTCCATCCTACTGAGGTGGTCAGCTACTACGTTCTCACACCCCTTTCGATTCTTAATTTCTACGTCAAATTCTTGAAGAAGCAATATCCACCTCAACAAGCGTGGTTTTGCATCCTTCTTGGCAAATAGATATCTCAACGCAGCATGGTCAGTGTGAACTATAACTTTCGATCCAACCAAGTATGACCGGAACTTATCGAAAGCAAAAACAACAGCTAAAAGTTCCTTTTCGATTTGTGGCATACTTTTGTTGAGCCGAGTTCATGGTATGACTCGCATAGTAGATATAGGCGAAACAACTTGTCAATCTTCCGACCTAGGACAGCTCCTACAAAGATAATCACTCAAGATCACACATCACTTGAACCCCTTAGACCAATCGGGTGCTACTAAGATAGGAGCCAAGTAAGAAGTTTCTTAAGGGTTCGAAAAGCATCTAGGCATGCCGCATCAAAAACACAGGGGCTCCTTCATCAATTGAAGAGTAAGAGGTCTAGCAATGTGGGAAAAACTCGGAATGAATCTACGATAAAAACTCTGCATGTCCCAAGAATGAACGTAGAGTCTTGATTAAGAGGCATAGGAAGCTTAGAAATTACCTCTATTTTTGCTCTATCGACCTCTATTCCTTTCCCCGATACCTTATGTCCTAAAACAATTCCCTCGATTACCATGAAATGACACTTTTCCCAATTTAAAACCAAGTTTGTCTCTTCACAACGCAAGCACCTTATCAATGTTCGACAAACACTCATCAAAAGTATCACCAAAAACACTAAAGTCATCCATAAAAACTTCCATGAAATGCTCTATCATATCAAAGAAAGATGGCCATCATGCATCGTTGGAATGTCGCAGTGCATTACACAACCCAAACGGCATTCTTCTAAATGCAAAGGTGCCATACGGACATGTGAAAGTAGTTTTATCCTGGTCATGTATATCGATGTGAATTTGATAATAGCCACTAAAACCATCCAAAAGCAAGAAATGCATGACCACTTAGACGCTTCAGCATTTGATCAATAAAGGTAGGGGAAAATGATCTTTCCTAGTCTTATCATTTAGCATCGAAAATCAATACAAACCCTGTGACCAAGAACTAAACGAGTAGGAATAGGCACACCTTTTTCATTAAGCTCAAGCGTAATGCCTCCTTTCTTAGGCACGACTTGCGTGGGGCTCACCCATTCACCGTCGGAGATTGCGTAGATTATCCCTAACTCAAGCATCTTTACCACGTCTTTCCTCACCACCTCTTGCATATGTGGGTTTAGTCGTCTCTCAAAGCTCGACCGGCTTGGCATCTTCTTCCGAGAATGATCTTGTGCTTGCGAGATATCAAGATCGATCCCTTTTATGTCAACCATCTTCCATCCGAAGGCCTTTTGTGTTTTTTGAGCGTGGATCAACTTAGCTTCTCGCAAAGCGGTTAGTGCGAGATGAAACAATAAGAGGAAGTAATTCATCAGGTCTAAAAACACATACTTTAAATGCTTAGGAAGTGGCTTCAACTCCAGATCAAGAGGTGGTTCCTCGATTGACGGCTTTGGCAACTTGCCGACCAAACCGAGCTCTAGCTTCTTATTCGACTTGCGTCAACAAAAGGAGTTGCCTCCAAATGATATACACGAACTCTCATTTGTGGATCATCATCATCTCTGCGGTGCTTGACTTCATCAAGCATTCTTCCATTGGTTCTTGGTATCCTGCAGTTAGTGTGCTCCACAATACAAGGATATATAGCATCAACAGAAAAACAATCACTCTTTTCATCATTAGGATGCTTCATCGCCTTATACACATTTATGGCTACACTCTCTTTCCGACTCGTAGTATAATCTCTCCCCTCTTAACGCCTATCAAGGTCTCTCCTGTGTTCAAGAAAGGCCGACCTAACAAAAGTGGGGTTTTAGAATCCATATCCATATCTAAAACTACAAAGTCAACGGGAAAACAAACTTGTCTATATGCACCAACACATCTTGACTACCCTAGGTTTCCTAATGAGACCTATCTCGCCATCTGTAAGGTCATTCTGCTGGCTCTAATGCTCCCAATCCTAATTTCTCATAAACTCCTCTAGGCATCAGGCTCGTGAAGCCCTAGATCACATAGCACATTTTTAAACACAGTTTCTCCAATGGTAATTGGGATGGTAAAGCTACCTCATCCTGTAACTTGGGAGG
The DNA here is from genome assembly GCA_026214975.1 of Gentiana macrophylla. Classification (NCBI taxonomy): domain Eukaryota; kingdom Viridiplantae; phylum Streptophyta; class Magnoliopsida; order Gentianales; family Gentianaceae; genus Gentiana; species Gentiana macrophylla. The sequence continues at coordinate 13,890,700 of CM047815.1, forward strand.
TATCTTATTCTCAAAGATTGCGAGAACATTCCCCACTCAAATGCACCATCTGTTGCATCTTCTCCTTACTCGACAACATTCCTTTTAGAAACTTAAAGTATGGGGAATGCTCAAATTGCCTCTAATAGGGGAATATTCACCTCTACCTTCCTTAAAAGATTCAGAATTTTGCCTGACCACCAGGTGGAGGATGTCCTTCTGGTTCCCTTAGGAGGATAGGGTAAAGTATTAACATCAAAATCGGGGAGGAGGAGGAATTCTGTTTTTCTTACCTCTTTCTTTAGGCGGTGAGGCTTCTTCTTCTTTGATGTCCAAGACCACATAGTCTTTCTTCGTGTCTTTGCCCTTCCAATGCTTTCTTATTTGCCTCACCAAAGCCTTTTTCGTGGCTTCCAATTCTTTCCTCATTGCTTCCATTCTCTGCTTTATATTGCCGATCTGTAAATCTTCGATCTCGACTTCACCATACATAGCTCCTTCACATGATCAAGCCGCTTTCTCTCTCTCGGCTTTCTCGGTTTACGCCTCTTGACCCACAATTCTTTCTTTTGTCACTCAGCCCGACCTTTTTACCACTTCGTGTGAACACAAGCATTCACATCCTTTGGGTTCCTTTCGGTGTTACTCGGGAGTCCACCACTTAGATTTGTCTTCGAGTGTCGGTTATTTGACCTACTTGGGTCTCCAAGTTTGAATGGCAGAATGTGTGACCACTTTTTGCTCTATAGCATTCTTATTTAACTCAGAAACATTCTGTCTAATTTCTCCGGGAGTATCTCAAATTGGCCATCTTTTGAACACCGTAATTGTTTGGTTCTTTGATTGCTTTGATTATTCAGTGCGGATGAGCGTTTGGATGTTGATAGGTGCGTAATTATTACTTCTCAAAGATGGTCGGCTCACTTGCCGATTCTCGATTGTTTTGTCGACTTCGATTTCGATTCCACTTTGATTTTGATTCCAATATGAACTCGATTTTTTCTTTGTCCTTGTGGATCGAGACTCGTGGATTCGATTATTCGATAATAGCCTCGGTTTTGATTTCGGTATGAACTCGATTCGGAAATTCGATTCCAAGGTCGGTTGTATGAGCTTTGGTTTTGCCTAAAACCTTGGTTCGATTATTGTTCGATTCCATTCGATTTCGCACTGATTCCAACCTTGTCCAACATAATTCACATCATATTGTTGTGAACCATCATTCATACCATAATCCAATTGTGGCCCTTTGCCGATTATTAAAGTTTTGGTTCCACTTTGTTCTTTGGCCAAACTCTTGCCGATTCATATCCATCGTCCCATCGCATAGACATTCATTATTTGTTGGTCATTCCGATTGCGGATTGTTGTTGTCTTTGGAGTAGGTGTCAATTGTTGTGGATAAGTGGATTTTTCAATGATGCACATTCTATGGCGAGAATGTCCACCTCACGAGTTGGCACCGATGTGTCTTCTTTCTTTCGACTCCATTCGGTCCATCTTTAGTACCATTTCTTGCATCTTGTCATGCATGGCGATTCTCGATCGAGTTCCTCTTTCAATGACTTTACACTTTCCATTGGGGCTTTCTTCTTCTTCTCGCCGATCCCATTGTCCTTCTCCATCTGCCGCATTTTTATCTCTGTCTCATTGCTTGTTGCGGTGGTAGATTCATAATATCTCCGCCGCTATGCAGATTCAAACTTGTTTTGGTCCATCGGCTCTAAGGCCCTGAATAATATAATAACTTGCTCCACCGTAGAAAAACCGTGTGGGGGCATCTTTTAGCAACCCCTAAATCTTTCATAAGTCTCTTTTAGTGTCTCCTCGAGACCATCAAACGAAGAGATTTCTTCTTTCGAGATCTAAAATCTTTGCCGGAGGAAGTACTTTTCAGGAATACTCGTTACGTCACCACGTATGTAACGAGTCATTTGGTAAGAGTCGTACCAATCCTTAGCAGCTCCTCTTAATGCAAACGGAAAAACTATTAATTTTACCGCCTCATCACTCACCCCGTTATATTTCATTGTCCCACAGATCCGAGAAAGTGATCCGAAAGTCGTTCGGGTTCTCGATCGACTTCCCATGGAACAAGGCATGTTCCCCTAACATGTTCAAAATATTTTGCTTAATATCCATGTTATTTGCATTAATTGGGGTACCCTAATGGGGTTGTGTCCTATAACTTCTGTGGGGTAGTGGCGTAATCTCGACAAACCCTCATCCATGTGCTTCTGCCGAGCCATCGCTTCTTGAGGAGGTGGATTATACGGGTTATACGGGTTTTGGAACCCTGTTGATTTCCTTGCATCTCTAGCATCCGAAGTACTCGATTTACCGTTTCTTGGTCTAATTCGGGTCCAAGTCTGTGTATCTGAGCATCTTGTCCTACTCTGTATTGTCCAACCACGGCCTCTGATTAAAGCGTGCAGATCCCAACCGAGCGTAGCCCTGTGTTGTCTTCTCTCATTGGTTCATGACGAGGGTCCTCTCGTGGAGTTTGCAAAGTATCGTTGCATTACCACCGATAGTGGTTGAGGTTTGCCCGTAGAAGTCCTGCTCATCACTTTGGGGTCCTTCCCGTTTTTCTAGTTATTATATCGTCCATTTTCAGAGGAATTAGAAAGTGATCTTTCTAATGTCTCTCTTTCTTCAAACAAAGGGTTCGGACTAGCGACTAGGATTTCTCCTCGGCGCCGATCAATTTCTATGACGTCGTAAGCTTCGATTTCTTGGATGGGTTCGATGAGAGGTTCTTTAGAGCTTGAGTCATTCAGCGACGAACGAGAAGCAACACGAAAACAAAATAAAATGACCTAAGCCAGGCTTTCGGTCAACTTACAAGATATCAAGCGTTAGTTCCCGGCAACGGCGCCAAAAAATTCTTGATAGCAAAATAACTAATCGCTAACTTTAACCGGCTGAGTATCGAATCAACGGTGAGTATAGTGATAGCAAGGTCGAATCCACAGGAACAACGTTTAAGTACCAAAGTCGACGTAGAACTTGGTTTAGGTCAAGATTGCGGTGGAGAGAGATATTACACTAGTGCTAAAGTAAAAATTAGCTAACGGTTGCGATTCTAGTTATTAAAAGGTATAGCCGAATTATGATCCAACGAGTTATTTTTACCCCCTAAGGAAGACTTGACAAGGAGCGTGTTTTAACCAACCTTCCTTTCCACAAGTAATTTTAACGACATCCACGGTGCCAACTCACAATTGCGGTGTTAAGATGCGAACAACTCTCACTCAACACCCTATGTGAAGTTAATTAATTTTCCCTTTAGAAAACCGATTAACCCTAACATGATTACGCTCTTAGAGTCGCTCGAACAACGATGACAAACCTCTGTATTGGAAACGGTCCTAACAACTAGGCCGAATCTACGCTTAACGATCCCAAAACCCTTTTCCCACATCTCACCGCAAAATGCATTTATAAGTTCGACGTGTGTGATGATGGACTAGATGATCGATCCCTAATTCAAAGACGTTTAAAATAAGTTTTAGGACGTGGATTAATCATTAAAACATTATATTACGTGCTACACAACTCCCGTTTAATCCCCTTAGTATGCTTTTACTCGTTTTACATAATTCGACTATACGACGTTTAGCTATTCATTTTGACGATAATAACGGAATGATTAATGGAAATTATATTAATGACGGAAAGTAAAAGCGAATTCATTTTTATAAGTACATATATATATTTATATATATAAATATATAGTTATATAGCTAATAATATATATAATTGCATAAAAGTAAATATACTATATATATATATATATATAAGTGCGTAAAAGTAAATACGTAATAAATGCGTAAAAGTAAATATACTATATATATATATATATAAGTGCGTAAATAAAATGCGTAAGTAAAATGCGTAAAAGTAAATAAAAAAATCAAACAACGAACTATTGATAACTATACTATTACAACGGTATTTTAATTAATTTATATAAAACATATATATATATATATATATATACATACATATACATACGTAGACATATATATATATCTATATATATATGTACACGGCCCAAACGAGATGAAAATACAAAAGAAAAAAAATGAAGAAGATGAAAGGAACGAGATCCATATATATATAAAATTACCCGATTACAGCTGCTGATTCAGATCTCGTATTCTTCCGGACATTACAACGACTACAAACCACACCGAGCTACCGATAATTTCCGAAGCATTACAACGATACTACCATTACTAAATTTATTTGGCATAAGGCCGTTTATTAAAAAAAGCGAGGAGGAGATATATATATATATATATACACAGAGTGTATATATAAAAATGGTGCCTCCTTCGCTCTCATTGATGTCCTCATATATATAGAAAAAGGTTGAAGGCCGGCCCAGGCGGGTCATAGCCGGACCAGTCCGGGTACCATCATTGCTTATGACTCAGCATGATTCTCGAAGGATCGATTGATTATATTTATGTAATTAAAACTTGTAAAATCCGTGATCTTGAGTTGTAGACCTCCAAAATTGCAAACGAAATGCCAAAATTAAGGTCTCGAGAAACTCTACAACTTTCATGAAGGACTCTTCTCCAGAAAACGCCGTCTTGATAAGCAAATTCATACTCCGAACGCGTTTTGCGGGATTTTTACGAAATTGAATCAATTAGCCACTTGACCACCATTTAAGTTGTAGAAGTCCGATTGACTTGATTCAAAATCCATTGGAAAGAGTTCTGGAAGATATACAACTTTTATGAAGGACACTTCTTCAGAAAATGTCGTTTTGATGAGCCATTTCATTACGTGTCGCTTTTACGACATTTTCTCGATATCTGAATCGATTAGCCACTTGGTCATAACTTGAGTTGTAGACCTCCAATTAACATGATTCAAAATGCGTTGGAAAGCTCTATCAAAGATCTACAACTTTCATTAAGGCCACCTCCTCAGAAAATGCCGTTTTAATGGGCCATTGGTTCGTCGAAGATATAAATCGTTAGTGACACTACGAACCACTGATCCACTTGACCTTTTAAGCTTGTGGCACACTCTTATATCCCTAAAAAACACCTCTTTTAGGCCTCAAAACGTGTCGTTACTCGGGATTTTGGTTAACCTATAATTCGCAATAAACCACCAAAATACCCAACGTAAATCCGAACACGACACACCGGTTACTAAACCGGTACAAAAACTATAAAAACACGCTAAAAATACGATATTTTATATAATAACTACTACTAACATATTTAGATGAAACATAGGAATTAATGACTCGAACTGATATAAAAATACTCGAAATGATATCAGAAACGGGTTGAAAAGTTATAAAAATAACGGTGAATTTTTCCGTTATCAACCATCTAAGTAGGCTGTAAGTGGAAGATTTGAATCACGAGTGAATGGTGGTAAATAAGGATAAAAGATAATGAAGTAGGTTTACCGAAACTTTCCTACTTTATTACAGATATTCTATGGTGAGTTAGTGTGTATGAAATGATTATATCAATAAACACTCAATAAGCTTGACGGTGGTTTCAAGAAAAAAAAAAAAAAAAAGCTCAACAATATTTAGAATAAGAAATATCTATAATCGGTAGAGTTCGGTTTCAGATTTTGGTGGCGTGATTACGGAACTAATAAGCCGTGATTACGAAACTAATAAGCTGAGTAGAAATATTTTGTTTGATAATGATTTTATCAATTTATTATAAATCTATGGTCCCCGGATTGACTCCTTACCTGAGTGAATTCTCGTATTATGGCTTCCTATTTAATGGATGTGTGATTTATAATTTAGTCGTCAAATAATACGTAAATTAAAAAAAACATTTTCTATTAATCAAATGACGAAAATAGCACCTCTCTTATGTTCACACCTATGAAGCACGGACACGGACACGGGAACGGCGCACGACACGACACGGACACGGCGACACGGTTACTTTCAGAATTTGAGGGAACGACACGCCGCCGACACGTTTTAATATATATATATGTATATTAATATATATATTATTAAAAAAACATAGACGTAGGTTGATGCCAATTCGCAGGACGGATTGCATTCCTTGCATGTCCCTTACGTGTCCCCAACGTGTCCCGCCGTGTCCCTTGCGTGTCCCCGGCGTGTCCCCAGCGTGTCCCCAGCGTGTCGGGCCGTGTCGGAATTCAAAATTTGAATTTAACATTATTTTAATCGAGCGACACGTTTCCGACACGTGTCGGGAGCGTGTCGGGCGCGTGTCGGGCTGAAAATGTGTCGGACACAGCGCACGGCGACCTAATTGAAGTGTCGGTGCTTCATAGGTTCACACTGGTTATTACCTTATATACTAAGAGTTTCTCCCAACACCACAAGACACAATTGTATGCGCCACTTTTGAGGGTCAAACAATAGCGAAATCAATTTTTTTTAGAACAAAAATCAATTTTCTTATCTTGGTCATTGGTTGAAAAAAAAAAAACACCTAGGCTCCGTTTGTTTTGGGGTGGAGTTTTTTTTGGAGTTTTTTTGGAATAAAGTAATTGAAGTAATGATTAGAAAGTTGATGGGGTAAAATAAAGTAGAATAATGATTGGTGTTGATTATGAAATGATTGGTGAAATAAAGTAGAATAATGAATAAAATAATGATAAAAAATGTAATAAAGTTGATAAAGTGAAATGATGAGAGATGATTTAATATTTTTTATTTGTAGTTGAAGATTTGAGTGGTAGGAGAATTGTAAGAAATGATTGGTGATGTGATGTTAAAAAAACTCCCAAAAAAACCATATTGCAAAACAAACACAAGCCTAGAGTTTTTCTTGAGCATATTCAAGGAGGTTCAAGTACGCGATCGACGTCCACAAGTCGTTATTTGCATATAAAATTCGGAAGATCACGACATCTCACCGGTTAGGTATAATCTCTAAGCCTTCTTATAGTTTAGATTATATGATTATGTGTTTCGAATCGTAGTAAAATCAAAATCGAATTTTAATTCGTAGTTTTCGTTGTGCATGATCGAGTGACTAGATCGATATTGAGAATTCGATTCAAAGTCGATGATTGGAAAAAATGAAAACATGTCTGCCTCGGCGGCAATACTCCCTGCCTCAGCGTGAATGGAAAAATTTCGGTCAGGTTTTCACAAATTGAATCTTGTTAGGAAAAAACAAATCGAGCGATAGCCTTAACGATGGTAACACAAAATAACAAACATAAGGAAAAGATAAAACACCAAATTTACTTGGTTTCAGGCAATGTGCCGACTAGTCCAAGGGCGAAAGAGAATACATTAATATAGAGAAGGATTACAAAAGATACAACTCTCCTAACGCCTAAAAACAATAGCCAAAATAGGTATGAGTGTTTATCTTAATTGATACACAATTGGCACACCAAAAAAAAAAAGCTATATCCTAATTTATATTCTTCTAAGTCGGAAACTTTAATTCATATTGCCGATATGGGATCAATTACACAATATACCAATTGTGGTATCTAATTGGGCTTTGGCCCACTTAATCTAACAAATCTCCACATTGGGACAAAGACCACATCCAGAAATAATAATACTTCTCTTTATCCACTAACTTCAAAGTCTTCAGACTGTGTCAAATAAGTCCAAGCACTGCTTGAACTTAACGAATGGATGACACTTCGTAATGTCTAATTCGAGCGAGATGACATATACGGATTGCGAATTTCCAATAAGCTGTGGACCCTTCAAAACATAAAACCACCGCACTCGCAATCTTTAATAACAACAAGAGCACCTTTAATTATCTTCAGAACTCCACCTTCAGCAGTGTACCTAAATCCAAGAGTCTCAAGTGCGCCCAAGAAGATGAGATTTTTCTTCAAATCCGGAACATGTCTGACTTTCTTAAGTGTTCTGAAAACACCATCATGGAAAACCAATCCCTATCGGGACACATATGATGCGTGCAACCAGAATCCAAGATCCATTCATCAATAGACCTTAATTTATCATCAACAAAGAAGATATCTCCATCACTCTCATCTTCTACGACACGGCATAACGGAGAATCTTTACCACGCTTTTTTTGTTCACGTTTTCTTTGTTTTTAAGGAAAGCTAAAGCAATCGATTTTATATGTCCAATCTTCTTACAATAATTGCACGCCAAATCTTTTTGTCTGGGATTCAAAACAAAATTTTCACTATCCGCATCCTTCTTATTTGATCTGCACTGAACTACCAGCACGTCTGCATGGCTACTACTACTTCCCCCAGTTATTTCTTTATCACTCTGCTCTTTCGATTTTAAAATCGACTTAATTTCTCTGTAAGAAATAGTATCCTTACCATAAAGCATTGTTTCTCTAAAATGCTAAACGACTGTGGAAGCGAACACAATAACAACAGGGCATGATCTTCATCATCAATCTTAGCATCTATATTATTCAAATCCATAAGTAGGGAATCAAATTTATCTAAGTGCGATAATATAGATGATCCTTCAGACACACAAAGCATATACAAACACTGATTTAAATAAAGCATATTCTCCACGGTTTTCTTCATATATAAGGATTTTAATTTTTCCCACAAATACTTAGCAGTAACCTCGGTGGCTACCTCTCTTATAACATCATCAGAAAAACATAAGATGATACATGACCTGGCCTTCTTGTTGAGACTATCAAACTCCACATCTGACATTTTCTATGGCTTTTTTCTTCTTCCCAAGTAGCGTAATATCGAAGCCTCCGAATCAAAGATGGCTTCCATCTTCAAGCCGCCACATTCAAGTTGACGTTTCTATCGAACTTCTCAAAATAATACTTGAAGTTTTGTCATGGTGGCTAATTTTCAAACCTCGGAAAATCTCAACAAAACCTCGCTCGTAAAACCTCGGCTCTCGAAAAACACCTCAAAAATAACCCGGCTCGGAAAACCACGGCTCGACGATACAGTTTGTTGTTGATGTGTGATCCGGGTCATGCTCGGAGGATACCATCATTCGTGCTATTTATGAATATTATTTTTTATATTGGATTTTCAGCACTTTATTTATTTATTCTTTTATTAGCCAATATGAACATTTCGTTTCTGGCCAATAGGAAGTATGCACATTTTTCATAGTGGGCATTTATTCCACATTGCTTTTTAGTTTCTAGTTCTTTTGGTTGTAAGCCTATATAAGGCAAACACTAGCTTTTCATTCAGTAGACAATTATGATGATATAAAATTTGGCTTCTAAGCTTTTATTGAAGTCTTCTTGACTTTGATTTATCACTTGCGAGTGAGTGTTCTCTTCGTTGTAGGGAATCACAAAAATCACATGCGTGTGAGAGTTCTCTTCGTAGTAGAGGATTCAACCCTTTAAGAATTTACCAGCATCGTGAGCATTTGTTGGGCGTTCTTACCTACGATCTTGATTGGATTATCGAGGTCTAGGATCCTTAGCTCGTCATTGCTCCCCTTAGTTACTTCCTGGGCAAAACATCGGATCTGATTCCAACCGGAATCACATCAGTTGGTAGCAGAGCTCAGCAACTTTGGTGAGCAAATATCCCTTTTATTTTTGTCTTCCTTTATTCCAAAAAAAAAAAAAATTCGTTCTTCTTGTTCTTTTTTTTTCAGTCGCCCCCTCCCCCCCCCCCTCCCCCCCAAGAACACAAGCAATCTTCAAACCTTCATCCCAAGAACCCTAAATTTTTTTTCCAGACCCGTTTTTGTATCAGTTCGATCAATAACCAAAAATCCTCCAAAAATTCTAAAATTTTTACCACATCTCCAAAACATCTCGATGTACACTTTTTGTCTTTGTACCCAATCCAGATTCGACACATACCTTGTCTAAAACTGCCGATCAATACAAACGATCTGCCCAGAAAAACTGCACCTGTTAATCATCGTTTGAATTCGATTTTTGTGGTCTATACGATTCGGAATCACCCGAAACTTGGTGATCTTATAGAAAATTCTCCGATCTACAACTTTTAGCTTTTGAGTTTTCCCAAATTCGTTCTAATTTGGTCACAATCGGCACCTTAAAGCACTGCTATCATTCTGGAAATTTATGACAGATTGCACCAGTTTCTGAAAAATGATTGTTTGAGCCACTTCTAGACCTCCGAAAAATCTGAAATTTTGACATCATTTAGAAAACTCTCTGTTCTACAAATTTTGTCTTTTGAGTTTTGGCAGATTCATCTTATTTTGGTCATTAAATACGTGGGTTTCACACCAGTGTGTGAAAATTTTCACACCTGTGTAATTCTGCTGTCGAAAAATTTCATTACGATTGAGCATAAGGGTGAGTGTAAACACGAGAGTTGTGCGAATATATATTATTTTGGTCATGGATTACAACATATTTTATTCACATTGTCTTATTCGGGATAAGGAATATGAGTTCTGCATTGATCACGATGAAGAGACGACTTTAGTTAGTAATACGGTGGTTAAAGAGCTGGACTTGCTGTCGTATAGGCATCCTCGTCCTTATTACGTTCATACTGGAAGTCGTCGGGTTCAGGTTACAAGACAAGCGTGGGTTCCCGTTGAACTTAACGGTTATAAATCTGACATGTTATGTGACGTGTTTCCAATGATAGGTGAATCTATAGTTTTCGGACAGGCATGGTTAAGTGAGTATAAAGTCAGGTATAATTCATCCCGTACTTGGTATTCATTTTATGGTATGGGCCAGAAGTATGTCCTTGACACGAGACGTGGTTTAGTTGTTCAGGAGGTAAATGAAATTGTGGAGGCACGATTCAAGGAGCAGGTTGGGACACAAAACGCTGAATTGACACGACAGTTCGAAAAAGTGAAACAGGAGGTAGATGATGCCATACATGCAGCAGTGACACCTTTACGTGAAGACATACGTGAAATTCATGAGGCACTTGCTACTTTGTTGGCTGCTGTAAACCGAGGTGATGATAGGGGAGGTAGAGGAGCTAGATGTGGTAGAGGTGGTCGAGTGCTGTGTCAAAAGGAGGAGGCTGAGAGGATGGTGGAAGAGAGGTCGACGAAAGAAGAGCATAGGAAGCAAGAAGCTGAACTAAAATCGAAGAAAGCATTTGACCTGCTTTGGAAGGATTATAAACAACGGTGTGATGTAGTTGACGTTGAAAAAAAATTGAGAGAGGACAAGAACACACGGTTTGTGGCCACTTGCCCTACTGTTGAGGAGTTGAATTGTGCCAATGTGGAAGAGGTAATTACACATGTAGATGCATTGGTTGATGTTCCTGATGAGCATAGTGAGTGTGTTGTCACTTCTGAGGTTGTAGTTGTTGTTCATGATGGTACAGAGGTTGAGATCGCTGTTGAGAATGAGGAGGCACCCATGCTCACCATTGAGCCACTTTTGAATTGTGTTGCCCCAGCATTTTCTTTGCAGGTACATGCTCCTTTTGTTGGAGGCGGTGACAATGTTGCCCAGTCGGTTGGGTCACTTGCGCACTTAAAGGATATACAAGCAGCACATCTTTATCATGATCCATTTTTGGTGCATTGTCGTCCTTTCGATTTTGTGGTTGCTGATTATTATGTTGGCCCCGTTCGTTTGTACAAGAGGTCTGGTTACTGAAGTGTTCACCTCTTTACTTTTCCTGGATGTACTTCACTATGAGGGCCTACTCACATATGTTCGGCCACGCTTACTATTCGATCCAGGTGGATTCGAGGACGAATCCTTTCGAACCGGGAGGGAATGATGTGATCCGGGTCATGCTCGGAGGATACCATCATTCGTGCTATTTATGAATATTATTTTTTATATTGGATTTTCAGCACTTTATTTATTTATTCTTTTATTAGCCAATATGAACATTTCGTTTCTGGCCAATAGGAAGTAGGCACATTTTTCATAGTGGGCATTTATTCCACATTGCTTTTAGTTTCTAGTTCTTTTGGTTGTAAGCTTCATATAAGGCAAACACTAGCTTTTCATTCAAGAGACAATTATGATGATATAAAATTTGGCTTCTAAGCTTTTATTGAAGTCTTCTTGACTTTGATTTATCACTTATGAGTGAGTGTTCTCTTCGTTGTAGGAATCACAAAATCACATGCGTGTGAGAGTTCTCTTCGTAGTAGAGGATTCAACCCTTTAAGAATTTACCAGCATCGTGAGCATTTGTTGGGCGTTCTTACCTACGATCTTGATTGGATTATCGAGGTCTAGGATCCTTAGCTCGTCATTGCTCCCCTTAGTTACTTCCTGGGCAAAACATCGGATCTGATTCCAACCAAAATCACATCAGTTAGGAAAAAATAAACAGAGCGATAGCCCTTAACGACGGTAACACAAATAACAGGGAAAAGACAAAACACCAAATTTACGTGGTTTCAAAGAATGTGTTGACTAGTCCACAAGTAAAGAGAAAATATTACTATAGATGAGGATTACGAAAGATACAATTCTCCCGACGCGCTAAAAACAATAGCCAAAATTGCTAAGGTAATTGAGAGTTTATCTTAATTGAGACAAATTGATACACAATTGGCACACCAAAACAAATAAGCTATATCCTAATTTATATTGTTCTAAGTCAACAACTTTAATTCATTTTGATGAGGATCAATTACACAATATACCGGTTGTGGTATCTAATTGGGCTTTGGCCCACTTAATCTAACAGATCTTGATTCGGGTAAGTATTTTAAGCATGTGATATGAGATCACATTGTTAAGGCGATTTTGTGAATATGATTACATATATGATTTATTAATTAGGATTGAAATTTCATTAGAATAAATTGCATATTTTATAAATCTATTGCGTATATGCGTTTTTGAATGTTTTGGTTAACGAGATGGATTGATGGTTGATACCGTGTAATAGACTAGTCCGAAGTAGATTTGTAATCTGGGTTGTTGAGAGTTTGTTGCACGGAGTCTAGTCTTGAGACGAGACTTGCATAGGAGAAGCCCTTTCCGCCGAGGCGAGTGTTGCGATTCCAGATTCAGAGAGTAGATAGAAGCCACACAGATTCCAGCCTCGTTTAAATTTGAACACAACCCTCTTCGGCAGCCCGGTCGTTTATTTTTATATTTAGTGTACATTGAGATGATCCGATGTCTAGTATATTTAGAGTTCGGTGTGGCCCGTTTGAAAAACAAAGTGTTGAAGATTCAAATAATTATCTTAAGGGTTTCAAGATTTATATATGGAACGGTACACTCTAACATTTTGTGCACTTGTCTATTGCCTATTTCAAATCGTGCATATGTAATGATATTCAAGAAGAGCGTGTTCACACCATCCCATGCACATACGTTAGAAACACCGTCCGACGCCATGGCCTTCGCCGTTCACTCCGGAAAAGGGACGTTTCTCAAACAAGTTGAAAGATGTTAATTGAACCCATTGCAATAAGGATAGCCACACCACAAATTCTTGTTTTCATGTGATCGGGTTTCGGATGGTGAGGAGACCGGCCCGTGCAGTGGACGGTACACAAATTGTGGCCAAGGAGTTCAACATGTTGAGTAGAAATACAAAGCAACGGCGGGCGCTTAAGAGAAGGCATGTGCAATCCGTGTTCGTCTCCATAAAATTTCTAATCGTGGCATTTTCGTGGTTATTTCGTACAAACACATAAAAACACATTCATCGATGTATATAAAAGTTCACACTTGCATTCTAGCTAATAAAATGGTTCTGTTTACTTCATTGTTTTGAAAGAGACAAGGAATCTCAACTTGCAAAGGAGCCATGAACACTGTTAGACATAATGACATAATATTCTAGATATAGAAAATTATGTCATTATGTCTAACAAACACGTCCCAATAGCGACACAAAAGCGTCTCTATATGCGACTTTTCCATAAGAAAAGACAAAGGTTTTGACTTAAGCGTGGAGTGTCACTTCCTCATGTGCTTTGTCCGCTTTGCAATTTGAGTAATGAAGAAACCTCTCACATCTTTCTTGGTTGTTCATTTTCTTTCTCTATCTGGCGTAAGATTTTCGATTGGTGTTCATTTTCAGTTGCTATCCCGAGGGTTTGGAGCGAGTTTTGCATGTTCTCTCCTAGGATTGTGCGTCATGCCGATGGTCTTCGAGTTTGGAACGCCATCAAGAAGGTGGTGATGTGGTGTATTTGGATTTTAAGAAATAACATTGTCTTCAACTCCAAAGATGCTACAATTGACCAAACTTTTGAGGAAATTAGAATCCGTAGCTATGCTTGGATAAATGGTAGAATTGACAAAGTTAGTGTAGATTGGATGTTTAGCGGTGTAATCCCTTATCTATCTGTTCTCCTTAGTCTCTCGAGCTAATTTTGGTCTGGTGTTATCAAGTGCTTGAATTTGGTTTGTATTATTGTAACATTTTTCTAGCACCTTGCTAGATTTTATTAATATATTCCTTGCTGTTCAAAAAAAAAAAAAAAACAGCAAGATGATAATGGTTCATATGCCTGTACAAAATAGTCAGGTAAGATGTAATCTTTTGGGTCATATATAATTTATTTATTGTTGTGGCATATTTTTTCAAGATTCCCTACTTATAATTTCCGAGCTCTTAAGTAATTAGTTTTTGAATTGCTCTTGAGTTAAGTTAAATAATATGACAGATGATTTACTAACAGGACATACATCCATAATTCTTTTGCAAATCATGGAATATTTTTCGGCAGGATCATTCGAAATCTTGCTAGATTTCAAATAGAAAATGTTTATATTTAAAAGCTTTATTCAAAGATAGTCTGCAGTGGTGTACTCAAATTTATCGGCTACCGTATATTATATGCAATGCAAAATTGTGAATCTTGTTTGTACCGCTTCAAAATCGGGGGTTGGACGGCAATATCAATCTTGTTTGGAACCCTTCAATTTTGTGCTGTTTGATCGTGAAACATGAAGAAAACAAATAAGATTATTTAGGATATTGATAAAACATTTTTTTAACTCTTCTACATTAAACTTTAATGTGTTATAATTAATCGAATCAGTTTTTATTACCTTATAATGATTTTCATTAATAATAGTAAGAAAATTAGATTTTGTGCAAATTAGTTATAAGGCCGTCGTTAGAGAATTAATGATCATTTAGGACACTCCGAAATCTTATTTAGTTATAAGGATATTCTAATTTTAAGAAGGAAACTTATTTAGTTATAAGGACATTCTAATTTCAAGTGGATAAAGAAGAAAAAAAGGAAGGAAGAAAAAAAAAAAAAAGATGAAGCGCTAGAAAAAAAAAAAAAAAAAAACGCTGAAGAAAAAAAAAAACTCGGGAAGGAAAAGGAAAAAAAAAGCATTTGGAAGAAAAAAAAAAAAGAAAGATGAAGTTACTGGAGGCGATGTTTGTTTGTTTGTTTTTTTTTTTTTAAGATCTTGATGACATTGATGTTTGAAGCAAAGTGACATTGATGATTTTAGCAAATGACATTGATGTCAAGCGGTGACATTGATGACTTATGCAAATGACATTGATGTCTCGATGCGGGGACATTGCGATGGCATTGATGTCCGATACAAGGACATTGATGACTTATCGCGGTGACATTGATGTTTGATGCATGGACATTGATGTCGATGTAGGGACATTGATGTCCGACGCGATGACATTGATGAATGATGCAGGACATTAAGCTAAACAAGATCGTCAAATGATTCAAGATCGTGTTAAAGAATTGAGGGATTCCACAATGAATCCAATTATCAGGAGGGTGCAAACAACGTGGGGCCATTACAAGAGTCATAGTGAAGAGTCTTTGTAGTTTCACCAAACTTGTAATTCTATCCATATTAAAAGCTCCACATTTGGAGAAATGCAAAACAAGAGCAGAGCTGACTGATGCAATTGTTAGGTTTTATGCAGTGACATTGACGACTTATGCAGTGACATTGATGTCTGATGCAGTGACATTGATGACTTTTGCAGTGACATTGATGTCTGAAGCAGTGACATTGATGTCTGATGCAGGGACATTGATGACTTTTGCAGTGACATTGATGTCTGAAGCAGTGACATTGATGACTGTATTTACAATTAGATAATTGATGCAATGATATTGATGTCACCGCATATACAACTTGATACACACATCTGATAACTTTGTAAAGTAACTTTATTTCTTTGTTATCTTTAAATATTTGATTGATGTTGGTTTATTTGATTAGTGTTGGTTTAAATTTTCGATAACTTTGTAAAATAACTGTATTTCTTTTGTTTTTTTTTTTTTTGGTTTAAATGCATATTTTTACAACCAAAGGTATGCATAAATTGTTACAATAACACGTCACTGCATAAATCGTTACAATAACACGTCAGTGCATAATTCGATACAATAAGACATCACCGCATAGATCGCTACAATAAGAAGTCATCAGATAAATCGCTACAATGAGGCGTCATTGCATAAATTGCTACAATGAGATGTCACCGATCAAGGTTGTCAATGGATCGCGCGGTCAATACATCATGGTAGCCAATGAATCGCTGGCGGTGAATGCATCGGGGTGGTTAATGGATCCCGGTGGCCAATGCATCTGGGTAGGTGGTCAATGCATGACGGTGATCAATACGCCACGCCGATTTTATGAAGAAAAATTGATTTTATGAAATTTATTCGGAAAAATATCAAATTTAATTTTAAAATAAAGAAGACGAAAAAATATGAATTTTAGTGAAAAAATTATGATGATCCGAGTTTTAGATCAAAATATATGACCTTTAGAAATATGGTGAATTATAAATAAAAAAAACAAAAAAAAAAAGAAAAAAACCCACGCACAGTAAATTTTTTTTTGTTTGTTTTGTTATGTTTTTTTTTATTTTATTACTTTGAAAGTTTTTTTTTTTTTTTTCCCTTCTTCCTCTTTATCCACTTGAAATTAGAATGTCCTTATAACTAAATAAGATTTTGGAGATAAGTTGAAAATCAGTCCTTTTAAATAATTGGCCCATAGATTTTTCACTATAAAAGTTGTAAGATTAAACAACTCATTTATTGTGTATGGAAATCTTTAAAATTGCCTACACTACTAGAAAAAATAATGGCAAATTTTAATTAAAACGATTAACGACCGTTTACACGTGGTCGTGCCAAAGGAATAGGATTTAAGGAATGTATTCAGGGCCGTCCCTGTGTACTCGGAGGCCCTAGGCTAAAAAGAATTTAGGGTCTTCAATCCTGTGTGAAAAAAAAATATATTACAACTATTTTTAGGTATACTATGTTGATAAGCGTTATAAAAAATATAACGAAATTTGATTAGACTTTTTTTCACTAAATTCAGCTATAAATTTACGTCTTACCGGTTTTTTTAGCTTGAACAAAACATAAAAATTGACTTAAAATACAATTATGTTATATGAAATGGGCCCTAAAATTTTAAGTTTTGGCGGGGGCCCTAGGCCACGGCCTTGTTGGCCTGCCCCCAGGGACGGCTCTGAATGTATTGGTAAACACATTTGAAGATGTCCACAATGTTTTTTCACGTGTCTCTTCCGAAAATATTTCTTTCAGTATCTCACAAAACGGTTCATCTAGCACCAGGGTTGCTTCAAGATAATCTCACGTATGCTAAACAACTGGTTTAGATTTGAAAAGAGATATAGAGCTTTTTGGAGGAAATACGTACACTGAGTGACCTCAGTACGTCAAGGTGTTGTGATGTCAACCACACCAAACTATTTTTTCGTCCAAGTATGTTTTGTTCCTGGGACGAAACTTCTTTTTAGGTGGGAATGATCTAATAATCCAAAATTTTCAATTCAGGGCAATCACAAAATAAGAGCTACATTATATAGCCTTACCTTTGGGGAAGGAAGAATTCGACCATCAATGTCAGTAAAGTTCTTGTTAATCGTAATGCCATGATTATTGAATTTTCAAAGCCAGCACTCATTTGAAAAACATAGTAAGAGGATTATTATTATTATTATTGTTGTTGTTGTTGTTGTTAGAGGATTGTTATTATTATGTAGTCCAGTTTAATCCATAAAACATTTTTAATCCAGCCTATCCGTAGCCCATCCTAAATTAAAATCCTGGCTCCGCTCTTGCTTGCGTCCAACTGTGGTTTATGGTGGTGGGGCCATAAGATGAGAAGAAGAAAAGATAGTGTGTTCTACTTCTTACTAGGGAGATTATATATGAAGGATTTAGACTCTTTTATCTTTTCAAATTTTCACTAAATCATTTTTTTAATGGAAATGCTTAATTAAATGCTAAAATTTGAAATAAGAAAGCAAAAAAATACCATAATATCCTTTAAAATATTTGTGGGTACTACACCGGAAAATATAAGTCAAAAGTATACCACAAATTTTACTATGGTTCAGGACTAAATCCCACTTGGTGTGTCCAACCAATAGGAAGTCAACTTCCACCAATGGAATCCTACCTGTAAATCTTTCCACCAATGCGGACTTGGTGGTCCAAAAACTTGCACCTGCACCACCATAAAATTACTGAAAGTATACCCATTTTTCTAATTTATGCGAGATGCGAATAAGTTACTAATTTTAGGGTGTTCATAGACAATTAAATCTCCAACATTTTAAAATGGAGAAAATTTAAAATAAAAGGTTGGCTTTTTATTATTAATTCTGTTTTCTTATGAAGCACCAAGTCGCATTTGATCATTAATCATAATAATATTTGTGATGTCAGAACGCCCGCCCCGGACACCGAGTCCTTATCCGAAATCAAACGTTCGCACGCATAACATTAAATGAATAACATTACACGTAAGCCTCTACTACTACGTCAGTATCAAATAAAAGCAAACGGAAGCTAAAAAGACTCGGTGATTTTCCCAAACATTAAAGAATAGAAATAACTAAAGATAGAATAAATGTAATACCCATTACATTAGAAAGCAACCGACTAAAACCCAAAAGTACTAAAATAATCTAATACATCCAAACTAGTCCAAAACTAGGAAACATAAAAAGAAATCATAAACACAGTCTTCAACTCCGGCGCCTTCAAACGTCGTCATCAAAGTCTTCCACAAAATCTTCACATACTGCTTTGCCTTCTCTCCCCAAACACATAAACAAACATGCATTTGAGGTAAGTACAATGTACAAAGTAAGAAGTAGAAGCTACAATTTAATTAAAGTTTATTGCTTGAATAGTTGTCTTGGTGAGACCGACTCAATCTAGTGGTTCATCTGATGCCCATCGACACGTCGTGACTATACGTTTCTAACTTAGCTTATCTTTGTTGCGTCATTACTCAAGGACATCTGCGCATGGCGCTCATCACCAAGATATACTTGCTAACTAACGGTGTTTAGCACCGATTAGCTCGGGGTCTCCCGGTATGCGATATCGTCCGATGGATTTCCTCCACTACCCTTCACCGTTTAAGGCCAAAGCAGTTGTTGTCCACCTTTTTTGAACGTATCACATCGCCGATATGAAATAGTGTCTAACCGAGAATAGATGATGCTTTATCTTTTACTACACGTATGTATTTATTAATATGGATTAACTAGCCATCCCTAGTGTTTTTCAAGTAAACTCCTCACATCTCCTACTCGCATACTTAGATCACTAGACACGGACAAGTCCTAGCAAATATATTGTACATTGATGAACCCTAGTTCATCAAAGCACAAGCCCTTTCATGCCCTTCCGACGGATCCGAACTTCAACTCCCTTTAAGAGTACATTCGGTGTTTTAATCGAACGCATCGAAGTGCAATCGAAGCTTGCTCATATTAATTAATCTTAACGCATACAACGATTAAGAGCTTAAACCAATAAACAACATGATAACCAAGCTCGAGACTAAACTGGAATGATTAAAGTCAATAAAGTGAGGAAAACCAATCAAACGCCGTTTAAAATCTTATGGACGCTCGTTCAACCTTATGGACGCTGTCTGGAATGGACGCCCGTCCACTACTTTCGGACGCCCGTCCGCCTAAAATCTTTACATCCCGATCCAAAATCTCGCCGCCAGACGCCCGTCCAGCTATTCCAGACGCTGCGTCGATCTAGGACGCCGTCTCGAAAAAATCAAACGCTCGTCCGCCTCGGGAAATCGCCAAAACCCTAACATCTTCAAATACGATTTCTAATCCGCTTTAACACAAATAAGCAAAGAACTTAAACACGTAAAATCACCTAAATACATATCTACCCACATCAGAACATCTAGGATCATAACCAATCAAAAGATACATCATTCTTGCACCCAAAACACCTTAAAACTTGATCTAACTACTCTCAACCATAATTAGATTGTAGGAAGAGCTTCTTACTTGTTTATCAAAGCCAAAACCAACAGCAAAAGCTCAAAGAAACAAAGAAAGAAATGGGGTCTTCCTTTCAGAAGAAACATGTGTGATAAATCCAAACTTTGATTAGATTCGATCACACGCTTCTAAAACGATAAACTACGAAAAAGGTATGAGTTTTGATCCATCAAAACTCATAAAACAAAACAGATAATTCGATTTTCATACCTTAAGAAAAGCTCCAACTTTTCGCTACAGAACGACGCCTCCTTATGACGATTCCGCTGCTTCTCTCAAACTAAAACGGTTTAGAATTGACTTAGATATTGAGAAACTGTTTCCAACCCTATTTTTCTCCAATTCGGCGCAAAGAAGAAAAGGGCGTGTATGCTCTATTTTTTTGACTAATGATTTAGGTTATGGGATTAATGTGTGTAATAGATCCCTTTATATAGATAATCCCAATAAAAATCCTTTTTCTACTAGGAAATCGTAAACTCTCTTTAATTTTTATCCATATATATTCTCGACATATATATTTTTTAATAAATACTTAAACTCCAAATAAAAGGAACTCGAACCCAATATTTCGTTTCGCAAAAAGACACGCCCTGCCTCTTTCCCAAACTCGAATATTACATTCTTCCCCCTTAAAGGAGTTTCGTCCTCGAAACTTAGAACATACCTCAGTAAGTCCATAAAACTGAAACTCACTGATCATGTCATCCTCAACTTCCCACGTAGCTTCTTCCGGTGAATGATTGCTCCATTGCACCAAAACCAAATGAATCATCCTTCTCTTAACCATCTTTTCCTTCGGTCCAAAATCCCGATCGGTTTCTCATCATACTTAAAGGTTATCTTGTAGGATCTCCGGTCAACCGTAGTCTCAACATCCGCCTTGGTCAAACACTTTTTCAACATCGATACGTGAAACACATTGTGGACTCTTGACATGGATTCTCGTAGCTCAAGCTTATAAGCCAACGGTCCAATTCTTTCAGAATCACAAAAGGTCCAACATACCTCGGACTTAGCTTTCTTTTTGTCCAAAGCGTTTCACTCCCTTCATTGGTGAAGCTCGTAGATACACTCTCTCACCAACTTCAAACTCTAAGGGCCTTCTTCTAACATCCGCCCAACTTTTCTGTCTATCTTGGGTCTGCCGCTTGAGTTCTTTTTTAACTAATCGCACTCTTTCCTTAGCTTGTTCAACCAACCCGGCCCGGTGATTTGTCTTTCCCGACTTCCTCCCAAAACAGCCGGGCGTTCTACACTTTCTTCCATACAACGCTTCAAAAGGTGGCATGCCTATACTTGCATGATAATCTGTTGTTGTAGGCAAACTCCGCTACCGGTAGGTAATCGCCCCATGACCCGCCTACTTCCAAAACACAAGCTCTCAACATATCTTCAAGTGTTTGGATGGTTCTCTCGCATCGTCTGTCTGTCTCGAGGATGAAACGCCGACATTTAAGTCCAACTTAGTTCCAAAGGTCGCTTGCAAACTCTTCCAAAACCGATCGACGAACCTCGAATCATGATCCGAAACTATAGAAATTGGTACTCCATGTAGCTTCACTATATTATCCAAGTATAGTGTCGCCATCTTCTTTAAAGGCATATCAACCTTATACGGTAAGAAATGAGCAGACTTGGTCAATCTATCTACGATTACCCATATCGCATCATGGCCGCTCTTGTCTTAGGTAAGCCGGTAATGAAATCCATCGTAATCTTATCCCACTTCCATTCAGTGGATATCCAAAGGCTTAAGCATTCCTCCTGGTCGCCGATGCTCCGCTTTTACTTTCTCGACAGATGTCACATTCTCGCCACAAACTTGGCTATCTCCAATTTCATCGAGGCCACCAAAATTTTTCCTTCAAGTCTCTCAGACATTTTAGTAGATCCTGGATGAACCGAAAATGCAATCCTATGTGCCTCCTCCATAACTCTTTGCCTCAAATCACCAACATTAGGAACGCATAGCCGATCTTGATACCAAAGATTTCCGTTCTTGTCTAGCACGTATCCCATCAGAGGCTTTTCTCTTGCAACTCGCTTCAAGTCAACCAAAATCGGATCTTCATCTTGCTTTTCCCGAATATCATCCATCAACTCGCACCTTGCTAACAACGGTGCCACAAACTTCCGATCCTCGATCCGATCAAAACTTCGGATTTGCAGCCCGCTCTAGCCTTTTCTCGCAACAACTTCAACACTTGAAATCGCAAACACCGTTTTTTCGCTCAACGACCGCCACTACGCTGGCTTTACCCGGATGATATTGAATGTCTAGGTCGTAATCCTTACGAACTCTAGCCATCGCTTTGCCTCATATTCAGATTTTCTTGGGTAAAGAAGTACTTCAAGCTCTTGTGATCGGTGAAGATCCTCGCCTTAACTCCGTATAAGTAGTGCCTCCAAGTCTTTGTGGCAAACACTACCGCCGCCAACTCTAAGTCATGTGTTGGGTAATTCTTCTCATGCACCTTCAACTGCCTAGATGCATAAGCAATTACCTTTCCTCCTTGCATCAACACACAACCCAACCCCTCGTCCCGAAGCATCCGTAGACGCTCATAATTATCAAAGATCTCGAATCGCCAAAAGCGGGGTCAGAGTCAACTTCTTTTTCAACGCCTGAAAAGCCTCTTCACACTCACCGGGTCCACTCAAACTTCACATTCTTCCGAGTGAGCCGGGTAAGTGGTGTAGCTATCCTTGAGAAGTCCCGAACAAACTTTCCCGTAATAGCCACCAAACCGAGAAAACTCCTCGACCTCTCAAATCGTAGTCGGTCCGACCACTTCTCAACCGCTTCAATCTTTGCAGATCAACCTTAATGCCATCTCCGTAAATGACATGACCCAAGAAACTCACCCGCTTCAACCGTAAGTCGATTTAGAGAACTTTGCGCATAACCGATTCTTCTTCAAAGTCTCCAACACTATCCTTAAGTGTTCTTCATGTTCTTTCTCATCCTTAGAGTAAACTAGGATGTCGCTCTATGAACACTATCACAAACTTATCCAAGTATGGCATGAAGACACATTTGCATTAAGTCCATAAATGCAGATGGAGCATTAGTGAGTCCAAAAGGCATAACTAAGAACTCATAATGTCCATATCTCGCATCAAAGCCGCTCTTCGGTATATCCGCTACTTTGATCTTCAATTGGTGATATCCCGACCTAAGATCAATCTTGGAGAACACGCTCTTTCCTTGCAAATCGGTTAAACAAATCATCAATTCTTGGTAGAGGATATTTGTTCTTGATGGTGAGATTATTCAACGCTCAGTAGTCGATGCACATCCTCATGCTACCGTCTTTCTTCTTGACAAACAACACCTGGGGCTCCCTGCATGAAGTATTAGGCTGAATTATATGCCTCTCAAGCATATCCTTAAGCCGAGCCTTCAACTCTTTCAATTCAGCCGGTGCCATCCTATAGGGTGCCTTAGCAATCGGTGTCGCCTCCGGTACCAACTTGATCTCAAATTCGATCTCTATCCGCATGTTTTCGGTAACTCTTCCGGAAATACCTCTGGATATTCCTTGACTACAGTGTATCCTCTAACTCGGCTTCACTTGATCCACATCCACTGCGCACAACAAGTAGCCTTCACAACCTTTCTCGACAAGCTCTTATCGCCTTAACCGATATTATCGGATGTCGGTTCTTGCTTGGCTTGTACACATTGCCCTCGATAAGTCTTATCGATTTTCCAGTACCTTAAAGATCACTTTCTTTCCTCGGCAATCCAGATGGACAAAATTCTCGGACACCAATCTATTCCAAGAATCACATCAAAATGAAAAGTCTAACACCGTGAAGTCACTTTTACATCGATATGATCCAACTTGGACTTCCACTTGTGATATCATCTTAGTTACTTTCGCTACCTTTCCTAACGGTGTGGTTATCTCCAACGTATTCCTTAAAGGTTCCAAAGGTTGACTCAACTTAGCTACTTTAGTCGACACGAAAGTATTAGACGCCTCCCGTATCGAACAAGGCTCACCATAAGATTATTTAACATTATCGCATTCTAGGGTGCATAATTATCCCATTAACTACAGTCACAACATGAATATACATGCTATAAACGTAACTTAAAAGGACAAATTAACAACAAGTACCTGATATAACGTCATCCTCAGGTTCTGCATCTCTAGCGTCAGCTGCAAAAACACGAACTGGGCGACTTGGGCCGCTTCTACCACTTCCTTGCTTCTGGTTACTTGTAGGACCCTTGGTCGGACAGTTCTTGGCAAAGTGTCCCGTTTCTCCGCAAAGATAGCATCCGTTTGTATGAGCTCGGCATTCCCCTGAATGATTCCGGTTGCACTTAGGACAAAGGGGTGCTCCGATAGGTGGTTTACTTGCTGCAGGGTCGTGGTCTTCTTGAAACTCGATGTGGTGCTCCCCGGTATTACCCTGGCTTGTTCCAAAACTCCTCTTATTCCCAACAACGATCGCGGGCCTTCTTCCGAACGCCTCAACCTCTAAGGCCTTATTTGTCAACTCGCCATACTCTTGGCCGTGAAACCTAACATTCGCATTGTTCGAATATGATAACCCATCCTTGTATAGGGCCATCTTCCTCTCTTCCACTTTCATCACCAGATAGAATCTTCCCAACTCGTTAAACTTGTTGGTGTCTTTGTGATATGTCATAGTTTGACCTTTAAAGCTTTAGAACCCGGCTTGCCATATCTTTTCGCAGATCGTAGTCGGGAAGTACTCATTGTAAAACATGGTCTTGAAACCTTCCCAATCTGTCACCTTACCATTACTGCTTTGTATGGCATCAATCCATGCTTCAGCTGCGCCCAGAAGAAAACTAACCGCCAACTGTGCCATCTCGGTCTCAGGGACATGTATATTCCTACATGCCTTCTCAAAACTTCTTATCCATTCCTCAGCCTTCGAATGCTCAACATTTCCAAAGAAATCCTGGACTTTGTTTCTCCTCAACCTGGTATACCAGTCAACTGGTGGTGCTTGCTCGACAACTGGTCTAACTGGTGGGTACTGCGGATAAACTGGAGGGTATGCATAAGGTATCTCTGGCTGGTAATACTGGGGTTGCTGGAAACCGTAGGGCGGGTAGCCGACACCTTGCTGAAAGTCAGGGCGGGGTGACGGTGGTGCTGTAGGTCGTGGAGTAGGACCTACTGGAGGTGGATAGGGGGTCTGTTGTTGCTGGTGGAACACAAAGGGTGAGGTGTGGTTAACCGTGGAGGTAAGTTACCGGCGGTGTGGTACCGAAATTACCGGAGCCTCACTTACAAAGGAAAATGGAACCGAACTTCCCACATGCCACCGTGGGGGTTCTTTGAGATCGTGGTGGCGAATTCACGAGAATCCGGTGAGGGTCGTTTGTATGTGGAGGTGGTGACAAACTCGCTGCGGTGGATGACTTGGCCTCGTAACACCGCCTCCTACGACCGGTGTTGGGCTCTCCGCCTAGCTCTCGATGACTCGCACTGCCCAGCTTCGTGAACACCATCCTCGATGACCAAAGAAAACGTAACATTACAAAAGGTCTCAGAGAAACTTATCTTAAAAGAAAGGAAGCCTAAAAGACGCTTTCTCTCTCGATACCAATCAGTAACGCCCGCCCTCGACACCGAGTCCTTATCCGAAACCAAACGCTCGCACGCATAACATTAAATGAATAACATTACACGTAAGCCTCTACTACGCCGTATCAAATAAAAGCAAACGGAAGCTAAAAAAGACTCGGGTGATTTTCCCAAACATTAAAGAATAGAAATAACTAAAGATAGAATAAATGTAATACCCATTACATTTTAAAGCAACCGACGAAACCCAAAAGTACTAAAATAACCTAATACATCCAAACTAGTCCAAAACTAGGAAACATAAAAGAAATCATAAACACAAATCTTCAACTCCGGCGCCTTCAAACGTCGTCATCAAAGTCTTCCACAAAATCTTCACATACTGTTGTCTTCTCTCCCCAAACACATAAACAAACATGCATTTGAGGTAAGTACAATGTACAAAGTAAGAAGTAGAAGCTACAATTTAATTAAAGTTTATTGCTTGAATAGTTGTCTTGGTGAGACCGACTCAATCTAGTGGTTCATTTGATGCCCATCGACACGCCGTGACTATACGTTTCTAACTTAGCTTATCTTTGTTGCGTCATTACTCAAGGACATCGCGCATGGCGCTCATCACCAAGATATACTTTTGCTAACTAACGGTGTTTAGCACCGATTAGCTCCGGGTCTCCCGGTATATGCGATATCGTCCGATGGATTTCCTCCACTACCCTTCACCGCTTAAGGCCGCAGTTGTTGTCCACCTTTTTTGAACGAATCACATCGCCGATATGAAATAGTGTCTAACCGAGAATAGATGATGCTTTATCTTTTACTACACGTATGTATTTATTAATATGGATTAACTAGCCATCCCTAGTGTTTTTCAAGTAAACTCCTCACATCTCCTACTCGTACTTAGATCACTGAGACTCGGACAAGTCCTAGCAAATACATTGACATTGATGAACCCTAGTTCATCAAAGCACAAGCCCTTTCATGCCCTTCCGACGGATCCGAACTTCAACTCCCTTTAAGAGTACATTCGGTGTTTTAACTGAACGCATCAGAAGTGCAATCGAAGCTTGCTCATATTAATTAATCTTAACGTACAACGATTAAGAGCTTAAACCAATAAACAACATGATAACCAAGCCTGAGACTAAACTGGAATGATTAAAGTCAATAAAGTGAGGAAAACCAATCAAACGCTCGTCTAAAATCTTATGGACGCTCGTCCAACCTTATGGACGCTCGTCTGGGAATGGACGCCCGTCCACTACTTTCGGACGCCCGTCCGCTAAAATCTTTACATCTCGATCCAAAATCGCCTTGAGGCGCCCGTCCGGCCTATTCCAGGCAGACTTTCGTCCGATCTAGGACGCTCGTCGAAAAATCAAACGCCGTCCGCCTGGGAAATCGCAAAACCCTAACATCTTCAAATACGATTTCTAATCCGTTTTTAACACAAATAAGCAAAGAACTTAAACACATAAATCACCTAAATACATATCTACCCACATCGTAACATCTAGGATCATAACCAATCAAAAAGATACATCATTCTTGCACCCAAAACACCTTAAAACTTGATCTAACTACTCTCAACCATAATTAGATTGTAGGAAGAGCTTCTTACTTGTTTATCAAAGAAACCAACAAAGAAAAGCTCAAGAAAACAAAGAGCAAAACAGCTTCTCTTTCAAGAAGAAACATGTGTGATAAATCCAAACTTTGATTAGATTCGATCACACGCTTCTAAAACGATAAACTACGAAAAAGGTATGAGTTTTGATCCATCAAAACTCATAAAACAGCAGATAATTCGAGTTTCATACCTTAAGAAAAGCTCCAACTTTCTGCTACAGGAACGACGCTCTCCTTATGACGATTCCGTTGCTTCTCTCGAAACTGAAAACGGTTTAGAATTGACTTAGATATTGGAGAAACTGTTCCAACCCTATTTTTCTCCAATTCGGCGCAAAGAAGAAAAGGGGCGTGTATGCTCTATTTTTTTGACTAATGATTTAGGTTATGGGATTAATGTGTGTAATAGATCCCTTATATAGATAATCCCAATAAAAATCCTTTTTCTACTAGGAAATCAGAAACTCTCTTTTAATTTTTATCCATATATATTCTCGACATATATATTTTTTTAATAAATACTTAAACTCCAAATAAAAGGAACCGAACCCAATATTTCGTTTTCGCAAAAAGACACGTCTGCCCTTTCCCGAAACTCGGAATATTACAGATGCATCTGGGACTCGATCTGTTAGATTCCCTTGCGGATAAAGACAGAACTTTTGACAACTATAAATGCAGCATTTTTACGAGAATATGAATTGGAAAATTTGGAAATTTACTTGATTTAAAGAGTATTATATACTTTGCTTGCTGTTACCTTTTTATTAAGGGTAGAACTAAGTTGTTACAACTTGTTCACCTGACTTTATATTTTTAATACCATTTAAAACCCACATTATTTATTATTAAAATAATACTCGATAAACCATACATTTTTAATAACAAAATAATAATAATACGATTCAAATGTTACTTTTTTTTTTGGAGCGGATTCAAATATTCCTTGATAAATCATATATTCGTTGATTATAACATATACTCCCTCCGTCCCAATTTGTTTGGGATATTTTGGAACTCACAATATTTAAGGAGACATCAATTAATAGGTTTTCTGGTCATTTAAAACTTGACCAATTTACCTCTTTGTCCTTTTTATATGTAGCACAATTTGCACTTTATAAAATACATTGGGGCAATTTAGGCAATTAAAGCAAAAATTTTGAGTCTAATTAGAGTTATGAGACTTATTTTGGGATAACCATAAATGAAATAAGTTCGAAACAAATTAGGACGAAAGGAGTAGTAATTATAATATGTGAATAGGAGGTGGATTTAGTTGTATGTATGAAATGCTGTGTTCAGTATATGTTATGTTCTAAATATCAAATAAATTGATATTCATTCGACGAGAGGGGAGTACCAAATCATAATGATAATTTGTTGTTTTATAAAAAATAAATTAATGAGGGGTTAATAGTAATAGTGACAGTACTATACTTTTGGGGAAGTCAATTATAATCGAAGTCAACATATATGTTGGGAGTCTTTTAAAGATTATCGTCCTATCAGTTTGGTTGGGAGTCTTTACAAAATAATTTCGAAGCTGTTAGCGGAAAGGCTCAAGAAGATTATTCCTACTCTTATTGATCACTGTCAATCTGCCTTTATTAAAGGTAGACAAATTCTTGATGGTGTTTTGATCACAAATGAGGTAGTTGATTACCTCAAAAAAAACCAATGGTAAAGCTTTTATCTTCAAAGCTGATTTCGAAAAAGCTTTTGACTCGGTCAATTGGGATTTCCTAGATTCAATTCTGGAACAAATGAACTTCGGTTTGACTTAGAGGAAATGGATAAAAGGTTGCTTATCGTCGGCTTATGTATCTATTCTTATTAACGGCAGCCCGACTACGGAGTTTAAGATGCAGAGAGGAATTCGCCAAGGCGATCCGCTATCTCCTTTTTTGTTTCTCTTGTTTGCTGAAGCCCTCAATGTGCTTATGAGGAAAGCCGTGTCGATTGACAGATTCAAAGGAGTCGATGTTGCTTCTCAAGGAAAAAGTGTTAATCTCACCCACCTACAGTTTGCAGATGATACTATCTTCTTCGGTTATTGGAATATGGAAAATATTTTAAATTTGGGAAGAATCCTCAAGTCTTTTGGTCTTATTTCTGGGTTAAAGATCAACATGAATAAAAGCAAGTTATACGGGTTGAATATTCAACCTGCTGATCTGACACTCGGTGCTTGTTCATTAGGCTGCAATGCTGCTGAGCTTCCATTCTCATACTTGGGATTACCTGTGGGAAAAAATATGAATCGCATCAGTTCTTGGCAACCAGTGATCGATAGATTTAGAACAAAACTTGCAGGATGGAAGTGCAAATTGCTATCGATCGGTGGACGTGTTACTCTTCTTAAATCGGTACTTGGTATCCTACCCTTGTACTACTTCTCATTGTTTCATGCTCCTATTGCTGTGATCCACACCTTAGAAAAAATTAGAGCACATTTTTTCTGGGGTGGGACAGGGGAAGAACGCAAAATTTCGTGGATCTCTTGGTCCAATATCCTTAAACACAAATCTCAAGGCGGATTGGGGGTTGGGGGGTTGGGGATTCAAAATATTGCTTTGTTGGGAAAATGGTGGTGGAGGTTTAGTGTGGAGAATGGGTGTTTTTGGAGATATTTTATTCGGTTGTTGTATGGAGAGGGGGGCGGATTTAGTCTTATGCCTGAGATGGGTAGGAAAGGTAAGGTTTGGAGCAACATTATTCAAAACTTTGATAGAATTGAGAAGAAAGGAGTGAATCTCTCTTCATCTATAAGGTGGAGGGTGGGTGATGGAAATAATATAAAATTCTGGAGTGATGTTTGGGTAGGAGAAGAGACATTTAAGTGCCGTTTCCCGAGACTTTACAATCTCGCCCAAGAAAAAAATTGTTTCATAAAAGACCGTAGAAAACTATGTGGTGATGTGTGGGAATGGTAGTGGGATTGGAGAAGAGGGATAAGGGGAAGAGAATTAGGTGAACTTGTAGATTTTTATGCCTCCCTCCCAGATATTTTCCTTGATGCATGCCAACATGATTCTCCTTCTTGGAGCCTCAATTCACGAGGTTCCTTTACATTTGCTTTCTTGAAGAAAAAATTGCTCGAAATTGAAGGCTCTTCTTTGGCAAATGATGCCCCTCCATGCCGTTGGAATAATTTGATACCGTCCAAGGTGAACATTCTTTATTGGAGGGCTACAAGATGTAGGCTTCCTACACTTTTGAACCTCTCGTCACTACAAAAAACTGGGCTTTTTGCGACGGAAGGTTATCGTCGCAAACTAGGCTTATTCCGTCGCAAATCCTAATTTGCGACGGATTTTATTTGTCGCATTTTTTAGTCGCAAAACCGAGTTTTTGCGACGGTTTATCCGTCGCAAATTATTTGCGACGGATAATAACGTATTTAATTTTTTTTAAAAAATATAGTTTCCGTCGCAAAACAATGTAAACTCCGTCGCAAACAATTGTATAATCCGTCGCAAAAAATTTATAATCCGTCGCAAAAATTTTATAAACCGTCGCAAAAATTGTATAATCCGTCGCAAATATTTTTTATTAAATAATTTTTTATTTTTAGATCCTTACATATCCGTCGCAAATACATTTTTCGTCGCAAATGCAACTTTGCGACGGAATATTTCTCGTCGCAAAGTTAAAATTAATCGAAAATTATGGGTTTTGCGGCGTGATCGGCCAAACCACCGCAGAAAAGCGATTATAATTTTCCCGGTAGCATTACAATTGCTACCGGCTATCAACAACAACAATATAAAAGGGATACGATACCAAAATAAATAAAAGCGATATGTCAATAGGGATATGTCAAAGGGGATAAAACGATATGTCAAAGGGGATACGATAAGCCAAAATAAATAAAAATGTATAAAGCAATATGTCACCCAGTCAGACCCGGTGTACTACTAAACCCATGTCACTTCCTCCAGGTCCGTGATCGGATCGGTCATCTGTCTTTGCCCATTACCCGGGTTGCATCCTCCGGAGGATGCCGCTTAACATTGGGTAATCCACTCCTCCATCTGCGCTTAGTCTGTCTTCTCTCGACGCTTTCTCTCTCTAGCTCCTCCAACCTCGCTTTGTGTTTGCAGATTAATGTCTTTCTCTCGCCATCTCCTGGGTGAGGCGGGTGAGTATGCCCGAGAGTATGTCTCGGCGGATGAGTGTCGGCGATGTGAAGCTGTCGTAGTAGATACATGAGGCGGTGACCCCATGCCAAAACTCTCCCTTCTTGTCGTAACCACTAGCGGCCGTAATAAAAAGACGCGACTCGTCGGCTGGGGTGTTAGTCAATCTCTCCTGGCTTTCGCCTTCTTCGAGGTGAAGACGTCTGTAAAGTATGATATAAATTTTTAGTAACAATAATTACATGATATATATATAATGTATATATAATATTTAGAATACATAACGTATCAAGATTTTCTCAAACTTCCTCGAGACGAAGTTGCCCGACTTTTTCGTCTTCGAACTAGTCACCGATCTCCGATCGATAGGGGCACTTCTCTATTGTCCTCCATGGCCCGGCGAAATCGATAACGCCGCGCGCCCGCCCCATAGCATGTGTCCTGTGGATCTTCCCTTCCTCACCGGATCCAGAAGCTCGGTTTATCTTCTTTTTCGCAGATGTTTCCTTGAATGCCTATTCCGACATAAGATAAACAAGTTAGTACATACATATATATATAAAACACAAGTATTATTAATTAAATATTGAATAATTGCTTACGGGACTCCCAATCCACTCCTCGAACTGACGGAGAATATCCGGGGTCATCCAAAGCCGAGCACGGGGGTTTGTTTGAGCCCGATACATATAATCACGGACCTGTTGATAGCATACCGCTCAAAAGCTTCCCTAACCAGCAGCGCCGTGGCGTAACTCGAAAAGTCGAAATGAGCTCGCAACATAGTTATATATATGTTATATGTATAGTTATAATTATAGTTATATTTATATGAAGCACGTACCTAAATGCGTGCCACCACCTTTCCTGCGCTGCTCTGGCGGGCATTATGCCACGTGGTGGCAAAAGTGTTGAAGCCATTGATTATGGCGGTCTTGGCCATTTTCTTGACATAGTTGTCGGTAAACTCGTCATATTGAAAACAATAAGTTGTTAATATATTTGGTTAATCAAAATATAAACAAAAATACAAACAAATTAAAGCAAGATATGTATTAACTTACCATCTCCCCTCGGGATCCAAAAACGGCAATCCAAGGTCACCATTGACAATGACACCCAAATCCTCATCGGTCATCTGGTGTATCTCATCATCCAAACCGTGAGTCTGTGTGGAGGAAGACGCTCCGGGGGAGGGGGAACTACCCCTACCGCGTCTACCTCTACCTCTACCTGACATCTATTTGACACAGAAAATGACGTTTATACTAATCTAAATGCAATTATACTAATTAATAATAAATTACAATGTTTAATACATTATTATTCAGCAATGATGACAAAATAAAATATTTAATACATTATTATTCACTATCACTACTAGAATGGAAGAGTTCTTCCTCCTCTTCATCAGTATCTAGATCATCAACCGATTCTTCTTCCTCTCCATCTTCTTGTTGAATGAAATCCGCCATCTCATCATCATCCAAGTCATTATCCCCAACATCGGAGTCAACATCGACATCAAGATCTTGGTGGACAATGTTAAGAGGATCAGATAATCGGGAAACATCATTGATCACTTGTTCTTGGAAAACGGTTTCTCGACGGGAGCATCGATAGTCGATCTTGCCTTTGTTTTGAAAACAACCGACCATTGATCTTTGTCTTTTTTCAAACTTGGATATGGAGCATAGTAGACTTGCTCGACTTGATAAGCCAGAACAAATGGATCATAAGCGCCATATTTCCTACCACGATGAACTTCAACTACCTTATAATCTTTATGCACATTCATGCCCCGTTCAGAATTATCAAACCAATCACATTTGAACAATACGGCTTTGTAGACAGTCGAAGCTCCATAATACACCAACTCAATGATTTCATTTAAAGTGCCATAATAGTCGGCACCTTCCGTGGAGGCGACACAAACTCCGTTGTTGATGAAGATTTACCAATATCGGTTGCCCGGTTGAATGTCCGAAAGTTGTAGCCGTTAATCGAATAACGTTTCCAAGTTTTGACTTGACGAGAAGGACCACTTGCCAAAGCTTTTAGCAAATCATCATTCAACAATGATGCTTGTTGTGCAAACCATTTGGTAAATTCATTTTCATGTTTATTCCAAATATCCGCCGAGGTCAATTGAAATTTTGTTGAACACGAATAAATTGCTCGAACAATCTAAGAATGAATCATTTTGTCGATTAATGTATATTTGTTCGAAAAAGCTATTAAGCATTGTATATATGTAGTAATGAGGTACTTACTGATTCATACGGTTTCATGATTTCACAGGTTAGACAATACGTACTTGTGCACAAAGTCATATTCTTTATTATCCAAGAACCTCGTCTTGCACTTCCGGTTGTTGTACCATTATGATCACGGAATAACTCAGGTAAATCAAACGATTGCGATGCGAAGTCTCACCAACAAACAAGATTCTTTGCTTTTGTTTCAATATGATCATCGTAATACATAGAAACGAAGTTTGAAATCTCTTCCAACAAATACGCATTGCATATTGATCCTCTACGAAAGCTTTGTTACCAATCTTTTGTTTTAAGTGATTCAAAAACCTTTCGAATGGATACATCCATCGATATTGCACGGACCACCAACTCGACCTCATCACGGCAAGTGTGCGGTAAATGCTCCATCGAGTTAAAAACGCTGAGGCAAAATCTTCTCTAACTTGCAAATAATCTCGGCAATGTTATTCTCTAAACGAATCACGTCTTTATTTTTAGGGTAGCAAAGACACAAGTCTCGAAAGAATTGACTTATCTCGGTCAATGCATTCCACTCATTTTTCGGAATCAATTCTCGAAGGGCAAGCGGCAATAAACGTTCCATAAAAGCGTGACAATCATGGATTTTCAAACCACGTAGAATGTATTGATCATGATCTACGCACCTACCAGGTCCAAGCATAACCGTCGTGGAATTTCAACTTGGTGACCCATTCACACAACACTTTTCTTTTCTTCTTGTCAAGAACAAGTGTACAATCGGGGTGCTTTCTGCAAAGCTCTTTCAAATCTTTAGCAGATTTTGGACCACAAGCAGTTTTGCCTTTAATGTCCATAACCGTGTCAATCAGTTTTTCAAAGAAGTTTTTCTCAATATGCATCACATCCAGGCAATGTCGAGCGGCAATGTTTTCCAATACGGAAGATCCCAAAAATGCTTCTTTTCCACCAACCATTCTTGGAGTTTTAAGCCGTTTCAAAGTCGAATCTGAGCCATCAATGATGCTTGGTAGGTGTTGTACAAATTCCCATACCTCCTCACCACTCAATCTCACGGGTGGAGTCGCGTGTTCATACCTTGTTTGGACTTCAAAAACCTTTATCGGTGTGAAAAATATGGTCTTGGAGAAGCGCGATGACAATCAAACCAAGTGCATTTACCACTATGTTTGAGCCAGAACGACTTGTTTCCATCACCACAATAGGGACAAGCTTTCACACCAGCCGTAGTCCACCCGGATAACATGCCATACGCAGGAAAATCATTGATAGTCCACATTAGTGCACCACCGTGATGAAATTTTCTGTTTTGTGGATACATCGTAAGTAAACAACCCTGTTTCCCACAGCTGCTTCAACTCCTTAATCAATGGTTGCAAATAAACATCGAGGTTTCCTTTCGGATTTTTCGGCCCCGGTACAAGCACTGATAAGAATATAAACTGTCTTTTCATGCACAACCAGGGCGGAAGATTGTATGGTGTAACCATGACTGGCCAGCAAGAGTAGTTCTTCCCAAAATTACCAAAAGGTGCAAAACCGTCTGTGCAAAGTCCTAACCGCACATTTCTAGGCTCCTTAGCAAACTCAGGGTGCATTTGGTCAAAATGCTTCCAAGCTTCAGCGTCACTTGGGTGGGCCATTATACCGCTTGTCTGGGGTTTTCGCGTGCCACCTCATTTCCTTGCCTATATGTTTCGTGGCGCACAACCTTGGAGTCTAGTCCAATCGGGAAATAAGTCATCACTTTGTTAGGCACACGTGGACCTCTTGCGTTCGTTTTGGTTTATATCGATCATGGTCACACTTCCGACACTTGTCCAGATTCGCGTCCTCCTCCCAAAATAACATACACCCCGCGGGACACACGTGTATTTTCTCGTGGGGTAGCTCTAATGCCTTTAACAACTTTTTGGTTTGATAGAAGTTCGAGGTCATTAAGTTATTCTTCGGAAGAATATCTCCTATCAAACCGGTAACCCGTCCAACGATTTGTGAGAGAGGTTGTGATCACATTTCAAAGTGAGCAACCTGAAGCCGCTGCAAGACGGAGACACTACTTCCATCACATACAGTTCCTCTGCGTTTGCTTTTCATTTCAAAAACGCCGCAACTTCGAGGGTTTGGTGTCTCATTGTTCTCCTCTTGGTTAAGAAATTCTTCTCTTACGTGATCAATCCTTTCACGTAATCGTCATTAACCATGTCACGATAAGGGTTCACATTCCGTTCTTCTGCCGAACGTTGATCGGAATGGGAAACTCTTCACCATGACACACCCAATCATAGTAGTTTGCGCAAAACCCATATTTAGTTAAATGTAATCTCACGTCATGTTCGATCGAAAATTTAGTGTTCTTACACTTACTACATGGACACTTCATCATTCCATTATTTGCCCGAAACGAATCTAAGCGCTTTGCATGTTTTATGAATTCCTCCACACCATTCACAAATACCGGGTTAAATTTCTTGTTAGCATCCAACCTCTCGTACATCCAACTACGTTTCTATTCTCTTCATTTTCAATCCTACACATCATATCATACAAAATATGAGACTAACAATAGTCTTTGAAGGTTGTCTCAACACTTTTGCAAACTCAGTTTTACTCAACTTACTATGAAACTAACAACACTATAACCTAAATTTTCGATTCATGGTCAAAGGTTCGACGTCAAAATAATTCGGAGGCTTTGCCGGACAACAAAGTACCCCCCAGTACCATTTTCCAAACGGGTAGGAACAACACCCTTTGAGGACCTTATGTATGTTATGCTTATCATGTAAGCACATACTTATCATCATTTCAATCCAAATTCAACAAACCAATTCAACCAACATCCGGTTTCTAAACTAAGCATTTTCAACCAACATCCGGTTTTGCACATACTTAAGCATTCAACAAACCAATTCAACAAACCAATTCAACCAATTCAACCAACATCCGGCTTTGCACATACTTAAGCATTTTCCTAACTTATCTAACTAATACACATAAGTAAGCATTTTCTAACTTATAATTACTACACATATATATCTATAAATCTATACTACATATGATACACTATATAAAAAAATATATAAAAAAAAACATAAAAAAAAACGAAAAAAATAAAAAAACGAAAAAATATATTACATACTACAATATACAAAAATTACATACTACAATATATATATACAATATAAATTGAAAAAAAAATATATATATAAAAAAAATAAAACTGTACATACATATACATATACAATATATATATACATATACATACATACATATATATATATAAAAAAAAAAAAAATATATATATATACTGGCGGGGAGGGAGTGGGGAATCGGGTGCTGGGGGAGGGGGTGGGAGGGAGGAAGAGCATACTGTGGGTGGGCTGCGGCGGTGGTGGGAGGAGGTGGCGCCGGAAGAGCTTCAGCAGGGGGGGCGGCGGGTGAGAAGAGGGGAATGAAGAAGAGAAATGAGGAAGAAAAGGATTTGCGATTGATATCCGCCGTTTTGCGACGGAATTTAATGTCCGTCATAAAATAACCCTAATTCCGTCGCAAACATATAAATTGAGAATAATAAAATAATTTTATAAAATTTTATTAAATATTCCGTCATAAATTAATAAAAATTTTCGTCATAAACTTGCCCGCCAAGTGGAAAAATTGGTCCCGCCTAAATGTCCCGTCAGAAACAATAAAACATCCGTCAGAACGTAAATTTGCGACGGAAATAAAGTCCGTCGCAAAAATTCCGTCGCAAAACTGCTGTTGAATTTGTAGTGCGTTGAGAGGCATAAGTCTCAGCAGTCTACTTTGTCCATCATGCTCGTCGGATACAGAAGATGAAAATCACATTTTTCTACGTTGCTTATTTGCTCTTAACATTTGGGATAAATTTTCATCTTGGTGGCGGGTTCAACACTCTCCAACTTCGGATTGGAGATCATTTCACCGCTACAGCACTCCTCGGCATATAAAGGAAAAGAACATGTCCAAGATATGGGACGCCACAAGGAAAATAACATGTTGGAGCCTTTGGAAAAGAATAAACAATCTTATCTTCAATTCAAAAACCGTGTCGGTGGAGGATTTATTCGTTGAGATTCAAGCACTTAGCTTTTCGTGGATTAATACTAGATGCGAAAAGTTGACGCTGGATTGGAATTCATGGAAGGTGTGCCCCTTGGATGCTCACAATTAGCCGGACACGTTTTTGTCTTTTTTGTTTTGTTGCTCCTGGTTGTTGTTTGGATATTGTTCAGGCTTGAGACTTCCTAATAGATTGACGTCCTATTTTGTGCCTTTATTTTTTTAGGCCATGTAACCTTGTTTTTTGTAGCATCTTGCTACCTTCAATAAAAATTATTATTGCTGTTCAAAAAAAAAATAAATAAATAAAATAGTGCCTTTACTGACACCAATTGGTTTTAGTAGAATGGTAAGCTTTGATCTTTAACATGGTATCGGAGCCATGGGTCACGGGATCAAACCCTGGTTGGAACATTATTTAAAAAAAAAATTATGCATCTGTTGGGACAGATTTTCAACACTTGAGGGGGGATGTTGGGACAGATTGCCCACACTCTTAAATGAAAATAAATAAAATAGCGCATTTACTGGCACCAATTGGTTTTAGTAGAATGGTAAGCGCTTGATCTTAACAATATATAATACCATTTTTCTTTTGGTTTTAGTAGAATGGTAAGCGCTTGATCTTAACAATATATAATACTATTTTTTCTTTTTTGTTTAATTTATACAAGAACGATGTGCATGACTCTTCACTAATTTTAGGGTTTTCATGAACGATTAAATCTCCAACATTTTTAAAACGTAGAAAATTTAAAGAAAAGCTGGGTTTTTTTATACTTGATTCCTGTTTTTTATGAAACACCAAGTCGTATTTGATCATTAATCATAATAATATTTGTGATGCATCCTGGATTCGATCGATTTCCAGCATCTGAATATCTGTTAGATACTCTTGCACATAATGACAGAACTTTTGACAACTATAATTAGAGCCTTAGTACGATAATACTTTACACCAATAATAAACAAAGTTTATATCTAAATTAAAAAGGTTGCGAAATGGCTAAGTATCTTATGGCGATTCTGTTCGTTTTGCTTATTGTGAATGGTTAGTATCTTAATTAATCTCTCTCGTCGTCAAATATATTTTTTTTTCAATTTTCTTTATTGTTTTTGTTGTTGTGTTTTTATGGATTTCTGATGAAGATATTACCGATAAAAATTGTTAGTTGTAGCTGAAGCAGAAGCAGAGGAAAAGCACGGGTGGAACATTCGGGCAAAATTGTTTGGAAAAGAATACAGTGCTATCATGAACAGGAAGCTCTTCGATGCTGACGACGATGATGTTACAAGTCAAGCTGTTGATGAAGATGATGATCTTGGTAACTGCAACAACGACTATTGCTTAAATGACGGTACCTGCAATAAGGCGGGTTCTACTGGCTGCAAATGCACTGTGAATGAATGCAAATACAGGCCAGATTCAGATTGATCAGCTCATCAGTCATCACTCGTTCTATGCACGTGGAGAGTTGATCGAGGTTGCTTAATTCGGGTTCAAAACCGGTCGTTGAGTTTCACATATATCTTTGCTTATAGTTGGCATCATGACAGGTGTAAAAATTAATAGGAAATAATCGTATTTATTGTCTGTATACAGACAGTAAATATGATATGATTATTTTCTATTAAAAAGGTATATTGTCGATTGTTAGTACACAACAAATGCGACAATAGCCTTTCCTTACCCTAAACATTTAACATGATCTCACGTTTGTGAGGTTTTTTTTTTTTTTTTTTTTACTTTACTTGTACTTTTACTCTTCCTGTAACGTCCCGCTCCCGGATACCGAGCCCTTATCGAAGAAGAAGCGTTCACGCGCGTATAACATTAAATAAATCTAATATTATACGCAAGCCTCTACGTCGTCGTATCAAATAAAAGCAAACGGAAGCTAAAAGGACTCGGGAAAACATAAAAGCTACTATGAATAGAAATTAACCATACTAAAGATGGATAGTTAAATTACAACGATTTAAAACCCAAAGACTTATACAATACGATGTCTTAAAAGTAGAAGTACAACAAGTCTAGTACAACCTTTACAAAGAAATAAACTTAAAGCTTCTCCAAGACTTCAAGTCTTCAAAAGCCATCATCTACACTTGATCAACCTGTTTATCTTCTCACCCCACAATGCATACAAAAGAAAATACAAAGGAGGTAAGTACAAAGTACTTAGTAAAAGTGAGAAGCTAATGAATAACTAAGTTATACAACGAAATGTTATTATTATGATTATTAAATTACCATTATGAGACCGACTCAATCTAGGGTTCACTTTATGTCCATCAACATGTCATGACTAAACGTTTCTAACTTAACTTATCTTTGTTACAAAGATGTTTGCGAGGCACTACACTTAGTGAGATATGCACTAAGACAAAAGAGCGCAACCCTATAGAGATAAATCTCTAGCGGTCCCGAGGCAGTCATTCCACTTTGTCCGCCAACCCTGAGAAGTGATCGGTGAATGTTTATCTCGTTCGCGTGAGTTTGTCCGACGGAATGATCACTACTTTATCTGGCGGGTCTAGAATCCGCGTTGATCATCACCAATTTATACGGCCAAACCTCACATTGCCGATATTGTATTTGTGTCTATCCAAGCTCTCATGATATTTAACCTTTTACTAAGCAAGCACGTATTTATTAAATAGTTAACTAGTCGCCTAAGTGTTTTTAAATAATCTCCTCACACATACTACTCTCTTCCTAGACCATTAGACATAAGCGAGGCCTAGCAATTACACAGACATTGATGAATACTAATTCATCAAAGCACAAGCCCTTTCATGCCTTTCCGACGGTCCCGGACTTCAACTCCTTTAAGAGTACGTCCGGTGCCGGAACCAAACGATCGAGAAACTCAATCGGGGCTTGTTCATTTTCACTTAGTATTATTAGATCAAGAAATAACATTTAAACTGGACTCGTAGCTTAAAACAACATTTACACAAAACTGGGCTGAATGCGTACGCATTGCACCTGAAAAGCCCTAAACATGATTTTCTGCAACATAACGATTTCTAACCCAAATCAAACATGTTTAACATCAACTATCACAAAGAAACAGTAGTAAAAACCTGATTTAAACACAACTAACCATCACGTAGCATCCAACATTTTAACCTAAACATTGTAAAACCATAATTATTCGTTAGGAAGAGCCTCTTACCTTAATTTCCAGCAAAACCGAAAGCAAAACGCTAAGCAACTGCAACAACTGTTGATCCTCAGCCCCAAAACCTATTTGATTAACAAGAAACCCTAAAATCATATTTCCTGCGTAAAACCGAAACTGAAAAATGCAATAAACCGCAGATTACCTGGATTAACTGCTGCGAAACTATTTTTAGAATAATCTACGTCCCAAGACGATCGTTTCGACTACTCATGGCTGAAAAACAGAGTTACGGATTGAAAGATACGAATTTTTGAAAATCAAACTCAACGGTTACTAAAAACTAGGGCTAAATTGAAAACTTATGAAATAAAGATATTTTATTTTCCAAAGTTGTGTCTCATCGTGCTGATCACTTTTCTCTCCTGCGGCATCTTGAACAGATGAACGGATTGATCACACGGTTGAAGTTTTCTCCCTTTTCCAGGCATCTTCTGCGTTGCTCTCCTCTGTGCGCCGTTCCTCTCTTCTTCTTCTCAAATGACTATTTTACCCTTTTACGAAAAGTCGAGATGTTACACTTCCTCCCACGTTGCATGCTTCTTCTCAAATGAAAGTTTGCATATGGAAATTTACCTGACTTAAATATTTTATTGTGCTTCGCTTTCATGTTACCGTATGTGACTGTGAGGTTTTTTATTTTGCATGCTTTCTTCTCGAATGGGGCTAATGATCAGTATTTTTCATTCAAGGATCGAATCCAACATTATATCTAATATTGATATCTTCAACTGCATTCTAAAATGGTTGCACTATCTTCCAGAGACATATGTCATTACATCATTGAATCATGTATGGGACGCCACTTCACGGTATTAGAGATAAATGATACAAGAGATAAATAAGGAGTCAAAAATCAAAGAAGAGATAGAGATGTTTGGTTTAAATAAATGGTTCATATTTGTTTTTTAAATTATTTAAAATTATATTATGATAAAACTTCTCTCATATATAAAGAGAATGGATGTAATATTTTTATTCAATCAAATAAAACATTTGTTTCGGTTTTACGTTTCCGTAACGCATTCTGGTTTTCTTTATGTATCAGAGCCAGGGGCGAGCTGAGGGTTCGAGTTCCTTAACAATGGTGAACCCTCGCACGATCCTTCTTCCGCTTGAAAAAAATTGTGTCCAGATTTCCTTCCAATCGAGCCAAATCCAGATTGGTTATGCATCCGTATTCTTTTTCTAGGTCCTTTTTTCTTATCATTTTATATTTTTTTTAAAAAAAAGAAGGGATTAAATAGAAGAAGGTCATGCCATACCATTTTTTTCCGACCACGGTCCAAAAGCACAAAGCAAAACAATCCAAACCTTCCCAATTATTTTTTTTCATGTAGAAGATCTTCTTCAACGTTACTAGAATTTATCCTATTTTTTAGTAACATTGAGGGAAAAAAAATTGTTCATGAGTCCAGTCATATTGCATTTGCATTCGTCCATGTTTTTTTTTTTTTTTTTTCGTTTTTTTTTATCCTTTTATTTTTATTTGTTTTCTTCCCCAATACATATATGAATAAATTATCTTGAATATAACATCTATGTATCATTTTAGCATCCATTCTACCCCTTGGCTTCTAATCTTTTTTTGGATGCAAGTTGAAGCAGATCTGATGCAACGACCACAATCGGAGGCAAACACAACAAAACCCACAAACACACCAAGACCCCGGAAGAGCCGGAAATATGTGTCCCGAGGAGTCAACCAACAAACACAAGACCCCAGAAGAGCCGGAAATACGTGCGCCGTGGAGTCGAAC
This sequence comes from Gentiana macrophylla, assembly GCA_026214975.1. Taxonomy (NCBI): domain Eukaryota; kingdom Viridiplantae; phylum Streptophyta; class Magnoliopsida; order Gentianales; family Gentianaceae; genus Gentiana; species Gentiana macrophylla. Next base: position 13,933,526 of record CM047815.1, read on the forward strand.
TACAAACACAAATGGACTCCGGAAAAGCCGAAAAAATGTGCACCGAAGTGGAGATGCCGTCCAAAATATGCCAAAACAAACTCAGCCTCCAAACCCTACCTCGGTTGAGGGAGGGTATTAGAAGATAAAGTCAAAGGATATAATAATGAAGTTAAAAATAGAGATGATATATTGTTAAAGATAAAATAGTTCTTCAAATAAAAGATTGATAATTATCTTTTAAATTCAGTTTAAGATAAGATATATCTTAAATAAAGTTTTATTTATTTATATTAAGATCTCTCCTCCATATAAAGAGGAAGCAATGTAACATTTCATTCATCTCAATAAAATACAATAGTTTTGTTTCTATTATTCAGTATTCTGATTTTCTTTACACGGACCCCGAGTCCCCTTATTCTGAAAAAACACCCGATACGTACAACTTTTTTTATAATAAAATAAATATAAACGTAAGTCTCGTGTGACATTATAATCAGAGTAAAGCGGAAATTAAAACTAATTAAGCACGATCCGGGAATGTCAAAAGACACTAAACGGATCTACCGGTTCCATTCCACCACTAAGAAACCAAAAAACAATACAACGAAATAAATATTGTTTTAAACAAACCCCAAATGAAAGAGAAAGATATGATCTAGAACTCTAAAATAATTAAATGTTTACATCTCTCCAAAACAATATCAAAGTGCATAGAATATAATATTTAATTTTTCATCATAAGATCCTGAGTTCATACGTCAGCTCCGTCATTGATGTCATCATATCCACACTCATCTACCTACCAATCAAGCACCTTCTCGGTTTGAGAATAGTAATAAATGGTAAGTACGATTGTACTTAGTAATGAGTAAAAGAATCAGGACACAATAACTATACATATGTATAACATAAATAATTGTACAATCCACGTAGGTTGTAATAAAAGAGCTCACTCTCCCTCCACTAGCTATGTTAGCAAGACCTCGACCCATGGGCGGACCTATGTAGTCTCAGGATGGCTATATAGGTCTGCAAAAAAGGGCTGACTACGATTACCAAAACAATTCTAAGCAACCCATAACGTCTAAAACTCAAAAATTTCTAAAAAATGATGGAGATCCCCCAAAAAGGTTAAAACTGAAAACTTACGAAATCAAGATTTGTTGGTATCAATATGACAACAGAGACGAGATGATCAACTTCCTCTATTGCAGTCTGTTGAAACGAGCAACAGATTGATAAAAAAAAATCAAAGATTCCGATGCTCTTATTCTTTTCCCCAAAACTTCTCTAGAGCATTCAACTCCCTAATTTTTCGGATAAAAGGCGTGTAACGAGAATGAGGGGTGGGGGTTATCTCGTTTCCTTTAATAACCGTTAATCTTTTATTTTTCTTTTCCTTTAATTATTATTACGGTAAACAATAAAATTGGGAAATAAAAAAACATAATCAATTTAATATTTTACTCTTGCTAATAACTTGGGGTGTTATATTCCCCTTAAAACAAGTTACGTCCTCAAAACTAAGCATACATGGGAGGTTTTTGAACTCTGGGAACTCGCAAACCATGTCCTCTTCCAACTCTCATGTCCCTTCTGATGGTGTATGATTGCTCCACTGAATCAAGACTAATGGCATATCTTCATTCTTGACCTTTTTCACTTTCTGCTCTAAGATGCAAACTGGTTCTTCCTTGTAGGTCAAGTTCTCTTGGACCATCTCAGGTCAATGTTAGCTTCCACAACAATGTCGGATAAGGACTTCTTTATCATTGACACATGAAAGACGTTATGTACCCATGAAAAAGATTTTAGCAACTCCAATTGATAGGCTAAAGGTCCTACTTTGGTTATGATCACAAAAGGACTTACATACCTTGGTCTCAACTTACCTTTCTGTCCAAACCGTCTCACACCTCTCATTGGAGACGCCTTAAGTTATACTTTATCACCCACTTCGAACTCCAAAGGTCTTCTTCTTACATCTGCGCAACTCTTTTGTCTGTGTTGAGCCTCTTGAGGTTACGGCGAACCACTTCAATCATTTCATTGGCTTGCTGAATCAACTCCGGTCTTGTAATCTGTCTTTATCCCACTTTATCCCAATAAACTAGGGTCCTACACGTTCTTCCATATAGAGCTTCAAAAGAAGACATATTGATACTTGCGTGATAGCTGTTATTGTATTCAAACTCTGCCACGGGTACATATTCATCCCATGAACCTCCTACTTTAAGGCACATGCTCTGAACATGTCCTCAAGCGTGTGCACAGTTATTTCTGATCGTCCATCATGCCGGGATGAAAAGTTGTACTCGAATCCAAGTTGGTGCCAAGTAGCTTCTGAAGACTCATAAAAAATCTGCTAACAAACTGACTGTCCCTGTCTGACACGATAGAAACCTGAACCCCATGAAGCTTCACTATATTGTAAAGATAAAGGGTAGCTAACTTCTTCAATGCCACGTTCTCCTTAACTGGCAGGAAGTGTGCAGATTTGGTTAACCGATCTACTATCACCCAAATATTATCATAGCATGTCTGCATCTTCGGTAACTCACAGACAAAGTCCATGGTAATCTTCTCCCATTTCCATTCAGGGATCTCCAAAGGCTTATGAAATCCTGCATGTCTCTTATGCTCAGCCTTTACTCTTTGACAAATCACACTTGGCCACAAACTCTGCTATATCTGCCTAATTGAGGGCCACCAAAAATATTGTTTCAACTCTCTATATATCATGTTTCTCCTGGATGAACTGCAAACACTATCTTGTGGGCTTCATTCATCACTGTCTTCCTCAATTCGCCCACATTCGGAACATACAACTGGTTCTGGTACCAGTTAAAGGTTTTCATCATCATCTAACTCATACCCACTGGTTGGTTTTGTTCTGGAATGGATCATAATCTTGCTTTTGCATAATCTTATCGACCAACTCTGACCTAAAAATCAACGGTGCCACGTACCGTACTTGTTCTTGCTGGCCTGTCTCCTGAATACTTAAATTTTCCAACTGACCAACAACTTCTGGCACACTCATGAGTGAGCTGACTGGCCTTTTACTTAAAGCATCTGCTACCACATTGGCCTTTCCTGGGTGGTATTGTAGATCTAGGTCATAATCTCTTACAACCATCACCTTTGTCTCATATTTAATTGATGTTGATTAAAGAAATAAAGAAGGCTATGGTGGTCGGTCAAAATCCGAGATTTCTTACCATACAAGTATTGTCTCCAAGTCTTCAAAGCAAAAACTACCACTGCCGACTCAAGATCATGCATCGGATAATTCTTCTCATGTGGTCTTAATTGTCTAGACGTATAGGAAATCACATTCTCATTCTGAGCTAACACACAACCAAAACCTTGGCCTGAAGCGTATGTATATACGTCATAATTATAATAATACTTTAGGTAAGATTAACACTGGGGCTATGGTTAATCTTTTCTTGAGGGTCTGAAGAGCCTCCTCACATTCCTTACTCCACTCTACCTTACACTTTTCTAAGTGAGTCGTGTGATAGGTGATGCAACCTTCAAGAAATCCTTGACGAACCGTATGTAGTAGCCTTATAAACCCAAGAAACTCTTCATCTCTGAAATTGTAGTCGGTCTAGGCCACTTAGTCACCGCTTCTATTTTAGTTGGATCCATTTTAATTCCTTCTCCTGAAACGAGTCATAAATGATCCGGTCAACTGTTTGGACCGCGTCATCGCTTGGTCTAAAAGGGCTAACCCGAGTTGACAAGACATTTATGTCTCACACATGTATAGGGGTGAGCATTCTACTACTTTACCAATTAGGTATTATACAATCCCCCCTTATAAGGGACTGGAGTCCTTGCCAGGGCCTGTCCCAGTCTCGTCCCTATGAGAGGATCATCGTTTCTCACGGTGTGACCCTTAGGTCTACCTGGTAGTCGGCTCTGGATAACAATCTGTAACGCCCCTAGACCTGGGTTTGGTAGCGCTAAATGAGTCATAAATGATCCGGTCAACTGCTTAGACCGCCGTCATCGCTTGGTCTAAAAGTGATAACCCGAGTTGACTAGGCTTTTATGTCTCCCACTTATATGGGGGTGAGCATTCTACTACTTTACCGATGTGATATTTTACAATGTAAGACTAATCAAATATCATGAATGACTTAATTAACTAACTAATTAGGTGTTACTTTTATCAGCTTGGCAATTCTAGGACATTGTGTTTTCTTGTGAACTGAATGAAGTGAGTAGGCGGCAAGGCCTTTGTAAAATCATCTGCAACCTGGTCACTGACTGGTATATAATGAACTTCAAGCTTATGATCAAGTACTTGGTTTCTGACCAAATGAACATCAATGTTTATGTGCTTGGTCTTGGATAGACAGGATTCTGGCTCAACAAGGCAGCTCCGGTGTTGTCTTTAAGATGGTGAACAATCCATTGTACTTTAGCTGGGAGATTTTCAAGGCTTATATATTTTGAGTATGTATTGGACCTAGACACAACATTTTGCTTCTATGAGCTCCATGCCACAAAGAATTTTCCAAAATACACAATCAGACTTCCTATATATCATATAAGTAACGCACCCTAATATGCATCTGAATATCCATTCAGTACCGGATTTTGCACTAGACTTAATTAGAATGAAGATCATAGTCCAATGTTCCCTTTATGTACCATAGAACCCATTTACGGGCCTTCCAATGATAACTTGTCGGTGCCAGTGGCGGATCCACGTGCCCCGGGGAGTCACATGACCCCACTCAATTTTATAAAAAGAAAAAAATCCGAAACGACGTCGTTTTGGTAAAAAAAAAAATCAATTTTTGACCTAATTACCCGTCCAACCCGGTTTCGACCAGGAAATTTTGACCTAATTACCCACCCAACCCGAAATTTTTTTAAGGATTCTACTACACTTTGGTGACGGGATTTAATTGAATATTTTTCTGAATCGCCACTGGTCGGTGCCTGCATAAATTGACTCAAAAGATTCTCCGCAAAGCTAAGAGTCTGGTCAAGGTGATATACTGTCCACCAATAATGCTTTCGTAAAATGTTAGATTTTTTAAAAAGGCATTCCCTGGTTATCCTTTGACATGATCTTCAATTCATTAATTATATCTTCTGCTGGACGGAGACGGAGTACACAAAGGTAACACTAAGTTTATATATATATATATATATATATATATATATATATATATATATATATATATATATTGAATGAATGGTCGTTTTGTCCCTTGTCTTCTTCGATAACACTAACGATTGGTAAGGGCTCCTGTGATTGAATACAGACAGTCCATGCCGAACTAGCATATCTTCAATCTTGATACGAATCTCTCTTCTATTAAACTTTGAATCGTCACTTTTGAATCGGTAAAATGAAACTCAATTTGTCAATGATGATATGCTAGCCTTACTCACTCTCACTCTCACTCTCACTCTCACTCTCAATCGTCACTTTTGTATGGTTAGTTTTATTATTTTTGACGAAACGGCAGCACAAAATATACGCACACATCACTTTTTTTTTTTTTTGAAATCCGCACACATCACTTTTGAATCGGTAAAATGAAACTCGTTTTATCAAAGATGGTATGCTTACTTATTTATTTATTTATTGACGGTCACGGTATTTTTTTTTTTTTTTTTTTTTGACAAAACGGCAGCACAATATATACGCACACGTCACTTTTGAATCGGTAAAATGAAACTCGTTTTGTCAATCATGGTATGTTTATTTATTCATTTATTTATTTAATGATGGAAGCGGTAGCACAATATAGGGGTTATTAGTTATAATAATCAAGACCGGGCCGTTGAGTGAAGCCCTTGGCCACGAGGCGAGCTTTATAACGATCGATAGTCTCATCAAAATTGCGTTTGATCGAAATACCCATTTACAAGAAAAATATTATCTGAAGCATCAAAGGGAACAAGATCCCAAGTCTCATTTTCAAGAAGCGCATCATAATCATCCTTCATTGCCTCGAACCCACACAGGTTGAGCAAGTGCCTGTTTAATGATAGTGGGTTCAATCTTGGAAAAATTTGTCGTAACATGACAATTAAGTTTTTGAACCGGCTTTTGAATGCCATGCTTGGAACAGTGGCCATGTGATGAGGGATGGGGTGGGTCGGACGAGAGGAAGAGGCGGGTGGTGGTTAAGGAGTGGGTGGGGCGGGTGGGTTGGGGACGGGTGGAGAAGGAATAGGGTCGAGCCAAGGGAGATGCATGTCGGGAAGTGAGGAAAGAGTGGAGGACCTCGGCGGCGAGGAATATAGTTTCAACAAATTTAACATGGAGCGATGTATAGATGCGGTTGGTGGCAGGATCAAGGCAGTAATAGGCACTCTGGTGAAGGGAAAAACCAAGGAAAATGCACGGGGTCGATCGGCTATCTAATTTATCGGACATATAAGGACAGAGGCACGGGTAATAGAGACAACCAAATATACGAAGCTTTGCATAGTTTGGTGGTGACCCAAAGATTTTTGCATAAGGGGAACTCATGGATAGGGTGGGTGTTGGCATATGGTTAATTAAATACACACGGTGGCAAATGCAAAAGGCCAATATTCGAGAGAGAGAAGCTTGAGATAAAAGCGTAAGACCCGTTTCAACGATGTGTAAGTGACGTCTCTCAGAGTAGCCATTGTGTTCGGGTGTGTGGGGGGTAAGGTGTGAAATACCGTGAGTAGACAAAAAAGAGGCTAAGCCAATAAATTCACCTCGATTATCAGAATGGAGAACTTTTATTTCATGGGAAAAATATTATTCAACAATCGATTTATACTTAGGAAAATAGAAGCTATGTCAGATTTACGGTGCAACAGGTAGAACCACACATAACGGGTGAAATGATCAACAAAAATAACATAGTAACGATAACCATTAACAGACAAATGTGGGGAAGTCCAAACATCACTGAAAATAATTTCAAGGGGACGAGTGGATTTTGAGGTAGAAACATTAAACGGAATTTTATGTCTCTTATTGCAATAACAAGCCTCACAATGGCCTAAGTTCGAAGCAGAAAAAGATACATTATTACTGAAGATAATAAATTGAAAAATTTGAGTGGCGGGGTGACCCAAACGATGGTGCCACGTATCCTTAGATGCTGTGGCGGTGGCAAAAAAATTTAGGGGTGGTGATTTAGGCCAAACATAGACTCCATCTTTAGTTGTATCATGGAGGAGGATCTTATTGGTCTTGAGGTCCTTCACAAAGAACGTAGATGGTAAAAATTCAACAGAACAATTATTATATTGACAAAATTGAGAAATAGAAATAAGATTTTTCTTTATATTTGGAGCACATAAGACATCGTTCAGTTGGAAAGACATTGAGGGGTTGGGAAGGGATGTGGAGCCAATGTGAGTTAAAGGGAGTAAAGTACCGTCACCAAGCATAAGGTCATCCGAACCCGGATAAGAAGCAGGTAAAGACAGATTAGCCAAGTTCGTGGTCACGTGATGAGAGGCACCGGAATCCATCAGCCACGGTTCAGTAGGAGGAGATGCGGTAGCATGAGCCTGAGGTCGGGGATGAGCAGCCGGATTAACCTGCTGAGAAAAATTTGAATTAGAAGCATAATATGATAAATTGGGGCATCGGGGAGCGGAGTGTCCCTGCACTTTGCAAAGCTGACAGGTCCCCAAATAAGGACGCCGGGGAGCATGGCTGTTGCGGTCACCACGGGAGGAGGGGTAATCAGTCGGTGGTCAAACATAGGCGGCCTGGGACAGAGGAGGGCTTGGTGGGCGTGGAGATCCGGGGTGACGGGAAGGAGCTGAGGTCCCTGGCCGGACGGCCATTTGAGCCGTCGGTTGGAATGCCGGAGCACGGGGTCGATCAAGATGAAAAGCTTCATGGCGAGGAGCTGCGTGAAGCTCTTCAAACTCAATGCCGCCGGAGTCGAGCCTGAATTGCACATGAAAGATCATTGTATTCCGGCCCAAGGTTTCCGAGAATAATGTCAGTGAGGTCCTCAGGGTCAATTTTGGAGCCGAGTGCCTCGAGTTCATGTAACGCCCCGCTCCCGGATACCGAGTCCTTATATCCGAAGCGAACGCCGCACGCATAATATTAAATAAGTCTAATATTACACGTAAGCCTCTACTACGTCGTATCAAATAAAAGCAAACGGAAGCTAAAAGGACTCGGCAATCACCATAAAAGCTACTAAGATTAGAAATCAACAAACTAGAGATGGAATGTAACATTTATTACATGGAAAACTCAAACGAAACGTAACAACGTACGAAATCCTATGAAAGCGAGTACCAAAGAATATTACAAGGAGTTTCCCCAATGTCGACAAATCTAGCGAAAACAAATATAAATAAATAAAGTCTTCAACCTCAGCGTCTTCAAACGTCGTCAACAAAGTCTTCCTCGAAATCTTCACTAACCTGTTCGTCTTCTCTCCCCCAAACACATAAATAAACATGCATTTGAGGTAAGTACAACGTACTTAATAAGAGATAGAAGCTATAACGACAATTAAGGTTGATAAAGTAAAGATAGTTAATTAATTAGTTATTTTTGTGTGACCGACTCAATCTAAGGTTCATTCCATGTCCATCAACATGTCATGACTAACTGTTTCTAACTTAATTTATCTTTGTTACATCGGCATTCAAAGGGCACTACGCATGGTGTCGCCCACCACAGAGACATCTGGTGCAACCTATTGGTGTGTCTCACCAATAGCCACGGGCTAGTTCCCCGATAGTATACGCTGTTCGGTGAAGTCCCTCCGTTTGGGGTCTTATGAACCACGGAGTTATTCAATTGTAAAGTCCCTCTGCTCCTGGTGCCCTCTAATGGCCAGCAAAGTTATCCACAACGAGTACCCTCTACTCCTGGTGCCTCTAGAAAGGCCAGCAAGTTTACTCGTTTTACCCGAAAGCCTACACATCACGATATAAACTTGTGCCTTACCAAGAATGACATGATGTTTAATCTTTTAACTACACAAGTATGTATTATTAATGTGAATTAACTAGCCGTCCCTAATATTTTCAGGTAAGCTCTCTCACGACTCAACTCTCTTTCCTATACCACTAGACACGGACAAGTCCTAGCAGTTACACAGACATTGATGAACTCTAGTTCATCAAAGCACAAGCCCTTTCATGCCCTTCCGACGGATCCGAACTTCAACTCCCTTTAAGAGTACATTCGGTGTTTTAACTGAACGCATCAGAAGTACAATCGAAGCTTGCTCATATTAATTAATCTTAACATATTATAATTCAGAACTTAAACCAATAACAACATGATAACCAAGCTCGAGACTAAATGGAATGATTAAAATCAATAAAACAATGTAAAATCGATCAAACGCCCGTCTCAAACCTTAAACGCCCGTTTAAACCTCCTACCGACGCCCGCCCCAACCTTATGGACTTCGTCGTGAATGGACGCCCGTCCACTATTTCGGACGTCCGTCCACCTAAAAACGATACAACTGAATCAAAAATCAACTCTCAAACGCCCGCCCACCTATTGTGAACGCCCGTGCTCAAAGATGGACGCCGTCCATTAATACCGGGACGCCCGTCCGCTGCGTTTTTCACCCAAAACCTAGATTCTTCAATTACGATTTCTAATCCGTTCTAACCTAAATAAATATGATAAATTAAACGCATAAAAACCACAGAAAAACTTAGCTAATCGTACCATAGCATCTAGGATTATTAACCAACCAAAGATCATCTCTTTCTTACATCTAAACACCTAAAACTTAATCTAAACCTTATAAACATTAATTGAGATTGTAGGAAGAGTCTCTTACTTGTTTATGACCAAAACAGAGATCGATCGGCCTTAAAATCTGCAGCCTTTCCAACGAAGCTGCTACCCAAACAATGCTCTTCTCACGACGATTCCAAATCTCCAATTGGATCTGAAAACGATTGAGATTCGCTTCAGATATTGATTTTGGCTGTTCGAACCCTACTTTTCTCTCTTGAATGCGCAGAGAAGAAGTGGGCGGTCGCTTTATTTTTTTCAACGTAGGAAAAGATTGTGATTCAAAAGGTTAGGGAAAACTGATTGGGTTTATTCTCCTTAAATAGGAAAAATCCCAATAATTAACCTAATCCTTCTTTTCCTTAATTACCCTTACTAATCATATTTTCTTTCCCTTAAATTATACATATATATCTCAAAAATATACATATAATTATCCAAAATAATTAAACTCCGAATAAAAAGAACCGAACCCAATATTTCGTTTTCGCAAAAAGACACGTCTGCCCTTTCCCGAAAATCGGAATATTACAGTTCATCTACCCGATTTTTTATTGAAATTAGGTAATCGGAGATCGATTGGTTTCCTTTAACGGTGTTTCGTAAATTGGCCTTCAATTGTCTAATCCGGCCACGAGAAGGGTTGGCGTAGGTAGTTGCCAAAACCTCCCAAGCCTGCTTCATTGTTTGGACAGTGTTAAGAATGGAGACGACTTTGTCGGAGAGGGAGGCCACAACAGTGCTGAGTAGTAGTTGGTCATGTCGATGCCAGAGATCGTAGTTGGGGTTGACTGCTCCGTTGATCTCTTTCGCCGGACATGGGTAGGAACCATCCAGAAATTTCATGAGGCCGTAGCCATTGAGGAGAGCTGTAAATTGGAGCATCCAAGCCAGATAGTTTGTAGGAGTGAGCTTAAGAGGAGCCTGGGCACCTAAGTTGATGGCTATGAGGGAGGAGGAGCCATCGGAGTTGGTGGCGGTTGTTTTGAGAGTGGAGGTGGCGCTGTTAGAGGAGGCCATAGGGATGACGAGAGAAAATAATAATAATAATAATAATAATAATAATAATAATAATAATAATAATAATAATAAAGGAGAAGGTGGATCACTGCTCTGATACCATAACACAATAATTGAGATTATGGAAAGTGTCGATTGTATTCACATAGCATTGTTACATTTATACACTTGAGAATAATCTAAAAACGATAAACAAATTAAGTAATTATGATACATGATCAATCAAATATTTACACAATAAATACATAATATTTAAAGAATATTTTCCTTGTATCAATGTAAGTATAAAATAGCAGCTGCAAACGGACAGGAAGGAAAACTCAACAAATTAATAAAAATAATTAGAATGCAACACCAAAGAAACACATCAACAATTAACTTGCATTACAACAAATATTTAAATTTATTAAAATATCATCAAATTCCCAGCTATATAATGTGTTAATCTTGCAAACAATTACATCAATTACTCTCATTTTATATGGTATAAATTAGCTACAGTTGCGATGATGTCTAAGCTTGCTTGTGTGGTTCTTCTGGCTGTGCTAATGATGTTTGGTAAGAATCTGTTAAATATTTTTTCATAAATTACATTTTTATTATTATTATTATGTGTATTCGAGTTGCCGTACAGATATATATGTTATCGTAACAAAACGTGATTCGACCAGTAACATGAACAGACATAGCTCTGCATGTATGTGAAGAATGCAACGGTTCGGAAGTGTTGCGTTGTGCCTATAAAAGGCACTAAAATGCAAACAAGAATTCATTCATTCGAAAAGCATTATGAGCAACTCTTTGAGTGTTTTCTGATTTGATCGAACGAGTGATCGTTATTTAAAACAAATATTTTCATTGTATCTTGAGAGAGATTTTTAATTTGATTCTCGTAGTGCCTTAGTAAGGGAAGAAATAGCTTTTAAAAAACAACGCAATATGCATGTCCTAGAGTTAATTTTCCAACATGTTTTTCATTGCAAACATTATTACTATCATTGTCAAAACAAAAAAAAAAATCATGGCGTTCATTTTTAAACCATTTTAGTTTATGCAACATATGAAAAGTAAGAGTATAGTCTGCCAAATGGTCTGATTAGAGCAATTGTAATGACTTCAAAATAAAAATAAAAGTCATCTACACCAAAGGCAATGATTTTGGAGGTAATGACTCTAACTTAGAGCAATTGTAGTAACTTAAAATTAGACTCCATCTTTTATAAGTCAATAAATTTAGATGTCATTTTAAATTTTAAACATAGTAATGGCTCTAAAATTGATTTGAAAAAGATAGGTTCCACCTAGATGGACATCTATATTTAGATTTCCTTCTAGACTCCTATCTATTTTAAAATTTAGGCAATTGATTGGTTAATTTTATTTCTCTTTCAATAACAAACTCTATATTTTTTTTTCATATTTCATCCTGCCGATTTTTTTTTTCAAACTACCTTCCAAATTGAAGACTCTTCTTTTTACGCCACAACTATGTTTTTTTTTTCTTTTTTTTCCATTAACAATTTGTCTTTTTGATTATGTTCTAACTGTGAGCCATTACTGCATAAAATTTGAATAAACCCATTAATCCCATCTATTTTGTGGTCCCTAAGATTAAATAGACTCCTTCAACACAAGTGTCCATTACAATTGCTCTTAGACTTGAAAAGTATTGATGTCATCTAGATGGGAATTCAAAAATAGAATGACATCTAATCTCCATTAATAAATTATTTTAAAAATTTCTCACTCTTGCCTACCAAATTTCTTCATCTTTTATTTTAATTTTATACGTTCACGTCATCTTTTATCCAAATTTCTTCATCATTTATCCTTTTTATTTTAGATTTTGATTCTATATTTTAATTTATATTAAAGCTACTATGGAATTTGACTTGATTTAAACTATCATTTACATCTATTTGTTGGTTCCCACCATATTTAGGATGGAGTCTATTTTATTGTGGAGTCTACAAAATGGAAGGGATGAGTGACTTTTTTTTTTTTTTTTTTTTTTTTTTTTTTTTTTGAACAATTAATGAGTGACTTATTTTAAAACGCTCTAATAAAAAACAAATAAAAAAATTGTTAACAAGAAATGGAAAAAAAAGATTAGATCACGATTGAATAGAAAACCAACTTTTTTTTTTTTTTTTTTTTTTTTTTTGCGAAGCTGTAAAAATGAATATAAAAGGATAAATAATTTTTTAAACCTACCAGATATTTTTGTTTGTATTGGATGGGAATCTAGAATGACATCTATATATATATATATATATATAGATGTTCCATACCCATCTTTTTCAGAATTTTATTCGTGTATCCCGCCTTTAAAGATGAACGGTACCGCTCATAGGTGGATTGTACCGCCCAAGTTTATGGATGGCACCTCCCATACCGTCCATAATTGGAAACTTTTCAAATTCCCTGTTCTCCCTCATTTCTTCTTTTCCACTCTTTTTCTTGTTCTTTCATTTCACCTTTCTCAATCGGTGTTGAACGTTTTTTTTCTATTAAAAAGGTTAAATAAACTTCAATATGAAATTTCGATTTGTCCATCTTTCGATTATAGACTTCGATAAACTTCAATCTGAAATTTTATAGAGAAAAAAAAAAAAGCTTGAAAAACGACAGAGAAGGTGAAATGGAAGAAGAAGACGAAGAGATCGAGGCCGGGGTAGAAAAAAGAAGGGAGAAGAGGGGTTTAATTTGAAAATTTCAAATTATGTGCGGTACCATCCACAAACTTGAGCAGTACGTACCAATACTACCATCCACCTACGAGCGGTACGGAAGGCGGAAATGAACGGTACCATCCATAGATAAGCAATATATACTACTGACATTAATTCATTCCTATGAAAATCTTATATCTGTTGTAAACTTCATTAATTATATAATTTCATCTTGTTATTATATATATATATATATAGGTGATCATATTCTTAAACAGACTTTGGCTGTGAAGAAAGAGAAAGTAGTATCCCTCCATATGGAGATGTTAAGTATTTCTTCCTATCCAATAATATTTGTGGCAAAGCATGTTCTGGGAGATGATGATGATGATGATTATTGCTCCCAAATTACATGTGACCCTGATGATAACAAGTGCATGGGCGAAAAAAAATGTGAAGATGAATGCTACCCCCAACTTGACGGCATTGTTGGGACTTGCTCCAAACTACAAGACCCAATAATGGACGAAGAATGAATTGTGTAAAAAGTTAGTATTGCCGCTATAGCTGTTTAAATTAAATATAAAAATAGAATAAAAATATCGATTTCCCTATGCCGACTTAGTATATTTATGTCTAGGCTACAAACTAAATACTTGAGAGAGTATAATGTGATGATGTTTGCTTTAATGAAATATAAAGTTATATATTGCGGTGATGTTTGATCTTATGTTTTTTTTTTTTTTTTTTTTTTTTTTTTATTAACGAAGCCTTTTATTGATGGATTAGGAAAGAAGATTCGTACTATGTCGTAACTCTTGATTCTCTCCTCTTATATATAATATGACGTAGACGAAACACAGTTATGTTCTTTAAAACCTACGAGTAATACAGTATGTGTGAGGAAAACTAATGCATAGAAAAGAGTGCATTATCCTATGTTTCCAGAAGAATAAAAAGAACCCCGACTAATAAAAATACATTATGGATGTTATAAACAGCAGTAGAGAATGAGGGTTGTTGATTTTCCAAAATGGTCTGATTCCAGATCTTCGATAGTTGCCAGATTGTTAAAGAAGGTTGTTGGACTACCATCTTTTTCGAAAGCTTAAGCTGTTAGGGAGATAGATATTTAATGTTTTTATATACTTCAACAGACCCCTCAATTGTGGGAATTTTGTAGCCCAACTCTTTTTTTTTTGTTTGGGTGCTGCTTGGAGCGGGGTTTGAACTCATTACCTCTAGCTCTACTACCATGTTGAACTACCATCTTTTTCAAAAACTTAAGCTCGCCGGGGTGGTAGATATTTAACAATTTTATATACTTCAACAATTAAAGGTTCATGATTGCAAGCAAGCAATCCTAATTGCACCTATATTAAAATGCCACCATTACGCAGGAGCTTGATAGGATCGTCCATTCTTTTCTAGGGGCACGAAACAGATAAACGGGGTCTCCACCTACTGGCGTGGGAACACATTTGCCAACCAAAAATTACAGAGGGCTTGGGCATCCGGAATACACACGATATGAACACCGCCTTTCTCGCTAAACTCTCTTGGCAGATGCTGACCAACCATGACAAGTTATGGGTCCAAATCCTGAACCGCAAATATGGCTCCCCGTTTGATGAACCAAAGCCGAACTGCTCACCTATCTAGAGGCACATCTACTTTGCTGCACATCTCCTTGAAGAGGCTTTCGAGTTCGATGACACCGGTAATACTATTTGGAAGCCTACTTCTTCAGGTAAATTTACGGTAGGTTCTGCCTATTTTGAATTAGCTAAGCACAACCATGTCCCGATTAGTACAAACGACGACTGCTGGAAATTAATATGGGGCATTAAGGGGCTGCTTAGAGGTTGGTTAATCTGTCGAGATGCACTACCTACTGCAGGATTTCTAAAAATCCACCACATAGGTGATAACGATATTTGCTTTGCTTGTGGAACACTATCGGAGTCTACTTTGCATGCGATTCGTGACTGCCATTGGTCCAATGCCGTATGGAAACAAATCATTCATCGAAGTTGCTGGACAACCTTTGCTCAACCTGACGATCCGATGACTTGGTTGCTAACTTCCTGAAAATTAACATGTACAAGCACGATAACATTGATTTTTGGAGATTTCTGTTTCAAGAGATTGTGCAAGGATTGTGGTACTGGTGTAACTACGAGTTTCATCAGCACGATTGCTCACGCCCCTCAAAGATGATTTTCATCTTGGAAGCTATCCGACGAGCGAGGGAACTTAGGGTAGCCTGGAGTTGATTATGAAATTAGTTTCTTAATTTAGCTCATCGTACAGATTTTGAAAATTTCATTGTACAGTTTTTTTGGTGTATATCAATAAAATATTCGGTTTCGACAAAAAAATGCCACCAGGCCCAAAGATAACAAATAAATTCACCTGCAATCAAAGGGCGGGGTGGCCGACGCCCTAAAGAAATATTAATAGGTAAAAACAATAGGAAATTTTCTTATAATCACATATATGAGAAAATTAACCCACTAATTTTCTGAAAAAAAGTTATTATCTGAGTTGATTGATGAGTGATACCAAGTAGAGGTGTGAGATGTGTCTACACACTCCTATTATGTGAGAGAGGATGTCTAAAAACACATCTGACTCATCCACTTGATATCACCCATAAAATCGCTGCTCTATAATAACTTTTCTCTTAATTTCTGTGTATTGACCTATTGTTTCAAATCATTAACTTACTAACTAACCCTAAGTTTGAAATGATCAAATCAAAAAACTCACTAACGAATCGTGTTATTCAAATCAGGAACTCACTAAAGAATCATGTGATTTAAACAGGAACTCACTAACAAATCATGTGATTCAACCATGAACTCACTAACGAACCCCTGGTTATGAAATCATGAACTCAATAACGAACCCTGAGTTAGAAATGATGAAATCGGGTACTGATGTACCTAAGTCGTACTTCGGTCCGCGGATCCTCATTCGGGTCTGACCAACCACCGACATTAGCGGATGAGGCCATCACCATTACTCGTCGCGAGCTCTCAAGTCAAATCGGGACCACGAGCCTTCGACCCATTCCAAGCCCTCAACCCTACGCGATTTACGAGGAAGAGGATAGGGGGCCGGCACGCGATCTCATTTGGTAGACGGGTCCGCCAGCGACCTCGATCCTGTGTGGACGCCGCCGAGATATTCGATCCACTTACCATCTAAATATTTTAGTTTACATAGCTACTAAGTTTGCTCCTCCTATAAATAGGGGAGCCATGTAACTCATTTTAAGTCTCGGGCAACAAATGATATAAACACACGGCAAAGCCAAATTGCCCCCGTCTTCTTCTCATATAGAACACCACCGCCGGAATCCTACACCGCCGCCGAGCATCACCGGAAAACACCACTAAAATACACTTTTTATAGCTAGATATCCACCTCAACAGATATATACCGCAAACCTGATGTTTTTGACAACATCAGTTGGCTCCGTTACCGGGAAATCGACATTTTTCAACGTTTTCCGGCCAGATGTAGAAATTCCGGCGGCCTGAAACCGCCCATTTTTGGTTTTCCGGCCAAGTCTTCAACAAGATCTACATCTAGATCTCAAAATTTTCAGCAAGATCTTCAACCGGATTTCCATGAAAAGCTTCATCCAGATTCTCGCCTACACTGCGCCATTTTCAAACTTCAAAAGCATCGGGATGAAAGCTCGGTTTTCAGCCTTGACAATTCTCATACGAAATACTCCATTGAAGACCAAGTTGTCAAGAAAATGGAAAAAGCTCGTCGAAGAAGATGGTGATTCGTTTGCAAGAAGGGCTGAAGTATATTAGAAGAAAAGGGCTGAGCTAATGAAATCGTTGCCTAGTACGGAGACCGATCGCCGATTCTCCATTGAGCTGAAAACAAATCCGTGAAGCTTCGCTCCACCATAATATCAAAGGTGCGTTTGGAGAGCTTCACGTGTCACAGTCATCCCAAATCGAGCTCGGAGAACTGATTAATTTCATCACTGGACAAAGTGGAAGCGGGAGAGTGCCAGTCTTCAAGGCGTTATGAGTTGCGTTTAGATGCCGAGCTGAATCTACAGAAAGGGCAAATATCAGGAGGGATTTTAGCCAAATCGGTTGCAGCTACACTCTTGTGCACGCCAAGGTCAAAAAACAAGGTCAGGATGCTTTCAAACTTGAAAGGTACGATAATTTGATTATGTTAGGAAGAGGGATTTTGGAATCAACTAGTCCTATTACTATGAAAAATAGTCTAGGTAAGGAAATGGCCCATGAAGGAGAGGAGCTGCTTAAAATTGTTGAGCATTTCAATATTGATGTAAAAAGCCCTTGTGCGATAATGAGTCAGGACAAGAGTAGAGAGTTTCTTGAATTCAGCTAATGAACTTGCTGGTGAGATGGAAAACACTAGCACGAGATCAATTAATTGTTTTTAAAGATGGTGTTTCCATTTGGGATGAAGAAATCCTCTGGTTCTGCAAAAATTAGTCTAAAAACAGAGGATTCGAATGGGATCTTGGGGAAGGAGTCGGCAAGCTCTAAGTCCGACCCCGGTCGGCAAGCTCTAAGTCCGACCCATCGGCAAGCTCTAAGTCCGACCCCGGTCGGCAAGCTCTAAGTCCGACCCATCGGCCAGCTCTAAGTCCGACCTCGGTCGGCAAGCTCTAAGCCCGATCTCAGATTGTGCACCATCCAGAATTTGTTTCTAGCAAGCTCGTCACATCATAGCTCCGACCTTGATTAAAACAAGGGGGCCACACATTGGAATTTTTTGATTCAGTTATCAAGTTCAAGTCAGACTTTATTATCGATTATTTTTAGCGCCCTCGACCTCACCAAAAACAAGGGGGCCATATATCGGATTTTTCGATCAAATCAAAAAGTGCAACAAAATCGGTCCGATTCGAGACAAGTATGATTATTCGCCCCAAGTATTTTCGGTGAGCTCAGTTTTTTAGCGCCCTCAATCTCACCGAAAACAAGGGGGCCGCACATCGGATTTTTAATTCATTCATCGAGCTCAACAGAAACAAGTAAGGCTTTCAATTCAATTATTTTTAGCAAGTTCGACGCTTTAACGTCCTCGACCTCGCCAAAAACAAGGGGGGCTATATATACATATACGGATACGTCAAACCCAAATAGCGGACTCGAAAATGATGGAGTATTTTGAGTAAAAGAGTAAAGGCGCGAGCTCAAAAATACTTTGGGAAAATCATCACAAAAGCAAAATAAACATTTATTACAAGCTATCTTATTACGAGCTCTCTGCTACAGGCTCGCCATCAACATGGATTTATCTACAACGAAAAGCCCGCGCTTCATGCACGGCACTTTATGCCTGACAGAGCGTTGTCGGCGACCTAAGCCCGATAGAACGTTATCGGCGACTAAGCCTGTTCGCTGCAATGCACAACATATAATCGGTAATTCGCTACGCGATACAAACACTGATTCAAGCCCGATAGAACGTTATCGGCAATTTAGCCTATTCGCTACATGCACAGCATACAACTGGTGGTTTCCATCAACACTAGTCTAAGCCCGACAGAGCGTTGTCGGCGATTAAGCCCGACGCCAGGTCGGCATCATATTTTGGAGTTCGCCCACGAGCGAACCTTCTTATAAGCCCGACGCCAGGTCGGCATCATATTTGGAGTTCGCCGAGTTCGCCCACGAGCGAACCTTCTTATAAGCCCGACGCCAGGTCGGCATCATATTTTGGAGTTCGCCCACGAGCGAACCTTCTTATAAGCCCGACGCCAGGTCGGCATCATATTTGGAGTTCGCCCACGAGCGAACCTTCTTATAAGCCCGACGCCAGGTCGGCATCATATTTGGAGTTCGCCCTCGAGCGAACATTTATAAGCCCGACGCCAGGTCGGCATCATATTTAGAGTTCGCCCTCGAGCGAACATTTATAAGCCCGACGCCAGGTCGGCATCATATTTTGGAGTTCGCCCTCGAGCGAACCTTCTTATAAGCCCGACGCCAGGTCGGCATCATATTTGGAGTTCGCCCTCGAGCGAACCTTCTTATAAGCCCTACACCAGGTCGGCATCATATTTAGAGTTCGCCCTCGAGCGAACATTTATAAGCCCGACGCCAGGTCGGCATCATATTTGGAGTTCGCCCACGAGCGAACCTTCTTATAAGCCCGACGCCAGGTCGGCATCATATTTGGAGTTCGCCATCGAGCGAACATTTATAAGCCCGACGCCAGGTCGGCATCATATTTAGAGTTCGCCCTCGAGCGAACATTATAAGCCCGACGCCAGGTCGGCATCATATTTTGGAGTTTGCCCTCGAGCGAACCTTCTTATAAGCCCGACGCCAGGTCGGCATCATATTTGGAGTTCGCCCTCGAGCGAACCTTCTTATAAGCCCGACGCCAGGTCGGCATCATATTTAGAGTTCGCCCTCGAGCGAACATTAATAAGCCCGACGCCAGGTCGGCATCATATTTGGAGTTCGCCCTCGAGCGAACCTTCTTATAAGCCCGACGCCAGGTCGGCATCATATTTAGAGTTCGCCCTCGAGCGAACATTTATAAGCCCGACGCCAGGTCGGCATCATATTTTGGAGTTCGCCCACGAGCGAACATTCTTATAAGCCCGACGCCAGGTCGGCATCATATTTGGAGTTCGCCCTCGAGCGAACCTTCTTATAAGCCCGACGCCAGGTCGGCATCATATTTAGATTTATAAGCCCGACGCCAGGTCGGCATCATATTTTAGACTTCGCCCTCGAGCGAACATTTATAAGCCCGACGCCAGGTCGGCATCATATTTTGGAGTTCGCCCTCGAGCGAACATTTATAAGCCCGACACCAGGTCGGCATCATATTTTGGAACTCGCCCTTGAGCGAGCACTTTATAAGCCCGACCTCTAGGTCGGCATTATATTTGGAACTCGCCTAGGGGCGAACCTTCTTGTAAGACCGACCTATAGGTCGGCATCATATTTTGGAGCTCGTCTTCGAGCGAGCCCTCTACAAGACAAAAAGCTCTCAAGCCACCAAAGACAAGATCAATTCATGGCACAAGCCACAAGAAGCAAAATTCATCAACTACATACAAGCAACGAGAAGATCTACTCAGAGCACGGAACTTAGGCAAAGCTAACAGCGATCCGCCACAACAAATGAGCCATCACACAGATTTCAAGGCAACGGATCCAAGAACAGACTATTACTCCCCGCCTAACATTTTGAGAAAATGATTAAGGCACGGAGTATGGGGCCATTGATGTACTTAAGTCGTACTTCGGTCCGCGGATCCTCATTCGGGTCTGACCAACCACCGACATTAGCGGATGAGGCCATCGCCATTATCGTCTCGCGAGCTCTCAAGTCAAATCAGACCACGAGCCTTCGGACCCATTCCAAGCCCTCAACCCTACGCGACTACGTAAGAGGATTAGGGGGCCGGCACGCGATCTCATTTGGTAGACGGGTCCGCCAGCGACCTCGATCCTGTGTGGACGCCGCTGAGATATTCGATCCACTTACCATCTAGATATTTTAGTTTACTTAGCTACTAAGTTTGCTCCTCCTATAAATAGGGGGGCCATGTAACTCATTTTAAGTCTCGGGCAACAAATGATATAAACACACGGCAAATCCAAATTGCCCCCGTCTTCTTCTCATATAGAACACCACCGCCGGAATCCTACACCGCCGCCGAGCATCACCGGAAAACACCACTAAAATACACTTTTTATAGCTAGATATCCACCTCAACAGATATATACCGCAAACCTGATGTTTTTGACAACATCAGGTACTCACTACAAATCCCGTAATTCAAATCAAGAACTCAGAAACGAACCATGCATTTGAATTAAGTCGTCGTCAAAGAAGACTTCACAGATTTTTCGACAACAACAAAAAAAAATACCACAAGCCGAAGCTGAGAGCCAAAAGAGCCAAGAGCTTAGAGCCGTGGGTGTAAAAAATATGCATCTTCTTTGTTGACAGACAAACGTTGCCTCTAACCCCGACAACGTTTGAGGGAGGGTATTAGAGATCAGATCGCATGAGTTCCGAATGAAGTCAAAAAGAAGATAAAAAAATATTATATTGTTAAAATTAAATTGATAAATATTAGTGTTTATCTTCAGTTATTTTATTTAAATAATTAGTTGTAATTTTATCTGTATCTTATTTATTTAAATTAGGATTTCCCTCATATATAAAGGATAGTCATTGGATCCTTTTGAATCAATCAATAAAACATCATTCGATCTTTTACGCTCACACGATTCTCGCTTTTCTTTAGGTGCCACTGGCTCACCGGTGGACCAAATCTCTAAAACTGTAAAAACCCCTCGTCTTATACCCTTACTAGCTACCTTATCATCTCTAGATTATATCTGTAAAAACCCCTCGTCTTATACCCTTACTAGCTACCTTATCATCTCTAGATTATATCTGTAAAAACCCCTCGTCTTATACCCTTACTAGAATTTAGTAGAAGATAATAATCTGATTGATTGAGTACGAACAATACAAATACATAGTACATATAGACTATAGTAGACAGATATAATCTAGAGAGGATAATGTGTGACACATGTCACCCTTTCTCATTACACACTTGGCACACCATAACTAATTCAATAAAACATAATTAACTCTCATCATTATCCTTAACATGGAGAATGCTATCCCCAAGATGACGGAATTATTGGGAATCGCTCCAAACCAGAAGAACCAGAAACGAACGAATGAATTGTGTCTAGGCTACACTAAAAGAGAGTATAATGTGGCGATGTTTAGTTATTGTGGCGTGTTTGCTTTTGTGTTTCAATATATGTTTTCTTGTTGGTTGATTGTGCCTATATACAACAATGTGTACGGATTGAGTCAATGTTATATCACTTAGAAAATAACGATGCTGGAAATTGT
Source organism: Gentiana macrophylla (assembly GCA_026214975.1). Lineage (NCBI taxonomy): Eukaryota > Viridiplantae > Streptophyta > Magnoliopsida > Gentianales > Gentianaceae > Gentiana > Gentiana macrophylla. The sequence goes on from CM047815.1 coordinate 13,955,879, forward strand.
TTATAGAAAATAACGGGCCAAGATAAACCCTATTAATGACAATAACAAGATGATCAAAACCTTAAAATAAAACCTAAAAACGGGGGTGGTTGTGAATATTTTTAGACTGAGCCTGGAATAAGTATATCCCAATTTACCTACGTATCCTGTAATTGTTCAAGAATCAAGTCTCTCGTAGTTCCTTGAGATGGTTTATATAGAGGACATCTCGCCCCTGACATCATGTTCCGTGTCATTCAAGGAATCTCTTTCGTAACCCTTAAGGATTCATAACGTGTTAATCCCTCTAATTTAGGAGATAATCACGATAGTTTAAATGATAGGATCAATGTCCTAATGACTAAAAGATCTTTCCATACTTATCTTATATTATAAGCACGTGGGCTATTTATCGGATAAAGAGAGGCTATGGCCGACTGTGTCGAGCCCCAAGCGATGTCACTGAATCAGACCGATCCGAACTCCGTTGCGACTCCAGCCAACTGCGGTGGTCCGAGAAGCGGACATGACCGATCTTCCACCTGGTGTTTAGAGTCCGCCTCAGGCATGTCTTGGGGCTCTTGACCCTTAATGTTACATTTTATCTGTATTTATTTGATGTTTAATCAATGTAGAGATGATACGTGGCGAGGCTCACCGACCCTCATCATGTACTAAAAGGTAACAAAATTATAATCCCTGGATATGGCATAGTGGTGAGGAGTGAGGGTGTTATAATGACAACGGACCCTAAGCTGGAGGTCACGATTCGATTCCCGTAGTAAAAGGATTGATTTCCGATTGATAACACCCTTGATGATGGGAACCAACAAGCCCTCGACTTCTAAGCTTCTGCAAGTTATTCTGATTAACCTCTCACATTCCCAGGATCGAAGTGAGGGACCCATGGTTAGCAGTATAACCATTAAGGTAACAAAATTATATAGTTCAAAGACCCAAAATTTCATTATGAGAAAAATGAGGACTAGTCTTGAAACAATAAGAAAGTATAAGGGACTAAAAGCGTCGATTTAATTATTTCTCAACCAATAATAATGTGACACGTGGTACATGTACTATAATAATTTAACATGAGACGTTATGTTACCTTAAGTGTGCTAAAAGTCTAACGACAAATATATATACTCCATTCGTTAAAATAACTGGCGATATGATTACAAATAGATTTTCGAACTAAATGAGGTCATTACATTTTCAATACATCATTAATTGTGTTATTCCTACATCTACCTTTATTTATTAAGGAGTGAGAGAAAAATACAACAATGTATTAATTATGATTAAGCGTTTTTAGTCATTTTGACATTCAAATTAGATCCTCCGTTTTAATGAAAAAGCATAGTTAGGTGCATGGGCGGCTCTACATTGAAGCCCGAGGAGCGTAAGCCGCAAAATAAAAACATTATGTATAAACAGTAGATAATTTGCTTTTTAAACACCTATATATATGTGTAATTGCCTGATTAGGTGACCAAAAATATCGATATAAATAATACCTTTTTTTTAAGGGAGGATAAATAATACTCTTTAGAAAACGACAAAACATTAAAAATGTAATTATCCCTCGTTCGTTAGTATCTTATACGAGCCGAATCGATCTTTTGTGTGACAATACCAATACCGCTCGAGAATCGAACGAAATCAAATCATCAAACCCAGCAACAATGGATCCCTAACCCGGTACAATTTCTTCCCTTCCCTGTGGTTCATTCAAGAATCCTTCGACGAAATCGATGTCTGCATCAAAACACAACGTCACTTCTTTGCCGGAGGAATTGGTACAAGAAGTATTCACAAGGCTACCAAAGAAGTCTCTCCTCCGTTTCAGATGCATATCGAAAGGAATCCGTAATCTGATAGACAGCCCAGTATTCAAGAAATGTTATGATATACACCACAATTCTGTCTCCGATTTCGTTGTTATGCTTCTCGAGGCCAAACGCCTATTCTCCATGGACTTCAACTTCTTGCTTGATAATAATCTCAATTCTTCTGAAGAAAAGAAATCAGCATTCCCTTGGATGAAAGCGTCATATTTATAGGGTGCTGCAAAGGAATCGTATGCTTAGCGTCTATGTATTTACCGTATAGGTATGTTTTGTTGAATCCATTTAATGGAACCTTCGAAATAATTATACACAATAGCAATTTTGTACCATATAGTTTCGAGAATGAGGCTTTAGGTTATGATTCTGCTACGGATGATTACAAAATTGTGAAGTGGGAATCCCATCTAAACAGTAATGTTCAATATATAGATGTTTATAGCTTGAGGAGAGATTCATGGGGACGAGTCCTTCGGGAATTCAATCCCGGTTTCTCCGATGGTTTCTTTGGTCATGGAAATGGAGTTTGTGTTGAAGGTGTTATACACTGGTTGTGGGGAAATTTTAAGGGTGATAATTGTATTGCTGCATTCGATCTTGAAACTGAGGAGTTAAGATCACTTAAGGTACCACCTAAAGCCAAGGAGAAGAGATATTTGAATTTACATGATTTCGGGGGTCGTTTGTGTGTTATTGTTGGCTCCCCTGATGATGATAGTAGTATTGTTTGGGTGATGGAGGAGTATGGAGTTGAGACCTCATGGACTCCACTAATCAATATTGCGAATAAGATTGAACTCATTGGGTATTTTCCGACTTGGGACAATACACGTTTGCTCTGTTTTGAATCCGACTCGATATTATGGTTGTGGTTAAACACCCAAGATGATGGTTCTATGGAGGATATTCAGGTACGTAAGTTGCCACGATACGATTTCCTTCCCTATACACAACTTCCACCTCAATCATGGGTTTGTGTTAGGAGCCCAGTTAGACTTCGGTGTTCTCAAGTGCAAAACGACTAGAATCGATTCCATTGTAAGAGTATGTTTCTTGTTTTTGTAATTCAATGAAATCCATTGTTATGATTATATGAGTTTGGGGGTTATGCCTGAATGTTTGTTTGCAGAATTCTAGACACGATTTAGAGTGGTTTTTTGTCGGTTGTTGTATGTGCTTAAGAAATGATTTTGCATTACAAATGACCATTGTAATCAACTTGAATTTACATGAAAAATCATGTTTGTTTCGAGAGTGCATGTGGTATGGTGGTAAGTAGCATCTCATTCTTCGAGTTCTCGAGTTGGAACCTTGATATAAGCTAAAATACCCTTTCAGTTAGGGCTGAGCACGGTTCGGTTTAGTCGGTTTCGGTTCGGATTTTACACAGTTATTCGGTTTGGTCGACATATTTTACCACCCAAACCAAACCCAAACTATGTCGAACCCAATGGTTTGGTTTGGGTTGGTTTCAGTTTGGATTCGGTTTGGTTTTGGTTTCACAAATCCGAACTACACATTATTATAAATCACAATTTTTTCACCAAGTATTTAAATATAAAGTAACTAATATAAAGTAAAAACATATTAAAGATACATCGGGGCTAATTACTTAATAACATTAGTGCACACAACATATTCAAAAGCCACTTAATAGCATAGCAAAACGTCATCGCGCTAATTACTAGTTAGTTGTTATTACATATATATATGGTTGGGAATTCGGTTCGGTTTCGGTTTGGGTGGTTTTAATCAGGTAATCCAAAGCAGACCATTTAAATTCGGTTCGGTTTCAATCCAAACCGATTTGATCGGTTTTCTCTTGGTTTGGTTTATTTTGGTTCGATTCGGATTGGTTTACGGTTGGATTGGCTTTTTCGCTTTTTTTCTTTCAGCCCTACTTTCAGTCAAATTCATTATGCAGGTTTTTCGGACAATATTTTGGAAATATGGATTTTGTTTGCTACAAATGCTGACTCAACTTTAACTTGGGCATTGCTTGCTACTTGCTAGTCAATTCGTTTTCATCCATATCAGTATCGTATCAACAAATGCTCCTCGGGTTAGTATTTGCAGGCTCTGTTATGAATCGATCCACATTTTAAGTTAAAATGTTGTGTCAGAGAAATAATATTTTCACCATTTGCTCTTGGATTCATTTCTCATATGATCTGTTTTAGCGTTTTGGTGCCGATATTATAATGAGACTACAATGTTTTCTGGCCTTGTCTATGTAGGGGGTTCGTTTGGGGTAGTATGTCAAAGGTATCAAGTCTTTAAAATGGTAGAATGAAGCCCCCCAAGTTCTAGAAAAGAGAGTTGAAAGGGTTTGAAGTCTTTACCATTATTTTAGTTCAACATTATCATTTATCTATACAATAGCACTTGTAGGGCTCAAACATGTGTTGCATAGATGGCAGGGTATGGTGGACTTCCGGTAGAGGGCTTCATGACCCCAGTAAACCAAATGTCTCAGGCCTCGGGCAGGTTTCAGATTTAGGATGAGCTTGGAAAAATGCCTGGAGGCACCCTCGAGGCTTAGTTACATGCCTCAAACCACCACCGCCACCCCCCCCCCCCCCCTCCCCCGATCGTATGCAAAGTAATTCCCTGATCGACAGATTCATACCTCTATTACGTTGATACAACTGATACCACTACTGTCAGGGGCGGCTCTAGGAAATTTACAATGGGGCATTTGTCATTTTTTTTTTCTTTTAAACATAAGTTTGTATATTCACAAAATGAAAATAAAAAACAAAGTGTCTTCCGTCGAATCTTCATATCATTTTGACTTTCAATGATATCATATTCCAACAATAACTCGAGATTGTTTTCTGACACTGCTCTTCAAATATTGAGATATGTTATGTAAGCATCGTACTGAGGTAATAGGAAATAGAGATGGGGACTCAAAATTCATTTTGACGGTTTCATTAATTTTTTTCATTTTGACGGTAAATGACCGGAGGGTAGGGTGGAGTGTCCAACATCACAAAGAATGAATGTGACCCAATTAAGTTCAAAAAGTGTTAGAAACAGACTTATATTCGCCTCGGTGGACGAAAGCGAGCAACATATGGCTGCTTTTAGAGCTCCAAGAGATAAGGTTACATCCAAGATATACAACATAAGCACCGGTGGAGGAGTAATTAGGGCGGTTAACCTTGATCCGCATCGAGAGAAGGCATAGAGCATTAAGGGCGCATGGCGGTAAAGTTGAAGATCATGGTCAATGGTCCCGACTAGATAGCGCAGGCGTTTGGCGAAGGACCAATGAGTACTTATGGCACATGCATAAATTGTGCCAATTTATGGACGGCAATGGAGACATCGGGGCGAGTGAAATGCAAATATTGAAGGCTCCCAATGAGAGACCGATAAATAGAGGGGTCCGGAAGAGGGTCACCCGGGTCTTCGACTAAGGACGAGATGTCAGTTTGCATGAGAGTGCGATACGGCTTGGCCTCAAGCATATTATGCTTAGCGAGAATGTCATAAATAGCTCTGTTGTGATAAGAGAAGGCCATCTGTATTAGGAGTGACCTCAACACCCAAGAAGAAATGAGGATCACCGAGGTCTTTAACAGAAAACCGAGTGGAAACCGTGGTGATGAATTGTTCGACCGCAGCTGGAGCATTCCCTATAATAACCAGATCATCCACATGACAAGGATATAAATAGTAAATGTAGCTTGCATATATATAAAAAGAGAGGTATTAGACTAAGAGTTGACAAAGCCGTAATGAAGAGAAATTGCTTTAATTCCTGATACCAAGCGCGAGGCGCTTGCTTGATTCTATATATAGCCTTTTTAAGCCGAAAACATAAAATGGATATAGAGAATCAATAAACCCTTGCGGTTAGGCCATATAGACGGTCTCATTGATGGTCCCCTGCAAAAAGGCATTATTAACATCCAGTTGCCGGAGAGGCCAACCATGAAGAAGAGCAATAGTAAGGAGAATCCGACGGTGGTGGGTTTGACCACCGGGTTAAACATATCATAATAATCAATGCCCGGGCGCTGAGTAAAGCTCTTAGCAATGAGTCGTGCCTTATAACGATCAGTTGAACCATCCGCATGTCGTTTAAGACGGAAAATCCATTTACATGCATCAACATTGTTTCCCGGATCAGAAGGAACAGGGGCCCATGTGTTATTACGAAGTAACACATCATACTCGTCACGCATGGCAGCTAACCGGGAAGGATGATTAAGAGCTTGTTTTACCGTGAGAGGTTCAACATTGTCAGAGACCGTCGTATGAAGATTGAGCTTTTGGATGGGCTTGCAAATACCATGCTTGGATCTGGTGGCCATAGGGTGCATGGGTTGGGAGGTGCCTGTGGGTGGATCAATGGCGGGCTCAAAGGGTGTTGTAGGTAGGCCCGGGGAAGGAGGGGTGGGAGCATAGGCGGATCTACCCTTTGCTAAAGGGGGTCCGCAGACCCCATTAAATATAAGAAAACTCTATATTTTATATATATAAAAATATTTCGGACCCCGTGAAAAATAAAATTTACTCTGAAAAAAGTTACGGACCCCGCTGAAGACTGGGTGGGAGTTGGGGAAAGTAGGTTGTGGGCCAGAGCCGATCCAATCAGTGGAGTGAAGGGGTTCGGGTGGATTGGTGGATGCACAAACAGCGGGAAAGATGTTCGCGACAAATTTGACATGACGAGAGGTATAGACACAAGAGGTGGATGGGTGAAGCAGGCAGTAGTATGCACTCTGAGTGAGGAATATCCTAAGAAAATACAAGGTTTGGAGCAGGAGTCTAATTTATCACTCATGTGGGGGCCGAAACCAATGGTAGCAAAGACAACCAAACGTACGGAGTGTCTTATAATTAGGGGTGGAACCAAATAATTTCTCATAGAAAGAGTGGGAGTGGGCATACGATTGATAAGGTAAACAACAGTGGCAAAAGCATACGGCCAATATTCGACAGACATAGAGGCTTGAGTTAATAGTGTGAGGTCAATTTCAACAATATGTAAATGGCGTCGTTCAGAATAGCCATTGTGTTCGGGTGTGTGTGGTGGGGTAGTGAGGTGTGTAATTGGCGTGCTCAAGATATCTGACCAATATATTTGCCCCCATCGTCGAATCTGATATTTTAATGGTGGCATCGAAATAATTTTTAATAATTTTTTTAAAATTTGGGAAAAATAGTGGACATATCAGATTTGTGTTTTAAAGGGTAAAATAGTGGATTGTCATACTTTGACACTATTGAGGTTTTCCCTAGGTATTGGGCGATCATACGGTAGTGATTGAGTGTGATAATGAAGCATGCGTAGGATTCATGTTGCTCGTCCGGAAATATCCTAATGGTAGAAGTAAATATCTGAAAGAGTCTTCTTATAAGGAATGTCTAGCTCTCGTGAACCTTTGCAAAGTGGGAGTAAATGAGTTACTTCGAGAGAGCATGATATCCAGATTATAAGATACGGTTGTTAATGTATTGACACTCTAAATACAACCGCACGGATATTATTACAACTATAGGATTCTATTTGCACGGTAACCATTTCATATGAAATGTAGTAGTCAATGCATTTGACTCTTCCGATGATTGGGGGTCATGGCGTGTTGCTAGACGCTATCCATGATCGTTAGGTATGAAGGGCATTTTGGTAAATGCACTATGTGCATTTGGCCAACATATTCGAAGCCTATCGGGTCACACACATAAGAACATCTAGCCAGAATAACATGTTATTATAGTGATAACCAAAAACTAGCTTTTATCTCGATTATAAAGTGTTATAGTGAAAAATTCATATTGTGGTATGTATTTATAAAGGTTCTATTGGCATCCTCAATTTTACTACTGGCGGCACCTATAACTCCTGGCATTAAAAAAATTTCTTCGACAACTGCGATTATTTTTAATGAACATAACGCCAATGTGCATCGGCGTGTTATTGAAAACCACAGCGACTTTCTTGTTCAAAAACGAAAGTCAGTGGCACAAACGTTTACGTTATAAAAGTGTCACAACTTGGGAGCGTCGGTCCACCGGCGTTGATATCGAAAAGAACGTCGGTGACACCGACATTCCTAGTGTGGTGCCGGAAGTAAAAATAAGAATATATGTGTGTTGCCGGAAGTAGAAAAGAATAATCAAAAAAGGATGTCGATAGTAAAATTGGGGTGCCGATAGAATCCCCTTTATTTATTATGAATAACTATGACACAAGATATTAATTATATTGATTAATTAAATATATATGTATATTATATATGTGGGGCGAAATTTGTGTATTATGATACACATGGATTTTGCAAATCAATTACTCGTAGTGTTATATTATTATGTATTAATATTAGATATTTTTATATATAGATATATGTGTAGTATGTATATATGATATATACACATGTATAATTGATATATATAGTAACGTAATAAAGATATATTCAATAAAGATATTGATTATTCCATACTATTAGATATTAACAATATCTTGGAAATATTTAATATAAGATATTGAATATTAATGAGATAAATCAAACAAAGATATATTCCTTATTTTATTAGAAAAAAAAGGTTTTCTTTCTCCACCCCAAGCAGGAAGCTTCTTCCAATCAGATTGAGACATCTTAACTCTTTTGTATCATCACAATTAGAAAAGTTCTAATTTACTAGAAAAATAGAGAGCTTCTTAGAGAGAGTTTGAGAGAGAGAGAGAAAAGGTCGGTCTAGCAACCGAGATTTTCTAGTAGCAATCCAAGGTGGGCTTCCGGCGGGTTTTTCGTGTGGACTAGCGGTAGAGGCCGAACGCTTGGGCAGCTCCGTGCACCACTACTCCTTCATAGACGATAATGCTTTGATCTTTTAAATCGTCCAAGGTAACTTTTCCATTTACTACTTTCATCACTACTAGAATTTCCCGGATTTGTGACGATTTTTTGTGATGGAAACTGTTCGTCACAAAATTTCGACAATATTGCTACGAATTAGCGACAAACCGCATAATTCTATTTTTTGCAATAAATTTAGACAACATTGTGACAAAATATGTATGTGGAAAAATATATGTGACTATTTTGTCACATATTTTTGCGCCAAATTCGGGCGCCATAATTTGTGAGAATTTTGTGACAAACTGGCTTGGTCATAAAAGTCTTCGTTGCTAATCTGACGCTAACCGACATATTTGTCCACGTCGCAAAATTGTCACATATTTTAGACAATATTGCTATGAATTAGCGACAAACCGCATAATTCATTTTTTGCAATAAATTGAGACAACATTGTGACAATATATGTACGTGGCAAAACGTATGTGATTATTCTGTCACAAATCTTAGCGCCAAATTCGGGCGCCATAATTTGTGAGAATTATGTGACAAAATGTCTTGGTCATAAAAGTCTTCATTGCTAATCTGACGCTAACCGACATATCTGTCCACCTCACAAAATTGTCACATATTTTTGACAATATTGCTAAAATTTCATGGATTTGTGATGAAATTTGTGACGAAAATGGTTCGTCACTAATTCGCGGCATCATTGCTACAAATTAGTGACAAAACATAAAAAGACTATATTTGTAATAGGCTTTTTTGGGACGACATTTTTTGGACCACATATCGTCCCTTTAAAGAAAATACGATAAAAGTCAAATTTTGATGATTTTTTGTGGGAAAAATTGCCAGGGTTCTTTTTTGGGACGTCATATTGAAATGGAGGGATATTCGAGTTGGTGTGAAAATTTTGGCGGGAAATTAATTTGGTTTAAAGGGACGACACAGTTCTTTTTTAGGACGACAACCTGCCAGCCTGGAATCCACATAGACATTGGCATTTAAAGGGACGACTTAGTCATTTTTTGGGACGACTATGTTGTCCCTTTAAATACTTATAAATTTTATTGATTTTATGAATAACATTTATAAAGTTTATCAATTATTGTGTAATCAAATTTTTTTATTTAAAGAGACGACATAGTCATCCCTTTAAATATTTATTTTAATTAATAATTTTTATAATAAAATGAATAAATTATATGTTTTACAATATTTTTATAAAATTAATAATTAAAACATTTCTAATAATATTTGTTTTTATTTAATTTTTTTTTATTAACTAACTTAAAGTTGGAGTTCGTAATGATTTCAAACATGATGGTCGCTATTGAGTTCAAGACTTCAAATTCGAGGTTCGCTAGTTAGTTCATGTTTTCTTACCTGATTTTCGTTATGGAGTAGTGATTTCAAACATAGGGTTCGTTTATTAGTTGGTTGATGATTTCGAACCCGAGTTTCGTTATTGAGTAGTGATATAAAACCTAGGGTTCGTTAATTAGTCGGTTGACGATTTGAATCCCGAGCTTCGTTAGTTAGTTCAAGATTTCAAACCCGAGATTCGTTATTGAGTAGTGATTTCAACCCGGGGCTCGTTAATTATTTGGTTGATGATTTCAAACCCGAGGTTTTTTTAGTTCTTTCACGATTTTAAACCCGAGGTCGTTATTGAGTAGTGATTTCAAACCTGGGGTTCCTTAGTTAGTCGGTTGATGATTTCAAACCCAGGGTTAGTTAGTTAGTTCATGATTTCAAACCCGAGGTTCGTTATTGAGTAGTAGATTTCAAACCCGAGGTTCACTATTGAGTTGCGATTCAAACTCGAGGTTCGTTATTGAGTAGCAATTTCAAACCCGAGTTAGTTAGTGAGTTCATGATGTGAAACCCAAGGTTCGTTAGTGAGTTAATGATTGGAAGCCCGAGGTTTGTTAGTTTGTCATGAGTTATTGATTTGAAATTTGAGGTGTGTTAGTGATCGAGTTAATGAATTGAAACTCGAGATTGGTTAGTGAGTTCATGATATGAAACCCGAGGTTCGTTAGTTAGCTAGGCATGAGTCAATGATTTGAAACCCGAGATTCGTATGTGAGTTAATGATTTGAAACCCGAGGTTCATTAGTGAGTTCATGGTATGAAACCCGATAGCGTGTTAATGATTCGATACTCAAGGTTCGCTAGTTAGTCATGAGTTAATGATTTGAAACCTGAGTTTTGTTAGTGAATTAATCATTCGAAACCCAAGGTTCATTAGTTAATCGGTTAATAAATATTATTTAAAAACGCTTTAATGGGACTACAAAGTCGTCATATATAACACCCGTCGTCCCAACCCCCAAAAATGTATACGAACTAATCCCTAATTAAAAGTCGGCATCTCTTATTCCCTCTTCCACCTCTTCTTCCCTCAGTTTTCAAAATAATTCGCCTCCGCCGCCGCCGCCGCCGCTCATCTCCTCTCCGCCGGTGCTACTCCTTCTTTCTCTGCCGTTTCTCTGCCCCTCAAACGCCGGCCTGCAGCAACAATTTCGCTCCTTCCATGCCGACCAGCAGCAGCAACAAGTCCTCTCCGGTGCTCCTACTCCTCCTCCTCGTCAGTTAAGTGGATCTTTTTCTAGATTTTCATCTCCCGCTAACATGAAAAATTGCCGGTAACTAAAAAAAAATCGCTGAGTAAAAACCCTTAAAAAACTCGTCTCTTCCATTAACAAAAGTTTACTCCTCTTCGCTCTACTTTTTCGGCTCGCTTACCTCTTCTACGCTATGTCAAATTTGACACATGATCGCTGAAATCTAAACAGGTAGAATATAAATCGAGGTCTAAAGGAATGGATTTTCCACATTTACTACTTGTTCATTATTTATTTATTTTTGAAATTCGCTAGTTTCACGAAATTCTCTCAATATTCGTTAAAATGGAGATGAAATTCGCTAAAATTGGTTTGTTCTGACACAAGCAGGTACAAAATGCGCTGGTTCTTTCAAAAGCAGGTATGAAATTGCTTCTATTTGTATTTTTTGATGTTTGGGGGAATGATATTTTTTTGGGGTTAAAAGGAGCAAAATTGGAGATTTCTTTTGCAGAAAAGTGGATGAGTAACTATGAAATGGCTCATGTATCTAATTTGCACATGGCCACTAGTAATATATAACAGCCGGCCAAGAAGAAAGAAGGGTTTCAAGGTGTGAAAAGAAGACTATATTTGAAGTATACTGTGATATATATTGATTGGCACGCGGCCATTGTTCCAGTGGAGATCTATATTTTGGATGCCACTGACAGATGGACAAGATCTATACAGGGCTTAGATCTAAACATGAATATCTGGTAAGGTCACACTTAAGTCCAAAATTCGATTCGTGCCCAGTTACAGTTTATAATCGTATCAGAAACATTAAAGAGGAAGCATGTGACACAACTGATTGTTAATACCTATAGAAAGGCTAGATTATTTCTTAGAGCCCTATAAATTATTGTTTCCTGCATGACATGAAGAATGGTAAAAGTGCGCTAATAAGTTTTGATTGATAATCGCTCTAAGGAAATTGTTGTTAGCTTCAAAAACTACATGTCTCATGAAGCTTGAGCATTTTGTTGTGGTGTAAGGATAGGGGTTTAGTTCACCTCGTGATCCGTAAGTGGGTAGTAATACCTGTGACAGATTGAATACCAGGTCGATTTGTGCTATGGTCCTGTTTCAAACATTGGTTGCAACCAATACTAAAAGTGTAAACGTTGTGTTTCCGGATGATGGTGATGTGATTTATGGTGTTGCACACCAGCACACTGGAGGAATGGTTCAACTATATATGGGGAGGTAATTGTTCTACTTTTCAATTTCTACATTCATGGTCTAAACCAATGTTTGTTTTTGTGTGCTAGATCCCTTTTTGAATTTAATTTTAATTCTATTCTATATACATTCTATTTTTTACATTTAGCTGTTAGGAATCATGGTTGCACATTAATGAGGCACGAGACTCAAACTCTTGTTCTCTAACATTAAGATGCTATGAAACATGGTGATTACATCAATGAATATATCATTAAGCACAACACATTTATATATGTCTCAACACAAATATCACATTCAAGTATCTCACAATTGAGTTAAGTAGGACACTTCCGCCGTGAAAATGTAATGATTGGGTTTTGAATTATGCTTACAGTGATGTAATTTCTTGTAATAAGGCTGAACTTAATGGATATAAATTAAGCTTTGTTGCAACCAACATCTTCACCATCTTTCAAATTGAGTTCAAACTTCACGGTATGTATGAAAAACAAGACTGATACATATTCAACTATCTCTCATTCGAAGGTCTTATTTCGACTATGTTGCTGTCGATACGGAGCAAGTACAATATTGAACGTAGAAAATAAGTTTAAGTTTACAATGTGTTATCCATTGCTGTATATACAGGTTCATCGTCATGTGAATCATATGAAGCTTTCCTCATCACCTCCATCCATCTTCCATTTAGCTCCATGTGGAATTGAGTGTTGATCATTGTTCAAAAAATGCAACTCCGATTCAGCCATTTCAGTTCAGCTTCTGTGCTCTCTAGCATTCAATTTACAGGTACAATCTTATGTAGCTACACCATAATAAGGCTACGTCATAATTACATCATACTGATTAAGTTCTATGCTCAACACTTCACTCAATATATGAACTTCTTCATTTTGTATGCAGCTAGAAAGTCTGATGTGTTCATCTTATTTATTTGGTTTGAAGCGTACATTGAACTCTTTTTTTATAAAAGAATTGCAACTCTTTAGTGTTTGCATTCATCACCAATATTCTAAGTCCAAGTGAGCTCCAATATATAGCCTCCAGAGTAGAGGCATATAACTGTTGGTATAATATGCCAATTAGAATAAGTGAGAAATTTGTATTTTAATAGTATATGTTTGTGTGATTTTTATTTTTATTTTTATTTTTATTTTGCGTGGCTACCGTAGATGAAAATGTGATAATGAATGGGATAGGTTGTCAAGTAGACCAATTTTGATTCTGTGTAGAAAAATGATACCATTCATTTCCATGCACTTTCCCTTTTCTTTTCGTTTCTTTTATCTTCCCTCTTTCATTTTTGCTAAATTCTTGACATTTGAAGATTACATACCTTGGTCAGGTACTTTGTTGCTGAGAATGTTCTTGATGAAGTTACTTTTGGGTGGCCAAGGCGGAGAAGTTTAAAGAAGCTGTGACAGGTGTCCTACCATATCTTAGGATCAAAGGGACCCGGATTCCGGACGATATGCCGAAAGAGGCCACAGTGGACATGTGCTAGCGGTGCAAGCGAGATCGTCATGATTTTAAACAAGTTCTTCAGGATGTTTAACAAGACCGGGACAATTTTAGAGATGATTGCTCGTTCACAAGATTGGGTTGTTTTCGGTGATAAAACCATTAGTCTCTTGTATTTGTCTGTTAATCATGAATACTATTGATTTCATGTTTTGAAATTCTATTGAACTCAATTATGAATAAAATGATTTGCTTCAGTTTCATGATATGGAGTGGTGTTTTGATTATTTATGCTATTGAAACGTTTTTTTTAAAGAGAACATATATTATTGAATATAATTTTTGTAAACAATAAATATAGTAAAAATGTGAAATTTAAATTTTGTTACAAACTCATTGCAACTATTGATTTTGGCACAACAATTCGTTACAAATATAGGTAAAATTTGTCACAATTTTGTCGTAAAACACCGTCACAAAATTAATTCAAAAATGTAGGGGATAACTGTCACATTTTTATCGCTAAATTTGGTAGCAACATTGTCACATGAATTCATCACATAATAATCACTAAAATCTTGTCACAACTTTATCGTAAACATTCATCACAAATTCATATCAAATTTGTAAGATATGGTTATCACTATGTCATCAAAAAATTTGGTTACAAAATTGTCGTATGTTTTTGTCACACATTTGTCGTTATTTTATGAAGCAACTTTGGCACAACACTCCATCACAAACTTATCGGAAAATTTTGTCACACATTCGTTGCAAAATGTAATTTTGTCATGATTCAAAGACCTAAATTTTTGTCACAAAGTATGACTTTCATCACAATGTTGTCACGAAACTTAGTGACAAGGTTAATTTTGACTCAAAAATTTGCAACGAGGTGTTCCGTGACGGAACTAGGTTTAAATCATGATTAAATCAAAAGCAGCGTTAGTGATTTAATTTGTGATTTAAAACCGCCGTCACAAATCCGAGAAATTCTAGTAGTGCATGTTTGTTGCTTAAACGAAGTCGATCTTGGTAAAAGGAAATCAAATTTTAAATTTCACTGCGCTCCCGCGTTGATTTCCTAACAGTGGTATGAGAGGGGCCTACGAGCTTAAGCAATAAGCATTAGAAATTTGTGTAGTAGTTTCATCGTTTTAATCACATAATAAAGATGCATGATATTGATTCACAAACAATTAGATTGAACGAAACAAAAAAAAGGAGATTGTTGTACACCCACCACCACCGGTGGTGCCGGGCGGCGGCGTGATGAGGCAACTCTTTGCAGCGTCGATTGACAGGTCGAGGTGGTGGATCTCCAAATATTTTTGTCTTGTGTATTTGTGATTCAATATATTTCATAATTGTGATTGGTAATATCTCTTTTATTTAGTTGATGTCATTTGGCTAACCAATGATTCAAATAGTTTGGACTATTGGGACACCTATGGTCCACAATTGTGGACCTAAGGTTAACCTAGGTCATTCCAATATTTTTGGAAAATAGGCCTAGGTCTTTTCCAAAAAATTGGAAAAGGCCTACAATGCCTTTTGATTTGGTTTGGACCAAACCAAAGACATTCCTTTTGGTTATGAACCAAAAGAGAAAGAAAACATAAGAGACTAACTTTATTTTGATATTATTTTAGAATTGTTCTAATTAATTAAATTAAAATTAAAATTGATTTTAAAATTAATCATTAATTTTAATTTCGATTAAAATTATTTAATTGAATAAATGTTAAGGGCGCGAGTTGGTAGTTTTAGATTTTATCTTTTTCATAAGATGTTATTGTATAGATTAGATATTGTGATAAATATATATGATTATATGGACCCCGATTGATCATTGACTCGACCAATAAGATAGACGTGAATGATTTATTTTTGTTTGTGTAATTTTGTCTGGCCGTTATGAAGACAAGCCTAGTTTATTTTCTGCATTTATCTAATTCCCGTTAGCTCCCCCCGTGTGCGGAGGGTGTAAATATATTAGATAAATTTTATATAACAAGATGGAGCAGAAGATGAAGGCCAAAGAAAGACGACACAGAGATCTTGTTGGTGGTTTGCAGCTACCCTTAGATTTGTAACCCGCGGTTTCGTCAGTTTGTATTCGAAACCGGATTTAGGAAAAATTCATGACCATACCTGTTACTTTACACATTTATTTATTTTGTGCATGTATTTACATTATATGATACGATAGATGTATGACTATGTACGATCTAGATGAATGTGTAGGATGTATGTCTACAGAGATAGATATATTTGATGAGACCGTAACTGATTAATTAAGTGAATTAATTTAAAATTACTCCCACAAACAAGAATTAAGTCGGAATTTTGTCTCCCAATATTATAATGACGGTTAAGAGCCCTTGTTCGGATCCAACTGATCAGCACACGTCGGGAGTTGAACCTCGGATATATCGTTATTATTGAGATATGATCGTATGATATCTCGCGAATATTTGGTTATGACTTAACTAAAATTTTGCGGTGATTGGCCCACGTAAGGGCCGTCTAAATTTTTGAGACAGTGGGTTGGCTATCACATGGTGATATGAAGTGTCAAAGAGTTGACTGGTCAACCACCAAGAGTCATATAGAGATGTGATTGGCTAAGTGTTACTTAGTTGTCGAATTATTCTGGTTGATCGGCCCATGTCGGGAATCAGGGTAACTAGATAAGATCTTGGTCACTAAATAATTTTAGAAAATTCTTGAAAGTCAATTGGGAGTAGTTGATTACTGAGAGCAAAATCATAAACTAAAAGACCATTTTTTATTTTGCATGTATAAACAACAACACTCTTTTATCTTTATTTTATATTGTAGTTTTAGCAAATTTTTATTTATGTTTTTTATTCTCGATTGTTAAAACCAAATTATGACTGTTAACTTTTGACAAACGTTCTCAAGTATGGTTAAGTAATTTTAATCTTTTTACTATAAGCAATGAAACGAGCAACTACGTTATAGTAGTTAGAGTCAAAGGAGACTACATAGTTGATGGATTGCTCTAAGACTTTAATTACTAGTCAAAAACGGAAGCTCATAATATGATTCAATCACCTAAAATGAGTTTCAACGAATTAATCATATTGGATACAAAGGTGTCCAATGGGTCATTTTGTCATAATGATGACAATTAATTCTAACATTAGATCGTTGAATGTGAATGACCACAACTAATTTCAGAAATGTTGTTTTCAAAATTATAAGATTTAAGTATCGACTTAATTGTTTAATCATTGCTTGAAGGTTAATTGAATAGTTCATGTTTTCAATATTATTCAAAAGGTTAAATAAACTATCGAATAAACATTGGATTTTCTTTATGAAAGAAAATTAAAAATATAGTTCTTGTGATTTTTCTTAAGTCTTATAAAGACTAAACTAAAAAATATTTACAAGTGTTTAAGGGATTAAAAGGAAAGTTAGGGTATGTACTTAAATAGAGAACTTATCAAAGTCTCCATTCTAAGCAAGTGAGTTGACGTAAACTTATCTAAGGTCAAGTCAATTCTAAGATATATGATATCTTACCGCAAGGTGTTTTCTTATTTAAAGTTTTTTTCAATCTAAAATGAGACTTTGACATGTGAAGTAGGTCAGAAGGACTATATCACTATAAATCATTGTGTTCACTATCTTTCAACACTTTTTCTCTGTCTTTTCATTTTTCATATGAGATTTATAATGTTGAACCTTGAAGGTAAACTTTACTACTTCTGAGCCTTAACTCTATAATTTAAGTCAGCATCATCTGATAAAGTGCTAAAACACAAGTGTTTATCCTGCTACTCAACTATCACAGTTGGTGCAATGGCGCTTAGTCTTGTTTTACTTGTTCTTATCTTGCAGTGCCTGCCTTAAATGCTTGCACATCATCTTTCCTACAATTGAAGCTTTGTACATGAGTTTTCGTAGCTTATCTAGTTGAACCTTAACCGACAAGTTAGATCTTACACTTTAACCGTCAACGTTGGTGCAATGACACTTAGCTTAAATTGTTAATTTGAGCTTACATCTTTGTTCTATCTTTAACATACATGGCTTTGATTACTTATATTGGAGCTTCATAATTGCTTCTTTAGGGTATATCTATATATTTAAAAGCTCACACATAGCTTCATATTTAGAACTGCCTATATACATCCGTAATGATAGCTTAATCTTGATCTTTGTGTTTGTATAAGTTTAATTCTGCATCATAAGGACAAATATGCTTGATATTTGTAAGGTTATGTTTCAGAGGAATATATTTAAATGGTGAAGTCTCAAGTGAAAATCATTCAAACCTATTTGTAAAGATCTAACAAAAGGAACAACAAATTTTAGATAATACAATTATGTTGGGTAACAACATTGGTGACTGGGTGGAGATGTGAATGATCGTAAAAGTACTACCGGCTTCATATTCTATATATGAGACACTGCCTTCACCCGGATGTCAAAGAAACAGTGGCGGAGGCATGTGTATCAGGGTGGGGTCACGTGACCCCACTGAGATCCGGAGAATTTTTTTGTATTAAAACGATGTAGATTTGGTGTTAACAAATGTCGTTTTATTGGAAAAAAATGTATACGATGACCCCACTGGAACAAATTTTTGGATCAAAAATGTAGTTTTATAATCCGGTGACTCCACTGAAAAAACTTCCTGGATCCGCCACTGCAAAGAAACATACAGTAGCCACTATTTCTACATGTGAAGCAGAGTATGTAGGCGCTACTTCATGTCTTTTTCATGCAGTTTGGCTCTGAAATTTGATAAAGGATTGGGTTTGACACAAGAGGATCCAACCAATATTTGTGTGGATAACAAGTCAGCAATAGCTTTGGACAAGAAATCAGTCCTCTAAAATAGAAGGAACCAAAATGGTACGCGCTATCACTATATAAGAGAATGCATTGCAAGAAAGAATGTGCAGGTGGAGTACGTGAAGTCACATGATCAGTTGGTAGATATCTTCACCAACCCTCTGTAGAAAGAAGTCTTCGTCTAAACGAGAAGTATGCTTAAAGTAACAAAATCAAGTTTAAGCGAGGGTGTTGGTATGTGAACTTGATTTTGTGAATGTGCTTTAATTGTCCACATAGACCAAATATCAGAAGGTCTTAGTGACCTAGTTTTAGATGCTTGTGTGGGTGGAGCTAGAATAATGTAGTAAGTAATCATGTAGAGGATGTTAGAGAGTATTATTATGTTAGTACTTGTAAGGAATTAGGTAGAGAATTCTAGAAACACAGTAATAGCCATTACATTAGAAATAATCCTAGCCTCCGGTTGAAGACTTTCACTACTATAAATACGAGTCATGCTATTGAGCTTGTGTGTGTGTGTATATATATATATATATATATATATATATATATATATATATATATATATATATATATTCACAAAATATTATTGCAACATTGTCATCAAGAAGTAAAACTAACATGTCTCTCACGACAGTCTAAACCCAGCTCACGTCGTTCCCTATTGGTGGGTGAACAATCCAACCCTTACTATGTCTGGACCTGGTAAGTTTTCCCGTGTTGAGTCAAATTAAACCACAGGCTCCACTTCTGGTGGTGCTCTTCAGTCAATTCCTTTAAGTTTTAGCTCCGATTCGTCCCCCAAACTCATTCCTCCGATAACTACTAAGTAGGAGTTGAGGCTAGGTGGAGTTTCCATTGACTAAGGGTCATCCGCGTACGTGCCTCTATCGATTGTCCAACTCAAAATCCACTGCTGAAGAAGTGGCAAAGAAGGCTGAGGACGTCCCCAAAAGAAACCTAGTGCAATGCCTAGCTCCCTTAGCAACATGTCCCGACGACCTCCTCAACCACCTCCGACTCAAAATCCGTTGCCGACGAAGTGGCAAAGAAGGCCGAGGACGTCCTTCATATCATTTTCCCATTCCAACAATAACATTTCTCCTCAAAATAAGATATATATTATGTAAGTATCGTACTAGGGACTGAAAATTCATTTTGTCGGTTTGATTATTTTTTTTTCTATATTTCCATCAATTTCAATATAACCATTTTACGTTTTTAACACAATATAAAAATTAGAAAAATACATAATAAATTTTAAAATGGTTATATTTTTATATTTGTATGGTTAATTATTTTTGGGCCAATTATTTAAAAGAACTGATTTTCAACTTATTATGGGTAATAGGACACTCCGAAATCTTATTTAGTTATAAAGATATTCTAATTTTAAGAAAAAAACTTATTTAGTTATAAGGGCATTCTAATTTCAAGTGGATAAAGAAGAAGAAGGAAAAAAAAAAGGAAGGAAGGGAGCAGTTTTTTTTTATATTTTAATTCACCATATTTTTAAACGTCATATATTTTGATCTAAAACTCAGATCATCATAATTTTTTTCACTAAAATTCATATTTTTTTCGTCTTCTTTATTCTAAAATCATATTTGATATTTTTCCGAATAAATTTCATAAATCAATTTTTTTTCTTCATAAAAATCGACGTGGCGTATTGATCACCGTCACATATTGACCACCTACCCCGATGCATTGACCACCGGGATCCATTAACCACCCCGATGCATTGACCACCGCGATCCATTAACCACCCCGATGCATTGACCGCCGCGATTCATTGACTACCATGATGTATTGACCGCCACGATCCATTGACAACCTTGATCAGTGACATCTCATTGTAACGATTTATGCAATGACGTCTCATTGTAGCTATTTATGCAGTGACTTCTTATTGTAGCAATCTATGCAGTGATGTCTTATTGTATCGAATTATACAGTGACGTGTTATTGTAACGATTTATGCAGTGACGTGTTATTGCAACGATTTATTCATACCTTTGGTTGTAAAAATCTGCCTTTAAACCAAAAAAAACAAAATAAATACAGTTATTTTACAAAGTTATCGAATATTTAAACCAACACTAATCAAATAAACCAAGATCAATCAAATATTTAAAGATAACAAAGAAATAAAGTTACTTTACAAAGTTATCAAATGTGTGTATCAAGTTGTATATGCGGTGACATCAATATCATTACATCAGTTATCTAATTGTAAATACAGTCATCAATGTCACTGCATAAGTCATCAACGTCACTGCATCAGACATCAATGTCACTGCATAAGTCATCAATGTCACTGGATCAGACATCAATGTCACTGCATAAGTCATCAATGTCACTGCATCGGACATCAATGTCCTTTGCATAAGTCAAGAATGTCATCTGATAAGCCCACACCACCAAGATGATCATAGAGGCACTCTTGTCAATCTCTTGATGATGGTAACTCTTGCACACATAGTAAAACACACTCTGCACTATTAGGCCGGCCAGGATTAACTATCACCAAAGAACCTTGACCAAGAATCCACCAACCATAATTCTTGTAAGCACACCATGATTATCCCCACCATTAACCACAAGCGATGAGAATATAGTGTGATCACCCACAAATAGCCATATACCCAAAAACAAGGTTGAAAGCTATCATGGTCACTCGCCTTTAACAAGCGATAGCTCTTTTTCATAGTTGCAAGCCCATAAACCGGCTCCAATACGAAACCACGCTAGCCAAATGCCACAAAGCACTTATATCGACACGCAACCCAAGAAAGCAGGACAAAGACAACCATAAGAGAAAAGAAAAACAACCCCAAACTATGAGTATCCACAATTTATTATAAGCGACACAGAAACCCAAAAAGACTTAATTGTAAGCCACCATGGTGAGTGAAACCTATAAGAAGGTAATAAAGAGCCTCCTAGATCATTACTTGTGCTGCGAAAGCAAAAAAGGAACTATATCATCTATTATAAGCACCCAAATACAACTTTGTCAACTAATTAGTAAAACACACCCATGAATGCCTTTGAATGTTTCTCCTAGGCGTGTTATTGTGTCACTGCTTCAGACATCAATGCCACTACATAAGTCATCAGTGTCCCTACATCAGACATCAATGTCACTGCATAAGTCATCAATGTCACTGCATAAGTCATCATCCTTTCAGCCCGGCTCCTCTTGCTACTTCTAATCGATGATCTTTCTCTATCTCTTTCATCTTTGTCCTTTCTCGATCTCGATCCCAATCTTTCTTCACTCTTTCTCTTAGTCTTACAGATTCTTGCAATTCTACCGGACCGTCTTCATCTGTAAAAACAACAAAACAAGAGCATATCAGGATTTTTTTATCGTCAAAAACAAAAATACCGGAAATTAAAATAATGGATTAAAAGAACAGATCTCGAGTAAAAACACAGGGAATCTTTATGAATATTGGTTCGATGTCGTCTCCTTGCAATACCAAAGTGGACGACGCCAACAAATTCGCTTAAATCGACCATCTCTATTCCTATCCATCGGGTGGTGTTATTCCCAGCTCAGAATGAGAGAATTAACAAGAACCCATCTGCTGATATATAACAATTCAGCGAAATTTAGGCAAAAGATTGAAAGAAAATGAATCTGATTTACGCTAAATCCGGTGAGGTGTGAAAGAAAATGTGAACAGAAAAAATAAATTAGAACGTCTTTATAACCGAATAAGTTTTTTGAGTGTCCTAAATGGTCATTAAGTCTCTAGCGACGGCCTTATAACTAATAACCCCATTTTTTTTTTACTTTAAATTAACTTTTTTTTTTTGAATTCTTCTTTAAATTAACTAACACAGACCTATTTATTGAAATTTATTTTTCTAAGCGCTCATTGACCTTGTCATGTCTTTTTTTTATTTAAATGTTTTTATATTTGTATTGTATAGTGTAAAATATTCCGTGTCTGTATTCGTATTTCATTTACACGTGTTGTAGTTAGAAACTATAAGCATTTGAGTTTGTTTCGGTCATGCATCTATAGTTAGAAAGCAACATTTTAATAAAAAAATAAAAAAAAAAAATCAGCAAGTGTTTCAAGTAAATCGGAAGAGTTTACAAGATAATTAAAAATCACAGCTGCAAATGAATCAGAAAGGGGACAACATGTCAACATAGACGGCTAAATGCTACGAAAACATCAATGTTAATCTTGCAATTATTTTATATACTCACTTCATGTGGTAGTATAATTAAGGTTGCTACGGTTGCGATGATGTCTAGGCTTACTTGTGCAGTTCTTCTGGTTGTGCTAATCATGTCTGGTAAGAATCTATAATTACATTAATGATGAATTTTATTGTGATTTTATTTATCATCCACTATTTTTTTTTTTTTTTTAATTTACCACTGATTGATCATATGAGAATCTTATTGTTTTCTGTATTTGATATTGTAACTGAAGATGATACACTTGAAATGCCTTTGACCGTTAAGAAAGCGAAAGTATCCCTCCATGGAGAGTTGCTGCTTATTTCCTATGTATTTCAGAGAAAGTATGTTCTGGAGGATTGCCTTCAAATTCCATGTGACCCAAATCATAACGACTGCGAAGATGAACGGCGTTGTGGAGAATGCTTACCGCATGCTAACGGCATTACGGGTAATTGCTCCGAACCAGATAACTAGAACTGAACGAATTGAATAATGAATTATGTATTGCATGTATAAAGTAGATATCACCATCTTAAAAATGAAGAGCGATATCTTTATGAATTATTTTGCATGTCTAGCTAAGCTATATATAAACTAAATGCTTTTAATGTGGCGTTGTTTGTTTAATGAAATTTAATATTTGTACAATCTGTTGATCCTTACCACCCAAACCCAAAGTCTGTTGATCCTTACAATCTGTTGTTTGCTTCGGTGCAACCTGCTGTTGTATATATAGCTGTTCAGACTACTCCGCCATCCCATCATAAGATACGTGAGAATTTCGGAGTAACCTGCTATTGAAGCAGTCCAGACTACTCCGCCATCCCATCATAAGATACGTGAGAATTACGGAGGGCAGAATGTCAATAGATGACATCAGAAATATGAAAAAACGGTTAAACCCTAACCGGAAGGGTCCCCTCGTCCCCGATCCACAGGAGTGCGAGGAGAGGTTAATCAGGGACCTAGCAGCAAGGGGAAGAGGCTTGCTGTTTTCTCCGCTTACCGAAAGGGGCCGGCCCTTTACGGGACTTGAACCCCCACACTCCGGCTTTCGGTCCAGCGTGGTATTATACCACCCCAACCGCTTACCACTAGGCCATATCCAGGGGATACATCAGAAATATGATGTTCTACTTGACCAGGGGCGGCTCCAGGATTTTTGACATGGGGGTCAGAAATCTGTCAAATTTTTTTCGTATCACACATACATTTGGATATATTCTATTCTATACATGTAATTATGAGGCAGTAGATAAAAACAGAGGGTCAATACATAAAAATAAGGGGGTCAATTTCACATATATATGTGTTTATAAAAAAAATTATCTACTATTTATACGTAATATTTTTATTTTAGGGGATCGGCGGCACCCGCTTACCCCTACGTAGAGCCGCCCCTGTACTTGACCACGTTGATCCGGCAAGAAGGGTGACAGAAAATGCTCGAGTTGTACAAGAAGGGGAAATTATCATGTATCTATAGTTGCACCTGATGCGTGAAAACACTCTGATTAATGTTTGCATGAACTACGTTCTCAATTTCCCAGGGGAAACACATATGTTGTCTACTCCACGTATAAAACTGCAAAAGTTTTTGTGGCACGCAGTTAGAAAACACAGATTACTCAGAAGGATAAGGATTTCATTGATTAGGCATCAAAGCTCAAGTGAGAGTTTATATATACAATGAGAATGCAACAAAATCCGACCGTTGCAGACTTTCAGTACAAAACAAAAAAAAAAAAAACTAAGGCGAATAACAATGGCTTCTTAAATCCCAACAGGAGTGGCAGCTTTTAACCACATGACAATGTGGAGTTAGAAAAAAATAGTAGTAATAGTGTCACAACAAAGTACACACCACACTTTTGAATTATTCATTATTATGTGTGACATACTGATTCTAATAGGTTCTATAAAAATCAATGATAGAAAAAAAATATGTTGTGACACGTTGTTGTGTATATTTTTTTATTTTTTTTGGTGACACAAGCCTTTCTCTAAAAACAAAATTACAATGGCTTGAAAATCTACATTGTACACAAAATGAACGGGGATGGGGATGTGAGTCTGCCCACATCCTTTTTCACTATGTATTTTCTTTCTCTTGTTTAATTAAGAGACTATTATTCGCATAACAGATAATCAACTCGTTGTCCACACCTGCCAGTGCACCACATAGTTTTCATAAAATCGACCGTGTGAAAGTCAAATGCTTGGGGCAACATGCGACTTCCCGCACTGTCGATCGTGATTCGATTTTCATAGGGTCGTATGTTGCCAATACATTTAACTTTCAATGGGTCGATTCTACTGTGCTGCATATGTAAAGTGATACAAATAAAGACCCCGCTTAATTAATTAATCCCTACTGTTCAAAAAAATTAATTAATCCCTATCTTCCTCTTTTCTTATCAATGCTATTTTTTTCTCATCTGCTCTCCAACTACTTCACATATAGTCCATGAGGTCTCAACCCCATAATCCTCCATCACCCAAATAATAGTACTACCACTAGGGAACTTGACGATAACACATAAACGGCCACCCAAATCACGTAAATTCCAAGGTTTATGGCATGTTGCATTTGCATTCAACTGAGGTGGTAATGACGATGATCTCATGATTTCTGTTTCAAGATCAATGCAGCAATAACCGTTGCTATTCGTATTAAACCACAACCAATGTATAGCACCAGTTGCAGGACATACGGAGGCAAGTCATTAGGGAATTTAGTCATGCAACTGGTTGCTCTGCTCACGTCATAATACGATATTGTATATATGATAATGTCTCTAGTGTCAAACTGTGATGGATAAATCATAATAGTGATTATGGTTGATGAGATTTCAATTCACTTTAAATAGTTTGATACTTAAATATCTCTAGTTGTATGTATTATTAAATGAGATATTAATAATACAGTTAGGGTAGCACGTATTAGATGTCTTCTATCTTGTGAAGGTAATGATAAATCCCATCTATCAAAATGTATAGACACTTGGACTTTACGTGGACGTGTATTGAAAAATGCGTATGTTAGATTGACTCATTTAATTTCTTAAGTGTCATACTATGTGACGGTTGTGTAATTATTCTTAGACCGGGGTCTTTATAACATCATGATGTGGATTGTCATGCTTTGACACTATATATTGAGGTTTCCCTTAGTCATGAGGTGATAATATGGTAGTGATTGGGTATGATATTAAAGCATGCGTAGTATTTATGTTGCTCGTCCGGAAATCACGTTTCCTAATAGTATGACTAAATATTCAAAAGGACATTCTGATAAGGAATATCTTATTTTCGAAAGTCTTATTTTTCATTTACTTTCGGCACCACGAATGTATTTCTTATTTTTACTTTCGGCACCACACTAGGAACGTCTTTTTCGATAATAACCTCAGGGGGCTGACGTTTTTCATCCATGACACTGATGTTGTTACCGAAAACCAACGTCAGTACCAGTGATGTTATTATAAAAAATTAACATCAGTGTCATTGACGTTATTTTGGATAAAATAATTATCGTGCTCAAAGTAATTTTTTGAATGCTTGAATCAACTTTGGTGTCAGCAGTAAAACTGTGGTGCCAATAGAAACAGCCAAAAAAAGATTATTGAACTGATAAAGGCCCAATGACCAAAAATAAAAAATAAAAATAAAAATTCATGACCCTATGATATGTACATTAATTAAATACTCAATGACCAAAATAATAAAATATAAAATTCATGTTGAAATGATAGTGTTCTTGTTTGAATTACTACTTTAAAGTTATCTTTGTGCCTATCAATAAATTTGAATTTTTTATCTACAAATGTTAGAATTGTGATTTGAAATAATATTTTGTATGTATGTTTTTGAAAAAAAATAACCTTTGAACTAAAAGACCCTTTCGGGGAAGTCGCCAAAACCCCAAAAATTTTCAAGACCGGCCATGTGCAAGGTTAGAGTGGTGTACGAGTATAATAATTGTGGCGTAAATAATTACACTATTAACCATATGAATCGATTGTTATATGAGGCGCGTAATATATTTGTGGGTAATGATACGGGCACACCGATTGTGTCATAACGAGCGACACACCGACCATCTGTATCGTTGATCATATTACATTTACATCATGATCAATTTAGACTTATTATAACCAACGGTGCGATTAGACGTTATTGTGTCATTTCGTTAATAAGCAGAACCGTTGTGTCCGTATCATTATTCTTTATTTGCGGGAGAAATATTTATGCTATAACAAAATATACACAACAAGTGTCACAACAAATTTTGAATCTTTGATTTTTTCGGACCCATATAATTCAATAAATCCCACATTATAATCAATGGTCCCAAAGTGTATTGCGTATAATGTTGTGGTTATTTTGTTGTGGCATTATCATCCGGGCGGAGTCGGGGTCACATGACCCATTGAACTTTAAAAGAAAAATTGTAAAACGACATCGTTTTGGTAATAAATAAAATCAAATTTAGACCTAATTACCCGACTCCGTCCCGAATTTTTTTTATCTAATTACCCGCCCAATCCGGTTTTCCAATTTTTTTTTTCAGTCACTACATTTTTTTGATGGATTACTCCACTGAAATTTTTGTTCCAATTCGCATTATCACTACTCATATTTGCGGTATTATAAAAAACAAATTATTTGTGTTAGGCCATGATTGCGGCGCCGTATGTATTTATAGCTGTGACTGTGATGTTTATTTAGTTCAAAACCACCGAAAGCAAAAAAAAATTATCGTGTTTTAGTGTCAGCCGCCGCATTCATTCAATAGCAAATTGTTCAGCCATGTCAGATCTGGAGGGTGAAACAGAAGAAGAAGAAGAGTGGGTTGAAATAAGGGTAATTTAGGTCAAACCAAATATTTTTGTCTTTATTACAACTAAAAATAGTGTGTATTAAAGTTTAATGAAAGAGGGACATGTGGATTTATATATATTTTTTTTTTCTTAATGTATCCGAAACCACTGGTCCGATTAATTCGGAGTTCGACCCAAATCGTGCGTCTGATCATTTCTTACTAAAGGATAAAGTGCAGTAAAAATTTCTTTCTCAAATATCAAGTCACTTACCAGCCAAGCTATTTGGTTTATACCTAATTTTTCTGAAAAGCAAATCGCGTTTTAGTGTCAGCCGCATTCATTCCTTCATTCAATAGCAAATTATTCAGCCATGTCAGTGTGCGGCGTATTTCTTCTACCGGAGGACATGCAGGTCGAAATACTCATACGTCTTCCCGTGAAATCAATCGGAAAATCAAGATGCGTTTCAAAGCAATGGCATTCTTTGCTCACTGGCCCAAGATTCATAAATGCCCATCTTGCTAGATCCCAGAAAAACGTGCTTATCCATAACTATGAATCTCTCTTCAGTTTCACTTGTACTCTCTGTCCTGACGGCAGCGAAGCCGAAGGCAATTTCAGAAAGCTCGGCGCGATTCCTCTTCTAGAGAGTCACTGCAACCCTTCGGCCGAGACCTGGGCAAGTGCAAATTGTCGTAAAGAAAGAGTGTATACCATCGCCTCTGGCCCAATGGTAGTGGGTCCTTGCAATGGGTTGATTTTGGTCGTGATTAAAGGCTATAAGTTTTTGATGAATCCGACAACATTAGAGCATTTTAGGTTACCGGAATCGGCTGATTTTATTCGTGGCCGTATTGGATACGGCTTCGGTTATCGTATTTCATACGGGTTTGGTTACGATAGTTCAACCGATGATTATAAGGTTGTCGCTCTTTCTTGGTATAACATTGATTATGAGCTTTCTAATATCTTTGCTGATATTTATAGTATGAAATGGAACTGTTGGAGGAAAAGTACTGATGATTATGGGCCTTTTGTTCATGGTTTCGATAAACCCGGTGTGTTTGTCAATGGTGCTTTACATTGGATGGCTCGTAAAAAAAACATTAATTCCGGTTTTCTAGAAGATGTGATTTGTGCTTTAGATTTGGGTGGTACCGAGAAATTTCAAGAAATTCCGTGTCTTGCGTCTCTTGAATCTTTACGCGGGGAAAACAAGTTGTGTGATAACCTTATTGATAGTAAAGGTTGCCTTGGAATTGCTATTGTGGATGAAAATCATGCTACAATTGATATTTGGACTATGAAGAAGTACGGAATGGCCGAGTCGTGGACAAAAACGGTTGTTTTCAATGTCGTCGGGGGTGGGTCTTGGTATGCTTGGCCTTGCCTCCCTTGGTGTTTGAGAGATGCACTAATACTTCGGCATCCTGGTAATCAGGGGCGTCCCGACAATATTGGCAAGTGGACTTGTTACTCTTTCAACGACGGAATAAGTTTTAATCTAACGGTTGATAAGAGAACCAATCCGGATCTGTTTGAATATCAAAAGAGACTCGATGTATTGGTATTTTCCGAGAGCCTTGTTTCACCTCGATCATCATTTCAACGATCAACAACAAAAGGATGCTCTTGTGAGAAAAAAAGTTGAAAGGTTGAGCCAGTTCTTTGTGGGTGTGGTGATATATATATATATATATATACTCCAACTCATGTTGCTTTTTAAATTTATATAGTTGATGTATATTGCGTTGATTACTGTCTCTTATGTCTATTTTTGCTCTTAGAATGTTTTTGTGTGGGAAAACTCTAGTATGGTCACTCCACAAAAGTCGAGTGACACTATGTGGCTGAATTTGAATCACACTGCTTTGATTGAATCTTAGAAGCTGTGTGAGTGGGATTCGACCACATAATCACCCCACGTTTATGGAGTGACCACCGAAGACTCACCGCTTTTGTATGTTGAACTGAAATGTGTATGTCTATGTTTGCTGTTACAATGTTTTTTTTGTGTATTGCAGTAATTGTTGTATCTTAAGTATGTTCAGAAGATCCTGACAGTAAATCCACTCAACCCCATATTAAGAAAGGAAAATGATTTGTTCTTTCTTTTATTTAATTTTTTTTCTTCAAAACCAGTGACAGCAACTGTACAATTTATGTTACCTAATTTCAAGGGCACAGGCGGGCGGCCCCTCTTAAAAGCGTCGAGGCCAGTCTGGCTTAGCAGCCAGTGATCATCGGGGCGACAGCAACAATACATGTTTCGCTAAAATTAAAAAAAAAAAAGTATAGATTCAATCCGATCCAACATAATATAATAATATGATAAATTTTTTTTTGATAAAGGCCAAATTTTTTTTTTACTCCAATTAATAAAGGTCACGATAAAAAAATTTACTTGACCTAAAAAAAGGATATACAGACAAGTTTTTTTTTTGTTTTATCTATATTATTAATTTATTATATATATCTATATTATATAAAAAAAAGCATACACAAAAATAAATAAAACAAACAAAAATAGAACTCAATCAACTCATTTTTCACTCCTAAAAGTTCCGGCCCTCCCCTCAGCCTCTGTCCTGCCTGCGTTTCCCCCCCACCCTAGCTCTCCTGCCTCTTCGACAGCCTGTTGAGCTGTTGCATTTTTTTTCCTTTACTTTTTTCAATTTCCCATTCATAAATTATATTATCAATCTTCAAGAATCAAGACTTAGACTACACATGCCCTAGTTCTTAAGTGGAGGTAATTTTCTATTCTTCATTTGAATCATTTTTTTTATAGTTTAAATGTTTAATAATGTAATCAACTTTTTAATTAGTAACATGAATAGTCAGAATAGATGATTTAATGTTTCTTTTTGGATATCATAATTTTTTTTGTCCGTAGAAAGATTGGAAGATAGCATAGCAAGGAAGGATTAGGAACAAGGAAGAGCCGAAAAGGGCTTTTATTTTGACTGAATAAGAGAAGCACATATTATAGTCATTACATTAATCAGGTATGTTTTGTTCGTGATTCGGTGATTGGCCATGCCGGCGTACTTTATGTTTTGTTTTATTGTTTACTACTTTACTTGATGGGGTGATTCCGTGATTGGCCTTGCCGACATACTTTTTATTTCGTTTAGCCTTTGCATTTATCCATTTATATATATATATATATATATATATATATATATATATATATATATATATATATATATATATATATATATATATGTAGGAATAATGTCACCACCAAAATATAAGTATCCTTCGGAAATGAAAAAAGAAAGAAGAAGAAAAGAATAGAAGATTTAACAAAGAGTTTAAATGGATCAATGGACAAATATGTCACTAGCACCTCAACTAAGCCGAGTGATGGCGAATCTAATGATGCAAACGCGATAAGTATGTTTTGAGACTATCAATAACTTGAATTTTGTATTTACGGATGTTAAAAACGCGATAAGTATGTTTTTAAAATAAAAATAAAAAAACTTCAACTAAAAGGCTCAATTCGGGGACCTGGTCTTAAACCCAACAAATGCGAGGGGCCGCCTGCAAGGCATATCTTGCCGCGACAAGCACAAGGTAATTCTTGGCGAGGCGGATCCACGTACTTCTGAGGGGTCACGTGACCCCACTGGATTTTAAAAAAAATAGTATTAAAACGATGTAGTTTTGTTGTTAAAAAAGTGTCGTTTTGTCGATAAAATTTGATGTTTTAGACTCCGGTGACCCCACTAGAATTTTTTTTGGATAAAACATGTAGTTTTAGACTCCGGTGACACCACTGGAATAAATTCCTGGATCCGCCACTGGTTACTGGTGTATATATAATGCCGCACCCGCATCTCTCAATATAAAGCCGCCCATGCCTCTGAGCCATGAACTTGCTACTATACCAAAGAATTGAAAGAAGTCCTTCATTACGGGATTCGAACCTCTACACTTCAGCTTAAGGTTCAGCTGCCCATTTAAACCACTGCCCTTTACCACTTGGTCATTTCCTGGGAACGAGATAGTGTAATACTTGATATTACTTTCGACGGTACAAGAGGTGTTAACATACGTGAGAATATAACCCAATAGTCAGATCAAGAGGACGCGAGAACGTGCAATGAATGCACCTGTAAACCTCTCTAAAGTTGTCTAATGGCTAATTAAGCTAGCCAACTAGCAAGATTAAGTTAATCATGTCGGAACACGTGGAGTCGTAAGAGGCAGTAATGAGAAATGACTTTAATGGCGATCAGGGCCGGCTTTACATTGGGGGTTCCGGGTGCGGTCGACCCTCTAAAATAAAAATATTGTGTATAAATAGTGGAGATTTTTTTATAAACACATATATATGTGAAATTGACCCCCTTATTTTTATGTATTGACCCCTTATTTTTATCTATTTCCTCATTATTACATGTATAGAATTGAATACGTAAATATATGTGATACGGAAAAAAAAATTGACAAATTTCTGACCCCATGTCAAAAATTCTGCAGCCTCCCTGATGGCGATAATCATGGAGTAGTTAATTACTGAATCGTGGTCAATGCTCAGTTAATGAGATGTAACTGCATCCAAAGTGAACATGCACTATGTCGGTAGTATCAGACCGTGGACGGGTTACGTCATGCTCACCATAAAAGACAGAGGACGACTTGCGCCGTGTTGGACAGAGAACGACCTGCGTTATTTTCGATAAAATGATGATACGTGCGACCGGCGTTGTATGAAGGCAAATTTTGTTGAGTTCATAAGATGCATAAAGCCCAATCTTGAGCCGAGCCACGTCGGCTCATTTACCAGGTCGGCCTGATAAGACCTCGTAAGTGCCACGTATATGAGTTCGGGTCATCTATACCCCAGGGGCGGATCCATGAAAATTTTCCAATGGGTCATCGGAGTATAAAACTACATTTTTTTTATCCAAAAATTTTTTCCAGTGGAATAAAATGTCATTTTTTTTAACAACAAAACTACATCGTTTTTTTTTTATAAAAGCGATCTTCTAAACTACGTCGTTTTAATACCAAAAAAAAATTATTGGATCTCAGTGGGGTCACGTGACCCCCTTGAGCTACTTAGATCAACCCCTGCTATAACCGTATGATTGCCCCTAATCAGGAAACTCCTGAATGTAGTCAATACATGACAATTAATCAACGTCGTGATAATATGACAAATTCACTTTAAGATAATTACACAACCGTCATACAATAACGACACGTATCAAATAAACAGGTCTTTCAATATACGTATCTTAAAAACATGTTCACGTATCGAAACTTTTTATAAATAAAACTTTAGAATTTAGACCTTGTGTAGAATGTTTTGAATTAATACTAATAGTTATGGAGGCTATTATTTGTGCTCGATATACAGAAACCCGAATCCAGATCCGATCCATAATTGGATCGTCAGATCTGATTCACAACACCGATTGAGACGCTCGATTATGCATAGCGGAAGCTACGAATAAATTCACATGCGATTTTACCACGATTTGATTCGCATAAATAATTAATATAACTATGAGAAGGTTGAAGGTCTACCTAATTGAAGACGAATAGTAAATCGACAGAGAGGAGAAGCCATGATCTTCGGATTGTATCTCCTAGCGACGAGTGGTGGACGCCGATCCTCGCCGTAGAATCTCCTCGAACATGCTCAAGAAAAACCCTAGCTTTTTCTTCTCTTAATGACTAGTACCAGAAAATAATTTTTCTCTTCTATTTTGGTATAAGTGGTGCAATTTATTGTATGTTATTGTGTTGGGAGGAACTCTCTTTATATAGGAAAATAACTAGTAAAGAGAGAGTTATCATTTTCACAATACAATTACCTATTTCATGAAGAAAAGATATTTGTCATAAAATAAGAGATAATTCCTAAAAAAATCAATATCTAATCTCTTTTCCATTAATTATCTTACAAATAAATAATTAATTACACATGTGACATAATCTAGGAAAATTTCTTTTCCTAATTTATCCATATTTGGGGCGCCACTTTTGTCATTAATTTAATAGAAAATGTCTTTTCTATTTTACATATTATTTACCAAATAAATAATATTGTATATTCATTAAATAGACCAACTATTTAATTTATTCTCGAGGTTCCTTAAAACGAGAAAACACTCACGTGTTAGGAGCCAACCCGGGGACCATGGACCTATAACCAGTAGCTACAATAAATTGAATAAAATATTCATCGAACATAATATTTCTACTCAACCTATCAATTCCAGAATTGCGCCACCACAAATCCGAAACTGAACTCTATCGATTATAGATATAACTTATTCTCAAAACGCCGAGTCGATAAGTGTCCATCGATATAATTATTACATATAGACTAACCCTCCATAGACAATCCGTAATGAAGCAGGAATATTTCCGTAAACCTTCTTCAATACATCTTATCCTTATTTATCATCAACCCACTAGTGATCAATTAGTTCATAACCAATACGAACTCCACGGATCGATCAGTTTCTAGGACTAACAAATAAGGAGATTGTCTTTCTACTTCCTCATGTGTGACACACACTAAGTTATATGGCTACATATAATACGACTTGGGGTTTTCAGCAGTGTATTACTTACAAGCACGAAGCAAGCAATAAGATGAGAATAAATCTGTCATTTATTAATTAAAAACAATTACATAAATTGTCTTTCGGACGCTATTTCCAACAATTTTCACCACACCTATTCTACTCGTGCATCACAGTAGAACCGACCTTGT
Organism: Gentiana macrophylla; assembly: GCA_026214975.1. Classification (NCBI taxonomy): domain Eukaryota; kingdom Viridiplantae; phylum Streptophyta; class Magnoliopsida; order Gentianales; family Gentianaceae; genus Gentiana; species Gentiana macrophylla. Next base: position 13,990,392 of record CM047815.1, read on the forward strand.
AAAAGTTGGTTGCATCACAGTAGATCCGATCTTGTGAAAGTTGGTCGAATCACAGTAGGACCGACCTTGTAAAAGTTGGTTGCATCACAGTAGAACCGACCTTGTAAAAGTTGGTTATGGAGCCAAGAACCGACTCCGTAGGTACATTGTGTGAACCGACTTTGGAAAAGTCGCTGTAGAACCGGCCTTGTGAAAATTGGCTCTGGAGTCAAAAACCGATTTTCCGTAGGTGCATTGTGCGAACCGAATTTGGGAAAGTCGGTTCTTATTGCAGAACCTACAAGAATTCAGTTCTTACCTCAAATCGACTTTCAAAAAAACCGTTCTAATGATGCACGAGTAGAATGAATATGATACAAATAAAGACTCCTAGATTATTTAGACTATTAACCATAACGATCAATTGTCGTATAAGGCGCTGAATTATTTGCGTTCTTTTTTCCATCGAAACGAAATAACTATAAATCCACTAACCATAAGGATCAATTGTCATATGAGGCGCATAATTATTTGCGGTCTTTTTCCCCACCGAAACAAAGTTACTATAACCGACACATGCACATGTTAGACTCAAACCCTTGACCCACGGGCCCCAGCTTAACCGTCGAGGTAAGTCTGGTTGGCTTAATTATTTGCGGTCTTATAAAAAAACAAATTATTTGTGATAGTCGATGATGGCGGCACCGTATGTATTTATAGCTGTGAATGTTTAGTTGAACCACCGAAAGCAAAAAAAATTGTGTTTTAGTGTCAGCCACATTCATTCAATTCAATAGCAAATTATTCAGCCATGTTGGTGTGCGGCGTGTTTCTTTTGCCGGAGGACATGCAGACTGAAATACTCATACGTCTTCCGGTGAAATCAATCGGAAAATCAAGATGCGTTTCGAAGCAATGGTACTCTTTGCTCACTAGCCCAATGACGATACAGGGTTTCACTCCCTCCACGTGTCGTCTATCGATTGGTCCTAAAACAATATTATGGATAAAGCACGAAGGTATTCACGTCGATGCCCAGGCTCGAGGCTAAGGTCATCTAGTAGACTCCAGGCTACGACGATCGACTATCGAGCAGTGTAGGACGACCAATCCGCACCAGCTAGCAGTGTAGGACAATGAGTTCCATGGTCGATTACCGCAGGTCGGAATATTGATATCGGGGACAGAGTCCGCACCAGCTGTCCAAGCCCATTAACAGCGATAGCTTGGGCAAGTGTTTAAGGCCCATTAAAGGGTAAATATGACAATAACATAAGCCGACTTAACCTTAGGGTTTAGGCAACTATTGTCATTATAAATACCCCAATCCAGGAACTACGTAAGGCTTGATTCTTGGAACCTAACAGGATACGTAGGCAATCTAAGATACAGTCTTAGACTCAGCCGCAAATACTAAAATCCTCTACCGCACTCTTTTAGGCATTAGGGTTTTGTGTGTGTTCATCACTAGATTCAATTAGGGCCCGGACTATTCAAGGTGACATAATTTGTCATCGTCACCCAAGATTCATCAATGTCGATCTTGCTAGATCCCAGAAAAACGTGCTTATCCATAGCTATCAATCACTTTTCACTTTCAGTTTCACTTCTACTCTCTATCGTGATGGCATCGCCGCCGAAGGCAATTTCAGAAAGCTCGAGATTCCTCTGCTAGATAGCAATTCAATGGTGGTGGGTCCTTGCAACGGGTTGATTTTGATCTGGATTGGAGGCTGTAAGATTTTGATGAATCCCACGACATTAGAGCATTTTAGGTTGCCGGATTCGCCTTATGATGTTTTTGGTGGCCGTACTAGATACGGCTTCGGTTCACGTATTTCATACGGGTTTAGTTATGATAGTTCAAGTGATGATTATAAGGTTGTTGCTCTTTCTTGGTATAATATTGACGATAAGCTTTCTAATATATTTGGTGTTATTTATAGGTGGAAATCGAACTCTTGGGGGAGAAGTGATCATTATGGGCCTTTTGTACATTGTATGGATGACATTTATAAGAGGAAATCGAACTCTAGAGGTGATGATTATGGGCCTTTTGTTCATGGTTTTGATAAACCCGGTGTGTTTGTTAATGGTACTTTACATTGGATGGCTCGTAAAAAAATCATAAATTCCCGTTATCTAGAAGATGTAATTTGTGCTTTAGATTTGGGAACCGATAAATTTCATGAAATTCCGTGTCTTGCGTCTCTTGAATCGTTGCGCGGGGAACATAAGTTGTGGGATAACCTTATTGCTAGTAAAGGTTGCCTTGGAATTGCTATTGTGGATGAAAACTTTGGTACAATTGTTATTTGGACTATATATGAAGAAGTATGGAATGGCCTCGTCTTTGACAAAAACCGATGTTTTCAACGTCGGGTTTGGGTCTTGGTATGAGATAAAATTATTAGAAATTAATGTGTGTGTGACATGTGTGTCTTTATATTTATGACATGTGTCATCTTGTTGTCACTGTGTAATAGATTTGGTTTGTAAAAACTGATCCTTTCCGTCCTTAGCAATGCAATGAAGGACACTGTCTTCTTCACCTAGCTTCTTGCCAAAAATGGCGATGTCTCAGCTTTAGCCTCTTTTCAAACTTGGTATCAGAGCCCTCAGACTTGCGTCATGTCTACTGGGACCTCAACTTCACCGTCGTCGGCACCGCCAAACTCTGGAAGCACAGGACCGGAAACCACCGATGTGGTGCCAATAAATCCAAGTTCCACTCCAACTCAGGTGACTGTCAGTTCCGTCATCCCCACTGTAGATTTTGGTTCATTTCCTCAGTATCAATCGGCTTTTGGATCGATTCACTACCCGAGCATCATGTTTCCCTCTTCGAGCATGCATAGAGCTCCTCCTCTCACTCAGATGTCAGGTACCGTAATACCACCTACGATCTCGTCTATTCCGTCATTTCTCCGGTCACCATCTCCGAGTATGCTTAGTCACTCTGGGTCACCCTTTCAAAGACACTTGAATCAAACCTGCATAGTGAAACTCACCAGGGATAACTACTTGTTGTGGAAATACACGATTCTACCTATAGTGAAAGGTCATAGATTGGATGGATTCTTGTTTGGAACCACGCCTAGGCCACCAAACATAAATCTGTATGCTGGACTTCAAAATACAGCCACTGATGAATGGGACACAGTGGATCAATTGCTAATGGGATGGTTATTAGGCTCCATGACTGAGCAAGCACTAGTTGAAGTTATTGGTTGCAGCACATCCCATGAGATCTAGACAATATTGGAAACCCTATTTAATGTCAACTGAGGCAAGGATGTTGGAGTTTAAGAGTGCCCTCACTAAATCACGAAAAGGCAAAGCAAGTCCATGAGTGACTACTTGGCACAAATGAAGTCCTATAGTGACAATTTGGCTGCAGCTGGATACCCTGTGTCCAAATCCGAATTGATTTTGGCCACATTGGGAGGTCTGGATAAGGACTATGAGGCAAGTAATAGTTAACATTACCTCAAGGATTGGCTCTCTCACTTGGCTCAAGTCCACTCTCAATTGTTGATACATGAGAGATTGCTTGCAAGGTTTAATCCTACAGATTAATTTAACAAGTGAGGTGTGAGTGGTCGAGCCTAACCCCTCCGCTAATATGGTGCTTATGGACTGGAAGATTTCAAAATCTAAAGCAAAGCAACTACAATCCCTCTCAAAACAATAATGAGGGGAGGCGGCTATAGAGAGGCGAGGCAGAGCAGTGGAAGAAGTCTTTGGTAGAGTCCGGTCCAAAAATGACATGTCAACTTTGTGGAAAGAATGGCCATACAGTTGTGGACTGTTGGCATAGGTTTGAACATGATTTTCAAGGGCCTACAGTCAACAACAATACCAATGGAAACAGACAGAACTCAGCCTTTATTGCTACACCAAGCACAATCTCAGACCACTCCTGGTACTTGGATAGTGGAGCAACAAATCATGTTGCAGCTGACATGGGTAACATGAGCATCAACTCCAACTACAATGGTAATGACACACTGACTGTAGGCAATGGTGAGCAATTACCAGTAGCACATATTGGTCACTCTTTCCTTCACACACCACATGGCACTCTGCAATTGCACAATATACTTCATGTTCCTCAAATCACAAGAAATTTGCTTAGTATCTCTAAATTGATTTCTGACAATCCTGTGTCTGTGGAATTTGATGATCTGTTTTGTTTTGTAAAGGACAAACATACAGGGACAATGCTTCTCAGGGGTCAACTTCAGGATGGCCTTTACAATATCCATCAGCTTGAAGCCACTGATCAGAACTCCTCTCATTCCAAATTTGGTTCAGTTTGCTTTTATGTCTCCAAAAACTCAGCTTCCTGTAATAATTTTGACTCTAATCTTGATTTGTGGCATAGGAGACTTGGCCACCCCTCTAATCATGTTTTAACCACTATCTTGAATGGTTGTAATGTTAAAACTGTTGGTGCTTTATCTTTCTGTGAATGCTGTCAACTAGGCAAAGCACACAACTTGTTTCATCCTTTGTCTGACTCACATGCCACTGCACCCTTTGAACTGGTCCACACAGATCTATGGGGTCCCGCACCCATTAAATCTGTAGAAGGTTACAACTATTATGTGCACTTTGTTGATGATAACACTAGACACACTTGGATATATCCCTTGAAATCCAAATCTGAGACTTTTAGTGTTTTCCAAAAATTTAAGGCCATGGTAGAAACACAGTTCTCTGTTAAAATCAAATGTCTTCAATCTGATTGGGGAGGTGAGTATAGATCATTTCAGGACTATCTTAACAATGCAGGAATCACTTTCAAACACCCCTGTCCTCATGACCATGCCCAAAATGGTAGGGCAGAAAGAAAACACAGACACATTGTGGAGACTGGTCTTACTCTCCTGGCTCAAGCCAGCATGCCTTTGAGGTACTGGTGGCACAGCTTTCAAGCCTCAGTACAACTTATAAACACTCTTCCAACTCATGTCCTTAAAAATAAATCTCCAGTGGAATGTCTTCTTCAATCTAGGCCAAATTATAAGTCTTTTAAGGTCTTTGGTTGTGCTGTGTACCCAAACCTCAGGCCATTTCAAACCACTAAGTTCCAATTTCACACCAAAAAGTGTGTCAACCTTGGCCTCAGCTCCTGTCATAAAGGTTTTAAGTGTATAGACAACACTGGGAGAATCTACATCTCCAACAATGTTATATTTGATGAAACCAATTTTCCTTTTTCTCAAGATTTTACACAAGGTCCTTCTACACAAGTCCTATCTGATTACTCTTCTTTTCAGTCCTGCCTTCCTATTCCTTCATCATCTCAAGCAGATGGGGAACAACAAGGCATCTTGAAGAGATCTACTGACGAAGGCATTGCAGGAAATCCTACAAATCAGGTAAGTCATTCCAATACTGAACCATCTGTCCCTTCTAGTCCCACACACTCAAGTGAGTCCATGTCTGATCCATCACAACAAGTACCTATAGATGATCAGCTGTCTAGTCAACCCCAAAGTCCTGTAAATACTCAAACCTCTCAAGTCATATCTCATCATATGCAAACCAGGTCAAAAAGTGGCATCTACAAGCCCAAGGTCTATTCTGCTGTTATTAGTAATGCCCACTCTTATCCTGCTGAACCAACTAGTGTGTCACAAGCATTGCAGTCAGAGGACTGGAAGGATGCTATGTCTGCTGAATATAGGGCACTGATGCATAACACAACTTGGGAATTGGTTAGACTTCCACCAGGAAAAAGAATTGTTGGAAACAGGTGGATTTTTAAATTGAAATTAAAACTGATGGTACAGTTTTGAAGCACAAGGCAAGGTTGGTTGCCAAAGGTATAGTCAAAACTATGGTATTGACTTCCTTTGAGACCTTGATCCAGTTGCCAAGTCAACAACAATCGAGAATAATTCTAGCCCTGGCGTTGTCATGAATTGGGTAGTAAATCAAATAGACATAAATAATGCCTTTTGAATGGTCCTCGCGAGGAACCGATCTATATGGAACAGCCCGAGAAGGTTTTGTGGATATGTCCAGACCTAGCTATGTTTGCAGGTTGCACAAGGCATTATATGGCTTAAAACAGGCTCCCAGAGCATGGTTTGATGCTTTCAAATCTCAGATGGTCAACTGGGGCTTCACTCAGTCTGTATCAGACAACTCACTCTTCTTACTGCATATCAATGATATAGTCATGTTTGTTTTGGTGTATGTGGATGACATCCTTGTTACAGGAAACTCACACTCCATGATTCAGAAGTTCATTAGGCAGCTGGACACAAAATTCTCTCTCAAGGATCTAGGACTGCATCTCACACTTCTTGGGAATGCAAGTTACGAGAAATGAATCGAGTTTATATTTAACTTTCGATCCTACTATGCTTCTCGATTACTAAAGAGGTTAAATCTGGAGTATCTTAAACCTTGCCCAACACCTATGGTGACTGGAAAGCAACTGGAACCTGATCAGGGTGAGCCCTTGTCTAATCTAGCATATCTGAAGTCTTATAGGAGCACTTCAAGATTTGAAATTACCAGGCTGATATAGCATATCTTTGTAAATACTCTGAGTCGGTTTATGCAAAAGCCTTGCACTGAACACTGGCAAGCATTGAAGAGGTTACTGAGGTTTGTTCAGGGGACATTGAGCGAGGGCACTGCATTTTATTCCTAGTCTGATTTGTCTCTTCATGGCTTCACCGATGCCAGCCTGGTCTGTGATCGGGTGATAGAAAATCCTTTGGAGGTTCTTGTGTGTATTTGGGCAATTCTCTTATCACATGGAGTTCTAAGAAAGCGACAAGTGGTTGCTAGATCCAATTTGTGAGTCGAGTCTGAGGGCCTTGTCTAATTTGGGTGCTGAGATCCAGTGGATTATGCAGATTCTGAAAGAAATGAAGTTCAATCTACCAGGTATTCCAGTTCTGTGGTGTGATAACACAGGAGCCACAACTCTAGCTCAAAATCCGGTGTATCATGCAAGGACAAAACACATAGAGGTGGATGTCCACTACATTCGAAACCTGATCCTGGACAAAAAGATGAAAGTCTGCTTCATCCCTTCTTCAGCACAAGTGGCTGACATCTTCACCAAGTCATTGCCTATTTCTACATTTTGCAACTTCAAGACCAAACTCAATGTGGTTGATCCTCACATTAGCTTGAGAGGGGGAGATAAAATTATTAGAAATTAATGTGTGTGTGACATGTGTGTCTTTATATTTATGACATGTGTCATCTTGTTGTCACTGTGTAATAGATTTGGTTTGTAAAAACTGATCCTTTCCGTCCTTAGCAATGCAATGAAGGACACTGTCTTCTTCACCTAGCTTATTGCCAAAAATGGCGATTTCTCAGCTTTAGCCTCTTTTCAAACTGTATGCTTGGCCTTGCCTCCCTTGGTGTTTGAGAGATGCACTAATTCTTCGGTATCCTGGTAAGGGGAGTCCTGACATTGACAAGTGGACGTGTTACTCTTTCAACGACGAAAAAAGTTTTAATCTGACGGTTGATAAGAGAATTAATCCGGATCTGTTTAAAAATCAGAAGAGACTCGATGTATTGATATTTTCAGAGAGCCTTGTTTCACCTCATCCCATCAACTTTCAACAACAAAAAGAGCATCAACGTGCTCAAATGAGAAAAAAAAATTGAAAGATTGAGCAAGTTATACTTGAGCTAGCTAGTTCTTTGTGGGTGAGGTGATATATATTTATACTCCAACTCATATTGTTTTTAATTTATATAGTTGATTTAAATTGCAGTTGTTGTTGTCTCTATGATTGTATTAGAATGTTTTTGTGCGAACTGGATCCTCTACTTGTAGAATCCCACATTTCACCTGCTTTGGGGACGTGGCCCAACCGCGACCACCCAAAAATTGTGTGTTCTCTCTTCCCGACTGGAATGAGCGGCCGTTATCCGGCCACGTCACCAAAGCCGGGAAAAGCTAGAATTCTCAAAGTCGAGAATCCGGACTCGTTTTCGTGTGGGAAGACTCTAATGTGGTCACCCCCAAAAGTGCAGTGACACTGTGTGGCAGAATCTGAACCACACTGTTTCGATCCGGACGAAACTGTGTGGTTCAGATTTGGCCACATAATCACCCCACAACCGAAGACTCACCCCTTTTGTATGTTGCACTGAAATTTGTATGTCTATATGTTTGCTCTTAGAATGTTTTTTTTTTTTTGTGTGTGTATTGCAGTGATTGCTGTCTCTTAAGTATGTTCAGACGAACTGCGGATCCAGACGGTAAATCCACTCCACCCAAAAAAAAAATTTGTTTTCCAGATTTTATTTTTTATTTTTTTTTGCATCAGGAGTCACAGTACAATTTCTGTTACAAAGATTCTAGTGCATATGCTGCAGCACAGGGTAGTTACTAGTATTGTAGTACCCACAAGGGTGTCTTGGTCTTTTCACTTTAAGTTATATATATATATATATATATATGGGAAATGGATTTTTAGTCCGGGAACTTTTCCATTTTTCGATTTTAGTCCGTTTTTTATTCCGGTGGGAATTTTGGTCCGTTATGTTTTAAAAACTCGGAATTTCAGTCCTTTTTCGCTGGAATGCTGATTTGGCATATTAATCCGGTGAGAGCTGATGATGTGGCTTCCAATTCATTAATTACGTGGCATTTTCTTTTTTTTTTTTTTTAAGTTGGGGTTATTGGATTTTTAGTCCTATAACTTTCCCGTTTTGTAAATAGTCCTCTTTTTTTGCGAGTAGCATTTTAGATCCTATAACTTCCTATTTTCTCGGATTTTTAGTCCTTTTTGCCTAATCATCGCGGAGCTCGGTGAGATGGCTTAGGTGGTGGCTGCCAAGTGTATTGTGGGACCCATAAAATATGATGTGGCTGATTCGTGGCATGTGTGGCCCATTTTGAAGAGTTGCCAAGTGTATTGTGGGACCCATAAAATATGATGTGGTTGATTCGTGGCATGTGGGGCCTATTTTGAAGTGTATTGTGGGACCCATAAAATATGATATGGCTGATTCGTGGCATGTGGGGCCCATTTTGAAGAGTTGAAAATAAAAAAGTCGAAGGGGTTCAAATCCATGACCTTTGGAGTCGTTTTAAATCATTTTACAATTTCTGATTACGTAGAATACTTTGTTCGAACTAGAACTAACAAATATAAGTACCAAGTATTATATGTGAATAAATTATATACATATTATGTATGTTAAGTACGTGTGTGTGTGTATATATATATATGTTATGTACACACGTATTTATATATCTATATACGTGTATATATACATGTATCTATATATATACACACACAAATGCATTTATATATATAAATAAATAAATATATATTAGTGTATGTATCTATATATATATATGTACATATATATATATATATATATATATATATATATATATATATATATATATATATATATATATATATATATATATATATATATATATATATATATATATGTAAGTAAATATATACATACATATATATATATATATATATATATATATATACACACATGCACGTATGTAACATACGTAATATGTATCGAATTTATTCACATATAATACTTGGTACTTATATTTGTTAGTTCTAGTTTGAACAAAGTATTCTATGTAATGTAATGGTAAGTTTGATTGGAAAAATGTCTTAAATAATCATGGGTTGAATCCCTCGGCTGCATTTTTATTTTCAACTCTTCAAAATGGCCACGAATCAGCCACATCATATTTTATGGGTCCCACAATACACTTGGAAGCCACCTAAGCCATCTCACCGGAGCTCCGGCGTTGATTAGGCAAAAAGGACTAAAAATCCAGAAAATAGAAAGTTATAGGACTGAAAATGCTACTGGCGCAAAAAAAGGACTATTTACAAAAACGGGGAAAGTTATAGGACTAAAAATCCAATAACCCCAACTTAAAAAAAAAAAAAAATGCCACGTAATTAATGAATTGGCAGCCACATCATCAGCTCTCACCGGATTAATATGCCAAATCAGCATTCCGGCGAGAAAGGACTGAAATTCCGAGTTTTTAAAACATAACGGACCAAAATTCCCACCGGAGTAAAAAACGGACTAAAATCGAAAAATGGAAAAGTTAACGGACTAAAAATCCATTTTTCCCTATATATATATATATATATATGCGCCTCTTTTTAACTCTAAACTCGTTGTTGTCTGGGTTTTTTATCGTTAAGTCAATTATATATATATAACTCTTTTTGTAACTTTAAACTCGTTGTTGCTCATCTATTCGAATGCTCGCCTTTTTCTCCAAACCTTCTTTGTTATTTGAATCATCAAAGGCTAACAGTTTCAAGCAAGCCAATAATGTATATATATGCCACTTGGATGTGTTAAAAGATTAAAGAGTTGGAATTATTGTAGTTGTAAGCATTTATTTCTTCTTTAGTGCAAAAGGCGATTTCACTCGCCGACCCGGCAGAATGATGAGAGGTTAATCATGGTGACTCGGCGGCTTTAGGTCGGAGGACCATGACCCAATGCTCATAAGGAGTCACCATGTATTCATGGCACTGCAGCTGCCGGGATTCGATCATGCTTTCCTTGGTGCATAAACTTTAGCCTAATCTGTAGAAAACTTAAAGAGAAAATGTAATACTTAAGTCCAAGAGAGGTTGACATACAAGAGAAGATAACCCAATACTCATATCAAGTGAGAGGCAGGAACATCCACCTGTAATCCTGTCTAAACTTGTCTCATAGCTAATTAAGCAAGCCAACTCCAGGATTAAGTTAATCCTAAATGAAAGAGAAAAAAAAAAACGTTAAATACATGATACATAAAATAACTCCAATATTCCAAATATTTCTACACCCCCTCAAGCTAGGTTGTGTATATATATATTAATGCACCCTAGCTTAGAAAGTTGGTGGCAGGACCTTGTTAAGAATGTCAGCAATCTGGCCTTGTGATGAGATGTGATTCGGAGTTATTTCCTTGTTTTCCACACGTTTTTTGATAAAGAGGCAATTTATTTCAACATGTTTGGTTTTATCATGTTGAATTGGATCTTCAGCCATCATAAGGGCAGAAGTTTTGTCACAGAGAAACTTAATAGGATGAGGAGAAGCCATTTGTAGGTCAGCTAGCACACGTTCGATCCAGATTCATGCACACACACCAAGCCAAGGGCCCTCAGTCCAGATTCAACATTAATTACATTTTTTTTTCTTCTGAAAATCATTGTGTGTCAAAAATATATTAACATTGTAAGTTAGTCATTATATAAAGCTTTAGCGATTATGTGATCTACTTTTACAATATTCTTCATTTTTCGAAAAGGATTTTTGCATTACTACCAATGTATTGTTTAAAGAATCCATAGCCGTATGTTGCAATATGAACCAATGCTCATGTTTGAGAGCATCGTCAACTGTAGAAATCTGGGCCTAAACCATATAAGAGTAGGGGTCTCATCCCCAAAACCTAGGTTATGAGGTGAGGGAAGTCCGTCTCTTAATATGGTTGGTTACACAATCACAAGCTCCCAATGTGGGATACTTTAACACGCCCCCTCAAGTGTGGGCCTGGGCACTCTCAAGGCCAACAAAGAGGCCCAACACTTGCACAATAAATGGGTGGCTCTGATACCATGTAGAAATCTGGGCCCAAACCCATATAAGAGTAGGGGCCTCATCCCCAAAACCTAGGTTATGAGTTGAGGGAAGTCCATATCTTAATATGGTGGGTTACACAATCACAATCTCCCAAAGTGGGATACTTTAACATCAATACTTATGCACCGCTTGACTTAGGCTAATCGACATTTCTAGAGTGATGGTACCAAAAATCCGCCCATGTGCACAATTGGGAAAGCAATGGGTGACGATTGTGTCATTGTTCGGAGGGCAGTGCGGTTGGCTGGAGCCCTTTGAGAGGTTCACAAGGTGAAGGTTTGGATCATTTCCCTGACAATCGGCAGGAGATGTCAGGCAAGAGCTTGTTTGTTGAGGTACGGTAGTAAATGATACATGTACTGGAGATCGGTTAGTATGACTCATCAACCCGGCCAGGTTGATGTCAAGTAATCATAAAAATTCAAGTAACTTAATTACCAATTAATTAATCTTCAAATGACACAAATTTGTATCAAAGTGATCGGTTGTATGAAATATCTTGCATACTTTATCTTGTACTTAACGTTTTGATGATAGTTAAAAGCTAAAGTCTCCCGTTGTGATATTTTACTATACTTTTATTTCTTTCTTTTTTTAACTAATTATTTTACCATAAAAGTCATTTGCACACACAAGAACTCACTAGGCTAGTAATAGCTCACACATTCGTGGAATCTATTTTTTTAAAGTACGGAGAAGAACATTTTGATAGTGTGGCAAATAAGTAACTTCGTAGACAATCCTTTAGGGTGGAATTGATGAGGACTATAATGTGGATATGAAAAATCGATCGTCTTTTTGATTTTAATATAGTTTGTCTTCAAGTTTTTTAATATGATTTATGAATTGATGAACACTGTCATATGGAATTTAGTATTTTTGGCGATGGGTCTCCGGCCATTCCTTAACAAAATCCCAACGGGACCTACGGATTGGGAGTTGGCCTAGCTATTAATTATAGATGGTACTGTTGGTGATTTCGGTAGAATCACCATGTGATTTAGCGTAATCGGGATTTAGTTTGAGGTTTGGTAAGCTTGAAACAATCGATATGAGTTAGGAGATGCGGGGTGCATGCTTATAATTGATATTTACAAGCTTACGGAAGTATTAGATCAAGTGTTGAACCGAAAACCAAAAACCAAAAACTGGATACTTATGGACGGGCGTCCAGAGATCGAAATTGGATACAGGATGTAGCTGGTGCTTGATGGACGGGCGTCTGGAGTTGATGGACGGGCGTCCAAGGGAAAACGGGCGTCTGATCAAGGCAGACGGGCGTTTGACTCTGTTCCAGCAGTTTTTCTTGGTGTCCACTCGGTTCCAGCAGTTTTGATGGTGTCCACTCGATTTTGGATGGTGTCCCTTCGGTGTAAACACAGTTTTAACTGGTTTTGAAGGGTTATATCTTGTGTCTTTTCATAGTTTAACACAAGATATATAAATACATAACACTTGGAAGATAAGAGGAATGACGAATATCAACTCTTAAAGCAAATATTCTTTTCTTAGAATATTTTGTAGAAACCTCAAAGTTCAACTCACAAAACTCAAAACTTCAAAGCTTTTGTAGCTTTCTTTCTGTCTATATTGTCTAGACTGAAAGTGGAACGTAGTTTTATCTCGTGAAAATATTCGTGTTTACCCGGAGACAATCATTTGGGGGCGAATAGTTTTCGCAGGAAAGATTCTCAAATCGATTCTACGTGTATATCCGGTTATTTTCATTGCAAAGCACATTCATTTTTCGGTTCGGCATTGTTCGTTCCCCTTTGTATTTCCCAAACAATCTCGAAAACTATTTTTGATTTTGTAGAACAATGTCGGTTTCAAAATGAAGAGTTGCATTTTCCGAATTTTATCAAAGGTTGTGTCCTAGTATTTTGGGCATAACTCTTGATTCAGAATCGGTTTGAAAATCCGGAGATACCGTTAGAATCGTGGGCGAGACGAGGATCGCAGTGATATCAAGTTTGCAGTCTGGTTTGATGTTGACAGTTGTCAGAAATTCTGAGAAGTTGCTGCGGGTTTTTGATTGATGCAAAGTCGATTATAATCTTTTGGTAAGTAAAAGTTCATTGGAATGACTTTGTAAAAATTCTTTGTGATGTTGCTATGACTACGAATGAATGGTATGTATGTTTATTTACATTATTTCATGCAAGTTTGTGGTGTCCAAGAACAGTAACTACAATCAATATAAATTTTGATTGTAGTGTCTAAGTTTTGTTCTTGGATGTTGTTTGATTATACATATATGTTGTTTGGCTTGATATTTCTAGACATGATTGAATCAATGATGAAACTTGCTGCGTGTTTAATGTTTAATGTTCATTGATCTTGGTGATAAAATCATGTTAATGTTTAGAAATTTTAAGTGTTTGTGTATAACTAATGTTGGGATGAATCAAGTGTTATCTCTTGGAAAACTTGATGTCTATTGTAGTTAGATGTTGTCTAATGGTACAAATAGATGGAAATCATGTTGAAGAGATAATGATTTTAAATGTCTATCTTTGATAGAACACTTGTAATGAAGAGTTTGCAAATCTAAAGAAATTTGGATTTCTGAAAAACTTGTTTTACTAGGTTGAATGCCTAGTATGTAAGATCAAACAAAGGATAGAATAATGACGGTAAACTAAGTTTCGGTGAAACAACTATTAAAATGTTGTTTTGAGTTTTGACTCCGGTTTGGAAAATTGTGAGTGTAAGGATCAACTTGGTTTGAAGCTTTGAACCGGCGGATTGTTGATCCTTGACATTCATGAAAAAGAGTCAAGGTTGTCATTATTAAGAGATTTAAGTATATCCTTTGGTTCTTGAAAGATTTAGTTTAAACATTAGTTGTACATGGTTAGTATAATTTGAAATAACTATACATGTATGTTTATTGGTATGCTTAAGTGATACTTATATGTAATGTATGTTTATAACTTGTTTTGAACTTATTCTTTTCGGAAACATGATTAGTATCATGGATTTTCACTTTGATTTTAAGTGAATGTTTTGGAGGAAAAATCAAGTTATTGATTTGGTAAAGAATGTATCGGTTTGATGAAAGGATACAACTCATTAGAGTTTGTATTCTTTTGAACGGTTATAACTTTTCGTTTAAAGGTAGTAACTTTTCAGTTTTAAAGGTTACAACTCTTGGTTTAAAAGTTGTGACTTGTTTTGAAAAGTTGTGATTCTTCGGTTCAGAAGGATGTAACTTTTGCTTTGAAAATTTGAGACTTTCCGGTATAGAAAGTTGTAACTCTTGGTTGTAAGAGTTGTAGTTCTTCCGTTTAGAAGATTATGAATCCTTGGTTGGAAAAGTTGTAACTCTTTTATTTAATAGATACATCGTTTATTTGCGTTACTTTGTAGTAAATAACTATCATGTCCTCCAAAAGGTAAATGAAAAGAGTGTATGTTATAATGAGTTTTATATACTTTTTGTTTATACTCCTACGCCTCCAGCAGTTGTTTGTTTGCTAAATTACTTGAACTTTGGTATAATGAAATCCAAACTTGAGGTTTGGAGGTGTGAGGAGGTCTTGTGACTTTCCGAGGTTAAGGTTAATTCCTTGAGTAAAAGAGGCATTGAAACTATGTTTATTGGAATTGCTATGCATTCCAATGTTCTTTGGTTCCATATAATGGAGTGAATGATTCTAGTCTGATTTAATCTGTTGTTGATCATTGGTATGCCATCTTTGGACATTTATAATGTTGTACAAAGTTTGAAGTATGAAACTCCTACCAATGTTGAGTGAAGGAAAACAATAAAGTTGTTTTCTAAGTATACTGTAAAGCTCAATGAGAGCAAATGGTGCGGTGAATCTTTCAATGAAAGATGATAGTTGATGTAAGTCAACATGTATAAATCTCGATTAATAATGTAAGGTTTTATGCGTTTTTAGGTATTAGTTATTTTGATACCTTGGCACCGGTTAATGAAATCTCCTCGGATAAATTGTTGTTGTTTGTTTTAACAATCTGTTAAACAATTTTGTAATCCATTAAATGGATGGTAAAACTTGGTTTTAGAATGGAGATTGGAATGGGCATTGTATTTGAAACAAGCTGGAGGGTCTTGTTATGTTAAAATTAACATAAGGAGTGTATATGTTATTTTGGTTCAAGGTGCTAAATTAAACTTGATAGACATCTTAGCTTGAAGATTAGTTTAATTTAAAGTTGTTTATAATACCTTGTTCGTAACTATACAATTCTTATATATGTTTTACATATTATATGTCTTATATGTGTTTGATGTCTAAGGAAATGACTTTGTCCTTTGATGTATGTTGACTACATGTTTGGTGTTTTGCTTTGGTTTAGTATCTATTCATGATACTAAAAGTGAAACATGCTTGATCTACAAAGATTGGATTTGCCTTGGAATATACGGTGATGCGATGAGTTTACATTATTGACATGTTGATTTTGGTATTAACCAAATCATGTTGTTCATAATTGGACGGTATTGTCATCAAGGTTTTAAACTCTGATCATGGGGAGGTTTAAACTCTATAGTAAAGTTATATGAGATTCCTTCGATTTAGAAGAATCCTCGGTTAACTAGTAATTTGTGCTAGGATGAAGTATCATTTATGAGCTTCATGTTCATAAATTTCTAAATTTGGACTATGGAGTTGGATTTCTTTGTTGATGACTTAGAAGTTCGGAATTCCCTTGCAATTATTAACCAAGTTCATCCCAGTTATCCAATGTGTTTGGCAGGAAAATTGTCAAATGTTACAATGATGATCTAGACACCAATGTATTAATGAAAAGTTGGATTGTGAGTTTATAACTCTAAGGATGATGGTGGTTGTTCAAAGAGTACTCATGATTTAGTCAATCTTGTTTGGCCAAATATAGATCGACTTGAAACTTGGTAAAAAGTTTGTTATCGGGATGTGTAGAACCCATTAAATCTTTGGGGTAGGATACCCAATTCCCTTATGGTACAAGCGCCATAGGCGAATTCAATGTGGAAGGCCCATTCTGAAGATTTGGCACATGAAAAGTCCCGAAAGTATGTGCATTACATTTGTGAAGGTGATATCTTTTGGAAAAGTGTTTGTGTACATGATTGGAAAGATTCACCTATATGAGTATGAAGTTTGGCGCTTCAAGAAAGTGGGGTTGACTTTCTATATACTCATGAAATGGATATGGACACAAGGCCTGGATAATTGGTGTCAAGTAGCTATGAAGTTGTATCTTGGTTCATTTGTGTGTTATCTTTGAAGTATTCAAATGGGTAAAGGGGTTCAATGCTTAGACACACCCCAATACTCGAATATTTTGGAATGTGTAATACACAGGTGGTAATTCAATCTTCGTGACATTATCATTAAAAGATGAACTGTTTGTGTGTTGGTAAGTTTTCAACTAAATCGGGGATTACACTAAAATGGGAGGAATGTTGGTGATTTCGGTAGAATCACCATGTGATTAAGCGTAATCGGGATTTAGTTTGAGGTTTGGTAAGCTTGAAACAATCGATATGAGTTAGGAGATGCGGGTGCATGCTTATAATTGATATTTACAAGCTTACGGAAGTATTAGATCAAGTGTTGAACCGAAAACCAAAATCGGATACTTATGGATGGGCGTCCAAATTATTCGGGACGGGCGCCCGAGAGATCGAAAGTGGATCTGAGGATGTAGCCGGTGTTTGATGGACGGGCGTGCTGGAGTTGATGGACGGGCGCCCAAGGAAAACGGGCGCCCGATCAAGCGCAGCGGGCGTTTGACTCTGTTCCAGCAGTTTTTCTTGGTGTCCACTCGGTTCCAGCAGTTTTGATGGTGTCCACTCGATTTTGGATGGTGTCCCTTCGGTGTAAACACAGTTTTAACTGGTTTTGAAGGGTTATATCTTGTGTCTTTTCATAGTTTAACACAAGATATATAAATACATAACACTTGGAAGATAAGAGGAATGACGAATATCAACTCTTAAAGCAAATATTCTTTTCTTAGAATATTTTGTAGAAACCTCAAAGTTCAACTCACAAAACTCAAAACTTCAAAGCTTTTGTAGCTTTCTTTAATCTATATTGTCTAGAGGCGAAAGTGGAGCGTAGTTTTATCTCGTGAAAATAATCGTGTTTACCGGAGACAATCATTTTGGGGCGAATAGTTTTCGCAGGAAAGATTCTCAAATCGATTCTACGTGTATATCCGGTTATTTTCATTCTGCAAAGACATTCATTTACAGTTCGGCATTGTTCGTTTCCCTTTAAATTTCCCAAACAGTACCAGAGCCAAGTTATTGGAGATAGGAAATGGAACCATTTAGGGACTCATTATTAGACGAGGGAACTTAAGATAAACTTGTTTAAGAGCATATATATTTGCATATACATAAATTAAATAAAAACATACTATTTAGTACATACGCGTGTGCGTGTATATATATAACAGTTTCCTTTTGTATTTGAAAATTGTTATGTAGAATATGGCTTCTTCACGGAATAATGGTTTAAATTATGGCGATGGAAATACGATGAGGACATTCGCAGTTGGTACTTTTCCTCCTAACCTAAATGGGCCAATTCTGAGAAATGCTATGGTTGCTAATGGTCAAGGTGGAGTTAATAACGCACCTACTGGGTTTGCCAATAACATTCGGGGTTACAGATGCAATAAAGAACCTGACAATGACCCGAAGGCTGTTGTAGAAGACAACGATGAAGAGCATCCCGTGGAAGAAATGGACCCTGAGATGGAGGATGATTCAGATGAGGAAGGCTATCCAAACCAGGAGAGTGCCCCAAATATTCAGGAGCAACAACCAGATGTCATGTTGGGAGATCCGACCCCTATGATTAATGAAGTATCACCCATGGAAGTGTTTTACGGTCGAAACCCATGGGCAATAAGAGGAACGGAAAGCAAATGGTTTGTAGGATATGAAAAGAATGTTTGGAGGGAATCACTAGCCTTACATGAAGAAATAAGGGACGAGAAGGTTTCCCACTTTGACGCAAGAAGATAGATTGAGATGGTGTATGTACCCATGAAGTGGGCGGAGGAAGCTTCGTTTTGGAGTTACTTTAGTAATATTCGAATAAATGAAACATTTGAAATGGGTTTGGTTGGTTGGATGGGTTCCTTATGTGCTAAAATTATCGTGGCTTCATCTATCCTTATTGTTTACAAGACCCTGTTGGAAAACCATAGATTTGACTGCACTTTCATGTCCTATATATATTAAGGGTATGTGATATTTGAGCCTGTGACCATGCAATTGGGGTAATATTGCAGTATTTATTTATATTTTGTTGGAAGAAGTTAAAAAAAAGGTTAAAGGTTGTAAATGACTGTTTTTTATCTAAAATGAGGAAAAGAATGAGAAAAAAGATAGTGATCGGATGACAAAACGCCGCAGCGTATTCTACACGTGTACATTACATTCACTCCAAATTTCCCAATCTGATTTGCACATTTTGGGTATCTCTCGTTTTCTTCTTTTCATTTCGGCATAGATTGATTAGTGCTGCATATACATTACAGCTTTCTGTTTGGTGATCTTCGGATCCTACTGTTCTCTTTCGGAGCAACCCGGAAACCAATTTCCATCTACTTGTCTTTTGCTTGGAAAATTGTCATGATATATAAGAACTTCAAGACTTCCTGGAAAATTAACACGCTTCTTGAATTCGCTTCTTTCAGAAGCTTAATTGAAGCCGAAGGCCGGGTTGATGATTCCTTGATTAATTTGCATCAAAGAAGCCAATGATCTTTTGACATCTTTCTTCATTTTCTTTTTGTAAGAAGAGTATTTTTCAATACTTTCTGACCCTCTGTTTCTCCTCAAAGATGACTGAAGGTCTCAGGGGCGGACCCACCCTCTACTAAGGGGGTCCATGGACCCAGCTCAAAAAAAAAAACAAAACAAAACAAAACCAAAACGACGTCGTTTTGGCGTTTTGGGTTTCTTTAATATTTATAATTTTATATATTTTAAACTTTATCAAACACATAAATATCCCACCCAAATCCCCAAAACCTTTCCAGCCCCTCTTTTCGATGAAATCATTTAATGGAACGAAGATGGATCGGCTTTTGTTGTGAGGAATCCGACTGAGTTTGTTCGAGATTTGCTTCCCAAATATTTCAAACATAATAATGTACCTCTTCACGAGAGAACAAACCAGTTCGTTTTCAAAATATGTGTCCAAATGAACATGCACCACCGAAATGATGTGTCCCAATGAAAAATCCCTTCTATGAAATGGTGTGTCATTCAGATAAGGTCGAACCCGTCGCTTTTCGGTGACACTGTCGTGACTCGAGTGTGCAACAACACATTCAAAAAAAAAAAAAGACTTTGTGAATAAAATATCTAACAATTTCGAAATTCGAAAGATAGTTTCTGATCGATGGGAATTATCAAATGGATACTTTAAAAAAGGTGAGAAAATTCTTATTTGTTGTATAGTCTGTATTTGTATTTGGAATAGATGAATAGTGTATATCCGAAAGTTTTATTTTACGAACAGTATATGGCTTTGAGTTTAATTTGTTGATGTGTAAATGACTCATAAGTTTAATTTTACAAAAATTAGTTATGTACTTCTGTTGTGCAGCTTGCCAGCTTGTGCTAAATGCTAATAAACAATTTTGTGTTTTACGTTGTATGAAACATTTTGTGTTTTTCAGATTTAACGGTTGTAATTTTTGAACTATGTATTTCAATGAAATATTATGTCATTTTGGACCCTGGTCAAATTCTTTTCTGGCTCCGCCACTGGAAGGTCTCTGACATTTTCTTTACATTGTGAAACTATATCTTCCTGCATCGAAGAGGGCAACCTTCAGGGCCCTTATTTCTTCACGTAAGGCTAGTGATTCCCTTCAAACTTTCTTTCCTAGCCTACGGACCTTTTGTATTCCTTTCCTTTTATTGCCTAATGGTTGCGACCGTAAACCACTTCCACGGGTGACACCTCATTAATCATTGGGGTCGGATCTTCCAACATGACATCTGGCTGCTGCTCGTGCACATTTGGAGCATTCTCTCCTGGTTTATATAGTCTTCCTCATCTGAATCCTCCTCCATCTCAGGTTCCTCTTCTTCCTCAGGATCATCTTCATCGTCTTCTTCTACAACAACACCCTTCGAGTCCTTGTCAGGTTCCTCATTGCGTCCATAACCCCCAATGTTGGAAAACCCAGAATGTTCATTAGCTTCTCCTTGAGCAGTAGAAACCACATCATTTTTTCAGAATTGGCCCATTTAGGTTAGGAGGAAAAGTCTTAACTACGAATGTCCTCATCTTTGGTTTTCCATCATCATAGTTCAAAACGTTATTATGTGAAAAGTCATATCCTACATAACAAAATTTTCAAATACAAAATGAAACTGTTATATATATATATATATATATGTACACACACAGAGACACGTATGTAATAATGACTATATTTATTTCATTTATGTATATGTAAATATATATATTATTAGAGATAATGACAAAGATTGAAGATTAATTGCTACCATATCTTTGGATACTGCTAATAATGATGATTGATTGTCATTTGATATTATTTGATTCTGTCTTTATTATTCACTTGTTGGCCAAGTATATTGTCCTATAAATATTGTAATGGTGCTTTCAAGATTATCAATACAATCAATTATCGTTCTATTATTCTATCATAGCGTAATTTCAGACTAACGTATTTTCGATCATCGAGCAAGCTTTACTTAAAAGAATGTTTGGGTGGGGTTTGTGACATCAATATGATCAAACCCTTACCCTCCCAATTTTATTTTTTTATTTTTTTCACGTTGAATTTTTTTTTTCCTTTCGAAATAAACATGGGTGATTCAAAGGCTCCGGTGGCGTCAAAATTGAAAGCGAATTAGGCTCCCAAGCATCCTCCTTCTTCTTCACCGCTCCAGTTCATTCAAGCTTCTCGGATTCTATGGTGAAGTCTTTTCAACCCTGTTGCTGCAATGATTTCAATATATATAAAGACTCACCTCACCGCAATGCCGATATTAGCACGGCCCTTCCGCAAATATTTGCTCATCTCCATGCCCCACCCAAGCCTCCGGTAGCCTCCTTGTGTCTTTCATATTTTTCTTATTATTATTTTATTTTTATTTTTAATAAATATCAATCTTGTCATTATCTTATCCACAAACCCATATCCACCTTCAACTCCTTTTTATTTTTATTTTCTCCACCTTCTCCCATGCGCTTCTTTTTATTTTTTGTTAGGGCATGACCCTCCGTTCCTTTTTATTTTTGTTAGGGATATCCCTCCACTCATTTATTTATGTTTGGTACAACCCTCCAAGCCTTTCTTTCTGTTAGGGTATATCCCTCCACTCCTTTAATTTTGCTAGGGTACATCCCTCCAACTATCGTTTTTCCTTTCGGGTTATATCCCTCCATGCTTTCTTATGAGCCAATCTCCATGTTCATTGCATTACCATGGGATTGATTGAGGCGTAGCGTAGAGATAATGACAAAGATTGAAGATTAATTGCTACCATATCTTTGAATCACGCTAATAATGATGATTGATTGTCATTTGATATTATTTGATTACATGCTTTATTATTCACTTGTTGGCCAAGTATATTGTCCTATAAATATTGTAATCGTCTTTCAGAGATTATCAATACAATCAATTATCGTTTCTTATTATTCTATCATATATATATATATATATATATATATATATATATATATATATATATATATATATATATATATATATGTGTGTGTGTGTTTTTAAACAAATTTATCCTAAGTTCCTCGTCTAATATTGAGTCCTTAAGGTTCCATTTTCCATCCTCAATACCTGGCTCTGATACCACCTATGATAGGATGACTTCCGATAACTGGGATTTTGTTAAGGAAAGGCAGCGTCCCATCTCCACAAATACTAACTCCATAAGAAATAAAAGAGGTAAGCAGTACTTTATTACAATCACCATAAATTCCAAATGACATCGTTAATCAATTCATACATCATAAAAAATAAAAAAAAAACTTAAAGACAAACTATATTAAAATCCAAAAGACGATCAATTTTCCATGTCCACGTTATAGTCCTTATCAATTCCACCCTCAAGGATAGTCTCCAAAATCACCTCATTATAAGCTTTGCTATCAAAATGTTTTCTCCATACCAAAAAAATAGATTTCGCGAACGTGTGAGCTATTACTAGCACAATGAGTTTTTGTGTGTGCAAATGGCTTAATGGTAAAATAATTAGTAGAAAAAAAAAACAAATTTATAGTAAAATATACCATAGAGGAAGACTTCATCTTTTAATATGCATCAAAACATTTAGTACAAGATAAAATATGCAAGATATTTCTTACAACCGGTCACTTGCGAAAAAATTATGTCACTTGATCAATTTTCTGCTTACTTGACGTCAACTTGGCCGGGTCGATGAGTCATACCAACCGATATCCAGTACGTATACGATTTACTACCGTGCTTCAACAAACAAGCTCTTGCCTGCCAAGATTTCATGCGTGTTAAGATTGTCCCAAATTGCGAATTAGTAACTGTTTCACTCACCATATTAAAATCTAGACTTCTCTCGCCTCCATGGGTTTGGGCTTGTGTTTAACATATATATTGTGGATAGAAGATGTTGGCTTGTAAGTAGGATGTGGTTATATAAATGAGGATGAGGCCCTTCCTCTAAATTAAAAAAAAAATTGCAAAAGTGTGTCCGATTGGAAAGCTCATTTAGCGCCGACAAAGGGCCAGAGATGCCATTGTTGATGGCGTCTAGGAAATTCCGCCGGTGAGCTTGTTTCCTTGAATCTCCAACGAGGAACTCAAATCGACAAGAGTTCAGGCTGGGGGCTTAGATGACAGGAGTTGTCTCAAGCTGGTCAGAATCGGCCATGGTGTTAAAATCACCGACATACTTTTCTATAATATTCTAGATTTGTCCAAAAGCTACTCTATAATCCTATATATAAAGTAGGCCTTTCTAGATACATAATACTTTAGTAAAATACTAGACTCTTCCAAGAAGTAGGTACTAGACTTCTCTTCACCCTAGGAAATAATATTTTATTCACTATCACCATTATACTAGAATATTCTTAGCCTACATGTAGCAACTATAAATAGAGATTAGAGTCTCCACCTTGTAAGTTGCCTCAAGCAAGTCCAATCTCGTGTATCCAGCTTCTTGTGCAATATAAAGTCTTGTATTTTCTTCGTGTTGTCCATTTCTCTAATATTTTCTATTCGTCATATAATATAAGTTTGTGTCTCGATTGTCAATTAAACCACAACAAGTGGTATCGGAGCCTCGTCGATCGGGCGTAGTTTTTTTTTGTGGTGGTGATATTTGGTCGGGGACCAACGACGTCGTCACTCTGTCGAAATAAACGGTCGGAGGGTATTATTCACCGGTTGAGAAGAATCAATCAAGAATTCTTGTTCATGTGCAGTCCGGGACTGTGGAGTTGTTTGGTCTGAGACCTAGCTTACTTAAGTGAAACAAAACTAAGTCACGATGGCGGATTTTTTGGTGAGTAATATTAAAAAATTAAATAATCATAATTATAGCACATGGCAATCGTGTATGGTGTCCTACCTGGAGAGCCAAGATTTATTGGAGTATGTCACCGGAAGTGACGCAATGCCGCCCGCTTCAACAAATGCAACGGTCTTGTGTAAATGGAAGGTGAAAGCCGCGAAAGCCATGTTTGCTATAAAGACATCGATCGAAGATGAGATGATTGAGCATATCCGCAAAGCCACCACGCCGAATGAAGCATAGGACATGTTGGCTAGTCATTTTTCGAGGAAGAACATTTCGCGCCTGCAAATACTGGAGAATGAGTTGATGTCGCTCACCCAGGGAAATCTATCAATCAGAGATTATTTCACCAAGGTAAAATCTCTGTGTTATGAGATTTCCGAATTAGATCTAGAGTCCAAAATTGGTGAGTTTCGGATGAGAAGAATATTGATACACGGTTTAAAACCCGAGTATCGAAGTTTCACAACGGCAATACAAGGTTGGGCCACACAACCAACCATTGATGAGCTGGAAAATTTATTAGCGGACCAGGAGTCGCTGGCTAAGCAAATGGCAGGCGTAGTGATAAAATCGGAAGAAGAGGCACTATATGCAAGTCAAGCAAGAGGAAAGTCAAACAGATATTACAATAAGGGATTCAAAAGACAATATGATGGAAAACAACAAAAGGATGAAGGACGAAGTTACCAAAGAAGGGGAGCTAGAGACATGATAATAAGAAAAGTAATGATAGACCTCAAGGAGGAGACAAACGCTTTCACAAGCAACAAAATGTTTGCTTCAATTGTGGCAGAAAGGGACATTTTGCAAGAGATTGTAGATTCAAGAAGAGACAAGTTGAAGGAAACGCTGCCACTTAAGATACCCGAGATGACCAATGTGAAGCAGTGGGATGTCCACGCATCTTTTCGGGGGTTGAAGTCCGAGGAAGAAAATATTGACTTCTTACTATGGTGAAAGAAGAAGACCAAGTAAGTTGTGCAGCAACTATGACAAGTGATATTGGGCGTGTTAACTTTCACAATCTGTGGATCCTTGACTCAGGAGCTGGCAATCATATGACCGGTAATAAAGAAAGACTTCAAAGTATGACAGAATACAAAGGAGGTCGTGTTGTCGTAACGGCGGATAACACCAAGCTTCCAATTAGACACATTGGAGAGACAGTGATCACGCCAAGCTCAAATTCTCAGTCAGTGATACTGCAAACTATGATGCATGTTGATGGAATGAAGAAAAATCTCTTGTTAGTATCACAGCTCACAGAGTAAGGTAATTATGTATTGTTCAGTCCACAAGATATGAAGGTTTATCATGATCTTAGAGTCGTTGGGACTCCAATCCTGGAAGGTGGAAAGAAGGAGTCAGTATATGTACTGACTGCTGAAGCAGCATATGTAGATAAGACCAGGAAAAATGACACAGCTGATCTATAGCATGCAAGTCTGGGACATGTCAGTTATAAGAGACTTAAGGTCATGATGAATGAGTCTATGCTCAAAGGACTTCCTAAGTTGGAGTGTCGGGAAGACACGGTTTGCGCTGGATGCCAATATGGAAAAGCGCAGCAGCTCCCATATAAGGAGTCAAAATACCGAGCACATGAGCCGCTCAAGTTGATTCATTCAGATGTTTTTGGACCAGTAAAGCAACAGTCAATTGGAGGAGCAAAGTATATGATCACCTTCATTGATGCTTTCTCAAGATATACGTGGGTGGATTTCATGAAGGAGAAATCCCAAGCGGAGAAATTCAAGGAATTCAAATGTAAAGTCAAAGCAGAATTTTCGGAGAGAGTCCGTTGGCTCCGTACAGATAATGGAGGTGAGTATACATCCACCGAGTTCTCGGAATATCTAAAGCAAAATAATATTCGCCGGCAGTTGACAAAGTATTTGGTTGTGTCTGTTACATATTCGTCCTAGATGAGCTACGAAGCAAATTTGACAAGAAAGCAATCAGATGCATCTTCTTAGGATACGATGAGGAAAGAAAAGGATGGAAGTGTTGTGACCCAAGAACGAATCGATGTATGGTGTCAAGAAATGTTGTATTCGATGAAGCATCTTCTTGGTGGTCATCTCAAGATGAGGAGCTTCCTGACTCACCTATTCTAGAAGAGAAAATAAGAGAAAAGACTGGAGAAGAGTTAATGATGATGGTCAAGAGAAATCGGCAGCAACTCAAGAGGTGGAATATAGTAGTATCGAAAGTCCAACACCGGAGATGGAGGAAGTTGATCATCATGAACAACAACTTAGGATATCATCTCGATAGAGGAAACCAAATCCTAAGTATGCTAACATTGCGACAGTTGATGATACTGCAACTATGGAGCCTTCAAGCTATGAGGAGGCGTCTAAAAAGGGTGAATGGATCCAGGCGATGAAAGAGGAAATTCAAGCGCTTAAGCAAAACCAGACTTAGGAACTTGTTCCTCTTCCGGAAGGAGTAAAACCAATATCTTGCAAATAGGTTTACAAGGTGAAAACACGACAAGACGGATCCATAGAAAGACATAAAGCTTGATTAGTTGCTCGAGGTTTCTCACAAAAATATGTCTTAGACTATGATGAGACGTTTAGCCCGGGGGCGAAGATAACTACAGTACGAGTTTTACTGGCACTAGCAGCTAGTAAGTCTTGGAACTATGGCAAATGGATGTAAAGAATGCCTTCCTACATGGTGAGATCGATCGAGACATATACATGGAGCAACCAAAAGGCTTCGAGAGTACGACTCATCCTAAATACGTGTGAAAGTTAAGAAATGCGTTATATGGATTGAAACAGGCGCCAAGGGCTTGGTACGGAAAAATTGCAGAGTTCTTGACTCATAGTGGATTCTCTATGGCTCCGTCCGACTCAAGTTTGTTCATCAAGCATCAAAATAACAAATTAATAGTCGTCTTTGGTATATGTTGATGATCTCATCATCTTTGGAGATGATGACAAAGAAGTTCAACAAGTCAAGAGGAACTTATCGATCCGGTTTCAAATGAAAGAACTTAGAGAGCTTAAGCACGTTCTTGGACTTGAAGTCGAGTACACTAAAGATGGTTGTTCCTTTGCCAAATGTAGTATGTTAAGGATCGGTTAAAGAAGTGCGGAATGATAGATCGCAAGCCTTCTCCAACACCAATTGAAGTCAATGCCAAGTTGAGCTCAAAAGAAGGCAAAGAGTTGGATGATCCTACAAGTTATCGGCGACTAGTAGGAAGCCGATATACTTGACGTTAACAAGACCAGACATTTCCTTTGCGATTGGCGCCGCAAGCGCATTTATGCAAAGTCCAAGAAAGCCACATTGGCGATTAGTTCGAAAATTATGAGGTACGTCGTCAAAGGAACTTATGACTACGGTATTTTCTACCGAGAAAGGAGTGTCATGTAGACTCGTTTGATCTTGTGATGTCGATTATCTTTGGGGATCATGACACTCTCCGATCAACTACCGGTTACGTGTTCAGCCTTGGTTCTGGATTAATATCTTGGTGTAGCAAAATACAACCTACTGTATCTCTATCAACTACCGAGGCAGAGTACCGGGCAGCCACTGTAGCAGCTTAAGAAGTCACTTGGCTTGTGCGGTTATTGAGAGACTTACATCAGCCAGTTGACTACCCAGTGGATTTACATTGCGACAATATATCATCACTACAACTAGCAGAGAATCCAGTATTTCATGCAAGGACCAAGCACATTAAAGTGCACTACCACTTTATTCAAGAGAAGGTTCTTCAAGATGAGATACAGATGATTCACGTGAAGACCGAAGATCAACTAGCGAGATGTCTTCACCAAAGGTTTAAGCGGAAACAATATCGCGGAATTTGAAGTGCGCTTGGGATGCTTTCTAAATCATCATCGAAAGAAAGTAGTCGGAGAGGAGTGTTAAAATCACCGACATACTTTTCTATAATATTCTAGATTTATCCAAAAGCTACTCTATAATCCTATATATAAAGTAGGCCTTTCTAGATACATAATACTTTAGTAAAATACTAACTCTTCTAAGAAGTAGGTACTAGACTTCTCTTCACCCTAGAAAATAACATTTTATTCACTATCACCATTATACTAGAATATTCTTAGCCTACATGTAGCAACTATAAATAGAGATTAGAGTCTCCACCTTGTAAGTTGCCTCAAGCAAGTCCAATCTCGTGTATCCAGCTTCTTGTGCAATATAAAGTCTTGTATTTTCTTAGTGTTGTCCCATTTCTCTAATATTTTCTATTCGTCATATAATATAAGTTTGTGTCTTGATTGTCAATTAAACCACAACACATGGAAGGAATTCATGCCGAAATACGAGTTCAACAACAAGTTTTTTTTTTAACTAAAACATGAGAAATAGATTGAAAGGAGATGGTTTTAATTTTGTCCAACACGTCTTATTTTCGTCATTATAACCACTAATCTTTTGAGTGTGTTCTAAATGTCTTATTAAGTTGTATCGAGGTCCTTATAGTAAAGAAAACCACAAAAGATATAGTTTGAAATATTGAATATGCCCCTCAAAAAAAAAAATGAATATCAGAGAGAAAATAACATTCATTTTTTCATTTTCGGCTATAACAGGGGTATTATTGTACATTTTCTTAGTTCTTGTCATTGTAAATAATGATGAAAAGTTAAATGTGTCATTTTTTTGGTATTGTGTATCCTTTAAGCCCCATCTCCCTAAATTTAAAGACGGGCATCTATTGGACCTTTTTTTTCTTGGAAATGGTATGTGCACTACACATTTGTGTAGTGCACTTTTCACTACAAGTGTAGTTTTCATTGATTAAAATAAATAGTGAAATGTTATGGTGGGCCCCAACAAAATGAATGGTGTTGATTAAGTTGTGTAAGATGTTGTGGTAAAATAAGTAGGGGATGTATCATTACTCTTTTTTTTTCCTAAGTTAAGCCTATAATAGTAGGAAAGTTATTGTGTGATAAGAGAATTTGATGTGAAGTGACGGGTGAAATCAGAACCACACAGTTTAAATACATAATAAAACTGTGTGGTCTGAGAAGTTTAATACGGTGCCTCCACACCGTGTGGAGACACCACATAATAGTGATGTACATCAATTTATAAAATCTCTATTTCATAAAGAAACAAAATTATAGATGGAAAGGGAAAAATCCATCTTCCCTCCTTCCTTCCTGAGGAAATGATAGATGCCAACCGTGTCTCTTTCCCTGTTTAGATATACCGCCTATGCATATGAAAGAAGCCGGCAGCAATTCCTTGTGATTTTTGAAAAAAACAATTCACTGTGATTTTCTGATGACTACTACTAATAATAATAATAGCTGGAGAAGACGGCGTGGAGATTTCGAGCTAAGAAATTGTACACAAATGTGATGACATTTGAAGGGCATTGTTACTAACTTAGCAGGGGTGATCATCGGTTGTTTTGGATTGATTCACTCTGATTATGAAAGGCAGTGGTCGGTTTGGGACGCCATAATTTGTTCTCCAAACCAAATCAAAACGAAATCAACCTCAATTGTTTGGTTTGAGTTGGTATTAGTTTGGATTTGATTAGTTTCGATTTAACAAGCCTAATTTTTAAAAAAAAAATTGGCAAAAATAATCATTTTTTATATAAACTCCAAATAGTTACATCCACACTAAAATGAATCACAAACTAAAGATTTGGATCACATATTTTACATCAATAGAAAAAGACAATTGAATTCTAATTCAACATTGTCAATACGGCTTTATTCTACTTTTACTCTTATCCGATTTGGTTTAGTACGGTTTGGCCGATTGGTTTAGTTTCTGAGAAAAAACATTTCACCCCTAACTAGATTATTACATAATACATAACGGGTTATATATATTGGGATGTTTGGGTATATTATATTTCTTTTGAAGGAGTATATTATATTTAATGTATAAAAAAATTGGTTTGGGTTCGGGTTGGATTGAGTGTAATTAAAAATATCCGAAAACAATCCAATGCAATTCGGTTTGGTTCCAAATCAAACCAATTCATTTGGTTTGTTATCGGTTTGGCTAATTTTGGATTGTTTCGGGTCCACTTACGGTTTGGTTTAATTCTGGTTATTTTGCTCAACTCTAAATCTCTAATTGTTAGTGTCTCCACAATCGACGATCTCTAGCGAACACATGATGTCATCCAAGTGCTCATTCCACATCTGAAATCCCCAACCAACCCCTACTCCTTTGGGGAAGTGAAATCTCATTATGGTATGTTCGTTACACATGAATGTAATAGAATCAAATGGTTTTTCATTCCGTTTCAATATTTGCATATGATTATAAGGTAATGGAGCCTAGCGGGAGGTTAGAGGTTCGATTCCCACAAGGGGCGAATTATTCGCTCCTGTTAAAGGTAAGCCCATTGACTCTGAGCTACTGGGGGATCTTGATTTACATCTCCACTCATCCCGTGGGACAGGGGGAGTGGGGACCCTCGGGGGTAGGGTTTACCATTTATAAGGTAATGGAATAAAATCAAATTTTATTCCAATAGAATGAAAAATAATCATTTTCATTCCTTCCAAAATTAGACGGAATGTAAGGAAAATCGACTAAACACATAGGTGATGGGTAATATTAAGGTGAGGTTGGGTGGGCGGTGAGGTGAGGTGGGGTGGGGTGAATTTGGGTAGGTGGTGGAGAGGATAGGGTGGGGTGAGGCTGGGTGGGTAGGATAGGGTAGGATAAGGTGGTGGGGTGAGATAGGGTAGGTGTGGTGGTGTAGGGTAGGGTGGGTATGGTGGAGTGAGGTATGGTAAAGTAATGTATGATAGGGATAAGGTAGGGTAGGGTAGGTGATCATATTGGTGGCAAACTGGAGCATACAATCACTGACCCATTTGTTGCACATGTTGATGCCTATCCTAGTCTAATTGCTATGATTATATTGCTATCTTCCCCAGCTTCTTCGACAATATTGGCTCATCATGTCAACGTTCAATTGATTTGAAGGCGTATATCCACTTTGTATTTGATCCCGGTATTTCATTGAAGATTGTTGTTGTTTGTTCAAGGTTGGTGCGTGTTGCGCATTTTACGATGTCCCTGTTGATTCGAGGACGAATCCTTTCCAACCGGGAGGAATGATGTGATCCATCCCGAGGACTTAAAGAACTTATCAGCGCCTTGAGCAAGCGTTGTGGCGTTCTTGCCAACGTTCTTAGGTTGGATTATCTAAGATCGTTGTTTCGTGCTCGTCCATTGATTTCCTTTAGAAGGTCCTAGGGCAAATCCCGTTCTCGATTCGCATCATTTTTTTTTAGGCAACTCCCCTAATGGGCTTTTGGCTTTTTTACTACTAAAAACATCATAAAAGAACATAAATAAATTAAATCAAGCCCAATAGACCTAATTAGACATAAAAAGGGTTCATTGGCCTTCTATCTTGGACCGATCTTCTTGCTTCTTGGACTGGATCACATCATTCTCTCCCTCTTCAAAAGGATCTGTCCTCAGATCTAAGTCCAATGGTTGTGAAGGGACCGTCAAAATTGGACCTTCCGGGTCACATCATTTCCTCTCCCTTTGAAAGGATTCGTCCTCGAATCCACCTGGATCAAATAGTAGTCTTGGCCCAACATATGTGTGTAGGCCCACAGAGTGAATAGAAACCACGAAAAATAAAGAGGTGAACAATGCAGTAATCATCCTCTTGTACAAATGAATTTCCAAAGCATAAAAATCAGCAACAACAAAATCTAAAGGAATACAATGCAATAAAAATGGATCACTGTATATATGGCGCACTTGTAACTCCTTTAAGTGCCCAAGTGACATGGCTGAATTTGCTTCAAGTTCAACCTCTCCAACAAAAGAATGCGACTCCACATTGATCGGAACCAACTCATCACAAGTATCATGCACATGCAAAGGTAAATCAAAAGACTCGGCTGGTGTATCAATGGACGAGCACGAAACAACGATCTTAGATAATCCAACCTAAGAACGTTGGCAAGAACGCCACAACGCTTGCTCAAGGCGCTGATAAGTTCTTTAAGTCCTCGGGATGGATCACATCATTCCCTCCCGGTTGGAAAGGATTCGTCCTCGAATCAACAGGACATCGTAAAATTCTGCAACACGCACCAACCTTGAACAAACAACAACAATCTTCAATGAAATACCGGGATCAAATACAAAGTGGATATACACCTTCAAATCAATTGATCGTTGACATGATGAGCCAATATTGTCGAAGAAGCTGGGGAAGGTAGCAATATAATCATAGCAACTCAGACTAGGATAGGCATCAACATGTGCAACAAATGGGTCAGTGATTGTATGCTCCAGTTTGCCACCAATATGATCAGGATCAACACAAACCAAAGACAACATAGGTGCTGCATTGGAGGTATCCAACAGCCCGGTGTCCTCTGCATTAGGCTGAGGAGCATGTACCTGCAAATAAGACTCAACGAAACTGGAACAAGAATTGAGTATCGGGGCATCTTCTTTTGCCTCAACTAAAATCAACCCCTTTCGTGCTCCCTCCACAATAGACGCTTCAGACAACTCCACCTTTGAATCAACAAATTGAGGACCCTTTGCATCATTTTCCAACCCATCACAAGGAGCATGCAACTCCTCATGCTCAACATCACTTTCAACATGAGAATCCACTAATGTCTCATCAGCATGAGCTATCTCGTCCACAACTAATGCCTCATCACTCCCAATGACTTCTTCCACACTCTCTATTTTCTCATCCAAAATTTCAGGCTCATTCAAATCCACCAAACTCTCACCTTCCTCCTTTTTCAACTCCTCCGCACAAACACGAACAATCTCCTCATTTTCCGCGTTAATCCACCCATTTTCTTTTTTGAATTTCAGCCCACCGTTTGGCCTCCTCCGCCTGTAGTAGTTCAACTTTCTTTTCCAGTCTATCCTGCAAATCTTGCGTCTTAACTTGCATAATAGCCTTAATTTCTTGTTTCAACTTCGTACCGAGTGCACGATTATTCTCCTCAAGGATCCTTGCTATCACTGCTAACATGCTCTCATTTCGATCCGCTAACTCAGTTTGACGCCTCTGTTCCTTTCTACGATCCCGTCTCTCATAATGATCAAAATAAGGCATATTCCCACAATTATCTCGTGTTTACTCAGCCTGATGCTCAATCGTAATGATTTTTTTTTTTTTGACAGCAGAATTACACAGGTGTGAAAATTTTCACACCCTGATGTGAAACCCACGTATTTAATGACCAAACCACTACGAATCTAGGAAAACTCAAAAGACAAAAGTTGTAGAAGAACGAGTTTTATAGAAGATGTCAAAATTTCAGATTTTTTGGAGATACTAAAGTTGCTCAACCAATCGTTTTTCAGAAACTGGTGCAATCTGTCAAAAAATTTCAGATAGATAGCAGTGCCTTAAGGTGCCGGTTCTTACCAATCGACAACGAATTTGGAAAAACTCAAAAGATAAAAGTTGTAGATCCGAGAATTTTATATAGTCTCACAAATTTTCAGGTAATTCAGAATCATCTAGACCACAGAAATCGAATTCAAACAATGATTTACGGCTGCAGTTTTTCTGGACAGATTGTTTTGGATTAATCGGTTCTTTTAGGCCAGATACGCGTTGAATTTGGATTGGGTGTAAAGAAGAAAATTGTAGATCGAAATGTGTTTGAGATGTGGTAAAAAATTGAGTATTTTTGGAGGTTGTTTGGTTAGGGAACGGCTTGATACAAAAACGGGTCGGGAAATTTTTTTTAGGGTCCTTGGGATGAAGGTTTGAAGATTTGAAGAAGGTCTTCAAGTTTTCCGGGTAGGATGGATGTAGATTTGAAGATTTTGGCTGGGGAGGGGACGAAATTAAAGGAAAACAATTAACAAATATTTGTTTTTTGTTTTTTGCTTTTTTTTCAAGGATGAACACACAAGCAGGAGAATCAAAGTGCAGGATTTTTTTTTTTTTTTTTTTCTGGACTATGGAACTCAAGAAAAAAAAAACGAAATTGAAACAAGAACGAAAAGGGATATTTGATTACCTTTAGTCAACCGAAGGCTCCGATACCAAATGATACGAATCGAGAACGGGATTTGCCCTAGGACCTTCTAAAGGAAATCAATGGACGGGCACGAAACAACGATCTTAGATAATCCAACCTAAGAACGTTGGCAAGAACGCCACAACGCTTGCTCAAGGCGCTGATAAGTTCTTTAAGTCCTCGGGATGGATCACATCAGTAGGTAAGGTAGGGTGGGGTGGGGTGGTATGGTAGGGTAGGGTAAGGTGTGGTATTGTATGGTATGGTATGATAAGGTAGGGTATGGTGGGGTGGGGTAGGGTATGGTAAGGTGGGTGTGGTATTGTAAGGTGGGGTAGAATAGGGTGGGGTGATGTATGTTAAGGTAATGTATGATATGGTAGGTGTGGTATTGTAGGGTAGGGTAGGATGGGGTGATGTGTGTTATGGTATGATAATGTATGGTATAGTGGGGTGGGGGTGAGGATAGGGTACAGTGGGGTGGGTAGGGTAAGGTAAGGTTGGTGAGGGCATGGTAAGGTGGGGAATGGTAGGGTGGGGTGTGGTATGCTATGATGGTGTGAGGTAAGGTAAGGTATGGTATGGTATGATATGGTAGGGTAAGGTAGAGTAGAGGAGTGTGAGTGCTAAGGTAGGGTATGGTGGGTAAGGTGTGGTGGTAGTTGGGGTGGTGTGAGGTGAGGTAGCGTAGGTTACGTAGGGTTTGGTTAGGTAGAGTAAGGTATGCAAGGTAGGGAAGCATGGTAAGGTAAGGTGAGTAAGGTTGGGGACCTACCCCAACCACCCACCCTACCCTTTCCCCAATCCTACCTTTGCAACATATCTTACCCTACCCCACCCCACACAATCTTAATTCATTATCGTGCCCGAATCATCACTCAATGTGTCGCCTTTTATATAATTTGTTTTATTTTATTCTTTTACACATTCCAAACGTAATAATGGAATGACCTTATTTCATTTCATTCTTATTATTTTATTTCATTCTATTTTATTCATATGTAACAAAGATAATGATTTCACGGTCTACTATGCTAGTTCTTTTAAGGTGTGAAAAGGATCCAACCAAGGGAAACTCTTAATTTCCAAAATGTAATTCTCTAGTTATTATTAGTCTATTATTATTTACTAGCAACCTCAAATTTATGTTTGCTGTGAAGCCAACAAATAACTAAACACCATATTATTATTTTTGACCCTTTCCACATGCCGGCATTAAAATATAAAATAAATTTGACAGACTGTTTAGTTAATTCTTAAGTAAAAAAAAGAAGCAAATTTGTAGCAATTTTTTCTAAGAACTAACTAATTGTACATATCAATTTCCTCCTTCCAATTGGAATCATCATTTCTAATGTTTCTTTCATCTTTGACCATCAAAATGGGAAACCATTTCTTCTATTTTTACAACTAAATGAACACAACAATTTTGGGCTTCTCCTGTTAAGTATTTTTTTTCCTTCTGATATGATGGATAAAGTTCATAACTTGATCATCATCATTCTCATGTTTCTTTGCTTTCTAATGGCGACGGCGAGCTCGGAGACGATAGAAGTAAGACTTTCTTTAGTGCAATTCATGAAACAATTGTCACCAGGGAACAACATTACAATGGATGCAGATTGGGGTTGGGTTGAAACCTCAGACCCTTGTGTTAGCCCCGCGTGGAAAGGCGTGGATTGCGACGGTTCGACGTCTGTGAAAAGATTAGTTCTTGAAGATTTCAATCTCACTGGTGTTCTTGATGCAAAGTCCCTTTGTGCAGCTACATCTTTATCTGTTTTCAGCTTAAATGATAACAATATCAATGGAAACTTACCCGAAGAGATATCGAATTGCAAGAAGCTAACACATATGTATCTTCAAGGCAATAATTTCTCAGGAAATCTTCCAAATTCAATCTCAAAATTGAATAATCTGAAAAGACTAGACATATCTAACAATGGGTTCACAGGGGAGTTGCCTAATGTTGCAAGAATCTCAGGTTTGTTAACTTTCTTGGCTGAAAACAATCATCTAACTGGACAAATCCCGGATTTCGATTTCACGAATCTACAAGATTTCAATGTTTCAAACAACAATTTCACTGGTCCAATCCCACAAGATATTGGTCATTTCACTGTAACCAGTTTTCTCGGAAACACGGCTTTATGTGGATCGCTTCTTTCGAACCCGTGTCCCGATTTGTCGTCATCATCATCACCAACATCATCCAAGAAGAAGCATTCAAGTAAAAAGTACTTAATCTACATGGGATTTGGGATACTAGCTGCCTTAATTATAGTCCTCGTAATCGTGATCATACTGAATAGAAAGAAAAAGAGGCCTAATGTAACAACAACAACAACAACAACAACAGTAAACACAGAACTTTCAAAAGAAGATATTACAAGTAGTAAGCCAATCAGTTTATCAACAGAATCCAAAATCGGGAAAAGCCGATCAGAATTCTCGTTAACGTCGCCCGAACCCAAGAAATCAATAAGCCTTGTAATACTATCTAGCCCAGTATCTAAAGGGCTGAAATTCGAGGATCTTTTACGCGCCCCCGCTGAGTTGATAGGAAGAGGAAACCATGGGACTTTATATAAGGTAGCACTGAGTAGTGGATTGACATTAGTTGTGAAAAGGATTAAAGATTGGGATATTTCTGGAGATAATTTCAAGAAAAGGATGCATAAAATTGACAGAGTTAAACATCAGAATGTATTGCCT
Source organism: Gentiana macrophylla (assembly GCA_026214975.1). Lineage (NCBI taxonomy): Eukaryota > Viridiplantae > Streptophyta > Magnoliopsida > Gentianales > Gentianaceae > Gentiana > Gentiana macrophylla. The sequence goes on from CM047815.1 coordinate 14,027,277, forward strand.
GTTGCTGCTTATTATTGTTCTAAGCAAGAAAAGCTTTTGGTCTATGAATTTCAGAAGAATGGCAGTCTCTTCAAACTTTTACATGGTATGTTCATCTTTTTCAATCTTTATTTATGTCCATATATATTACGCTGGTACGGATACAGGATAAACGGATGCGGGATTTTGAAAAAATATAGCAGTATACTGTCCAAATAGTGCAAATACAGGGGGGGTTTTGAAAAATATAGGATACGGGTTTGAAGATACGGAGATTCTCTGTCTGTATCCAATTGTAAATAAAAGAACTTCAAGGAAACAAACTATAAGTAGTAAGATTAATGAACTGTTTTTCATCAATTTCTTAGAGGTTTTCATTCGATTTTCAACAGGGTTCTTCATTTCATGTAACCGATATTCGGATTTCGTATTCAACTTTTTTCAAATTCGCGAATTCGCGACACTGTAACAAGTTTAATATCAAAAATGTATATCTAAAGGCATTGTTCTGAATTCAGGATCACAAAATGGAGAATCATTCAACTGGAAATGCAGATTAACAGTAGCATCCCGATCAGCGAACGCCATGGCGTTCATGCACGAGAAGCTACAAAACGACGACATATCTCATTACAACCTTAAATCCTCCAACATCTTGATGAACAATGACATGGAACCATGCATCAGTGAATATGGCCTAATGGAAGCAGACAACCAAGACCAACTATCTTTTACTAAAACCGAAAGCATTGAAGCCGATATTATTAACTCAACAAAGGGTACCATCAATATAAATGGCTTTAAATCCGACATTTACGCATTCGGGGTCATCCTCCTTGAGTTACTCACCGGAAAACTCGTGCATAACCGAAGATCTGATCTTGCCAGATGGGTGAACTCTGTTGTTAGAGAAGAATGGACGGCTGAAGTTTTCGATAAAGGGCTTATATCAGAAGGGGCTAATGAAGAAAGGATGGTTAATTTGTTGCAAATTGCACTTAAATGCATTAATCCTATACCAGATACAAGGCCAAATATGAGTCAAGTTGCTTCAATGATAAATACTATACAACAAGAAGAAGAAGCAGTTGAAGAAAAGTCTCTGGCTGTCACAGAGAGCACAGAGACTTAATTAATCTCCCTCCAATACACTGGACCATTAAGTGCAAAAAAAGTACATAAAACGACGCCGTTTTGTGTGTAAGGTTGCATTTGACGGTCAAGTATATTAAAAGGGATCAAGGTCCCACCTTCAGAACAACTTAATCCGTAACACATGTGACATATTTTACGTGTGATGAAGGATTAAGTTGGCTTTGTTTAGATTCTTTTAATTCATAATAATTACACGGAATGTAATTTATACAAACATTATTTTGACTTTTTAGTTCTATATTGTAAGATCGTACATTTTCAAAAGTTCAAAGACTCTTGTCATTAATGAAATCTTCTTTTCAAATTAGAATTTGTCAGGAGAAAATGACCAAATAATCATGGTGCTGAAAATAAAGCTAATCACAATTATTTAATAATCTATCTTAATAACCCCTCAATTGGGAGCTTACATATATTTAACGTCAAACTGGCGTAAAGTAAACTCGTGTTGACGTTGTCCAAGTGATTTTGTGAAAATATCAGCTAGTTGTATGCAGACACGTAAGATGAATAGATATTACCGAGTCGTATTTCGTCACACATAAAGCGACAATCGACTTCATTAAGTTTAGTGTGTTCGTGAAACACTGGATTATCTGCACTATGCAAGACAACTTGACTATCACAATACAATTTGATCGGTCGGGAATCTTGAATACCTAAAGTAAGGCTTTACACCATTGTGCTTCGAATGTGGTGATCATCATGGAACGATATTCTGCTTTGGCAGAAGACCAAGAGACTGTATGCTGCTTTTTCGTTTTTGAAGAAATCGGAGAATCCCCAAATAAGACAAATCAACCGTACAAAGGCCTTCATGTTAAGGGATGGCTAACCTAATCAAAATCACACCAAGCATGAAGTTGAAAATCGCGATCAAAAGGTAAAAGGATGGCCAGGACTTTATTTTAAATAACAAACCACAAAAAGTGCAGCCTTCCATTGATTCTCCCATGATTTTTGCATGAATTAAGCCAAGATATGCACATAATAAGTTATATATGTTCGAGTGGCAGAAAGCTAGAGAGACATGTTGGCCCACCAATCATCGATAAGGTTCAGGGTCTGGCAATATTGGACTATAATCTATAGACAGGTTGTGATGTTGCTCCAAGAGAAAAGCCACAAGTCGAGAGCAAGGATACCGGTCTCAGATATAATAGCATATGCATAATTTCGTTGACATAAGAAAATACCAGTAGTACTCCGGGCCACTTCAATACCTAAGAAATGTTTTCAAACTTCAATATCTTTCATATTCAAACATTTTCCCGAGACTTAGATGCATCAGGTCATTCGACAAGATGCACATGTATTAATTATGCCTTCGATCAACTTATTCTTACCGTTCAGCCGTTCAAAGCTTGATTGCTTTCGCGAATTTAAAATACTCAATAAAGTATACCATTATTCATTGCTCGGGCCCCTGATGTCTCATTTGTCTTCTTCAAGTAGTTTATATTGTGGCCTTACTTTGGCTTTCATAGCTTGAGTCGCATTGGCATGAATCAGAACTGACGTGGCCTCGTCCCTGTGTGTGTTCTACCTTACGACAATTTGTGTGTGTTTTTTTTTCTTTCGCGAGTTATCCCTAGATAATTATCTGAGACTAATCATTCAAGGTACTATCGGGCACTAAAGGTGGGGACCTCTCCCAACAAAATTTTTGCATCCACAAGGGCTCGAACCCAAGATCTCTTGCTTAAGCGACTGAAGTCCCTTTCACTCTGACCAACCTTTGTTGGTTGTGTGTGTGTTTTATATTTCTGTGTGAATGAATATAGCAATTTCAAATTTACCCCGCTGTGATATCATGTTCAAAGTTTGAGGTAAAATTTGTTTATTACTTGTGATGGATGCACCAATATATTGTAACGGCCCTGTCCCGGATACCGAGTCATTATCCGGAAAAGAGACGTTTGGCACGTGATATTTAGAGTAAAACTTAATCCCAAGTAAGCCTCGTGTTGTATCAGGAAACGTGGAAGAAAAGAAACAAGAAAGAGACTCGGGAAGCTAACACTTAACACTTTCCATTAACAAACTCAACGAATTACAACTGTTGTCAAACTAAAACATTAACTACTAACATTTATTACAACCCAACTTTTCTAAAAAGAGGAAACTACCGGAACTCAATGAGCTCCACAACTTCTTTTCTAAGCTTGCTCTTAGTGCTCATCATCCAACTCGTTTTAACCTGCATTTCTTCTTATTCCAAATAAAGGAGTAAGCACCAGTTGTATGCTCAGTAAAGAGAAAGAATATCAAAAGAGAGATTCATGTATGTCGGATGCCGGGAGACACGACACGAATCTACTTCATCCAGTTCACAAACATCTTGAGAGTCATTACTTGCAACACTTAAGAAAACTACTTTTAATACATTACTTGAAACATAAGAACATCCACTTTAAAACCAAACTTGACATATAAGGAAAACCACTTGGAAATCAACTTTAAACCATACGTAGTAAACATGCCTATTAACTACATTTAGTTCATTTGCATGTACTTTTTCGTTACATTACTTACTTACTATATTTAGCATGCTGATCAAACTTACGTAAACTGTCTATTAACACATATTTTACTTGTCTACTAACCATAACATGTTCGTGTCTTGTCTATCTTTTTCATACTTCATGTCGACCTTCTTACTTAACATATCTATGTTCTTGTCTTGATTGTCATGTTCATGTTTCTTACTGACTTGACTTGAGGCTTGGTGCAACACGGGTAATATGACTAGTGTACATCCAATGTGGGTATGGGTCACGGTACCCCGGTCGGTACATCGTCTTGGGATGACATGGGTAATACAACTAGCCATACATCCGACATAGTCCTACGCTCAGTACCATGGTACGTACTCCGCGCAATGTCACTAACTATAAACAAATATGAGTACATAAAGCACATAGATTCAGATTAAAGTTCATATCTAACTTACGGGAACATTCAAAGACCGTACCAACATCGAACTCTCATCGTATCTCCACTACTCGTAACATAAACGCACAAAATATTTTACATAAAATTAACTAGAAACAGAATAACTTTCTCATATCTTAGTCTGGCGATTCCCCGGCAATACATAATCATGTCCGGTTTCGTGCAACTTAACATAAACAATATTAAAACAACTTAAAAGACATAATCTTTAAACTAAAAACGGAACATTTTTATAAGAAGAACTCAGTACCTTAAAGCCGAGACGAATAACGAATCGAACAGCATCTTACTCTTGCAATCTCACGTAATCCATCAACCAACAACAGATCTAACAACAATTCTCATTTTCGATCATCCGTCAATTCCGAATAAACCCTAATGATTAAAAACACAATCTTTAACCTCAAATCTAAAACTAGAACTCTTAAAAGACAATAAATATTATAACTTAAAGTTACCCGTAAATCACTCGTGAATCGGATTGAAGAACGGTGTATCAAATTGTGATCGGATCATCTTATTTTCTTTTCTTCAAGTTTCTCCCCTCCTATTTCCTGTACAAGCGGCCGTACCTTTGCTCCTCAATTGCCGAAGACCTTTTTGTCGGCTTCTACCTTTTTATTTTATTTTATGTTTTGTTATAAAATAACTACACAACACATAATGTGTCTAAACTTCTTTTCCAAGTAATTCAATAACTATCCCAAATCTTAACATTTAAATATCTCACCTAAAATAACGGATCCCAATAATATTTTGGAAAAATTAGTTTATAGTCCATTTTTTTCTCCTTAATTAAGTGCTAATCCAACTTCAATTTTTTAGTTGCATTAAGGACAAATAAATTCCACCGGACGAATATATCCATATTCTCTCACAAAACATATCCGTCCAGGTACTATAAAATTACGCGGTCCCTTTCCTTGCAAAAGCACCAGAAAAATTCTTTGGCTTGCTATCTGTGCAAAATTCAAGGTTTTCAAGAAGCCGTCAGAAATGCTAACTTGTCGATTAAGATGTCAATTTGGTTCTTGAATGGAACAATTGTTGTGGGCGCATGACATAATAGTAGCTCGATAAAGAAGCGAACATCTCGAGTAACGGAAAGAAACCACCTCATATCAATATAAAACGAGATCTTGAATTGCATCGAGGAACACACAAATTATTCACGGCCTTGTTGAACTAGTAGCTTACTCTATTGAATTGTAACTTCAAGTTCAAAAGCCGATGAATGGAAAGCTTGGACGTCATCGCCATGTATCAATCCTGGGATCGAAAAAGAGAATCGTCTTCCGTCCATGGTCATGGGGATTTTCTTGACCCATAGCACACTAAGAGCATTGAAGGTAGATCTCAATCTATAGCTACTATGTTCATCAACCCACGGGTATTTTTAGAAGCGAAAGCGAGAACATGTAGAGGAATTGTAAATTCATGACGAGGTGCCGAATTGACCCAAACAATTGTTGATCATCATCACCCACGGGTATATTCACAATTGTTGATTCGGGTAGCATCATTATTGTGAAATAGCAAGAAGTGGCTATGTGTTTGATGATTTTATCTAAGGATTCTAGTAACTCGAGTGGGTGAATTCAATTGAAGAATTTTCTGACAATCAATCTGATGTTTTAGAGACTAAATCATCTTCAATTGAGACGAAAATCGCTCGAAATCCCATCTTTGTTCAAGTTGTTACTCCAGAAGCTAATAATAGATTTTGCTGGAAGTTGACATACGGCTTCCAATGCTCGTTTACGTTTCCCGTGAAAAACGTCCTGGTTATGATCACAACAAGAAAGCTGGAGCTATGGATGCTTTGGTTCGAGCCTCGGCTATAATGTCGAATGGTCCCTTTATTCTGAATCTTGATTGTGATCACTACATTTACAATTCTGAGGCCATACGTGAAGGTATGTGCTTTATGATGGATCGTGGTGGTGATCGTCTTTGTTATGTCCATTTCTTCAAAGATTTGAAGGATCGACCCCTCAAAGATTTCATCTCTCTCGACAAGCTTAATGTTGAATTGGTTGATATATTGGCTTTTGGATGTATACACCTTGTAGATGTCATCAATGGCACTTTGTTTTACACTTCTTGTACTTCATATCATTCAAGGGTCTAACATGGGAGGAAATGAAAGTCGCATAAGCGCGAAATGTTTGGATAGGCCGTGTTTCCGGTTGGAATTGGAATGATGATTCTTTGCACTTGCAAGGGTTTCAAAGAGCAATTGATTTTCAGAGAGAATGTAGAGTAAAAAATATCAATATCGATGTCGATGATCGATGTCGACGCATCGATACTTGATATGATGTCGAGATCGATATCGATAATTTGCCTTCGCTAATGTTTGAATGGAAAAACGGCAATCGAGAGGACCAAATGATAGAGTAATTCGATATGTATTTTGATTTCCTTTTATTTGATGGGAAAAGCTTAAATTTGCCAAGAACACTCTGAAAAACAAATAGACACAAAAGAAACAAAGCGAAAATGTAGAAACATAGTCCAAGCAATGTGCTTGTCTCGAATTCACTATTTCATTCTTGAACTTATCACCTACTAACATTACAGTGTCCTCGGTATGAACAACGATGTGTTTAAAGAGTACAAATAATAGATATCCTAGGTGCGGTTCATTAGCACATGTCAAACACAATAAGGCATGTGTTGCTAAATCGATCTGAGATCTGAAATACGACAAAATTTGTGGTTGATTTTAAAAATCCAATAGACGAAGCAGCAGAGGATAAGTTAATTGATCAAAGCCCGAAAAGAAGTAAATATGAGTGCTTGAACTGTAAGAAGACATTCAGTTCATATCAAGGACTTGGGGGACATAGACCTTGCAACAAAAACCGAAAGAAGAGTCCGCGAGCCTGACATCGATCATCGTCATCGCGTCATCGGCGTCATCGACATCGCTGATATCACTGACATCGATATTGCTGATACTGTGTGCCTTAATACAATAGATAGGCCTAATTCAAGTGATTAACTGCTGAACATGCATGTTATAAACACCACACCTTAATCAAGTTAATCTATGATATTCCTTTTATCAATCAAAACCACATAAACTTGACATAGGCTTAATAGTTAATCACTTGAATTAAGCCTTAAATGAGGCTTATATGAGCTAGCTATGTGTGCCTTGATGTAGTCACTTGAATTAAGCTTTAAATTAGCCTCGACATCATATCGAGCATCGACATCGACATCGAGCATCGTGTTAGTGTAAATGCTGCAATTAAATTCGGCTTTCAAATACTACGTCGAAAAGGTATCAAACGCGGTCACAAAATGAAGATAAAAAAAAATATGAACTTTGGTGAAACAATTTTGATGATCGGTGTTTAAATCAAAAGTTACGGTCGTTTTATAAGAAAAAGCGCTCGGTTAATACAAATATTTTTAATCTTTCAAAATATACGTCGGAAGGGTATCGTATTTGGGCTCAAATTGAAGAGCAAAAAAACATGAATTTTGGTGAAAAATTTGATGATCGGAGTTGTAAATCAAAAGTTACGGTTGTTTGAAAAAAAAAAAAAAAAAAAAAAAACAAACCAAAGCAAGAAGCGTGGAAGATTTAATACATATGCGCGCGTCCCTCTTTAATAAAAGAGGTAATTTTGTCCGTCTGAAATTATTTGTCCTTTTTGCAACTAAAAAAATGAGTATGTCCTATTTATTTATTTTGTGTCAAAAAAAGGACTTTTGGCTCTTTATCTCTAATATTTTTTTATAATTCTCTCTTTAAATTAAAAGAGTCTCAAACTGGGTCAACCACGTGTTTGTCGGTGATTTATTAATCAATAAAAAATCACATAATATCAAAATGACACAAATGCTCTTAATAAAAGTTTGGGGTTTTACATATATAGTACTACATCCATCCCATAATACAAGTCATCCTAGAGGTTTTCACAGATTAAGAAAATTGTTGAATGTTATAAATTTGAAGGTTGTCTAAAATGTCCATTGACTATCATTAATACAATAGTTGTTAAGTAATGAAAAGTGGTTGGATTGATAATCAATTAGGGATAAGATAGGAAAAATAGTAATAAATATTGTATTGGTAATATATAATGATTTATATTGTGAGACAAATCAAAATATGTAGTATGATTTATATTTTGGAACGAATGTATAGTAACTAGTACACCATGTGCCTCAAATGATGTTTATTAGATCCCTAAAATCATGCTAATCACACAAAGCACATCTGAAATAATGACCAAATAATCATGTTGTTTACAGTAAGACTAATCACAATTATTTCCTAATCTATATTTATCGAAAGGATGTGTTTAGTAATCTGTAATTCTAATGATGCTTGAAATCATGGACGGATCAATGGCTTGTAGGGTGAGGGCATTTACCTCCGCCTAGAGCCGAAAATTATTATTTTTATATTAAAACGATTTGGTTTCGTTTTTAAAAATATAAAAACTCTATTGTTTTCGGTGAATTTTCAAATTTACTATGATACATCACTGAATAAAAATTCTGGATCCGTCATGGCTTGAAATTGTATCATTTGTGCAATATACACTGAAATATATCCTACTAATTATACCATAATCTCTTCAATAAGACAGAGTTGATTATGATACAACGACCAAAAGGATTATTATCAACAATTATGTCTTTTCTATAAATATCTGTTAAAGCATCAAATTACATGGAAAAAATTTGACGCGAAGGAAAAAAAAAAAATCGTCATTAAATTATAGACCAAGTCAAAAGAGGTATAAGTTTAAAACTATAGATTGAAGGTATAAATTGAGAATGAGATGTCAATAGAATATATGTGAATCTCTTAAAATGGTCAAGATATCAGTTTTCAAATGGTCTTATTTTAAAGAATTTTTAAACTCTCACAATTTTTATTAGAGCTGAATCAAAACAAAGCATAGTAAATTAAAATAAATGATTTGAAGTATCTACTTGAGATCTCTGTAGAATATTTGTGAATTGCTTAAAATGGTCAAGAAATTAGTCTCCAATTGGTCTTATTGTAAGGAAACTTCAAACTCACACGATTCTTACCAGTTACTAGTTACTAGTAATGCTAGTAAGAATTCTCCAATTGGTCAAGAAAGACATCTATTGTAAACTCATTAATCTTTATTATATTAATCACGATCAACGTTGTGCATTTCGCCACATATAACTGGTTGTGTCCATTTCATTACTCGTCAAGAAATTAGTCTTCAATTGGTCATATTAGAATATTTACCGTAGTCCGTAGATAGTTTAATCCTTTAAAAAATTTATTTTAGATATTTCAATAGGAAAAATAGCACTACAGTAGATATTCTATTTTTTTACTTTAAGATAAAGATTATGTAACCTGGAGGTTTCAGGTTTGAGTCTCAGTGGAAACTAAAGTGTGTGTGTGTGTGTTTCTTTCGTATCCGTATAAAAAAATAAGATAAAGATTTTGTAAAATTTTCTTTATATTTACCCCATTCATTCAGATTACGTAAAATTTATTTTATATATACCGCATTTTGTAAAATCGAGAATCTGATGCATTTCATTTTTTATTGAGATTTTGTAAACTAGAGAAACATTTAATTAAATTTGTAAAATAGAGTATTCGTTAGGAGGATCTGATGTGAGTGCTCTTACAAGTAATGCTAGTGACACAACCATATAGAATTCTCACTAGAGTGTTTTGATTCTTACAAGGGCTTAATCAAAACAGATAGTACATGAAGGAACACTATATGAGCCAAAAAAATCGATTAAGCATTTGATTCTTGGAGTATACACAATAAATGTAACGACTCGTTCCGACGTAGGGGTAAAGTGATAATGTACCGATACTCAGTGGCGGATCCAGAAAAAATTCTCAATAGGACACCGAAACAAATTCGAACATCCATTCAAGGTATTAGTAGTTTTTTTATATATATATATTTTTAAACAACAAAATACTCTGTTTTAATATAAATTTTTTTCCCGAATCTCGGTGGAAATGCCTCCCTCTGCATGTGCATCCGCTCTTGCTGATACCCACTCAGCATGTGTTCTTAAATGGCCCACTCCCAACCTCCAGGATCCACTCGAGGAGTGTCCCATAAAACTCTTGCCGTGCCGCGATTTCAATTTTAAAAAAAAAATACCACAAAACATTCCAATAATTCCACAAATGACTTCACAATTAGTCACTAAATATTTCCACTATAAAATAACAACGAATGAAATACAACAGTTGTAACTAACTTAACATACATGCGCAACATGGTACATGTCATCTTCCTTTCTGAAGCATCCACCAAAATCATGACGATCAAATGAAACCAACTCAAACATACATATATCAAAATCTGTGTTATCTCCCATAAAACAAATTTTTTATATAAAAAAAAATACCATTTACATGCATATAATGTACTATAAACGGAACATATATGTATATAGAAAACAAACGTGCTTTTGTACAACAAGCACCAGTGGTCTAGTGGTAGAATAGTACCCTGCCACGGTACAGACCCGGGTTCGATTCCCGGCTGGTGCATTAAATCTGCAATGAATCATCAGTGATGAAAATCGCACCTAAGCAGAGGATAGGGTCCACTGCATCAACATCCTACCGGATGAAACATGGTGTTTCTGAGATCTTTCATGTTTTTTGTTCTTTGTTCTTACTGAATTTCTGCTCCATTTCGTGCCATGAATCTTTTTTTTTGTTTTTTTGATTTTTTGATTTTTGGGAGGGTAGGTGCTATGAATCTTGACATATTTGTCCTTACTGAATTTTTGCTCCATTTTGTGCTATGAATCTCAACATTTTTGTTCTTAGTTCTTACTGAATTAGCATCCCAAACAGTGAACAACAACCTATCCAAAACACATAATCTTAATATCCCAAAAAGAACACATTAGGTACGGCCATGAACTGAGAATAGAGGCTTCAAATCTTGTTATTGAACCAAAATGGAACATCCCTGAAGATAAAATAATGAAATAAATTTCGTTCTGCTAAAATTAGGATATGGTCGTTGGACTTTAGGGTAGGTTTATCCTCAGACAAACCATTAGTGTCCCTGGTATCAGTTGATTTGATGTGGTTACATATATAAACAATATCACCACTTTGTTTAACTAGATTCAATATCATCACATATATATATAAATAAACAATATCGCCATATGAGGTTTTAATCATCAACCTTCACTTTATATAATAAAATCTGAAGGTTTATGGTTGCTTTGCCTATGCTCTTTTTTTTCTTTTCTTAAAGCCTTACGCTTTTAACCCACCTGGTCCGACTAATCCGGAGTTCAGCCATATTTGAAGGTTTATGGTTGCTTTGCCTATGCTCTTTCTTCTTTCTTTTTCTTTTTTTTTTTTGCTCTCCGGTATCCGGAACCCACTGGTCCGACTAATCCGGAGTTCGGTCTGGGTCGTACATGCAGAGTCTGACTCTTACTCAGGGGTAAGGCCTAACCAAGAGTTCTTTCAACATGACGCCTCAGAATGCAATACCCCCAAAACTCAGTGGGCAAGAGTGCCTGAAAACAGAGTGCCCAATCTACATTAGGAATATGGCGGTGTTTTCGTTCTACCCGTATGTTTTGCTTAAATGTTCTAACATTTAAAGTTTGATGTAGAATTCCTATGCAAGTGAATCCGGTGCCACTGTCACTATGAATCACTTTTATAGTCTATTCAAATTATTGTTGAATATGGTTAATAAAACACTGAAGACTTCGTTGTACTTCCTTTCTATCATTTAAGAAATAAGTCCACACCACCACAGAAAGATGTTGTCCGAAACGGTCTCCTCACAATGAAGAAGATCAAAAATACTAGAAATTAATTGTGAACGACACTGCTTGACACAAAAGCAAACATCACATTTATTGATACTTTCGTCATTATTACGTGCATGTTTACCAGAAAATAATGTGTTACTGGCCCTCTGGGAAGGATGTCCCAGCCGTTGATGCCAAAGACCCAAAGAGGTATTATCAATTGCCTTCAATACCTTTGCAAAAAATATGTCTCGGTAGTAATATAACCCCTCACACCACTCACTCACTCACTCACTCACGTCAGTCATCATCCTCGTAGTGCGGTTTTTTATAGAACACAATAACGTTTGGCAAACTGAATAATGTTGTTGGACGTACATCAAGCAAGTGGCCGGAGATGGATAATAGATTGCAATGCAAAATCACTTTAATTTGTGGAGTGTAATTGATAAAATAAAAAATCGTATGAAACAAAAGTTGGTACGAATCGTTTGTCTACGTTAGTCTTTGTTATAGAGGGATTGATACCCGACTTTGTTTGGCTTGTGGTGAGTCAAATGAAATTAAACTACACAACATGAACCTATTAAAAATGCTTGTTTGACCTTTTAATTTCCCGGCAAGTTTGGCAGCATGAACCTATTAAAAATGCTTGGATCACTATTGGTCTGACTCGTATGGTGAATGGTTTATATTATTTTTTACCTGAGGTTGATGAAAGAACTTGTGCCCATTCTATAACTATTATTTGGTTTTATATGGAAGGCTCGTTGTGATTGGAGTTTTAGTATTAAAAAAAATGTTTTTATATCTCATTTAATCATTCAAGCACACGCTTCGAGTAATGATTTTTCAGATCGATGCTGCTTTGATTGTCCCGGATGCCCCTACTAGTAGTTGGCCGACGTCTTGGACACCCCCGGAAGCATGACGTGGGAAAATAAATTTGGACGCTTCCATAAGAAACAATTCCCTTGTCGTGGGAGGAGTTTTTAGGGATCACGTTATTGTTTTTTGACAATCGGTTTTTTAGGGTGATTCCTTAAGGACAATTCAGAAAAAATGGTACTTCCTCTGTGTTTTTTACCTGGTAAAATTCCCCTTTTCAGAAGGCTTCCAGTAACACTGGTCCCTATTATGACAGGAGCTTAACGGTAACAAAACAATTTGGTGATAATCAACAGGCCAGAAATATCGCCTTATCTTTTCATCATTCCAGGACTTATCTCTAATTAAATCACTAACCCAAAAAACATCAGCTGAGTGACAAGGTGGCGTTAAAGGCTTTAAATCAGGATTCTTTGGAAGCCAGTTATCAACCCATATCCTAACTGATTCCCCATTTCCAATAGCCCATCAGATGCCCTCATTAAAAAAATTTAGAATAGATAGAATACCTTTCCAAAAATAAGAACTTCCAGTTGAGGATTTAGCCTCCATCAGAGTAGTAGACGGGAAATATCTAGCCTTAAGAACCCTAGATACTAGGAGACCAGGATTTTTGAGTATTCTCCATGCCTGCCTGGCTAGGCAAGCCATGTTTAAGGCTTCAAAATCTCTAAAACCCAGCCCCCCCAAGCCCCTTAACCACACAGATTTTCTTCCAATTTAACCAATGCATACCTTTAAGAGTGGCAGAGTCTTTTGACCACCAAAAATTAGCCATCATAGCAGAAATTTCATTGCAAAGTCCCTTAGGAATTCTGAGAACAGACATTGGATAGGAGACAAGCATAGTATAACAGACTTCAACAAGATCTCTTTGCCTCCCTGGCTTAAAAACCTATTTTTCCAAGAGGTAAGCTTAGCAGTGACTTTGTCTTTTAGATAAGTAAAAGCCTCTTTTTTGGATCTGCCTAGAAAAAGTGGAAGACCAAGGTATTTGGTGTGGGGGGGCAGTCAAAATACCAGGGAATTGAGTTGTTATAGAGGATTTAATGTAATCCTTGACCCCTTACTAAAGAAAATACCATATTTCTGGATATTTATCTGCTGACCAGAGCAAGTTTGATAGATATTAAGGAGATTAGCAAGATATTGTGCCTGACTTGCCTCAGCTTTACACATTAAAAGTGAGTCATCTGCAAAGAATAGATGTGAAATGAAGGGGCCGGTTCTACTAATATTCAATCCTTGGATAGAGTTATCGGATTCAGCATTATTTAGAAGGAAACTTAGACCCTCGGCACACAGGAGAAAAAGGTAAGGAGATAAAGGATCTCCTTGTCTAATACCTCTAGAAGGCTGAACAAAACCAGTTCTTGTACCATTTATAATGAAAGAAAAGGAGACAGTAGAGATGCAAGCCATTATTCTACTAATCCACTCAGGGCAAAAACCAAGTTTTTCCATCACAAAACCAATAAAATGCCATTCTACCCTATCAAAGGCTTTGGCCATATCAAGCTTAAGTGCCATGAAGTTATTGCTTTTAGTAGTGCAATACTTCATATAGTTCAAGGATTCATGTGCAAGAATATAATTATCAGTGATGTATCTTCCAGAAACGAAAGCTGGCTGGTTGTGGCTGATGCACAAATGCATGATTTTTTTCATTCTATTAGCCAGGACTTTAGACAATATTCTATAAGATACATTGCATAAACTGATAGGCCTAAAATGAGTCACCTCAAAAGAATGTGGATGCTTAGGGATGAGGGCAATACATGTATGATTTAACTCCCTAAGCATCATACCAGACTGAAAGAAGCCTTGAACCATACTCAGTAAATCATTTTTAATCAAATGGTAAAACTTTTTGTAAAAGAGTGGTGTCATACCATCAGGGCCTGGAGCTGAGTAGGTTTTCATGCTGAAGACAGCCCTTCTTACTTCACTTTCCGAAATAGGAAGCATGAGAGAGTGGTTCATGGTTGTAGAGACTCTTTTGCCCATCCTGCCAAAATGGTTTTCTAACTAAGAAAAATCACCTGTAGATGTAAATAAAGAAGAATAGTAAGATACAAACTCATTAGAAATGTCATCCACAGATTGACACCAAGAAGAAGTGGTAGCAGTTTTCAAAGCATAAATGAAGTTTTTCCTTCTTCTATTTGAAACTAAGGCATGAAAATATCTAGTATTCTTGTCTCCTTCCTTTAACCAAGAGATTTTAGCCTTCTGAGCCCAAAATTTTTCCTCTTGTTTGTAGGCCTCCTTAAGATCATTTTGCAAATTGATAATTTCCGACAAATGAGAAAGAAAGGCACCCCTGCTTTGAGACAGGATTGTACTTATCTGTGTCTTGAGGTCTCCAATTTTAATAGATGCATTTAAACCTCTCTTACCCTTCCATTTTAAAATGCTAACTCGTGACTTTTAATCTTCTTCATGAACACATACATTCTAGAAC
Source organism: Gentiana macrophylla (assembly GCA_026214975.1). NCBI lineage: Eukaryota > Viridiplantae > Streptophyta > Magnoliopsida > Gentianales > Gentianaceae > Gentiana > Gentiana macrophylla. The sequence goes on from CM047815.1 coordinate 14,042,500, forward strand.
CCAGAAAAGATGAATTCCAAGCGAGACAAAATAGTATCATAGAAGCCAGGCATATTAATCCATCGTTCATAAAAATAAAAGACCTATGTACTTTTTTTCATGAAATTTGGATTAGTGTCCCTAAAAGCATACAATGATCCGAGGCAAAAGAGTAAATATGAGAACAAGAAAAGGAAGGAAACATATCCCTCCAATCCACGTAACAAAGGAAACGATCCAACCTCTCTAAAGTAGTGATGGCACCCTTGAGAGTTCTTTTCCATGTCCAAATCGCCCTTAAAGCCAAGATCGAAGAGGTTATTATCGCCACAAAATTTCGAAGTCTCTGCAAGAGCTTTTGGACCTTGGCACACCACCCGAAGCCTTCTTTAGAGGATAGAATGTCATTGAAATCACCGGCCAAAGACAAAGAGATTTCCCAAAAAAGCCATCCTATTTGATAAGTAAGACCAAGAAGTTCTTTACATCACAGCAGGGTTTGGGTTAGCATAGATGCCTATGAACCACCAAGTAGTATTGTTGGTTGCATCCCAAATCTGCATTTCAATTGAAGCAGAAAGAGGAAAGAATAGTGGAGATAACAACACCTTGTCGCCATAGAAATCGCCATACCACCAGAAACCCCAAGAGGCTCCACAAGAAAGAAATCGTAATTTCGACTGTTACAAAGTCTCTAATAACATCGGATTTGTTCTTAGTTTCACAGAGAAACACTAGATCTGGGGAGTGGAGTCTACACACCTCTTCTATTTGGGAAATTGCACACCATCATCTTCATTGGGGCGGGAGATGAAGAACAATCAGAAATTGAAGTCAGAAATATGGAAGGATGACACCACAATTATCAATTACAGAGAAATTTAAGTTCTTGAGAAGTAGCTCCAAGAATTTTTCTATCCAAGCAGGTAGAAAACCGAGGTAGCATAAAGTGGGAGCTGATTGAAGAAACAAGGCAGGAAGCCGGACAAGCAGGGAAACAAAGATATGTTAAGGAAGAAGAAGACTCTCAACTTGGAGAGAAAACCCACTCTCACTCTAGAAGGAGAGACCTTTTTCCAAATCGACACCCCTCAATTTAATAATTATAATATATAAACAAGTATATTTACATCTCCGATAAAGAATAACCTTTCCCAATGATAAAAACCCCAAAAAATCAATTTACACCACTATTATTCATGCATATACATATTTCCAATATGCTACTCCAATTAACAAGAAATAATCAACATTTATTGGGGGTGCATACATTCAAAAAAATCATAGGACAACTTAGTCATTTTATACACTATTTTAGACATATTAGTTACTTTCTTAATCTGTGTAATTTTTCTATATGTGACGGATAAAAAAATGGATGGAGTATCTCTTGAGGAAGACTGTCCGATTCAGGAGGCATTAGAAGCATGTAAAGACTCGTGCTTTTGGTTTTCATCTATTTCATTTTCTTTGTAAAGCCCTTAGGTAATTTCCCAACGCATAATAATCATATCTGAGCTTTCCTTTGGCGGATTCGTAAATTTTTCTCCAGTAGGATCATCGGACCATAAAACTATAATTTTATACAAATATTTGTTTCGGTTGGGTCACGGGAGTATAACACTACATTTTTAACAACAAAATGACATTTTTAACAACAAAACTACATTGTTTTAATATATAAAAATTTCTCGAATCTCAGTGGGTCACGTGACCCCTCCCGAACATACAGATCCGCCCCCTCTAGCTTCTCATGGTTTACTTATTCCACTTTTGTTAAATGGGCTGTGTCACCCCCGGATGATGTACTCTATTAGAGTGTAAGGAAGAAATATTTTTATTGATTCATTGACCGAAGGTAAAAGAGAGTTACAATATATACAGTACCAAATTGACTTAGCGATAGAGGTGTACACGGATACGGATAATTGAAAACCGTATCGAACCGGGGTAATTCGGTTCGGTTGATTCGATTCGGTTAATAAGTGCTACGGTTTGGTTTTCGGTTTTCAAAATGGAAAAACGAAATTTTCGGTTGATTCACGGTTAGTCTTTGTAAATTATCCGAACCGAACGAAAACCAAACCAAAACCGAACGAAATCAAACCGTTTATATCCGAACCAAAACCGAACCAAAACCAAATAGAAAAATCCAAACCGTTTATAACCATATAGTGAATCAAAATTGTAATTGTATAATTTGGATGAAATTTGGTTATTTCGGTTTGGTTTTCGGTTAATCAACCGGTTATTTTGGTTCGGTTTGGTTTTCTTTTACAAACGGTTCGGTTTCAGTTCAGATTTCGATTAACCAAAAATTTCGGTTAACCGACCGAACCGAACCGGTTATTTCGGTTCGGTTTTATTTTGCAAACGGCTCGGTTTCGGTTCGGATTTTCAATTAACCGAAAATTTCGGTTCGGTTTCGGTTACGGCCATTAACCGATCCGAACCGAACCGTGTACACCCCTACTTAGCGAACAAGAAAATACAGTGAGCTATGACTATTAATGGGCCGAGCTAAGTCCACTAATGACTTGCGCTAACACCTCCCGGCAATTCCATGGGGACGGAGTGCACATGGAGTTTGGACTTTAATTGTTCAAAGCGCGGTTGACGAAAAGGCTTGGTAAGGATGTCCGCCAGTTGGTCATAAGTCATGACATACCCAACTTGAACAATCTTACAATCAACAAGTTCAAGGACATGATGGACATCAACCTCTATATGCTTTGTGTGAGCGTGAAAGACCGGATTGGCGGCAAGGTAGGTCGCACCCACATTATCACACCACAAAACAGGAGGAGGCATATGCGGGAATGAAAGCTCACGGAGAAGGGAGAGAAGCCACTGAATCTCAATGGCAGCTGCAGAAACCGACTTATATTCCGCTTTGGTGCTGCTTTTGCCAACAGTAAGGTGTTGCGTACACGACAAACTGATAAGATTAGAGCCAAGAAAAACATTATAACTGTTGGAAATATTATTTATGTTTTGATGATGATTCGTCATGAAATTAGACAAATCACTTACAACCCATGATGATGAAGTCGTAACTAACTGTTATAGTGCATAATAAAAGAAGAAGCAAGAAATGGTCTAGAAATAAATGTATAAGTTCTATCTAGAGTCCGAACCTTGTATAGGTTGTTTTGCACAAGCATTGTAATAGAATAGGAACTAGGCGAACAATTTGAGTCACAACAAGAAAATCGCTGAGTTATAACAAGAAAATCAGATATGCACTTGAAGAATCGAGGGTTCAAACTCAGTTATGCTAAAAGCAAGAAGAAGATAAGTTATTTGAGGACACAGACTCGGTTGGCTTATCTAGAAATCAAGGCGAGGGACACAGACTCGGCTTGTTGAGGATTGAAGAACCGAGGTGGCAAACTCGATCGAGAAGATGATTAAGTCGTGACTATAAATCGGGATTGAGCAAGTCTGTGGTGACTACTGGCGAGTTATAGATCATGTAAAATCGAATAATCTTAAGGACAAAGATTATCGACTACCTGGAAAAGAAGAAACTGAATGGTGTACTCTGACTTAGCAAACTAAAGACAGATATTATGTAAACAAGGTACTCAGTTTTGAAGAAGAGTAGAAAACTGAGTTAAGGCCTTGATTGAATTTAAACTATCAATACGACAAAAGATCGTATATATGAGCGTTGGCTAGATGACAAGTGTAATGGCTACAAGAGCTAGTAACCGTCACATCACCCCTATAAATATACAAGAGAATCACTTGAAGAAAATGAGAGGAGGATCAGAAAAAGAGCTTTACAAGCAAATACTCAAAGATCCAAATCCAGATCCATAAAAATCAGATTATATTTATCCAGAAAAAGGGGAGCCAACGACTTTGCCTTGAAAACTTCAAAGGAAGATCCAGTAACCCATTAAGGGGGAATGAAGGCATCTTTGAGCTACAAAGTCAGATCCAGAAAAATCAAGCGACTCAGCTCAATTAATCCTCCTGATTAATTCTAAACCTAACCTTTGTGAAAAAGGGTTGGTGTGCATAGTTTGAAGAGAGCAATTCTACCTTTCTTCATACGGTGTTGTTCTGGCTGATTGGTGCGATCTCATGGATCGTGTGTATGTGAGTGGTGAGCTGGTGAAGGAACAATTCCACCTCCGAAAGATCAGTGTGCAGAGTGAAGGGAGCAATCTCACCTTTCTTCATTTTGTGTAGACAGTGAAGCTAGGGTGTCGTGAAGGACTATCTTAGTGCTAGAATTTTGTAACGGTTATCTCATTATTCTAGTGATACCTCCTACGCCACAGGAGAAGGGGAGACGTATGGGATTACACCACCCGGAACTTCCATAAACAAATCTTGTGTTGATTTACTTTATGCATCTGTGTTTGTTTTATTTATTGCTTTATCTCTCAGCTAACACCAGACACTGCGTCAGCACTTAACTGATACATAAAAGGTCTAGTTTTCTAGTTACACATCTATTGCACTAAAGGCTAGTTTTATCCATTTGCCGATTAACGAGTAAATATAAGTCAGTAATAACTTATATTCAGTTAAGCTAACTGAACTCCGCACAAGTTAAAGGGACAGGAACAAAACTGAAGATCAGTTTAAGTTTCAGAGAAACTCAGTTCCTGGGACTTTTCCAGTTCAGGATTAGTTTTTGGTGACAAGTTTATTCACCCCCCCCCCTCTAAACTTGTGTTAGCCTTTCCAAGGGACCAACAATAACCACCAACAGAACAATGATCATCCAGGTCAGAAGCCCAATCAGAGTCTGAGAAGGCATGAAGCTTAGGGCCGTATGCAAGAAAGATCCCATCAATAGTGGTGCTGCGCAAATAGAGAAGTATACGTTTAACAGCCTGTTAGTGGTCAACAATAGGAGAATACATATACTTATTTACTTTGTGAACTGCATAGGCAATGTCCGGATGAGTATGGCCCAAATACTGAAGGGCACCAACAATCATACGATAAAGTTGAGGATTGTCAAAACGGTTGATCTTTGTAACGAGAGAGAGGTAGAAAGACAACCATCGGAGTCCGCAGATCCACAATCGGGTCCATCAGACGGACCAAACAGTGTATAAGGTCATCGTCCACCGACTCCGTGTGATTCTAAGCCGGACAAAGGTCAAAAATCAATCAACAAGCCTTCAATTCTCCGTCCTCCTAAGCACGACCCGAAGCAATCGGGGCCGGTCAATCCGTGCCTCATGATTACGAGCCCGCACAACTAGGCGAACGAGCTATCACGTGACGATAACAAGACATAGACTCAGTAAATGGTTAAGTGTTGGGTCCTCCGCACATCGGGACCGCCTAGATAGGTGTCCAGTCTAATTAGTGTCATATCATGCTTTATTATGTCTTATCGTCATTAGCTTAATCATGCTTAGCCGTTCGCCTATATATAAAGGCTCAATGTAACTCATGAATCAATAATTCAATATAAGCAGATACATACTGCAAATTTGTCGAATCTCGAGCTCTCCATTTATAGCTCAAGTCCGACCACCATACTTTTTTAATCACCATCAAGCACCACCGGCAAACATTTAAATAAAAAGCCATATATCCACCACTAAAACACCGTAACATCACCGTGATAATTCCGACATTATCATCAATGATGAGAGTCTTCTACTCAGTTACTACCATAATTATTCATGTTAACATTTCAATTAAACTTGGTTTCACATCTTAATAGTCGAGAAGTTACGTATGAAAGAAAGCCTTTTTTCCGAATAACCATAAAAGTTATTCCACCCAACCCCTGGGGGGAGAGGGGTTGCAGTAGCCAAAACATAGAAAGCAATCAAAAAATACATATACTGATATTCCACCCACTAAGGGAGCAGTAGTTGAAGAGTAAAAAGCACCAAAAGAAGATACATTCTGACAGCCAACTCAATAACAACAAAAAAATTGGAAGAAAAAGTCACATGGTAATAAAGCATGCACATTGGAACTCAAAGAACTCATAAAAAAAACTCAAACCACTCCCAAAAAAAACACAAACTATGAAATTTCCTAAGCCAATAATGGCTATAAAAGGCCAATTCAATTTCTGGAAGGCATCCAAAGAGGGAGAAAAAAACTCCACAAATAGGACAAACAGACAATTTGCAAGATGGGAGAAATGGATTTTCAAAGTGCCTTTCCACTAGTAATCTATGAGGTTGAAGAAGGAAATCACGAAGCATATACTCCTCCAATTCTGTGAAAATAAATAATGACCCAATCACCAATGAAGATGTGGCCAAGGTAGGTGCCTATCCAAATCATGTAACATGAAGCCTTGCCAAAGAGAGCGGCAGATCAGGAAAACAATTGCACGACACAACACAGGAGATGGGGAAAAACTTCACGAGACAAAAGACGAGTTGAAATGGCAAAGATCCTTCAATCAAGAGCAACTCAGACTGACACAAATGTGGCAGGGAAGAGTTAAGGCAATTCCGGCAAGCCAACAAGAGATTACTGATAAGAGTCAATTCGACTCGGTTTATATATACATTTTGTGCCCCGTAACGACTCGCTTAGGTTATTTCCGGGAGTAATCGGCTTAGTTTTGATATAGGTTATATATTTTGTGGATCCCGAGAGCCAGGTATATATTCCGTGATTAACGAGGTTATTCCGGTAATTTGGTACACTTTCGGTCATTCTCGGTCACCTCAAAGTCCCGTGGGGGTTATATTTGGTATGTTTTTGATCCATTTTCAGGTTTTAGATGCTCGGGAATGGCGTGGAATGTAAACCGGAGAGTCGGGATCAAGAAATCAAGCATTTTGGTAATAAAAGGTGACAGGCGGCCGCCTGTCACCATAAGCGCCCGCCTAAAATGCGGTTTTTGGCTTAGAAAGTTGCTGATAGGTTTTGTGAAGGGAAAAATCTGACAGGCGCCCGCCTGTGGGGACTTATAAAAACTCTCCACTTAGTGGAGAGTTGCATGTCATCACTTAGATAGTTTTTTTCCAAAACAATTTCATCTTGTTTTTCAGACCTTTCTAAGCTCTATGATCTTGGATTTCATGCTTTTGGATTAATTTCAAGTACAAATTGTTCGTTGGTCGTTGTATATTGTACGGATCTGAAGACGGTTTTCTATTTCGTTTATTTTCGGTTATTTTCATCTATAAGAGGTATCTCTAATCTTCTTATTTAGTTCAATTACTTATGTTTAACTTGTTTGCTAGTGTTTTCATGGATAGAATGATTAGCTAATTTCCCTATAGCCGAGTTATACGATGAATGTTAAAATCGAGCCTTAGTTCGGATCTTGGGAGAATTTGTGATGTGTTGTAGTTCATATTGGTGTTGATTGTTGTCCTAAAACTTATGCTTAGCGACGATTGTTGAATTCGCGACTTAATAATCGTATTTTATGTATTCTCTTTACATATGTATTTTGCGAGAGGGTGTGGGAAAAGGGGTTTTAGGATTGCCGTGTAAAACCGACTAAGTGTTTAAATTCGGTTTCGTGTGTAAGGTTTATATTGTTGTTAACAAGCGTCTCATTCGAGCATAGACCGTATCGAGTCAGTTAAATCCGGTTTTCGGATTGTTGAACTCGATATAGGAAGCTAGGTTGTTGAAATTGGCGCCTAGGTTCGGAATTAGGAGATGACATCCTTCGATCAATATCAATTAGGGTTAGTAGTCCGAGTTCTCCCGGGAATGAGCTAGGGTTTGAGAGTAAGCATTCAGAACATCTCTCGGCTATCTCTTTTAATCGTTCAAGCCTCGTATTATAATAGAACCGTGATAGTTATAGTGTATTAGTTTGATTATTGTGGCAAGAATTAGTATTGTCCCTTGTTAAACATATTGAAAGGCTATCGATCTAAACTCGAGATGAAGCTAGCCGAGGTACTTAACTCGTGTCCCTGAGGGATACGACCTTGCTTGCCAGTTTATATTACAACCGACTCGGTACTCTGCCGGTCAAAGTTGGTTACTATATAAAACGGCCATCAATTACATTCAATGACATCTGTTGAGATGGAACAAACTCGACAACAACAACGAACTACCCAACGGCGATGTCCCAGAGGATTAGCATTTATGAGAAACTCAAAAAAGTGTCATTATTTTGGTTTTCTAATTTTCATCATTTAAATTTCGAGTTAGCATATTATGTTATGTCCTCAACTCTATTTTCTAATTTTCAGACTTTGAGTTTGGAGTTCTGTCTTTAGCATTATTTCAATCGAAGTTTGCTGCCTTTCATTGTTCCTTGCATTCAAGGCAAATATGGTGTTGCAAAACACACCTATTGCAATGCCATATTTGTCTTGAATACATGAAACAATAAAAGCGACTTCTCGATTGAAACAATGCTAAAGACGGAAATCCAAACTCAAAGCCTGAAAATTAGAAAACTGAATTGAGGACATAATGTTTAAACTCGAAATTTACATAATGAAAAATTGAAAACCGAAATAATGACACATTGTTTTGTCTTTCTCTTAAGTGCTAATCCTCCTGGGACATCGCCGATATCAGGTAGTTCCTCGTTGTTAGAGTTTGTCCCATTATCTTGCATTGACATTGATTGTATTCGTTGTTGGCTTGCCTGAATTGCCCTAAATCTTCCCTCGCCATATTTGTGCGGCCTCGGTTGCTCTTGATTGAAGGCTTTTTGTCATTTCAGCTCATCTTGTCTCGTGAAGTTTTTCCCCATCTCTTGTGTTGTGTCGTGCAATTGTTTTCTTGATTCGTCACGCTCTTTGGCAAGGCTTCATGTTACATGATTTGGATAGGCACCTACCTTGACCACATCTACATTGGTGATTGGTCATTATTTATTTTCTGGGAATTGGAGGAGAATAGGCTTACTTCCCTTCTTCAGCCTCATAGATTACTGGAGGAAAGGTACTTTGAAAATCCATTTCTCCCCTCTTGCAAATTGTCTGTTAGTGTTATTTGTGGAGTTTCTTTTCTCCTTCTTCGGATGCCTTCCAGAAATTGAATTGGCCTTTTATACCCATTATTGGCTTAGGAAATTTTATAGTTTGAGTTTTTTTAGGAGTGGTTTGAGTTTTTAGGAGTTCTTTGAGTTTCAATGTGCATATTTTATTACAATGTGATTTTTCTTCCACTTTTCCTGCTGTTATTGAGTTGACTATCAGAATGTGTCTTCTTTTGGTGTTTTTACTCTCTCACTAATGCTCTTTTTGTGGGTGGAATATCAGTATATGTATTTTTGGTTGCTTTCTATGGTTTGGCTACGGCAACCCCCTGGCCCCCGCCGCCCCTGCCTCCCCTTCCTCCAGGTTGGGTGGAATAACTTTTACCGTTATAAGGAAAAAAAGCTTTCTTTCATAAGATGTGAAATCAAGTTTAATTGAAATGTTAACATGAATAGTTATAGTAGTAAATGAGAAGAATATTTTGTTGGGCGTTAAGGCTAATATTTTATACGGGAAATGAGGATTATCAACTTCTTTTTTGTTCTCGTGGATTGGAAAAAAAATTGTTTACTTTGCATGTTTAATACTTCCTCTATCATAAAATAAGTGTCATTTAATAGATGTTTATTATAAAATAAATGTCTTTTTTTTCAGAAACGAATACGCACACACCCTTTACATTTTTACCCTCAAACTCAGAGAAAAGGTAAAGGAGTATTGTTATGAAGAAAAATAAAAACGATTGTTGAGAGGAAACAAAAAACTCTCTACCCCAACTTTAAATTAATGATGATACTAGTGATAGGGTACGCCGTGCAATGCACGGCATGCCTATTCCAATTATCTTAAATTATATATTGCGTTTAAATGTATCTACAAGCAATGTGAGATTTTTTGAGACGTAAATCTTAGATATCTTCGGTTTGTTTGAGAACATCATTGAAATCATAACCAATACAATACTAAATCAAACCCGTGTTTAAAGACGAGTAATATAATAGAAAGCCATGCATATATTAGAAAAGTAGTAGTGCGTATAATATGTTACAAAGGCAACAAAATATTACATCCTTGGTGATCATGTTTGATTATTAAAATTAAGAAAAGCAAGTACAGACATTTTTTCAGTCCAAAGAAGAATACATTTGCATATTATCCAAAAGCATTAGTTGTTGATAGGTACACAACTAATGGCTATTATATGCAAATATCTTCAATATTTAAAACAACTAAAAGTTGGGCACATATGATATGGGCTTTGGCATGGCTTCAAAACACAACATCATTCACTGATGTCCTTAATTCTCACTTAGCTTATTTTTTCAGCCTTCTTCACTGGGCTTTCAGAACCAACATTTGGGACAAGAATGTCACAGGTAGGAGAAGGAGATGGATTAGAGGTGAGCATATCTTTTTTTTATCGTAATTCTTGCCAAATATGTTTCCTTTTTGCAGATGTAGGTGGCAGCATGCTTGTCTCATCCATAGTAACTGTAGAAGCTATTTCTTCAATAATTTTTTTGTTGTTGATGGGTGAACATTTGTCGCTTTCTGCATTTAATGAGGCTTTGAGTTGCGACCTTGCGAGTTGTTGTCAGCCGCTATAGTCAAGTCGGAAGGTGGTGTGCCATTGCTTGAAGAATCGCCTTCTTGTTGACCATACAATTTCACAATCGTATAGGACCTTTCAGCCTTACCTTTGAAGGTCTTGTCAAAATACTTAAGAAAGCACAGAACTCGCTTCTTTTCTATTTTCCTTGCAACCTCATCAGTTAGTGGAGCATTCTAAGCACAAGGATAGAACTTAGTATATAAGTCTCAAAAAAGGAGACTGGAAGGAAAAAGAGAGAGAAGGTGATATATTCTAAAATTTATAGCACAAAGTGAATAAGAAACAGTTAATGCAAAGGAAGTGTAAAAAAATAACATAAAGAAACATGGTAGGGTTAAAACAAAAGAACATGGAAAGCCAAATAAAAATATTGCAATGCCCTATTTCAGAAAAGGTGGGAAATGGCCTGGACCATAAAGAAAGAAAGGATAATTTAGGAAGCACTTATGCAGTTCGCAATCCTAAAAAAAGGCAAACTAAGATATTTAGTTAAATACAAGAAAACATGCTAAAATGTAATTTATGTGCTTAAAATTATGACATGGCATGGCTTTACCATATAGCTTTTAGGTTATCCCCAGGTCCACATCATTTCATGACAACAAAAGGGGTTTCCAATGCTTTTATTGCAGTTTACCCAAAAGCATAATCTACATAGTTAACCAATCTCCATAGGTCTTTTGAGAAGTAGAAAATTTCAAATAAATCAGCAAATGATCATCGCTATTCGAATGTTTATCTCAATTAGAAGTATAGTAGTAATACATAAATAATCATCAAGGACCTCGACAGGTAATAATTTAGTTTATGCAATTCACATATATGAATCACTTTAGGGAAGCAAATAATAATCAACCTTGACAAGAATTCTTATTCAAATATCTACAGCAGAGCACAAACCAATGTGATTATTGTGTATTAATGGTTGTTACTGTATAATATAGAACCTGTTAATGGCTTTTTTAATGATCTATGTAACTTAAGTTTATTATAAACAGCACAACATTTGGGTGTAAAATATATGTACCTTTTCATCTGCTTCCATAAGTTCGATGTGATAAATTGAATGAACTTTTTCATAGCTTAAAAGCGCGGCAGAGAGTGTTCCAGATTGATCATTTAGGAAGACTTGTACATTACACCTGCAGAAGTGTAAAGTAAAATAACATCAAGGATTTTTTACGCGTTGTATTGTGCATCATGAACACACTAAAAACCTTGTTTATAGTTTACCGTGGTTCAACATTCATTTCTTTGTTGCAATACATACAGGGAAGGTCCCAGCCTACTGGAAGATTGACTGTTTTTTTGCATTTATCACAAACAGTATGCCATAGCCTCTCCTGTGCAGGCAGTAGATGGATAGTTGCTGCAACCCAAGCAGTCTTAAGCTGTATAGGGATTTGAAATCAACAGTTTAGGATTTGTATTGAAAGTAGAAAAGGAAATATCAGAATGTATGCGGTACATACTGTTTTCATCGACGTTGAAACAACTCTTATCGGGACAATGTCAGCAGCAGCAGGAGGTGGAAGGAGAATGTCAGTCGATTTGTAAGCCTCTGTCAGAATCAATTGGCCAATCTCATGAACATGTTCATTGTACCTGCGCCAAAGAGGCCTCATTAGTAAGGCGTGTCAAACCCAGAATTTCTGTTGAGGGGAAAAACAGTAGCTTGTACATCCATTAAGCTATAAATTTAAAAGAGATTTAATTTAGGCAGTGGAACTTACCAAGCAAGTAAAGGTTCATTTTGATGGAGTGGAGGGTTGATCATGAAATAAGGATTAAAACCTGTTGTCAAAGACAAACCTGTGGAAAGCAAATACAGAAAATCAGAGTTAACATTTATTCGCAATCATTAACGTTTTAAGCACAGCTTATGGAAAAAGTTAAGGGATACCATTGTGGGTTGTGACTTTTAGATCAAAAGCTGCAATGAGGGTTGGCTGAGGCAATTTATTGGTGATTCCAGATTCACCTTCATTCAACAAATCGTCCCATAAGCGCAATATCATAGGTCGTTTCCTGTAATAATAAAACACTTTGAGACGTACTACTTTGTAATCTAAAAAGGTAGAGAATATTTTTGTAGCGTAAAAACTTACTCTTCATCAATGAGGATGTAATCTCTGACAAGTCGTTTTGTAGCATGAGGAATAGGGATAGAGTGCACAATCAATGCTTTCACATCTGTTTGGAAAAGGTAGAATCTGTTAGTTAATTTCATTCCTATAATTAACACATCAAATACACAAGAAGCTAAAATCGGCTTTGTAGAACCTAAAGATGCATATGCCTATACATGTTCAGTGAATGTTGTACAACAAACGGGTTAAACAACACATTAGGCCAATAATATATAAATTAGAAAACCAATTATGGAGAGATCTGTACGTGGAAATAACAAGATAAAGGATAGGCACATTATTTGTTTATTTTTCAAAGAAAAAAAAAGGACAATTGCAGTATGAGTTTCATATGGTAGGTGAAGGCAGTGTATTAAAACATACCAGTAGACATATCACGGTCTGCTACCGAGAACATTTTTGAGAATTTGATGAAGTCAAAAGAGCATGGGAACACATGTGGGATAGGGTCATGAAGTGGCTGCACATGTGTGTTAGGGTACAATGTCCAAGTGTAGTTGTATTCACCAATCTTGTACTTTGGCTCAGCAACCCGCACACCAGCATTCGTGACATAATACCTTTGAAAAGGCTGTAAAATCCTGTCAAAATGGTCTATTGCTGAAAAAGTGATTGCTGAAATCTGAGTCCCCTGTTTAAAAGATACAGTACCTCATTATTAACCATGATAAGATGCTGAATTGTATGAACATACTGTAAAACTAATCTGAATAATGTGTAATGACAGGGCAACTTACTTTCATGTCAGTAAAGAGGAATTTCTTGTACAATGTGCTAGGATCTGATTGAGATTCTTTAGTTGGACGTTTCATTAGAACCTGCACAATTACACTCCACCCTCTTGTTCTGTCGTTAACTTGAAGGGCCTCACAGATGTTTCGTCGTTCTTTTTTCTGTAAGTAAATCCATAGTATATTGAGCTATCTAACGATTTTTTCAAGAAAACATTTGTAAAACAGGAGGCAGTAAACTGGCTAGGTAACAATTAAGACGACGTATGTAAAACGGCATTAGAGACAACATTTATTGCCTATTTAAAATTTCTTTATAAACAACATTTTTTGTAAAGTTTTTTTTTCTATGTCAAAAACAGCAGGTGCTATAAGGATTTTAACAGCTGATGATGTTTTTGCACGAGATAATGCTACATATAATTGTCCATGTGAGAAGACTGGCTCTTTTATGTAAACACCAACAAAGTCTAAAGTTTGTCCTTGTGCTTTATTTATTGTCATTGCATAGCAAAGCCTCACGGGGAATTGAATCCTTTTGAATGGAATAGGATAGAACTCATCATTAGTTGGCTGAAGAGGTATTCTGTGTATAAATACTGACTTTCCTGCATGATCTCCTACAGCAATTTCAGCATGTATTATGTTCTTGTCTAAACGTTTACATATTAAGCGTGTTCCATTACACAAACCCTCTGATGGATCTAAATTTCTCAATAAAATTATAGGAGCATTGACCTTAAGTGTTAATTTATGCGGGGGTAAACCAGAAGGGGCGATACTATTTAAAAGGTCTTCATAGTGTCCTTGATCATCTGGATTATCAGTCTTGTCAAAACTAATATATTCAATTGCTTCTCCATGAAAGCGTTTAATTATTAAATCATTAATTTCATCGACGAACAGGTTTTTTGTAGTAAGAATCGCTTTGTTGATACTGTCTGTATTAATGGAATTTTCTGCATGCATAACCGGAAAGACCATATTTATGAGAGTATCTAGATCAGTCCCATCATTTTTAGTTGGAATAATTATATGTGAAGGGAGTTCAATAGATTGAACATCATGATTTTGATCCAGCCCTTCACCAACCCTCAAAAGGAAAGTGGTAAATGCCGGATCCAAACGGGCACGCATATTCTGAACAAGAGTAATTTTTTTAAGCATAGGCCATAAGTATGATTTTATTAAAGATGCATTTATTGTATCATGCTTACTGCCTTTGGTAACAACAGGTAGGATTTGTCTAAAATCCCCTCCTAGCACTACCACTTTCCCTCCAAAAATCTGTTTATTCTCCATTAAGTCTTGCAGTAACGCATCTAATGTTTCGATGGCTTTTTTCTTACACATGGGAGCTTCATCCCATATAATTATTCTAGATTCTTTTATCATGTGAGCTAGTGATGTTTGTTTACTTATTCGACAAACAGAACCATCTGTTACGTCAAGAGGTATTTTAAAGCGTGAATGTGCCGTTCGCCCTCCCGGCAGCAAAGATGCTGCTATCCCTGAGGTGGCTGTTGCTAAAGCTAATTGACCCTTAGATCGAATTTCCGCTAACAAAGCTCTATATAGATAAGTCTTACCTGTCCCCCCCGGTCCATCAATAAAAAAGCATTCTGGTTTGTTTTCATAAATTGCTTTCATTATACTTTTAAAAGCTCCTGCTTGTTCGGTATTTAACAATGACTTCGAATTCAAATCTATCTCAGAAACAACAATATTTTGTTCAGCTCTTAACTCCTTAGTTGAGTCCTCAAACTGTTTAGAATTCATTCCTTTGGGTATCAATCCGAATGCACTTATATTTTTTCCCATTGAATGTAGGAATGAATTAATTTGTTGTAGAACAAGTCTTCTTATTTCATTTTTAGGAAGGTGAGTTTGTTTTGCTATATCTTCTGAAAGATGGGGTTCAAATTCGTGCCACAGTTTAAGAGGATCAGTAGGACAAGCATAAACTAAAACTGTAGCAAATAATCGTCTTAGTTCATAAGGCATTTGATATAATGATGCTTCTTGTAAACAAATTGCTTGACTATTGTTTTCTTCTAGGAAACCTCGAGCTAATGCGGATTCATGATATGTTGGAAATACTTCACCATTGTATGTTTTTAAATCAGTAAATGATGTAGGGCCTTTTACATTAGATAACAACAGTTTTAAGTAATATCGTTCTCCTTCTATTGGATTGACTGTTACTATTCTTCCAACCGCATCACCTTTAATCCTCACCTTCCATCTTTTTTATCAGTTCCCAAACAAAATAATCGGGAATTCGAATATGTACATTGCTTTTTATTGCTTCAGTATTTGTTTTGTTCATCATGAAGTACTCTGTTAACATAGTTTTATTGTTAAATGGATTATTCAGTATATTTTCCAATCTATGTTTTGGGTTAAAATTGATAGGCTGATAATTTTCAAGGTGAACCTGCAACTGTATAACCGCAGGTTTCATATCGCCTAAAGCAAATCTATATATCCTCCATAATGCCTCTGGTGGAGATATCCACCTTCCAGACTGATATTGATCAATCTCATCAACCTCTTTACGTGAGTTTTCAGATTCAATGTTAAACATTATTTTGTCATTCCCTTTGCATATATACTTGTATATATATTTTACAGCTTTGACAGTAGAACATATTTCTACATTAATATGGCAGTCAAACTTAGCAATTAAATAAGGATTGTATGGTATAACCCATCTATTATCTAACCATGCTCCTCTCACCTTAACTTTAGAACCATTATTACGCCTTTTATATATTGGATATGCGTCAGCTGTTATTGTGGTTTGTTCACAAAAGTCTTTAGGAAACGAATTCTTACAGAAACCATCCTTTTTCATACAAACATTGGTTGGGTTTAAACAGCCACATGGACCATGCAACATATGCTTAACTACCAACTTGTATAGATGAGGATGTAATTGTTTGTCAGGAAGCTCAGCAGTTACAATTTTATCAAATTCTTCTGGTCTATATAACTTATAATGAGCTTTTAGGATTAAAAGAAGATGAGCATGAGGTAAACCGCGCTTTTGGAATTCTATTACATATGTATATGCAGCTACCTTGCCAAACAGATTTTTTTTTAAAAGTTCAATTTTAAGTTCTTCTAGTTTTGCTCTGAACACTCTGACTAACAAATCAGGCCTATCTTGGGCTGCTTCACCTTTACTTAATAATTCTTTTATTTCAGGCCAATTAGGATTACATGTTATTGTTAAAAATATATCAGGCTTGCCAAATTTGCGTACTAAAGTCATTGCATCCAAGTATTTTTTTCGCATATGCCTAGGTCCTCCAGTGAAGGCAGCCGGTAAAATTGTACGTTGGCCTACCCTACCAGCATCGTTTTCACCACATGATACAGCATCAACAATGCCTTGAAGATACTCTTGCCTAATATTTTTTTGTTGGACTCTAAAATAATCAAGACGCTGTGTTTCTAATTTGACAAACATATCTACGGCATATTGCTGGAACAATCTCCCAAACCGAAGCAAATACGATTCATCGTTGTCCCTAACCTGAAATTTATAACAGTAATATTCTCGGATCGATACATTATTATGATCATCAACTATGGAATTTAAATTTTCACTTTCTGTGTCTAATAATTGTTCAACTGTGTCAGAAAGTCTTGGATTAACAGATTTATTAATCTCAATTAGTCTTTTTCGTTTACGTGGTTTGTCTTTTACACCAACCTTGCTTATACCTTGATGCCAACCAAGTTGGCCATATGGAAACATAAGTGGATATTGAAGAGGGTCATAGCATGCATAATAATAGTTTATATTATGGGAATGGCCACTGTGGGTATAAACTCTAATACTTCTCTGTTCAGTTTCTTGGCTATCAATTAATATTCCAGCTATTTGAGGCACTGTTGGTATGTTATAAACTTTTTGATCAACTTTTGGATTACAGTAAAGCATAATCTGTAGCTCGTGAAGGTTTGTAGAATTTCTTAAATCTCTGAAGAATCTAGCATATGGATTTTCTACAAGAACTGTTAATAGCTTATCTAATGTCATCTCAAAAAGTCTTGGGCATTTTTCAAGCCGTAACGACTTCTCATATTCAGTATCATGAAAGTACAGCTGTAAGTTCGAACAACTTTCAGGAGTTCCCACCAAATCATTCATGAAATGGTACACTTGTCCCTGAACCCTAAACGTGTAAACTCCCTTATTTCTCCTGGCTAAATCCTTGTCATAAGTTGCTCCGAAAGATGTAAATGCTAAATGATTATTGTATGTTCTAATAGAGTTCCTAAAATTTTCAGCCTCATGTGTTTGATCAGTAATTAAGTTAACAATTACTCCAGGCAACTTAGTCGAAGAAAGAAGGATATCTCCAGACGAACAACAGAAATTATCTGTTTCATGTGCAATTTTTTTGCAAAAGCAATTGTCTCTGATGATACTCTTTCCAATTCATAACTATTTTCTGAGATTTCGTCCAATAAATATTTTTTTTTCGTACGTTGTACATTATTCTTAATACCAAAGTTTCGTGCATCACGTTTAGCTTGCCATCGTTTAATTTTTTCTGCTCGATTATTTTGTATAACATTGGAAGTGTATGTTTGAGCAGCTGAAGTTGGAACAAAATCAACAGAATCATTTATATCTACGTTTAGTGTGACCGATTCATTAGGGTAATGGTTATTCAATGTTTCTTTATCAGCAATAACTAAGCTGGACCTACCTAGAACTTGTTTAGAAGTTTTCCCTGTCATCCTCGAAGCATTACGCTTCAGCAGATGGCTTTTTTGGGATGCATCAATCAAGCCATTAGGTATACTACCCATATTGAGTGGTGCATCTCTATTTTTTTGTTTTTTGGTTTGGAAGGCAACATTTCTGTTGTACACTATAAGGTTTTTCATCTTTTTCTTACGCCATCTTGCGATTGCTAACTGACGGTAATTTTTCGATGTCTGTTTTATTTCCATCCTAAAAGACAAAGCCTCTGTGACACATAATTTCTAGAAAGATTCAATCTAAGGGCCACAAATGGAAACAATCAAACTCAACAACAACAATAACAGGACCGAAACTAAGCCAGTAAGTGTAGATATGCAAGGACAAATAAACGCTAAAATAGTTAGACTAATATACATGAAAGCGACCATTGCAAGGGAATAATCAGCCACTTATATTGAAACCAGAATAGCTTGAAAGTAACCCTGCAATACAAAAAAGTAATAACAGAATTCAGTACCAGAACAACATCAGTGGTAAAAATATTGTTTCAATATTAAACCCAAGACATTGATAGAAGAAACCATTGTTGAATGCCAAGACAGCTAAAAAATAAAGCTACTACAAAACCACTTATGGTAAATAAACCCAGCACACTTGATCAAACCTTTACCAGCAAACATTACAGAAACCCATTATTTGTGCAACTAAGTAAGGCGTGCATAAAGGAATTATCTAATGAAACCATAACATATAAAATGTGAAACTAAGTGCAGCAACAGCAAACAAACATCATGTACAACTCGTTCCTACATATAATTAACCCTTATTATGTACAAGTAAAACACACATAACTCCATCTTCTTTTATACAGACAAAATCAAATGCAGCCGACAATTTGTAAGGCTCAACATGCGCAATAAATACAGAGAAAAGCTCCACAGCATTTATACCATCTATGAAGGAGCACATGGGGGTGACAAAGAGAATCATGAAAGGCATGCCCAACAGTAAAAAAAAATACAAACTGGAGAGTAAATGCAGTTTTTTTTTTTTTTTTTTTGGCTAAAGAAAACCGGGTAGCTGTGTAATTGAAAGCATCTACGGAGGTTGTATTATATAAACTCAACAAACCAGCATGTCAAAGCAATAGAACATTTCGATTGCAATAATCTATGAGCGACCCGACGATTGTGTACAGATCAAAGAGGCATTGTAATGCATTAGACAAAGTATATTGAATATTGTTAAATTAATTATACTGCTAATGATTTAGTTGGGTATAGATAATTCATTTACACTATTATATTTTAAGGAATTCAACAATATATTCTTATGGCAACATGATTCTAGCCACCAAATGAGACAGGCTATCCTTCAAATGTAAAAAAGCGATGAAAAGATTTAAGTATTGTTGATACAGCTGCATTTTAATACTTTTGTTTCACTTGAGTTGAGAGACGACTTTATCATTCTACTACAATATAAGACCAAAATGATTACAAATCTAGTAAGAATACATGGGCCTTATATTCCATGGAAATTTTCCGCACATAAAGTATCTAAGGTGACCGAAAGATATTCCATTTACTATTATAGCCATTGAATAAAAACAAGCAACAACAATTTCATTAGCTAACTTCCGAATCGCCTATTTAGGTGAATAATTATCTCTCTCAAAAAGGAAAACCCAAAGAAAAGGGGGAATAACCATCGCACACAAGGTACATAAACATCATTTTGTTAAAACAAAAATCATGGCTTATCAATATTGATATATTAAAAAAAATTCATCAGATGTAGGTATTGATAACTTTCTTTTCCTAGGGTATTGGACAGTATTCATTCGCAGGGTAGAACATACACCTATGGGATGTTTGTGTTATAAACCTTCTTGCCCAGAGATTACACAATACCGATCAAATTCTGTGTAAACAAAGGTAATTTTTGTCACTTTCAATCAGCCTTCCTTCCTATGTATCGAACTAAGCATGGGGAAAAAAAAATTGACAGCATCTCCTAAAGGTTAATGGCATAATGTATAATGCTCTACTAACCCTAAACATAAAACCTTGTGTCTTACGGATTGCTGAGCTCTTACACATTCTCTGCATGTCTACAAAAACTGAGAAAACAAAGTTAACAGGGGAAGCAATAACAGTAGCCTAAAAATCAAAACAGAAAGCCACGAAAACCACCTAGGCGTTAAGAGCAAGGTAAATAAATTCCCCTAAACGTACCGGCAAGAACTTATTTGATCTAAATCACAGAACCAGCTGATGTTTATTTTGGTGAGAAATAAAAGCACACAGACTAAAAACTTTATTTACGTGATTTGGTCTTTAATATGCATTGTTCAATTTCTAAAAATAATATATGTAGCAAAGTAAATTTCCAGAATTGAAATTTTCACACAAAAAACTATATAAGACAAGCCCTCAACTATTTAATCAATGAGCAGTGTATTATCAAAACAGATGCAGCGAAAATACGTTGTCCAAAAAGGAAAGTCAAATGGTAAGTACATCAAGCTTTCTATTACAATGTAAAGGTGCAGCTGACTATTTAAATGTTACAGAGTTTATCAGCCTGATCAAATGACTATAACAGGATACGAAAACTACAATTCAGATCAGATATTGCTAAATAATCACAGCAATATATCTGATTAATTACAATAAATACAGCAAGCTGAAAGCACCAATAGAAGCATGATTATTATAACACTAAACAAACTACAAGTTCAGCACACAATATTCAGCTGGCTATCTACAAAGGTCAGAACTACATAACAGTAAATAAATCTACAGTCACATAACGAAGGCCAAGGCACAACTAGGAGACCAGGATTTTTGAGTATTCTCCATGCCTGCCTGGCTAGGCAAGCCATGTTTAAGGCTTCAAAATCTCTAAAACCCAGCCCCCCCAAGCCCCTTAACCACACAGATTTTCTTCCAATTTAACCAATGCATACCTTTAAGAGTGGCGAGTCTTTTGACCACCAAAATTAGCCATCATAGCGTAAATTTCATTGCAAAGTCCCTTAGGAATTTCGAGAGCAGACATTGGATAGGAGACAAGCATAGTATAAATGAACTTCAACAAGATCTCTTTGCCTCCCTGGCTTAAAAACCTATTTTTCCAAGAGGTAAGCTTAGCGTTGACTTTGTCTTTTAGATAAGTAAAAGCCTCTTTTTTGGATCTGCCTAGAAAAAGTGGAAGACCAAGGTATTTGGTGTGGGGGGGCAGTCAAAATACCAGGGAATTGAGTTGTTATAGAGGATTTAACAGAATCCTTGACCCCCTTACTAAAGAAAATACCATATTTCTGGATATTTATCTGCTGACCAGAGCAAGTTTGATAGATATTAAGGAGATTAGCAAGATATTGTGCCTGACTTGCCTCAGCTTTACACATTAAAAGTGAGTCATCTGCAAAGAATAGATGTGAAATGAAGGGGCCGGTTCTACTAATCTTCAATCCTTGGATAGAGTTATCGGATTCAAAGATTATTTAGAAGGAAACTTAGACCCTCGGCACACAGAGAAAAAGGTAAGGAGATAAAGGATCTCCTTGTCTAATACCTCTAGAAGGCTGAACAAAACCAGTTCTTGTACCATTTATAATGAAAGAAAAGGAGACAGTAGAGATGCAAGCCATTATTCTACTAATCCACTCAGGGCAAAAACCAAGTTTTTCCATCACAAAACCAATAAAATGCCATTCTACCCTATCAAAGGCTTTGGCCATATCAAGCTTAAGTGCCATGAAGTTATTGCTTTTAGTAGTGCAATACTTCATATAGTTCAAGGATTCATGTGCAAGAATATAATTATCGGTGATGTATCTTCCGTAAACTAAAGTCGATATTGGTTGTGGGTGATGCACAAATGCATGATTTTTTTCATTCATTGCTTAGCAGGACTTTAGACAATATTCTATAAGATACATTGCATAAGCGATAGGCCTAAAATGAGTCACCTCAAAAGAATGTGGATGCTTAGGGATGAGGGCAATACATGTATGATTTAACTCCCTAAGCATCATACCAGATCGAAAGAAGCCTTGAACCATACTCATTAAATCATTTTTAATCAAATGGTAAAACTTTTTGTAAAAGAGTGGTGTCATACCATCGTGGCCCTGAGGTGAGTAGGTTTTCATGTCAAGACATGCCTTCTTACTTCACTTTCCGAAATAGGAAGCATGAGAGAGTGGTTCATGGTTGTAGAGACTCTTTTGCCCATCCCGCCAAAATGGTTTTCTAACTAAGAAAAATCACTGTAGATGTAAATAAAGAAGAATAGTAAGATACAAACTCATTAGAAATGTCATCCACAGATTGACACCAAGAAGAAGTGGTAGCGAGTTTTCAAAGCATAAATGAAGTTTTTCCTTCTTCTATTTGAAACTAAGGCATGAAAATATCTAGTATTCTTGTCTCCTTCCTTTAACCAAGAGATTTTAGCCTTACAGAGCCCAAAATTTTTCCTCTTGTTTGTAGGCCTCCTTAAGATCATTTTGCAAATTGATAATTTCCGACAAATGAGAAAGAAAGGCACCCCTGCTTTGAGACAGGATTGTACTTATCTGTGTCTTGAGGTCTCCAATTTTAATAGATGCATTTAAACCTCTCTTACCCTTCCATTTTAAAATGCTAACTCTGACAGCCTTAATCTTCTTCATGAACACATACATTCTAGAACCCAGAAAGACAGAATTCCAAGCAGACAAAATAGTATCATAGAAGCCAGGCATATTAATCCATCGTTCATAAAAAATAAAAGACCTATGTACTTTTTCATGGGCTGGATTAGTGTCCCCTAAAAGCATACAATGATCCGAGGCAAAAGAGTAAATATGAGAACAAGAAAAGGAAGGAAACATATCCCTCCAATCCACATAACAAAGGAAACGATCCAACCTCTCTAAAGTAGTGATGGCACCCCCTTGAGTTCTTTTCCATGTCCAAAACTGGCCCTTAAAGCCAAGATCGAAGAGGTTATTATCGCCACAAAATTTCGAAGTCTCTGCAAGAGCTTTGGACCTTGGCACACCACCCAGCTTCTCTTTAGAGGATAGAATGTCATTGAAATCACCAACAAAGACAAAGAGATTTCCCAAAAAGCCATCCTATTTGATAAGTAAGACAATGAAGCAAGTTCTTTCATCAACGGGGTTTGGGTTAGCATAGATGCCTATGAACCACCAAGTAGTATTGTTGGTTGCATCCCAAATCTGCATTTCAATTGAACAGAAAGAGGAAAGAATAGTGGAGATAACAACACCTTGTCGCCATAGAACCCGCCATACCACCGAAACCCCAAGAGGCTCCACAATTAAAGAAATCGGCGTAATTTGACTGTTACAAAGTCTTCTAATAACATCGGATTTGTTCTTAGTTTCACAGAGAAACACTAGATCTGGGGAGTGGAGTCTACACACCTCTTCTATTTGGGAAATTGCACACCATCATCTTCATTGGGGCGGGAGATGAAGAACAATCAGAAATTGAAGTCAGAAATATGGAAGGATGACACCACAATTATCAATTACAAAGAAATTTAAGTTCTTGAGAAGTAGCTCCAAGAATTTTTCTATCCAAGTGTAGAAAACCGAGGTAGCATAAGTGGGAGCCGATTGAAGAAACAAGGCAGGGAAGCCGGACAAGGTGGAAACAAAGATATGTTAAGGAAAGAAGAAGACTCTCAACTTGGAGAGAAACCCACTCTCACTCTAGAAGGAGAGACCTTTTTCCAAATCGACACCCTCAATTTAATAATTATAATATATAAACAAGTATATTTACATCTCCGATAAAGAATAACCTTTCCCAATGATAAAAACCCCAAAAAATCAATTTACACCACTATTATTCATGCATATACATATTTCCAATATGCTACTCCAATTAACAAGAAATAATCAACATTTATTGGGGGTGCATACATTCAAAAAAATCATAGGACAACTTAGTCATTTTATACACTATTTTAGACATATTAGTTACTTTCTTAATCTGTGTAATTTTTCTATATGTGACGGATAAAAAAATGGATGGAGTATCTCTTGAGGAAGACCTGTCCGATTCAGGAGGCATTCTAGAAGCATGTAAAGACTCGTGCTTTTGGTTTTCATCTATTTCATTTTCTTTGTAAAGCCCTTAGGTAATTTCCCAACGCATAATCATATACGAGCTTTCACTGGCGGATTCAGAAATTTTTCTCCGTAGGATCATCGGACCATAAAACTATAATTTTATACAAATATTTGTTTCAGTTGGGTCACGGGAGTATAACACTACATTTTTAACAACAAAATGACATTTTTAACAACAAAACTACATTGTTTTAATATATAAAAAATTTCTCGAATCTCAGTGGGTCACGTGACCCCTCCCGAACATACAGATCCGCCCCCTCTAGCTTCTCATGGTTTACTTATTCCACTTTTGTTAAATGGGCTGTGTCACCCCCGGATGATGTACTCTATTAGAGTGTAAGGAAGAAATATTTTTATTGATTCATTGACCGAAGGTAAAAGAGAGTTACAATATATACAGTACCAAATTGACTTAGCGATAGAGGTGTACACGGATACGGATAATTCGAAAACCGTATCGAACCGGGGTAATTCGGTTCGGTTCAGTTCGATTCGGTTAATAAGTGCTACGGTTTGGTTTTCGGTTTTCAAAATGGAAAAACCGAAATTTTCGGTTCGGTTACGGTTAGTGCTGTAAATTATCCGAACCGAACCGAAAACCAAACCAAAAACCGAACCGAAATCAAACCGTTTATATCCGAACCAAAACCGAACCAAAACCAAATAGAAAAATCCAAACCGTTTATAACCATATAGTGAATCAAACTGCTGTAATTGTATAATTTGGATGAAATTTGGTTATTTCGGTTTGGTTTTCGGTTAATCAACCGGTTATTTTGGTTCGGTTTGGTTTTCTTTTACAAACGGTTCGGTTTCAGTTCAGATTTCGATTAACCAAAAATTTCGGTTAACCGACCGAACCGAACCGGTTATTTCGGTTCGGTTTTATTTTGCAAACGGCTCGGTTTCGGTTCGGATTTTCAATTAACCGAAAATTTCGGTTCGGTTTCGGTTACGGCCATTAACCGATCCGAACCGAACCGTACACCCTACTTAGCGAACAAGAAAATACAGTGAGCTATGACTATTAATGGGCCGAGCTAAGTCCACTAATGACTTGCGCTAACACCTCCCGGCAATTCCATGGGGACGGAGTGCACATGGAGTTTGGACTTTAATTGTTCAAAGCGCGGTTGTTAAAAAGGCTTGGTAAGGATGTCCGCCGATTGGTCATAAGTCATGACATACCCAACTTGAACAATCTTACAATCAACAAGTTCAAG
The DNA here is from genome assembly GCA_026214975.1 of Gentiana macrophylla. Taxonomy (NCBI): domain Eukaryota; kingdom Viridiplantae; phylum Streptophyta; class Magnoliopsida; order Gentianales; family Gentianaceae; genus Gentiana; species Gentiana macrophylla. Next base: position 14,067,990 of record CM047815.1, read on the forward strand.
GACATGATGGACATCAACCTCTATATGCTTTGTGTGAGCGTGAAAGACCGGATTGGCGGCAAGGTAGAGTCGCACCCACATTATCACACCACAAAAGCGAGGAGGAGGCATATGCGGGAATGAAAGCTCACGGAGAAGGGAGAGAAGCCCATGAATCTCAAATGGCATTTGCAGAAACCGACTTATATTCCGCTTTGGTGCTGCTTTTGCCAACGAGGAGTGTTGCATACACGACAAACCGATAAGATTAGAGCCAAGAAAAACATTATAGCTGTTGGAAATATTATTTATGTTTTGATGATGATTCGTCATGAAATTAGACAAATCACTTACAACCCATGATGATGAAGTCGTAACTTCAATCATAGTAGTGCATAATAAAAGAAGAAGCAAGAAATGGTCTAGAAATAAATGTATAAGTTCTATATCTGAAGTCGAACCTTGTATAGGTTGTTTCGAGACAAGCATTGTAATAGAATAGAACTAGGCGAACAATTTGAGTCACAACAAGAAAACCGAGTTATAACAAGAAAATCAGATATGCACTTGAAGAATCGAGGGTTCAAACTCGGTTATGCTAAAATCGAAGAAGATAAGTTCATTTGAGGACACAGACTCGGTTGGCTTATCTAGAAGATCAAGAAGCGAGGACACAGACTCGGCTTGTTGAGGATTGAAGAACCGAGGTGGCAAACTCGGTCGAGAAGATGATTAAGTCGTGACTATAAATCGGGATTCGAGGCAAGTCTGGTGACACAAGGCGAGTTATAGATCATGTAAAGCCCGAATAATCTTAAGGACAAAGATTATCGACTACGGAAAAGAAAAGCGAATGGTGTACTCGACTTAGCAAACTAAAGACAGATATTATGTAAACAAGGTACTCGATTTTGAAGAAGAGTAGAAAAAGCGAGTTAAGGCCTTGATTGAATTTAAACTATCAATACGACAAAAGATCGTACATATGAACGTTGGCTAGATGACAAGTGTAACGGCTACAAGAGCTAGTAACCGTCACATCACCCCTATAAATATACAAGAGAATCACTTGAAGAAAATGAGAGGAGGATCAGAAAAAGAGCTTTACAAGCAAATACTCAAAGATCCAAATCCAGATCCATAAAAATCATATTATATTTATCCAGAAAAAGGGGAGCCAACGACTTTGCCTTGAAAACTTCAAAGGAAGATCCAGTAACCCATTAAGGGGGAATGAAGGCATCTTTGAGCTACAAAGTCAGATCCAGAAAAATCAAACAGCTCACTGAATTAATCCTTGATTAATTCTAAACCTAACCTTTGTGAAAAAGGGTTGGCTGTGCATAGTTTGAAGAGAGCAATTCTACCTTTCTTCATACGGTGTTGCTCTACGGCGATTGGTGCGATCATGGATGTGTATGTGAGTGGTGAGTGGTGAAGGAACAATTCCACCTCCGAAAGATCGGTGCAGAGTGAAGGAGCAATCTCACCTTTCTTCATTTTGTGTAGATAAGTGAAGCTAGGGTGTCGTGAAGGACTATCATAGTGCTAGAATTTTGTAACGGTTATCTCATTATTCTAGTGATACCTCCTACGCCCACAGGAGAAGGGAGACGTATGGGATTACACCACCCGGAACTTCCATAAACAAATCTTGTGTTGATTTACTTTATGCATCCGTGTTTGTTTTATTTATTGCTTTATCTCTCGGCTAAACACGAGACAACTGCACAAGACTTAACTGATACATAAAAGGTCTAGTTTTCTAGTTACACATCTATTGCACTAAAGGCTAGTTTTATCCGCTGCCAGTTAACGAGAGTAAATATAAGTCAGTAATAACTTATATTCAGTTAAGCTAACCGAACTCCGCACAAGTTAAAGGGACAGAACAAAATCAAGATCGGTTTAAGTTTCAGAGAAACTCGGTTCTGGGACTTTTCGATTCAGATTAGTTTTTGGTGACAAGTTTATTCACCCCCTCTAAACTTGTGTTAGCCTTCCAAAGGACCAACAATAACCACCAACAGAACAATGATCATCCAGTCGAAGCCCAATCAGAGTCTGAGAAGGCATGAAGCTTAGGGCCGTATGCAAGAAAGATCCCATCAATAGTGGTGCTGCGCAAATAGAGAAGTATACGTTTAACAGCCTGTTAGTGGTCAACAATAGGAGAATACATATACTTATTTACTTTGTGAACTGCATAGGCAATGTCCGGATGAGTATGGCCCAAATACTGAAGGGCACCAACAATCATACGATAAAGTTGAGGATTGTCAAAACGGTTGATCTTTGTAACGAGAGAGAGGTAGAAAGACAACCATCGGAGTCCCGAGATCCACAATCGGGTCCATCAGACGGACCAAGCGATTGTATAAGGTCATCGTCCACCGACTCCGTGTGATTCTAAGCCGGACAAAGGTCAAAAATCAATCAACAAGCCTTCAATTCTCCGTCCTCCTAAGCACGACCCGAAGCAATCGGGGCCGGTCAATCCGTGCCTCATGATTACGAGCCCGCACAACTAGGCGAACGAGCTATCACGTGACGATAACAAGACATAGACTCAGTAAATGGTTAAGTGTTGGGTCCTCCGCACATCGGGACCGCCTAGATAGGTGTCCAGTCTAATTAGTGTCATATCATGCTTTATTATGTCTTATCGTCATTAGCTTAATCATGCTTAGCCGTTCGCCTATATATAAAGGCTCAATGTAACTCATGAATCAATAATTCAATATAAGCAGATACATACTGCAAATTTGTCGAATCTCGAGCTCTCCATTTATAGCTCAAGTCCGACCACCATACTTTTTAATCACCATCAAGCACCACCGGCAAACATTTAAATAAAAGCCATATATCCACCACTAAAACACCGTAACATCACCGTGATAATTCCGACATTATCATCAATGATGAGAGTCTTCTACTCGCCATTACCATAATTATTCATGTTAACATTTCAATTAAACTTGGTTTCACATCTTAATAGTCGAGAAGTTACGTATGAAAGAAAGCCTTTTTCCGAATAACCATAAAAGTTATTCCACCCAACCCCTGGGGGGAGAGGGGTTGCAGTAGCCAAAACATAGAAAGCAATCAAAAAATACATATACTGATATTCCACCCACTAAGGGAGCAGTAGTTGAAGAGTAAAAAGCACCAAAAGAAGATACATTCTGACAGCCAACTCAATAACAACAAAAAAATTGGAAGAAAAAGTCACATGGTAATAAAGCATGCACATTGGAACTCAAAGAACTCATAAAAAAAACTCAAACCACTCCCAAAAAAAACACAAACTATGAAATTTCCTAAGCCAATAATGGCTATAAAAGGCCAATTCAATTTCTGGAAGGCATCCAAAGAGGGAGAAAAAAACTCCACAAATAGGACAAACAGACAATTTGCAAGATGGGAGAAATGGATTTTCAAAGTGCCTTTCCACTAGTAATCTATGAGGTTGAAGAAGGGAAGTACGAAGCATATACTCCTCCAATTCCTGTGAAAATAAATAATGACCCAATCACCAATGAAGATGTGGCCAAGGTAGGTGCCTATCCAAATCATGTAACATGAAGCCTTGCCAAAGAGAGCGGCAGATCAGGAAAACAATTGCACGACACAACACAGGAGATGGGGAAAAACTTCACGAGACAAAAGACGAGTTGAAATGGCAAAGATCCTTCAATCAAGAGCAACTCAGACTGACACAAATGTGGCAGGGAAGAGTTAAGGCAATTCCGGCAAGCCAACAAGAGATTACTGATAAGAGTCAATTCGACTCGGTTTATATATACATTTTGTGCCCCGTAACGACTCGTTTAGGTTATTTCCGGGAGTAATCGGCTTAGTTTTGATATAGGTTATATATTTTGTGGATCCCGAGAGCCAGGTATATATTCCGTGATTAACGAGGTTATTCCGGTAATTTGGTACACTTTCGGTCATTCTCGGTCACCTCAAAGTCCCGTGGGGTTATATTTGGTATGTTTTTGATCCATTTTCGAGTTTTAGATGCTCGGAATGGCGTGGAATGTAAACCGGAGAGTCGGGATCAAGAAATCAAGCATTTTGGTAATAAAGGTGACAGTGGCCGCCTGTCACCATAAGCGCCCGCCTAAAATGCGGTTTTTGGCTTAGAAAGTTGCTGATAGGTTTTGTGAAGGGAAAAATCTGACAGGCGCCCGCCTGTGGGGACTTATAAAAACTCTCCACTTAGTGGAGAGTTGCATGTCATCACTTAGATAGTTTTTTTCCAAAACAATTTCATCTTGTTTTTCAGACCTTTCTAAGCTCTATGATCTTGGATTTCATGCTTTTGGATTAATTTCAAGTACAAATTGTTCGTTGGTCGTTGTATATTGTACGGATCTGAAGACGGTTTTCTATTTCGTTTATTTTCGGTTATTTTCATCTATAAGAGGTATCTCTAATCTTCTTATTTAGTTCAATTACTTATGTTTAACTTGTTTGCTAGTGTTTTCATGGATAGAATGATTAGCTAATTTCCCTATAGCCGAGTTATACGATGAATGTTAAAATCGAGCCTTAGTTCGGATCTTGGGAGAATTTGTGATGTGTTGTAGTTCATATTGGTGTTGATTGTTGTCCTAAAACTTATGCTTAGCGACGATTGTTGAATTCGCGACTTAATAATCGTATTTTATGTATTCTCTTTACATATGTATTTTGCGAGAGGGTGTGGGAAAAGGGGTTTTAGGATTGCCGTGTAAAACCGACTAAGTGTTTAAATTCGGTTTCGTGTGTAAGGTTTATATTGTTGTTAACAAGCGTCTCATTCGAGCATAGACCGTATCGAGTCAGTTAAATCCGGTTTTCGGATTGTTGAACTCGATATAGGAAGCTAGGTTGTTGAAATTGGCGCCTAGGTTCGGAATTAGGAGATGACATCCTTCGATCAATATCAATTAGGGTTAGTAGTCCGAGTTCTCCGGGAATGAGCTAGGGGTTGAGAGTAAGCATTGAGAACATCTCTCGGCTATCTCTTTTAATCGTTCAAGCCTCGTATTATAATAGAACCGTGATAGTTATAGTGTATAGTTTGATTATTGTGGCAAGAATTAGTATTGTCCCTTGTTAAACATATTGAAAGGCTATCGATCTAAACTCGAGATGAAGCTAGCCGAGGTATTTAACTCGTGTCCCTGAGGGATACGACCTTGCTTGCCAGTTTATATTACAACCGACTCGGTACTCTGCCGGTCAAAGTTGGTTACTATATAAAACGGCCATCAATTACATTCAATGACACTGCGCAGGATGGAACAAACTCTGACAACAACGAACTACCCAACGGCGATGTCCCAGAGGATTAGCATTTATGAGAAACTCAAAAAAGTGTCATTATTTTGGTTTTCTAATTTTCATCATTTAAATTTCGAGTTAGCATATTATGTTATGTCCTCAACTCTATTTTCTAATTTTCAGACTTTGAGTTTGGAGTTCTGTCTTTAGCATTATTTCAATCTGAGAAGCTGCTCCTTTCATTGTTCCTTGCATTCAAGGCAAATATGGTGTTGCAAAAACACACCTATTGCAATGCCATATTTGTCTTGAATACATGAAACAATAAAAGAAGCAGCTTCTCTGATTGAAACAATGCTAAAGACGGAAATCCAAACTCAAAGCCTGAAAATTAGAAAACTGAATTGAGGACATAATGTTTAAACTCGAAATTTACATAATGAAAAATTGAAAACCGAAATAATGACACATTGTTTTGTCTTTCTCTTAAGTGCTAATCCTCTGGGACATCGCCGTTATCTAGGTAGTTCCCTGTTGTTAGAGTTTGTCCCATTATGCGCATTGACATTGATTGTATTCTGTTGTTGGCTTGCCTGAATTGCCCTAAATCTTCCCTGCCATATTTGTGCCAGCCTCGGTTGCTCTTGATTGAAGGCTTTTTGTCATTTCAGCTCATCTTGTCTCGTGAAGTTTTTCCCCATCTCTTGTGTTGTGTCGTGCAATTGTTTTCTTGATTCGTCACGCTCTTTGGCAAGGCTTCATGTTACATGATTTGGATAGGCACCTACCTTGACCACATCTACATTGGTGATTGGTCATTATTTATTTTCTGGGAATTGGAGGAGAATAGGCTTCGTACTTCCCTTCTTCAGCCTCATAGATTACTGGAGGAAAGGTACTTTGAAAATCCATTTCTCCCCTCTTGCAAATTGTCTGTTAGTGTTATTTGTGGAGTTTCTTTTCTCCTTCTTCGGATGCCTTCCAGAAATTGAATTGGCCTTTTATACCCATTATTGGCTTAGGAAATTTTATAGTTTGAGTTTTTTTAGGAGTGGTTTGAGTTTTTTTAGGAGTTCTTTGAGTTTCAATGTGCATATTTTATTACAATGTGATTTTTTCTTCCACTTTTCCTGCTGTTATTGAGTTGACTATCAGAATGTGTCTTCTTTTGGTGTTTTTTACTCTCTCACTAATGCTCTTTTTGTGGGTGGAATATCAGTATATGTATTTTTTTGGTTGCTTTCTATGGTTTGGCTACGGCAACCCCCCTGGCCCCCGCCGCCCCCTGCCTCCCCCCCCCCTTCCTCCAGGTTGGGTGGAATAACTTTTACCGTTATAAGGAAAAAAAGCTTTCTTTCATAAGATGTGAAATCAAGTTTAATTGAAATGTTAACATGAATAGTTATAGTAGTAAATGAGAAGAATATTTTGTTGGGCGTTAAGGCTAATATTTTATACGGGAAATGAGGATTATCAACTTCTTTTTTGTTCTCGTGGATTGGAAAAAAAATTGTTTACTTTGCATGTTTAATACTTCCTCTATCATAAAATAAGTGTCATTTAATAGATGTTTATTATAAAATAAATGTCTTTTTTTTCAGAAACGAATACGCACACACCCTTTACATTTTTACCCTCAAACTCAGAGAAAAGGTAAAGGAGTATTGTTATGAAGAAAAATAAAAACGATTGTTGAGAGGAAACAAAAAACTCTCTACCCCAACTTTAAATTAATGATGATAAACAGGTCTTTGTTTATAGATTTACGATGACATTTATTTAGGGACAAAGGGAGTAGCTTAATTGTAACGTGCAATTTTCTATTAATTCTTATACGAGACATTGATTAACTTTTTTTTTTTTTTTTGAAGGAAACATTGATTAACTTGATAATACTTTTTCGATAATTCTGTGAGGGGCATTTTCCATATATTACACAACAAAAATTGGCCACCACTTATAGCTTATTCCATCCGTCTCTTAAAACGTGTCATTTTTCTTGTTATAAAAAATTATTTTATAAAAAAACCTCATTCCGTTCCGAATTATCCAAGCTCGATTCACAAAATCACACATATTATAAAAATGGGTTAACGATTGACTTTAAAATGAAACGACTAAAAAGTCTTAGATATAATTAATGCGACATTCTTTTTATCTACTACCTAGTCATATAAAAAGTGTCACTTTTTGTTGATTACGGAGATTAAGAAAATAATTAATGTGTTGTATTTTAAGAATGAATAGACAAATATACCCTTAACTAATCATAAATGCTAGTTTTGGAATATGAAAGGATTGTGGAAAATTAAATGTTAAAATATGGGTATGATTGGAAAAAATGTATTTAATGATGTATTGGAAATTTAAATGGACACTTTTTATGGGACAATTCATTTTTCCGTTATAGACACTTTTTGTGGGACGGAGGTAGTATCATATTGCAATAAATAATGGTAAGAAAGGAAAAATATCATTAATGTTGCATTGAAAATGTAACTACCACAGATAATATGGAACAAATTATTTTGACAACTGCCTCAGATAATTCGGAGAGGAGGGAGTACCATTTTAGAAACAAATACATTTTCCTAAAAAAAAAAAATTTAAAAACAATAAACAATAAACAATAAACAATACATCATTCATTACTCTTACTCAAGACCCATATTCAACAAACTCTTAATAACCCATAATTCGAAAACAAAGTACTCTCCGTCTCCCGTAATATAGTCTTTTAGTTTTTTTATGGTGTACCCAAATTTAAGTGTTTATCACATTACAATGCAATTTTAAATGCTTTGTTTCAATTTTTACATTAAATAATGCAGCATTATAAGACACCCTAAAAAAACAATGCAACAATTTGTCTTGAAATGTTAAAAAGTGATTTGACAATGCATGAATATATCGTCGAAATGAAATCGGACTGTTCAAGCTGTTGAATAAGCTTTTGAGAGATGATCAACGGTCTACATACACCATGTGGAGTAATGATTTGAGCTTAACATGGGTCCCAGAGTTTTTTTTTCTTCGGAAAACCATGTGATGCTCAAGTAATGATTTGAAAATAAAGTGGAGTAATGATTTGTGTATAATTATAGTAATACTTGATAAGATGTAATAAAAAAAAAAACGTAATATTCATGAGAGTGAGCTTAACAACTTAAACCCTTCATATAGCTCACCATGGTTGAAGTGGTGGTATAATTAGCGATGATGTCATGATTTTGGGGTTTATTCATGTTATAGTAGTCGGTGGAGGTTCAATAATTGTAATGCAAATGACGGTTGTGACAATGACAATATGCGTCTTGGCGGTTATTAAAGACGATCGACAATCTACGCCACGTCGGATATATAAGACCGGTCGTGTCCTACACCATGTCGGTCATTCGTTGTATAGAAGCGACAAACGTTGTTGATGAGGATAAGCCCCTTAAAGAAGTATAGGTTTTGTCTGCTGGTGAATGAGCCCAAGTAATGAGCTGAGGCCTCGTTGGCTGTAACATCTATACCCATGTCCGGACGGATTGGGATCCTCTGCTGTGGCCGCCTCTGCTGTGGCCTTGCTGTTAGTCTGAAACGGCGTCGTTTCGCACAAAAACAACGCCGCGCAGAGGTTTTGTTTTGTTTTTTTTGTTTTAGATCGGTACCAAACGGCATCGTTTGAACGCAAAACGATGCCGTTTTGCGTCACAGCACACCGTGATGTGCTCCTTTCACAACATACGACCTCAACCCTGTCCGGACACTTAACAAATAATAGGTACGACGATATATGAGGACTAGCTCAGCCCATGCGTCGAGGTGGATTTATGTTCATAGTTATGTCTAATAAATGTCATGTGTATGATGATAGCTATCATTCTTATCATGATTCGTTTATGATGTTTCTTAAGTGTGCATAAAAGCAGTTGTCAAAATCACGCATATTAAAAATGTAAATTAATGCATTAATTTTTACAACGAAATGACTAGAATGTCTTTGGATATAATTAATGTGACATTCTTTTTTATAACTCCTACCGTAATAAATAAGGATAAATCAAGTAAAAATACAATAAATGTCAGTTGAGATCGTACCGTCTCATATAAAATGGAACAAAATATTTTAATAACTGCATAAATTATTTTGGAACGAAGAGTACTACTTATATTACGGGAATAAGGAAGTTATTGGGTGTATTCGACATATACGGAGGATACCCATGTGACGAAATATACACATTTTATTTTTAAACATAATTTAGACTATGTGGTTTGTATTTGTTTACCAGTCGATTTGGTATATAGGGAGATATCATAAAAAAACATCGCATAGGAATGCCGAATGCCCCAGTGTGGAGAATTATTACGAATCTATGATGTCAGCTCCACTCACATAATGTATCAAAATTCCCGAGACGCCGAAAAAGGTGATACTGTTGAAAGTGGCGCCGGCTCGCTTTTTCACCGGCGATCCATCTTGGCTCACGCGAAGTGACGAAGTTCGCACATTGTCCAACTTTCCTACTATTAGCCAACTGATCCTCCTTTTCCTGAAGTTAAGTTCGCCGGAGTAGACTCCAACAGTCGCCGGAAAGTAAAAGGAAAATCGATTTTCTTTCTTCATAGTAGCACACGTGTGGAAGATTTCAAGGACAGCTTCTTTTGCTGCAAGAAATTCATGGCAACCGAAAATCGAAATCGAATCACAGCCACCGTGAAAGTAACAAACATTCCCAGAACTGCAATTGCCAATGACCTCTTCACTTTTTTCGAATCCGCAATCGAAAAAGGTGCAGTCTTTGCTTGTGAAATATTCACTGAGCACAAGAATTGGAAGTCTAGAGGCCATGGGAGAGTCCAATTCGAGACGCTTGATTATAAATCAAAAGCGTTACTACTATCTCAGCAATCATTGCTTAATTTCAGAGGGTTTGATCTTCAACTCTCTCATTCTTTGGATGAAGTGATTTTAAGGCCTGTAGAACCTAATATGAGATTCAAGAATGGGGTTTTACATAGTGGGTTTTTGGTAGAGAGTGATTCCATGAGTGTTTTGGAATCTTGGAAGGATGTCAAGACATGGGTTATTCCTGAAAGGAAGAAAATTGAGTTTTGGTTGGATTATGGAGGGGATTGTTATAGACTGGAAGTAGGATTTGGGGACATAATCGAAAGTGTCGAGTGCCGGTTGAGGGATCGGAATAGCATTGCGGTTCTTTTCAGGGTAAATGCTAATGATTTCTTGCTTAACTTTCACAGTCTTTTTGTGATCTTCTTGTTTATTTACATTCAATTAACATTAACTGCAATGCAATGCTCGATATCATGCTTTTTGTATCTGAATCTTTATAATGCAATTAGGGGATTTCTGATTATATGATTCTTTATTTCCTGTTCTTTTTTCAGCTCAAACATGCGCCGAAGATATTCCAGAAAGTTTCTGGGCCTAATGTAGCTTCAAGGTTCAGTACTGATAAATACCATCTTTGTAAAGAGGATTTCGATTTCTCTTGGTTTCGAACTACTGATTTTTCTAGCTCAAAGTGCATAGGACTTTCGTCATGTCTTTGTCTAGAAATCGGGGATATGATATCTAAACTTGATCTTTCTTATCTGCCATTTTACAAGTATACAATGACAGAACTTTTTCTTGACGTTGAAGCCCATTTCTCTACTGATTCAGAGCTTGTTCCACTCGTGAACTGTGAGTCTGACCAGAAACTAGCTTACGAGATCCTATTTCAGCTTAATTCCCTTGTTCATACTCAAAAGATCAGTCTTGGGGCTGTAAACAATAAACTTTTTCAGGTCCTTGAAGGATTGGACACAGACACTGCAATGAATATTTTTCAGAAATTGCATAATTTAGATGATATGTGCTATGATCCCGTGTCGTTTATAAAGAAACAATTGCTTGGTTTAGGTACAAGCAATAGAAAAAACCCGTTATTGGCTAACAGTAATTTGATGATTTGTCATAGAGTGCTCGTTACGCCATCAAAAATCTATTGCTTGGGGCCTGAGTTAGAGACATCGAACTACATCGTGAAGAACTTTTCTTCGTGACGCTTCAGACTTCTTTGCGAGTTACATTTGTTGAAGAAGATTGGGGTAGACTTTCTGCAGAATACGGTGCATACCGTCTTTGAGAAAGGTATCTTTGCAAAGAGTCATAAAACCGATATCTACCACGGATTTTATCCGTCCTCCAAAACGGCATTGTCATTGGTGAGAAAAGGTTCCGTTTTTTAGCCTTTTCAGCCAGTCAATTACGTAATAATGCAGCGTGGATGTTTGCTTCAAACGATGATGTCAAAACGGAAGACATCAGACAATGGATGGGTTGCTTCAACACGATACGGAGTGTCTCTAAATGTGCAGCAAGGATGGGACAGTTATTTAGCACCTCGAGACAAACTTTTGAAGTCGAACCATTGCTTGATGTTGAAGTTATTCCCGACATAGAAGTGACCACTGATGGTTTGGGATATTGCTTTTCTGATGGCATAGGAAAAATTTCATTAGATTTTGCAAAACAAGTTGCTGAAAAGTGTGGACTAAGCCATATTCCTTGGCGTTTCAGATACGGTATGGTGGCTACAAAGGCGTAATAGCAGTTGACAAGAATTCTCTCCATAAACTTTCTTTGCGACGCAGTATGCTCAAATTTGAATCGAAGAACATTATGCTTAATGTTACGAAATGTAACGATGCCATGCCTTGCTATTTAAACAGAGAGATTATCACTCTGTTATCCACTTTAGGAGTTGAAGATCAAGTGTTTGTGGAAATGCAAGATGAGCAATTACGTAAACTGGGCAGGATTCTAACAGACAGACAGGCGGCACTTGATGTTTTACATAGCATGGGTTTGAATGAAAGAAAAAGTATAGTTATAAGAATGTTGAATCAAGGTTACGAGCCTCATATCGATCCGTATCTTTCAATGATGATTCAAGCTCATCATGACAGTCAGCTTTCTGATTCTGAAGCAGATGCCGAATATATGTCCCTAAAGGCCGTGTTCTACTAGGATGTCTTGATGAGACAGGAATATTGGAATATGGCCAGGTTTATGCTCGAATCACGATGAGTAAGAAAGAGCTTGAACGCAATGATCAAAGTTTCTTCAAGAAGGTTGATGAGACAACGGTTATATTGACTGGGAAGGTTGTAGTAACAAAGAATCCATGTCTTCATCCCGGAGATGTTCGAATCCTTGAGGCTGTTTACGAGGTTTCTTTGGAGGAAAAAGGCCTCATTGATTGTATTGTTTTCCCACAGAAAGGAGAAAGGTACTTACTTTTTACTGGAACCACCATTTTCCTCCCCCCCCACACACACACACACACAACACACTCAAACACACACACCTAGGATGCATGTACGGATACGAATCTGGATATGCGTATCCGTGACTCATCCATATGTAAGAGCAATTTGTGACAAATGGTGACTGTAACTACAGGCCTCATCCAAATGAATGCTCTGGTGGTGATCTTGATGGTGATTTATATTTCATAAGTTGGGATACAAGACTTGTGCCACCCAAGACTGTGAAACCGATGGACTACACGGGCCGAAGGCCGCGTATAATGGATCATGAGGTCACCCTTGAGGTAAATTTATTGATCATAAACATTAAATCATATTCTTTGATTAGAGAAATTTGTTGATTGTGCTCATTTTGCTTTACTTTGGACAGGAAATTCAAAGATTCTTTGTGGATTACATGATAAACGACACACTGGGTGCCATCTCAACTGCACACCTTATACACGCGGATCGTGAACCCGAGAAAGCTTTGAGTGCGAAATGTCTCCAATTATCAACCCTTCACTCCATGGCTGTAGATTTCGCCAAAACCGGAGCTCCAGCTGAGATGCCGAGATTCTTGAAACCGAGAGAATATCCGGATTTCATGGAAAGATGGGAAAAACCCATGTATATCTCACAAGGAGCACTTGGAAAACTTTACCAGGCAAATATTTCATCAAGCCGTTCAACAAAATCCCGGTTTGAGTTATCAACAAAGATCATCCAAGATGCTTACGATCACGACCTTATTGTTGACAGTTACGAATCTAGCCTCGAAACAGCTGAAATTCATAAAGACATGTACTTGGACCGTATCACGACATTGATGAAATACTACGACGCCAACACCGAGGATGAGATATTAACAGGTAATCTACGTAACAAGTCGATGTATTTGCAGAAAGATAATAGGAGATACTTTGAAGTGAGGGATCGGATTATGGTTTCGGTCAAGAACTTGCAGAAAGAAGCTAAAGGGTGGTTTGAGAGTAGCTGTTGTAATGGTGTTGAGCAAAAACAGATGGCATCAGCTTGGTATCATGTTGTTTACCATCCGAATTACGCCCATGGAAGTGGTAACTGTTTAGGATTTCCATGGATTGTGGGTGATGTTTTGCTGGATATCAAGTCATCCAAGAATAAAATGGATGTCTGAATTGGATGTCTTTTTTTTCATATCAATGTAATATTAGCATCAGTACCTGTTTGTATTATGTGTCTCATTGTACCGGTGTTTCTTTCAATAAAAACGACATGTTTCTAGCTCTACAATACTGCCCTGGAAATAAAGGCAGTGACCCCGAACAAGGGTATTATGGGCACTTCTTTTTTTTTCAAAACCAAATGCCCAGGCAATTTCTTTATACAAATATATCTGCAAACATGCTTATCTGCAAATATCATCTTCAGTGAATTCCAGCAATAGAGCCCATTGGAGTTGTCCCAGACGCTCGAAGTCCTTTGGTTTGGTGTGCAATGATTTTCACAAGCCATCGCGTGTAGCTTGCTGGAGCCCTCAAAATCACTCCACAAGAACCCTTTGAAGACTGTCTCCAGTTTTTCCGCTTATCACAACTGCTCTTTCCACAAGAACCCTTTGAAGACTGTCTCCAGTTTTTCCGCTTATCACAGCTGCTCTTTCCACACCTCCGGATATCTGGTGCCAAGTTGTTGCATCGAACATATAAATATTGACTAATCTGGCTACCATTGAACTTGGTAAAATAAAATAGTTGAATAATTGGAAAAAAATTGATTATTCAAGAATACGCATTGAATGTTGAGCTTACGCATACCCTAGAAAGCTGTTGATTGGATGCTTCCGTTAGAGCTTCTTCCCCTCATGTCATTTAAGGGCACCTAGCTTACAATCACTAGTGAAAGAGTGCCAATTGACCCAACTAAGCAGGACTGGTCCCCGGCTCTCACACAGATTATCCACACCAAAAAAAAAAAAAAAAAAAAAAAAAAAAAAAAAAAAAAAGAGGCACCTAGCTTACAATCACTAGTGAAAGAGTGCCAATTGACCCAACTAAGCAGGACTGGTCCCCGGCTCTCACACAGATTATCCACACAAAAAAAAAAAAAAAAAAAAAAAAAAAAGAGGTTGGGAGGCAGATTTGGACCATTGAGGGGACAAAATGAAACCAAAGTAAGCCATACAAACGCATACGAAAACCAGGGCAAAAATACCTGAAAATTTAGGTGCAATTGAATGCGAGGCCAACTGGTTTCTAGTAAGGACCCAATAGTCCATCAAGCACTTCGAACCACTGCACTTTTTTTTATCACAAATACTAGTGATATAATTCTTAATAAAATGTACTCCATCTAGTAAAAAGTTAACAGTTTTGCAGCTCGAAATTGAGAGTTGAAGACTAGTCGACAGTGATCTTTCACTATCTTTTGTGCATAGTACACTAGTACTAGTATATACTATAAAAGATTAAATTACTGGTTTTGAGTTGTGTTTTTACCTAAATTTTGAGGTATTTTTGCTCTGGTTTTCGTCGTTTTTACCTAAATTTTGAGGTATTTTTGCCCTGGTTTTCGTCTGCGTTTATATGGCTTACTTTGGTATCATTTTGTCTGCTCAATGGTCTATCTTATTACCGACAGCAGTACTGAAGTTGGAAGAGACGATTGCTTCTAACTTTTGGCCGGGGACTGATTCTCTGAAACAAACAAACACACACACACACAAAGATAAACACAAAAACATTGACTTCCAATTTCCAAAGGAAAGGCCGTTCCAAAAATTGGTGTATGCCACTTATCATAAATGAAAGACACTAATTCTTTAGTAAAAAGCGAAAGTTATAGCTTCACTCTGTCTACCATTTCGTGGCTGCATAAACAATGAGTGCTTAGGCAAGGCAATATGTACTTGCAGCCATACAAGTGACAAAGCTCATGTACTCGATGTGGGAAAATATTGAGCAACTAAAGAAGCTTAAAGAAGAGGACTTTATGTGGGGGGTCCAAATAAACACTAGTTTCCACATCTCTTTGTGGTGTCGTATAAATCATCTCTAAACTCGCCGCAAACTTAGACAACCCGTAATCTGAAATCTTAGCTACAAAGTTTTCATCCACCTTGATGCTGTTATCTATCGCAGAGAATCTCTGTGTATGAATCCTAACTCATGAAGGTAGGTAAGCCCACGAGCATCACCAATGCAGATTTTAAGCCTCTGCTCCCACGTTAGACAAGTCTGGTCATTCCCGCTTCTAGTATTTCCTGTTGGAACGTTTTTGTTATTTCAGATTATTTTTATTTGCTGTAATAAATCAGATAGTATGGATAAGTTCTCTCAAAAGACTTAGTCATATTTTTCTGTTTAGTCTTTCCTTTTTTGTAGGAGTAGTTGAGGTGTCCTCAATTTTAGCTCCACTTAATTCTGATTATGTTATTTTGATCGTGCTGATGTACTTCTAAGCTCTATTTAAGGAGTGTGATGAATAAATGAGAAACCATCCAGCAAATTCATTGTTTCATATGTTAGCATAAAAGTTTATTTTATCAGTGGTATCGGAGCAAAATTCCACAAAATAGACAGAAAACAAATCGATTGAATATGGCAACAGAAAACAATTTTATTCAAGTATCCATTCCACGTTTTGATGGTCACTATGATCATTGGAGCATGTTTATGGAGAATTTTCTGAGATCAAAAGAGTTCTGGTCAGTAATTGAATCAGGGATTCAACCACCAATAGGAGGTGCAATCACTGATGCACAAAAGAGTGAGTTTGAGGCTAGAAAACTCAAGGATCTAAAGAGGAAGAACTATCTATTCCAAGCTATAGATAGATCAATCTTGGAAACTATCCTATTCAAGGATACTTCCAAAGATATATGGGATTCAATGAAGCAGAAATATCAGGGCTCTTCCAAGGTAAAAAGAGCACAACCTGCAGCATTGAGGAGGATTTTGAAATCCTACAAATGAAGGATGGTGAGTCCGTCACCGGCTACTTTGGAAGAACTATGGAAATTGCCAACAAAATGAGGTGTTATGGTGATAAAATTCAGGATACAAGCATAGTTGAAAAGATTCTGAGGACCATGCCACATGAATTCAACTATGTTGTATGCTCAATTGAGGAATCAAAGGACATAGATGCATTATCTATAGATGAATTACAAAGTTCACTATTTGTGCATGAGCAAAAAATGCACAGGCATACTGTCTCTGAAGAGCAAGCTTTGAAAGCAACCACTGGCCCCAGAAATGCCAGCACAAGAGGAAGAGGTAGAGGCAGAGGCAGAGGCATAGGTAGAGGGGATAAAAGCACAGAGAAAGCCAAGGTGGAATGTTTCAGATGGCATAAAATTGGACATTATGCATCAGAATGCTACACAGACTTTGCATCCATCAAAGAAAAATGAGACAATGCTCATTTTGCTGAGGTAAGAGAGGAGCATGAAGAAGAATCAGAGACATTGCTAATGATGAGACACAATGCAACCAAACCAGATCCTTATATTGGTATGTTGATTTGTGGTTGCGATAACCACATGACAGGCTGTAAGTCTCATTTCTCATCTCTCAATGAAAAGTTTCAGTCTACTGTTAGTTTTGGAGATTCTTCAAGTGTCATGGTAAAAGGAAAAGGAGACATTCAAATTAAAACCAAAAATGGAAACTTGGAAACCATCTCTAATGTTTTGTATGTCCCTGCTTAGAAAAATAACCTTCTAAGTGTTGGTCAAATTTGTTAGAAAAGGGGTATGAGGTCTTGTTTAAAGCAGGGAAATGTGAGATAACTGATCCCATTAAGAGTTGTATTATTGCTGTTGTTCCTATAAACTCTAACAGATTGTTTCCAATAAGGCTGGAAAACATTCAGACCTGTCTGAAAGTTGAAATGAAAGATCCCACTTGGTCGTGGCATTTGGATATGGCCACCTTAATTTTGGGGGCTAAAATGCTACAATGAAGGAAATGGTAATTGGATTACCACAAATCACTTGCACATCTCAAATCTATGAAGAATGTGTAACTGGAAAACAGCATAGGGCATCTTTTCCAAAAGGAAAATCTTGGAGGGCAAAAGATGTGTTGGAATTAATCCACTCGATATATGTGGTCCAATTAGTCCTATTTCTAATGGAGGTAAAAGATATATCCTTACTTTTCTGAGATGATTTTCTAGAAAAACACTGGATATATTTTTGCAAGAAAAATCGAGACTTTTACTTGTTTCAAGAATTTTAAAAGTCTTTGTCGAAAAAGTGCAGGGAAAAGCATAAAAACTCTTAGAACTGATAGAGGAGGAGAGTTTTGTTCTCATGAGTTTCAGGATTTTTGCATTGAGCATGGAATCAGAAGGGAATTGACTGCTGCATATACACCACAACAAAATGGTGTCTCAAAAAGGAAAAACAGGACCATTCTTGATATGGTGAGAGTAATCGATATCAAGAGGAGGAGTGCCAAAAACCTTTTGGCCAGAGGCTATGAATTGGAGTGTTCATATCCTAAATAGGAGTCCTACCTCTGCTGTTCAAAATATGACTCCAGAAGAAGCCTGGAGTGGAAGAAAACCTAATGTTGATCATTTCAGGATATTTGGATGCATTGCCTATGCTCATATTCCAGATCCAAAGAGAACTAAGTTAGATGCTAAATCTCAAAAATGCATCTTTCTTGGGGTAAGTGAAAATTCTAAAGCTTACAAATTATACAATCTCGTGACAAAACAATTGGTTATTAGCAGGATGTTATTTTTGAAGAGGAGGAAACATGGGCTGGAATGATCAATCGTGGTCGATAATCATCGAAGAAATGGAGAATGGCAAGGCGGTTGGTGTTCAAGAATGCACACACTGAAGCATCCTCAAATCAGTATATCGATGTGATGTCGATGACATCGAAACTCAAACAACAGTAACACCGATAACAATGGCGATATCATCAAACTCAAACGGCAGGAAGAATCGGACTAAGGCCTGTGTGGATGGAAGATTATGAGGTAACTGGCTTAAGCAATTTCACTCACTTCCCACTACTTTTGAGAATGCCTCAAAAGAAGGAAAATGGAGGAAAGCAATGGATGAAGAGATCAAATCCATTGAAAGAAATAACACTTAGGAGCTATGTGATCTTCCGGATGGACACAATACCATTGGTGTCAAATGGATTTTCAAAACCAAGTTAAACAAAGAAGGAGGAATAGACAAACACAAGGCCAGACTTGTGGCCAAGGGTATAAACAGGAATATGGAGTTGATTATATTGAGGTGTTTGCACCTGTGGCCAGACATGATACAATTAGGCTGATAGTTGCTTTGGTACGCTCGAAATCTTGGCCTATCTATCGGCTTGATGTAAAATCGCTTTTTACATGGAGAGATTCGAGAGCAAGTGTATGTTGATCAACCTCTGGCTATGAAAAGAAAGGGAGCTTGGAAAAGGTGTATAGGCTGAAAAAGGCCTTGTATGGTCTTAAACAAGCTCCAAGAGCTTAGTATAGCAGGATTGAGGATCATTTTATCAAAGAGGGATTTGAAAAATGTCCCTATGAACACACACTTTTCACTAAGATGGATGATGGAGGTAAAATACTTATGGTGTGCATTTATGTGGATGATTTGATTTTCACAGGAAATTGTTCGATATGTTTACAAAATTCAAAGCATCCATGATAGATGAGTTTGAAATGGTGATCTTGGTAAGATGAGTTATTTTCTTGGTATTGAAGTGACACGAAATGCAGATGGAATTACTATGTGTCAGAAAAAATATACTCAAGAAATACTCAAGAGGTTTCAGATGGAGGATTGCAATGCTACAAACACACCAGCAGATGTTGGAATAAAACTAAAGATTGATGAGGAGGGAAGCGAGGTGGACAATACTCTATTTAAACAAATAGTGGGAAGCCTCATGTATATAAGCGCCACTAGCCGAGATATTATGTATGCGATCAGTGTCATCGGTAGATATATGGAAAATCCAATGAGAGATTCATCTACTTGCAAAGAAAGAGGATTTTCGAGATATTTAAAGGGACTATTGAATATGGATTACTCTTCAAATGTGGGGAAAGGATAGCTCGGTTGGATATACTGATAGCAATTATGCAGGTGATCAAGATGATGAGAAAAAGTACTTCAGTTATGTTTTCATGATAGGATCAATCATAGATTTCATGGAGCTCCAAAAAAAATGACCTATTATCACTCTTTCAACTCATCGAGGCGAGAATTTGTAGTCTGCGCTTCTCGTGCTTGTCAGGCTATATGGTGAGGAACTCATGGGAAGTTTGATTGTCTTCAGGGAGGAGCCACAACTATTTATTTGTGATAATAGTTCTACAATCAAGCTAACTAAAAATCCGCTTTTGCATGGAAGGAGTAAACATATAGATGTTAGATTTCACTTTCTAGGGATCTAACTAATGATGGAACATTGAGCCTGGTGCATTGCGCAGACGAGATGATCAAATTGTCGATATCATGACCAAACCAAGAAAGGTGGCGACATTTTGAAGTTGAGAGATTTACTTGGTGTTGTTGATTTAAATAAACTGATGCTAGGCTCAGTTTAAGGGAGGGATTGTTGGAACGTTTTTGTTATTTCAGATTATTTTTATTTGCTGTAATAAATCAGATAGTATGGATAAGTTCTCTCAAAAGACTTAGTCATATTTTTCTGTTTAGTCTTTCCTTTTTTGTAGGAGTAGTTGATGTGTCCTCAATTTTAGCTCCACTTAATTCTGATCCTGTTATTTTGATCGTGCTGATGTACTTCTAAGCTCTATTTAAGGAGTGTGATGAATAAATGAGAAACCATCCAACAAATTCATTGTTTCATATGTTAGCATAAAAGTTTATTTTATCATTTCCGTAGAGACGATCTTTAAGTACTGTACCATGGGACATGTAGTCAACCATTGAACCAATTAATTCAAGTGCAGTGCTATATATTATCAACATAGTGGAAATGATTGCTCTGACCAATATATTTAAACAACATATTCTTTGTCAACATATTTAATGGCGGCCATCGAGGGCAGTAGAGTTGCTAACACAAACCACAGTTGATAGCTACATCCCCCAACAAGTAACCAGGAGGAAATATTTTCCTATTGACAGAGGTAGCAAATTAGTGAGAGAAAAAGATGATGAAGGTGAAAAGGCCATGTTAAAACAACAAGTCGGAAAAACTTGCATTTTCATTGTTTTGCAAGAAGAGAGCTGAAAAATTTACAAGAAATTCTCAGAAACAAAAGAACAAATTCAGTTAAACAGTTACTGTGGCAAAAAGAGTATACAGGCCATAACAAAGAGCAATAATGATCAATTTTCCCTCTTATCTTGTACATTCTCGATACCTATTCATGAACTAAATCACAGGAAAAGAAAAGAATACAGAGAACATATGCCAACTAACTGCAATGAAGAGATGAACATAATCTCTGTTAAATATTGCAGAAGCATCCGTATGAATCTTCCAGTTCGTACAGATGTATCAGTTTGTACAGAGCTGTTGGCATTGATTTAGAAAACAAGTGTTGAGCTGGCCCAAAGCCCGAGCCGGCCAGACAGACGGCGGCGCACGTGTGGTTCTGAGCCAAACAAGCACCCACATCTCCCCCTTTCATAAAATTCTTTTGCCCCTATAATCACGAATTTGAGGCCTTTCGGAAATACTAGTGATGTAATTCTTAATAAAAAAAATGTACTTATCCGCCTTTTACTAAACAATTGTGTCTCGTTGTACCGGTGTTTCTTTCAATAAAAAACGCATGTTTCTGGCTTTACAATACTTCCTTGGAAATAAAGGCAGGTCTAATCAAAACAATATTATGGACACTTGTTTTTATCAAAACCAAATGCCCAGGCTATTTCTCAATACAAATATCTGCAAACATGTTTATCCACAATAGTTTTGGTAATAGGGGTAGAAACAGAGGAAGCAGTCACATGTCTGTTTAGCCTCCATATGCGGTGCCAAATTTGGAGGACTGGACATTACTATTCAGATTGTATCATGTGCTGATAGCCTGATACTGTACTTGGCAAATTCAGTGAATTCCAACTCTAGAGCCCATTGGAGTTGTCCAACCCATGGCTAAGCAGGTTCTCAACCCGGAAAACTGATTTCCGGAAACTCGAAGTAGTGGGCTCAAATCCCCCTCCAGTACTTTAGGATTTGGGGGGGGAGTCAAGGGGTTTCCATGCTTAGCCACAAGAAAGCACTAATCTAAATTGAGTCTTTGTTGGTGTGAAGTTGCAAAATGAGCTTTACTTAGGAAAGCAAGATTGTGTTTAGATTCTTGAATCTTAGACCCTTCAAGTCCTTGGGTTTGGAATGATACGAGTTCAAAGGAAATGATGGGGCTTAATCGATAGAAAGATTGCATGCAACAGATATCCCGGTTCCTGTGAATCCGGTTAAGCAAGCCCAGATTTCGGTGGTTTGCGAGTAGAAAAGGAAGAATGAATAAGGATGGATCTTCCAAAGGACATTAGATTTAGACTTCCAGGATACGAGTTTTTTCTTGGTTTGATTACTAGGAAGCTATAATTGGCGTTCTTCTTCATGTCACGAAGCATACGAGCCCCAAGATACATATCCAAGTCTTCAGTATGGTGCATTTTCAGGCTAATCAAAGCCATTAGATGTCTGCTGACATTCTTGGAAGCATGGAATCTGGACTTGTGCACACTGATAAACCTTTGAAAAGCTCATTCAAGACAACATTCATTTCACTAGTTTCGGAAACTGAAACCTCCCAAACAAGAGAAGATCATCAACGAAAAGGAGGGGAGGGGGAGGGAGAGGGGAGGGGGAGGGGCGATTTGAACAATTTGAAGGGTTTCCATCTGTCAAAGGTGACCCTTAGCAGCTGACTGAGGTATTCCTTGAACAGAAGGCATATAAACTAAGTAACATAATGGCACTTCTAAATCACTACCTCTTTTCGTAGCTACTCGTTGTTTAACATTCATCTACTAACTCCGGCTGCTATCGGAGTAATAATCTCATACACTCCCAGGTTCAATTCAAATAAACACAAGAAGATTCAAACAATTTTCAGCAATGATAACAAGAATTATACAGGAAACCAAAGGATTAACACCTTTCAAATCAAACCGAAAAGAGGTATGATCACATAACAACAAAGACAACGAACATTCCGTAACGTGCCAAGCTACAAACCTCATTATTTGCACTATTAAGTCACACAACACACTTCATAAACACAATATTCAACATGATACAAGCAGCAAATAGTAAACTGAAACACAAACATACACTCTGTTCACTCACATCGCCGCAGTTTTTCCAATACTGACCCCTCTAATCTTCAAATAAACCTCACTAACTTTATCCAAACTCCCATTATCCACAGCCACCGCGCCGAATATCGCACGATACGCACCACAAACCACTACAGGAGAGGATGAATTAGTCTTGGAAGATACCCTGATGATTTTATCAAGCCCAAGACGCAACCCATCTGCAGTACATTGTCCCTCAACCTTTGACACATCAGAAATCCGACGGTTCAAATCCTTGGTTGATATATCAAGATCCTTGTTAACCAAATGCAGGGCTTCAGATGAGTCAATTACACTTGACCCTAAAATGCTTAATGCCCTGTTGTTTTCTTCAGAAAATGATGCATGGGTCATTGCTCTTCTTAGTAAAGCAACATTCTGAAACGAGTAGCTGCAAAAAAAAGATGGTCGATTTTGTGAAAAATATTCAAGAATAGTACATTAAATATAAATTCAAAGAAAAATGGGAATAAAAAGGATTTACTTGAGGGTAGATTGAAGGTTCTTGAGGGCAATTGAAAAAGGAGAACTGGGTTCTGATAAAATTGATGAATCAGTCTCTGAAAGAACCTGCCAAAATATTACAAAACAAAATCAAGAATAATCAAGAATTCACATAGTGTTAGGGTTTAGGAATATTAATGGTTATGAAAATACCTGGGGAAAATGGAAGAGAGTGAAGCCGAGGAAAACGAGGGAGTAAACGGGATTCAAGGATTGCATTTTTCCTGCGGCTGTAATTGGCAAAACCTGGTTAGAAATTCACTTCGATTGTGTGTGTGTGTTTTTATTTAGAAAAAACAAGTTCAGTTCTAGGGCTTGGAAATGGAAATCACTTTATATATTTCCCTATTTTGAATATAATAATAATAAGGGAGATAGGGTTAAAAAAAATAGTAAAAATAGTCTTATAGAATAGTTTCAACTTTTCATTATTTATATGATGATCATCCTCAATAACTCGGTTTTATATATCGGGGAAAGAAAGTGGTGTTAGAAGCCAAACAAAATACTCCACAATGCTCGCGGAAGCCGGGGTGAAGGTATACACGGCGGTCGGCCAAGGTGAAGGTATACAACGTGAACATGGGAGTGGATCTGTCCCCTTCCACTCCCACCTTTTCGTGCACAACTATCAAGACATTTTGCAACCAATTCTTTTTCTTCTTCAAGGTGATCATAATGTATTTTTCATGATACGAAAGCCAAATCAATGGGAATCTGAAAACCAAAGCTCCTAGCACTCGTGTGCACCGATCTGCTAGCGTGACACCCCGTTCCCGTATACCGAGTCTTTATCCGAAAATAACGCATGGCATGCACGAATAACACTAAATGCATCTAACATTATACGTAAGTCTTACGTCATCGTATCAAAAGTAAAGCAATGTGGAAGCTAAAAATAGACACGGGATACAACCCAAAGACCAAAAAGAGTAACAATGTTATCATACTAAAGATAGAAATATATCTTACAACAACGAAACATATCTTACAAGATATGAAATCGTCTTACAACCAAAGGAAAACTTATCTTACAAGCATAGTTTACAAACCGGACTTAAAGTTACAAAGAGTCGTAACATAAGGGTAGGTACAAAGTTTCCAAGTTACAACAACATAATCAAGAAAACATAGTAAAAGATCTCCAAGCATAGCCAATGCTCACTCAACATCCTCATAGTCAACATCATCCTGTAAATCTTCATGGGAAGGGAAAACATACAAAACATGCATAGGGGGTGAGTACATTAATTACTTAGTCAAAGATAAAGCTATTGAACATTTAGTTTTATAATGTAAGGAAAGTAAAAACATTATTATTATTATTATTATTATTATTATTATTATTATTATTATTATTATTATTATTATTATTATTATTATAAATATACATTACTTCCATGTATCACTTCATGTCCCATAACACGTTGTGAGGTTCCTATAGTTGATATACCCGAACCGGATTGGAACCCGAGCATCTAGATTGGGCTAATTCTAGCCCAACAATATATCATGGGCCTCCATCCTCGCTTGTCCGCGATCAACAAGCCGGACACATCTCCACTCCGACACCTCGGGCACTGTGGAGACTACCCATATTATCAGGTTGGTTAAACTTGGAGTTGATGACAACAAGACAAAGGAAGATATGAGTCCGACATACTATCAAGTCCGTTGTCCGCCGATCTTATCCCGACAGCTGTCCGGTCAACTTATATATATATAATTATCCTTAATTATATGCTTTAAATGTCTTATCATGAGTAGACTAAACCGACTTAGCCTTTGCCTATATATATGGGATCACAATGTAATAGAAAGAGATCCAAGAACTAATATATACAGAGCTACTCTGTCAATTTGTTGACTCACTTGTGTTCTCATTCATAAGCGTCAGTCCGACCACCTTGTTCTTGATAACCACCACCTTCTCACTTGAGAATCATACATACACAACCTTATATCCTCATTATATCACTGTTACCGCAAACCTGATATATCCGACAATATCAGTTGGCTCCGTTACCGGGAAAATCATCACCATTCAACATCTTCGAATCATTTGCTCCACCATAAATTCGGTTTCACGGCGTCGCTGACTAGTTCATATAAACATTGTCACTTTTCTGATTAGCAAAGCTTTAGTTTTTGGGTTATTCGACCCTAGAGCCATTGCTTTTATCAGGAAAGCTGCAGATTTCTAAAAGAGCAAGTTTGATTCTTACGGATTTTCAGCTTGCACCTCACTCAAGCCGCACCAAAGTCGAAAAACACCTTCACCTGGCATGTTCATAGCTCTGCCTGAGCCCATCATATTTCCCATGTTGGTGTAAACACTGTTGGAAGTAGCGCTCGAAAGACAATTTATGTAATTGTTTTTATAATTAATAAATGACAGATTTATTCTCATCTTATTACTTGCTTAGTGCTTGTATGTAATACACTGCTGAAAACCCCAAGTCGTATCATATGTAGCCATATAAATTAGTGTGTGTCACACATAAGGATTAAGTTTATGGTGATACACTTGAACTATTAGTCCGTGGTGAACTTAATCAAAGTATGGGGTCTATTGATTAAACCACCATTAATGCGTCCAGAACACTTTATGGTGTGACCGTCTTATCTGGACTATCGACATTGGTTGTCTAAGTGGGGAATTTATATATGATAAGAGTCATATAGGAGTGGACCGATTTAATCTGCGTTTCTCATATAATTCCGTGATTGAGAAATCTCATTAAATTGCAAGATGGTCATATATGGATTAACCTTAATCCTGAAGTGATTGCATACTCCTACTTGTTTCAAGATAGGGTTTGATGTGTTCGTTAAGGATCGCTAAGAGATGCGGTCCGAATCACTTTCACGTTGGCACTATTCTGAAACGAGTGAGAAGTGTGTGTCTCATAGATATGGAATCCATTCCTTCCTGCGGGAAGTAGAAAGACAATCCCCTTATTTGTTAATCCTAGAAACTGATCGATCCCGGGAGTTCGTATTGGTTATGAACTAATTAATCACTAGTGGGTTGATGGTAATAAGGATAAGATGTTTTGAAGAAGGTTTACGGAAATAATCCCGCTTCGTTACGGATAGTCTATAAAGGTTAGTTTGTATGTAATGATTATATCAATGAACACTTATCGACTCGACTCGACATTTTGAAAATAAGTTATATCTATAATGGATAGAGTTCAGTTTAGGATTTATGGTGGCGTAATTCCGGAATTAATAAGTTGAGTAGAAATATTCTGTTCGATGAATATTTTATTCAATTTATTGTAGCTACTGGTTATAGGTCCATGGTCCCCGGGTTGGCTTCTAACACGCGAGTGTTTTCTCGTTTTATGGAACCTCGAGAATAAATTAAATAGTTGGTCTATTTAATGAATATGTGAATATTATTTATTTGGTAAATAATATATAAAATAGAATAGACATTTTCTTTTTGGCAAAAGTGGCGCCTCACTTTGTGATAAATTAGGAAAAGAAATTTTTCTAGATTATGTCACGTGTGTAATTAATTATTTGTTAGATAATTAATGGAAAAGAGATAAGAGATTGATTTTTTGGGAAATATCTCTTATTTTATGGCAAATACCTTTTCCTTATGGGAATAGGTAATTGTGGTGTTAAAAAAGATAACTCTCTCTTGACTAGTTATTTTCCTATATAAAGAGAGTACCTCCCACACAATACACACAATTATTGGCGCCACACTTAAGAAAAAAGAAGAGAAAAATTAGTTTCTCGTTCTAGCCATTAAGAGAAGGGTTTTTCTTGGAGCATATTCGAGGAGTTCTACGGTGAGGATCGACGTCCACCAGTCGTCGCTTGGAAATGCAATCCGAAAGATCACGGCTTCTCCCTTTGGTCGATTGCCTATTTCTCTCCGGTTGGGATAAATCTACTAACCTTCTTGTAGATTAATTATTATGCGAATCATATCGTGGTAAAAGCGTAAACGAATCTAATTCGTAGCTTCCGCTGTGCATGATCGAGCGTCTCGATCGGTGTTGAGAATCAGATCTGACGATCCGATTATAGATCGGATCCGGATTTGGGTTTCCGTGTATCCAGCATGTGGTCTCAGAGCAAGGTTAAAACGATTTTGCAATCTTGATTGCATAATGAATTAATAAGGAGTGGAATTGAATAAATATTGCATCTTTTATATGTTTTTTTTAATATAAATGCGTGGTTGAATGTTTTGGTTGACGAGATGGATTGGGGTTGGTACTTGTTTACCGTTAGATCTATTGTAAACCCAATTTTTCTAGGTATAGGAAAATACGTAATTTATTTTGTTGTAATTTAATTTTCTAGTAGCTAGAAAAATTTAGGAAGCAAATGGCGAGTTCTTTTAATTTAATTTTAGAAGAAGATCAACAACCTGAAGCAATATCCTGGTGGTTAAGGTGTTGCATCACCAAATTGAAGACGCGGAGGTTGCCATGGTAAAGGAAGGAGGCTTGGACCAACTCGCTACAAGACTGTTTGATAAAGAAACGGAGCGAGAAAATTCATATACTATGTGGCGGCGGTTTGTGCATTAAAAATTAGAAAATCCTTTAAAAGTAGGGTTTATCTATTTAATTATTTTAGGTTTATAGATTAGATACGGGGTACCAACGATCCATCTCAGTGGTTTATTTTTCGCATTTTTTTTTTGTGATTATTTATGTGATCTAACCATATCATTCATCATATTCATGAATTCCACTCCTAGCATATGCATACACGTAGAAAATTCATATTGACATTAATTAGACATGTATGAACACGATAATTAATTTAGATTAATAATAAATTAAATTAATTAAAGGAAATAGAATTTTATCGGGATATAAAATTCACATGATAGAAATAAAATTTACGGGGTAAATTTAATTTTTGGATCTAAAATTCTTTGAGGATTTAATTATGTAGTGTTTACATAAATTAGAATTTGGATAATCAAAAATTGGAAAATCATGAAAAATTGGACACCAACTAGACGGTATTTGGAACCGATAAGATGGTGATTTCTTTTCATGATTTATTGTTTTCGATTATTGGAAAATTCTGAGATCCTAAATTTTTATCATGATAAAATTAGGACTTTAAAATTCATTGGTGAATTTTTTGTTGTGTAGTGACTACACAAGATATTTCTAAATAATCGACAAATTGGAAAATCATGAATATAGTGTCACTAGTTAGACGGTATTTGAAACCGATCAACTAGTGGGAGCTTTAAATTTGTGATTTATTGTTTTTCGATTTGGTGGGAAATTCATAAGTCCTAATATATTAGGATTATAAAATTCTTTGTGAATTTTATTTGTGTAGTGTCTACACAAAGGTACTTTAATCCATAAAATTGGAGGATCCTGGATATAGTGACACTAGTTAGATGGAACCGATGAACTAGTGGGAGGATTAAATTAAAAAATATTCATGATCTATTGTTTTTGGATTATTAGAAAATTCTGAAATCCTAAAGAGACTACCTAATTTTCAAAATAACGAGTGGGAGCGGGGAAGGTGACAACCGACCCCTCGGCCTCTACTGTTAGCACAAGCACCATGAGAATGGTGACGCCTCGTGCCACTTTGATTTCGGGCCCTTTCGGATGGCCTTCACTGCAATCAAAATTCAAGGTTTGGTTTCCGAAATGATAGGATTTTGAGTACTCGTCGGGTCACTGACTTACCCTTTGGCGGCATACTCGGGTCTACTTAAAAATCAAACGATGAGAGTCGCACTCTAAAAGGTATTTTGGAAATATCTTGGTGAAAAAAGGAAGGTAATCAACAATTAAATCGGGATGTCTGATTCTCAGTTAATTGTTGAGAGATATTGTCTCAATTTAATCGTCACCTCTTTGACCTACCCGTCGGTGGCACTGAGGTGTGAGATTAAATCCTTGGAATGGTAGGATAAACTGCATGCATGACATCACGTTTATAATTCATAAAATCATTATTTGTTTTATTTATATTTCTGTCAAAATTTATTTTCGCACTACATATCATCTCAAGGTATCTAAACTGCTAAACACAATAAATTGACTGATGATGACTCCGTAAAAGTGGAAAAGTAATAAGAACGTTGAACTTGTCAATCGAAAATGCAATTAATTTTCGGAAGATATTCTCCTCTTGAACCTTCAAACTTAAAGTGACATTAATAAGTATGTCACTGTTGTCACTCGTGTTGAATGAGAGACAAATTAAAATTAGTTCAAAGATGACGAGAATGATTTGGCATCAATCTCACTGGACATCCCACAGTTCACGAGTAGTGTCTACTCTTATAAACTGCTAGTTCAAGGTCATTTCCTTTTATAGAAAGCCATGAATTGGAAGGTAAATGTATACAAGTGTAAGTCATCTAAACTAAATAAGTTAAAGGCTAAACCGAAATATTAATAAAAGAAAATAAAGGATAAGGAAAGTGATTTCGGATCACTAACCTATGAATCCTTAAAGACTTTCTTAACCGGAATTATGACCCAGAAGCTAAGTTCTTTTGTAAGAACAAGATAGCTAGGCATTAATGATTAAAGAGTAGACAACTGGCAGTTATTTCAGCTGAGATAGTGGGAGTGATATAAGGGAAGAAATTTCAGATTTTAATCCTTGAATATCGTAGAAATTTAAATTCTGTTTTCAGATTCGTTGGAACAAATGGATTACTTTCAAATCGATAATATAGTTGCCTTAAAGAGAGTGAATATGGCATTTGTAGTACGAATCTGGGACTCGGGATTTTGTCTGATAAGTCAGAACCACTAAGTAATGCTGAAAAGGTATATGTAACACATCATAAACTATTAAGACAAATGATTTCCGTATTTAGATAAACGATTCTTCAGCATATATTAATTAGTGCATATATCCTAAAGATAAGATCTGAAGACTGGCTAAGGGTGATTCTTATCTCCCAGTCTAAGAACACTATCTCAAAGGAAAAATGACTAAGTAACCTCTTTCAATTAGGAAAGGGTAATAGAGCTAAAAAAGTATCATAGCTTGTTCATATTGACCTTCGGGGTCTTATGAAGATACGAGCTAGTTGGAGCTTTTGAGTAGTGGCCTTTTATGTCTGATAGCTCCTCGAAACACCGATTAGTTTATCTGAATATCTTGAGGATTCTCTGATATTACCAGAGAAGCGAGTATTCCATGCTCAGATATAGGCTAAAGCATAGTTTTTGGCACTGATGCTCGGCCTACCTTCGAGTGAAATGTTTTCACTGAAAGGATAAACCATGGATTGCCTTATATAGTTATTGATATGTTACGATACACTGCTTAACTCAATTAAGATATTGATTGCAAAATAACGGTTTACATTGTTATGTAATACCGAGAAGTCAACCTAGAAGATGCTTATGAATTTGTGGATAAGGAGTGAAGTAAATTTACTCCACTTCCGCAAATAGAGGCATTTAGCATTTACGCTTGAAGGTAGGACTGGGGATTTTGCATACATGTTCAAATCGTGGTTGATTGATGTATAACATTTATATGATAAAAATTACGAGGTTTTATATACGTTATCGACTCTTTTTATATAAAATATAAGAAATTATAACGATAATCTTATAAAATATTAATAGTTATGAATAAATATAAATACTATAAAAATCTAGTAAGAGTAATAAAAAGTTATAAATTTTGTACCGGGATAATAACCGGAGTGTCGTGTCAGATTTACGGGGGTATTTT
Organism: Gentiana macrophylla; assembly: GCA_026214975.1. Classification (NCBI taxonomy): domain Eukaryota; kingdom Viridiplantae; phylum Streptophyta; class Magnoliopsida; order Gentianales; family Gentianaceae; genus Gentiana; species Gentiana macrophylla. The sequence goes on from CM047815.1 coordinate 14,099,071, forward strand.
TGCTATTTTATTTGCAGATCTTATGTAAACCAAGACCCCGAGTGACGACACTTTTTGAAGTAAAATCGTATCTTTTGAAGGAATAAGGAAGTGCCACGAGATTTAAAGTTCAAGTGGATCAATGGTTCGTGACACCATTATCGAATTATATTTTCGACGAACAAATGGCCCATCAAAAAGGCATTTTCTGAAGAAGAGTCCTTCATGGAAGTTATAGATCTTTTCAAGAGCTTTCCAACGCTTCTTGAATTATGTCATTTGGAGATCCAGAGCTCAAGTTATGATTTTATCAAGTTTCAGATCAAGTTTTGGAATAAAAAGATACCCGGATCAATCCGGATTTACCTCGGATCGATCCGAGGAAACATAATGATTATCCAGCATGTGGTCCTGCAGAGAATAATCCAGGATAAGATTTTTATTCCCGGATCGATCCGCCCTTTCTCGGATCGATCCGGATTGGAAAATTTTGCCTATAAATAGAGCAGCTTTGCAGGCATATAGAGAGACCAATATATATTTTCTTAACCTCTTTGTAGTAGTAGTATGTATGTATATAGGCCTTATGCCATAAATAAAGTAGTATCGTTATAATGCTCGAGAAGTTATCAGAAGATCAGTGTTGTTGAAGTCGTTGTAATATCCGGAAGAATACAAACACGATTCAATGATTATAATCGGGTAAAACTTAAGTATTTATGTTTGTTATGTTTGTTTTTATCTTTTTCGTTGTTATAATGTTTTTAGGCTAAATCTAATAACTAGCCAAAGTTATGTAATCGTTTTATTTCAATCTTTTCGTAAATGAATGTTGTCTAATTAAAATTGATTAAAATTGAGTTAATTGAATCTTTTCTATTCATAACGTATTGATAATATTCGGATTAGCGTAATTAACCAAGATGAATCGCACCATATAACCTAACGATGAACCGATCGAGAGAAGTTAGGATATGAGATAAAAGATAGAAAAACCGGAGGGTAAAATTGGCGTCGTCGTAAAGCGTGACTACGGATTCCTATTTCTACCCGAAGCGATTTGTCTTGGGAAAGATGGATCTTATTAAAATTGTGCTCGAGATCGTAATAATGTTAAAACCAACAGTTTAATTGAAACTAAAACCGGAAAGTTAAATCGATCCGCCTGACAACCGGAGCCTTTTGAATAACATCGGCCATCCGACAAATGGAATAAACTGTTTTATCCGGGGTAGATTTACTGTACTGTTCGAGACTAAGCCGAGATTAGCATGGGCGGTTGTGGAGATTGAACTGATGACAATGACATATGACAATTTCATACGCTCGTGTGAGGAGGAATTGTTAACCTCAGGAGTGCACCGTTTCATTTACTCAATTGGACCTAAAATAAAAGGAAAGATCGAGCACATTCCGTCTACTGAAAAGATCGTATAAATCAATTATATAAACTTTGGCTAGTTCTATAAAATATATTGGTATCTATATATTTATATATATATATATATATATATATATATATATATATATATATATATATATATATTTTACAATCTATGTACATCTATATATATTTATATATCTATATATATTATATTAGAATAACTTTTAAATTACGCATTTATTTTATGTTGAGTAGAATAGTAGTGATATGTGTTATAAAATTGCGGTTTAGATCGAGTTAATAATGACTCTTTGGTGTTTAACCACACTTAGAAGAATTACCAAGTTCCCCGAGGATTCGACACTCGACTCACCATACTAGCACTACTGATTTGACCCGATACAATCATCGGTTAAGGACTAGTATTAGCACTAGAAAAGGCCACGTCAGCTTTCTGGCGCCGTTGCCGGGAACGTCGCTAATTTCTTTCTTTTTGTGTCTATGGTTACTACTTGTATTAGCTCAAAATTCTCGAGAATAAGTCAACACTTTTCTTATCCCATTTCTATTTTAATTTTAGTTGGTACTTACCTTATAGGTAAGTTACCAATTTTACTACTATCAATTTCAGTATTATTTTCTATTTTAGTTAGTTGATGACCAGAAGTGGTAAGGCCCCACTCACTCCTTATAAGCCTGACATAAACACTTACGAAAGGCAGTTAAGAGTAGAGAGTAAACGAGGTCATACTAGTCAGGGAAATCCTGACGAATCATCTTCAAACAAAAATACGAGAATGGCGAAATCGTGATGAAACACCGAACAAGGGCTAGAATGCTCTCTAGGGCATGGGACAGAACCCTATTAACCCTAATAATCAAAATAATAATAATAGAAATAATCAAAATCGGAACCAGAACAATCGTAATAACCCACCAAACCCGAGACCTATCTGTGATCAAACCATAAGAAGAAACCAGACTAATAATCCCATTCTTTTACCCAATGAAGGAGCAAATAATTTCAAAATTAAATCTCATCTTTTGGTTTAATTGACGCAAGAGCCAAATTCTAGGAGAGGATGATGAAGATCCACATCATCATCTCTATCTTTTGAAGAATCGTGCAACATGACCAAAAGTCAAGGTGCTCATAAGGAATTAACGAGGATGACTATGTTTCCTTTTCTTTAAAAGGACGAGCCGAGATTGGTTTATGTCTCTTCCACATCATTCACTTACAAGTTGGGAGGAGATTCAAAGCGAATTTCGAAACAATATTTCACTCCCGGACGAAATTTGGAATTAAAAGTCGAGGTTGCTAACTTTAGACAAGGATCTCAAGAAACGCTCGGGAATGCCAGGAAAGATTTTAAAATCGTTAATAGCTTGTCCCGATCATGGTTATTCCTTAGATATGCAAATTCAACTTTTTCGTCGTAAATTAAGGAAAGACTCACACGTCTTGATGTAGATCATGCATGTGGTGGTTCTTTAATGATGAGTGAAGCTCAAGCAGATTTCACGATGCTATAGAAAGATTTCCAAAAATAACAGAATGTGGGAAACCGGTTCTAGCACCAGAAAAGTAGCTTTTGCAGGAGAATGTACATCTAATACGGAAGTTCTAGCACATTTAGAAAATTTGAGTAGGAAATTTGATGGCCTACAATCTAACAAAACCAAAGTTCAGAAAATAGTACACCAACTGAATACTCAAATCAGGATAACATGCCATTAGGGATTGAAGAACCAACAGGATATTCAAGAGAGGAGGTGAGTTTTTTCAAAGACATATAGAATTTGAACAATGCATACTCAAACTCGTTTAATGCTTTTAGAAGAGATCACCCTACTTATCGATGGTCCGAAAACCCTAGTAAGCAAGGACAACCGCCATATCCAGTTCCATATAGAATATGAATAATAATCAAGTTTATCAAGAAAACACATCTAATCGAATTTACAATCATTACCTAGATCCTATCCTCAACATACCACTCAAAGTATACCAAGTAACTCAAAGTTCAACTCAACTGCAGAAGGAGTTGAAAAATGGAAAAATTAATGGAAAATATGATGGGTGTAGTATCTACTCAAGCTAAGAATATGGAAACAATAATGACTTCTATTGGTACGAATACTAAAGATTTGAATACAATGAAAACATCTATGAGTGGATATGATACTGAGAATGAGAACGATAGAAGCCTCATTAAGGAATATGGAAGATCATTTGAGTAGGGAAGGTGAACGTAACAACAGTAGACCTCCTGGAGGATTACCAAGTAACACTTGAAAGAAACCCAAGAGAGGTAAATGTTGTAGTTACGAGAAGTAGAAAACTCGTGGTAGTAATGGAGTAGAAAACTTCGGGAATAATGAAGTAGAAAATGATTTAGATGGAAAGAATGATGGAACTAAAAATGAACTTGAATTCACTGATGAGGAATAAGAAATTATAGAAAATTTCTTGAAAAGGAATAGAAGTTTGGAACCTGAGAATGAAGGTGAAAAATGGGTAAAAATCCCAAGGATTTTGAGAGATCCCATGGATAAAGATTTAAGGAATTTATTCAAAGAACATGTTAGAGTAGAGGATAATGAAAACAAGGATGAAAAACAAGAAGAACTGAAGGAATCTGAAGTAGAGATTGATTCAGGGAATGTTTTAAAAGAAAAAACTCAAGATCATGATACTTGGCGATCAAGTAATACTCAAAGGTTTAAGGAGAAAGGAAAAGAGAAAATGAATTTGGGATCAAAGGTTGTAGATTTAGAATCTTTACCTTACCCACCTAAAGATCAAATTAAAAGATTAATCTTGATCGTAGTATGCTCGTTTCTTGATACTTTTCGTCATATTCATGTTAATATCCCTGTTATCGAAGCTCTAATTAGTATGCCTGCTTATGAAAAATTTCTGAAAGATATTCTGTCAAACAAGAAAAAAACTAGAGGAATATGAGAATATATGCCTAAATGAAGAATGTTCTCATAGCTTTTGCAACATAAGTTACCACCTAAACCGAAAGATCCGGAAGTTTTACCATTCCATGTGAAATTGGAGGATTTCTTTAAGAAGGTCTTATGTGATCTTGGAGCTAGTATAAACCTCATGTCTTATGAGGATTATAAGAAGCTAGGCATAGGAAATCTTACTAAGATCGAAATGACTCTGTAGATGGCGAGATAGATCGATTAAATACCCTAAAGGAATTATTGAGGACGTATTGGTTAAAGTAGACAAGTTCTATTTTCCAAGAGATTTTGTAGTTATGGAAATGGAAGAAGGATATTCAGCCGCCACTTATCTTAGGTCGACCTGCTTTTAGCTACAGGAAGAACTTTAATAGATGTTCGAAAGGAGAGTTAATTTAGAGAGTCAATGAAGATGAAGTTACTTTCAATATTTTCAAAGCTATGAACCATCCATACAAATCACGTAATCATGTTCTTTTATAGAAGATATTCATTCTCGTCTATGATAATCGGGATTGCCAACTTTTGAAGACATATTAGAAGAATGCTTGACTCTATCTATCTATAGGGAAGATGAGAAAGACATCGAAATGAAAGAAATAATTCTTTCTCTAGATAAAGGAAGTTTTACTTTTAAACCATCATGGCATAAGTATTTGGAATTAGAACTAGAAGGACCAGTTCTTAAACCTTCACTGGAAGATCCACCTAAGAATCTGGAATTGAAACCACTACCTTTAAATCTGAAGTATGCTTTTCTTGAAACTGATAATCTATTACCGGTTATTATTTCATCATCTTTAACTGAGCAACAAGAAGATCAATTACTTAGAATGTTGAAAAAGCATAAGAAAGCTTTTGGATGGACAGTTGCCGATATTCGAGGTATTAGCCCTGAGATTTGCGTTCATAAGATAATTCTGAAGGAAGATGCTAAACCTTGTATTCAACCGCAACGCCGCCTCAACCCAAATTTGCAGTTAATTGTTAAGAAAGAGGTCATTAAACTATTAGAAATGGGGATAATATTTCCCATATCAGATAGTGAATGGGTTAGTCCAACTCAAGTGGTACCAAAGAAAGGAGGTTTCACAGTGAAAGAGAATGAAAGGAATGAATGGATTCCGACAAGAGAGATTACAAGTTATCGAATGTGCATTGATTTTAGAAAACTAAATGATCATACTAAGAAAGATCATCATCCACTTCCATTCATAGTTCAGATGTTGGAACGTTTAAGTGGACATAAGTATTACTGTTTCTTAGATGGTTATTCAGATATTTACTGAGATATTCATTGCAAGCAGAGAGAGAGAGAAAAACTACTTTCACTTGTCCTTATGGAACTTTTGCTTATAAAAGAATGCCGCTTGGTTTATGTAATGCACCAGCCTACATTTCAAAGATGTATGATGGCTATATTTCTTTGATATGGTTGAGAAATTCTTAGAAATTTTTATGGATGACTTTAGTGTTTATGGAGATTCATTTGATGTTTGTGTGTTACACTTAGAACGAGTGTTACAACATCGTGAAGATACCAATTTAGTACTAAACTGGGAAAAATGTCATCTAATGGTATCGAAGGAATTGTTTTAGGTCACAGAATCTCGAAGAAGGTATCGAAGTTGATAAAGCTAAAGTCGAAGTAATTGAAAAATTACCTCCACCGCTTAATTTAAGAACCCTAAGAGGATTTCTCGGACATGCAGTGTTTTATAGAAGGTTCATTGCCGATTTCTCGAAAATAGCAAAGCCTCTAAGTCATTTACTTGAAAAGGAAGTACCTTTTAACTTTGATAGTAAATGTATGGAAGCCTTTCAGACCTTAAAAGCGAGGTTGACTACTGCACCAGTGTTAGTAGCACCAGATTGGAGTTTGCCGTTTGAAATTATGTGTGATGCGAGTGATTTAGCTGTAGGAGTTGTTTTAGGTCAAAGATATAACAAAATTCTCAAAGCTATCTACTATGCTTCTCACACATTAAACGCAATTCACCTAAATTATGCAACTCTGAGTAAAAGAATCGTTATTGTAATTTTTGCCTTAGATAAGTTTAGATCGTATATTGTTGGATCTAAGGTAATAATTTATACTGCACCATTCAAAGATCAAATATTTACTCAGTAAGAAAGATGCTAAACCTCGACTTCTTAGATGGATTCTCTTACTTCAAGAATTTGATATTGAAATTAAAGATAAAAAAGGAAGTGAAAATGTAGTAGCAGATCATCTAAGTAGAATGGAAAATGATGAAGAAATAGGACTTTAAATTAAAGATTCATTTCCTGATGAACAACTATTTAAAATAGATACTCCTTCAACCATGCAGTTATTAAAGAATAGAATTCCTTCTAAGGAAATGTCACCCTGGTTTGGAGATATCATTAATTACTTAACCTGTGATTATATTCCGTCTCATTGGACTTGGCAACAGAAAAAAGAAGTTCTTTCATGACTTGAAATTTTATTACTGGGAGGAACTAGACCTTTTCCGTAAATGTTCGGATGGGATAATCAGAAAATGTGTGCCTGATAATGAAATTTTAAGTGTTTTATCATTTTGTCATGATCGTGAGGCAGGAGGTCATCATGGAGGTTGGAAAACTGCTTTTAAAGTTTTACAATGTGGTTTTTATTGGCCTACACTATATAAAGATGCGTATAAGTATGTTAAATCTTGTGAGTCTTGTCAAAAGTGGGGAAATGTATCTAAAAAACATGAAATGCCTATGCAACCTATTTTAGAATGTGAGTTATTTGATGTTTGGGGTATAGATTTCATGGGACCATTCCCTATATCTTTTGGAAAAAGATTTATTCTAGTAATGGTAGATTATGTTTCAAAATGGGTAGAAGTCAAGCTCTTCCCACTAATGATACCAAAGTTGTCATACGATTCCTTAAAAAGAATATATTTACCCGATATGGCATTCCAAGGGCAATCATTAGTGATAGAGGTTCACACTTTTGTAATAGACCATTTACCAAGATAGTTGAAAAATATGGTGTAACACATAAACCAGAACGCCTATCATCCGCAAACCGTGGGATGTGTAGAGGTGTCAAATAGAGAAATCAAAAGAATTGTAGAAAAAAATAGTTGATTCAAATCGTAAAAATCGGGCGATTAAATTAGACGATGCATTATGGGCGCATGTAACGACTTTTAAGACACCAATTGGTTGTTCTCCTATAAACTAGTCTTTGGTAAGTCTTGTCATCTCCTGGGTTGAGTTAGAACACCGAGCCTTCGGGCTATTAAATTTCTGAATTTCGATCCTAAGGTCGTCGGTGATCATAGATTGCTTCAATTAATGTAACTAGAAGAATTTCGCCTCGATTCTTATGAAAATGCTCGAATCTACAAAGAACGCACTAAATCTTTTCACGATAAGAGAATCTATAGTCGTGAGTTCCATGTAGGTGATCGAGTGCTCTTGTACAATTCACGTTTAAAGTTATTTCCAGAAAAGCTTAAATCAAGATGGACAGTCCATTTAAAGTAACAAGGGTTTACAACCTGAGTCGTTGAACTAATCGATGGAAATACGACTTTTATAGCCAATGGCCACAGAGTGAAGTAATTTGTGGAGGAGAAGGAATCACACCGGAAGGAGAAGTAATGCTACTGACTGATCCCCTGAAAAAATTGAAAAAGCAGAAAAATCAAACAAATTGAGAAGCATAGGAATCAAATCACCGAATATCGTGCTATCTATCTTCTACTTTTCTCGTGTTTTATATGTTTGAACTAGTTTCGCTTTTACCGGATAGATATTTAAAAGAACTGGATGTCTTTTAGATAGAATAGAGTTTTTATTTTGCTTTTGAAATTAGGCCTTGATAAAGATGTCGCGTTTGCTATAGAAGTTTTAGTTTTTGAGAAAAACAAGCAATTGTTGAGAGAGATCAATTGAAAGAAGTATGTAATGGAGAATCGAGAAGTTCGATAAAGAGAAGGGCAAAGTTTCTGATGAGGTGCAGAATCTGTGGAAAAAGTGAGCATGATGGGAAATGTAGGAAAGCACAACCAAATCCTGTGATGAGTGTTTGAATGTTGTTAAGAAGGAACGATTAGGTGGTTATCCTAAAATCCCGATGGAGATCAAAGAGAAAATTCGAACGCCTCATTTCTTAAGGTTAGGTTGATAGAACGTTATGTTAGAACCCTGGAAGATTTTAAGTAATGGAATTAGACCCTTATGAGTTTTGTAATATTTATAAAAATTTTATATAACTTTTGAAAATTTTATATAAAGGATCTTTATGAAATTATTAAAGGTTTTATAAATTTTTATAAAAGGTTTTAAATTATATATATATAAAAAAAAAAAAAACCTTTGGTCGGATCGATCCGACCTAATCCCGGATCGATCCGAACTGAAAAACCTAAAACCTAAAAAAGGGACGGGTCCTCCTTCTTCTTCTTCTTTCATTTTTCTTAAATGAGCCTCTCCTCCTCTCCCCCATTCGAATTTTTTTCTTCAAATCATCACACAACATTACTATTAAACTACCCCAATACTTAAACTCTTCTCATTTTCCTCTCCTCTCTTCAATTTTTTGTTTAAATTGAAGAATTTTTCAAGGGTATCTCCAATTTTCATTCCGGCAAATTTTCATCTTTTCCGGCCAAATTTCAACCTTTTAAGCTTTGGAAGGTAACATTGTAGTCCCTTATTTTGTTAATTTCGTTTTTTTTAAGCAACTTTTTATTTTATTTTTGTAACTCATTTGTGTTGTTTTGTGTTGTTTTTTTGTTGTTTTGTTATTTTGTCACTATCATAGAATGGCCGAATCATCAAAAGCCACTTAAAAACGTAAACCTCATATCCCTACCCAAATCCCGCTTATAGAGACTAGGCCTTTAACGGAAGCAGAGTTGAATGTTAGTTTTGATAGAATCTGCTCACTGCAGACTAAGAAAGCGTTGAAAAATAAATTTGGAAAGTGTTTAGTTGCAATAGAGGGGCTTAGATTTCAAAGATTTGGGAAATGGAGGTAAAAGAAATTTTGAAAGACGACAGTGGTTGGAGTTAGCTAGTTTAAGGTCGGGGAAATTAACACAACCTTAGTAGCTGAATTTTATTCTCTCGATAGCAACTCATAATGCTACTGTAAGGTGGTGAGTTAACTTCACAACCTAAGATTTAGATGCATGACCGCTTAATCCTCAAAGTTATAAATACTATTTATGGTATCCCCGATATACCGTAGAGTGAGGATTATTATATCTTGTATGGAATTTAGATGAGCCTGCAGACTTTGATTATATTGTCTCACTAGCCTGAGAATGAGTTAGATCCCATCGCTGCCTGGCATGAAAACAGTTTTCCTATGGAAATTGTATACGGATATATGAGAGCTATTAAACGTTTTATTAGCCACACTCTTTACCCTACTCGTCATTTTACATCTTTTGGTAAAGAGGATCTGTGTATTGCTTGGGCTATGGTCAATGATGTACTGTGGATGTAGGCGGTGGTAATGTAGGCGGCCAAGGAATTTGTCTCGATCGCCAAACCAGCAAATACATGCCTTTTCCTTGTTTTATTTCTTCCTTATGTCGCCAGATAGTGTCCCCGAACTTCCAAATGATAATTTGATGGTGGTTGATGACACGCTTATAGGTCCTACTTTACCACTTAGGCGGGCGGGAAGAATAGATTTTATGGACCCTAACCGCCAACGACCTCAAATTTACTCCATCCACTCGCTGTCCTCCTTCATCCAAATCAAACTCAAAGTCAACTTCCAAATACCATCACATACGACATGTTTCAATCCATGGCCTATGATGTTCATCGTGCTAATGCCAATATATGGCTGTTTTTGCGGAAAGGAATAGGTTATGGTCTCAAGATTTACGTCAAGGCATGCGAGGTATATATCAAATGAATATACCGCAAAATCCTACCTATGCCGAGATGGATATTCCGCAGATTGCCAATCCCACCATATACCTTGCCCGATTTTATTCCACCGATGCCACCTCTTTCGGACTTCCAACAAATGCCACATCTTTTGGATTCCAAACTAGTGGTGTAGGGATTTTTCGATGTGTACTACGGCAAAACATGCGACATCCGATTGGCCAGGATTTGGATCATTTGACCATACCACAACGGGATGGGGAAGCACTTTTTCTGATGTCACGGAGAGATGAGCTCGATGGGACTAGATAGCTCGGTTCGGATGTCAACATATTTTCAAGATCCATTCCAAGAATCGACTTATGATCCGGCCCGTTCTCAAGCCATGCCAAGTTCGAGCCACGTCGAGATGAGTGATGAAGAGGAGTGATTTTAAACATTTTATGATTATTGACATTGAAAACAATTTATTTTTCGTACAATTTCATTTTCGTAAAATTTTAGGTTATTTTGGTTTTATTTTGGTAGGATTTTATTTTAATACGATCTTCGTGAGAATTTTATTTTACTTTCGCTTGATTTTATGGTATTACGCACCGTGTAGTAAAATTTATCGTTATAACATAATAAAAATGAACCAAAGATAGGAGAAAACATATCACCTAGAAAAATCTAGGCATTTTACAAGCAAAACAACTCGTCCGTGAATAGTAATTTTCCGGATCGATCCGGCCTTTTCCGGATCGATCCGGCGTGAGTATGCCGATTGACAGATTGCTAGTTGAGAGGCCGGATCGATCCGCCCTTTCTCGGATCGATCCGGGAAGTACAAAACGCCAAAAAGTAGATTTTCTTCTACTTTTGCATGATTACTACCTTTCTATAAAAGGAAAGAGCCGATGCCTTCATCCTTGCTCATTCCTTCTTTAATTCTATCTGCCTTTGTTTATTTTCAGATTCGATAAAAATGTCAAACCACCTCTCCTCGGTCAATAGTTACGAACCACATACACGAAGGTGTGGTTCCCAAAGCCATGCCTCGTGTTTTCATAATGACGCCCCGAGACGTCTAAATTTAAATCCATTCTCCTATTCTAATGGAGAAAGGTTTAAATACAAAAAAATTGATCAATGGGGACAAAATCTAATCCGAGGTCATGGGTGGAAGAAGCCGATTAGACTCCCCAGAGGTAGAATTAACATTTCAATTGTCAGAGATTTTTATGCATCCCTTACTGATATAATGACAGCAGCCTCGTCTCATCTCATTACTGTTAGGGGCGTCGTTATATCATTTTCTCAAGTTATCATAAATCAAATCTTTCAAATCCCACCATCTACTTTTGATCAAAACCCACACTACGAGTTTCTTTGGGAACTCGGAAGTTCTTATAATGTTGTTAATCGTACTGCAGAAGCCTTTCAATATGTGTTTCCACTGTTTGATCATAACTATGATTCTTCGACTTTGGCTTTACCCCCTCATCTGAGGGCGTGGAAACGCTTCATTAACTCTCGGATCTATCCAACTAGAGATTTTTTTAGGGGTTACGGATGATGAGATGCTATCATTGTTGTATGCGACCGACCGTGGGGGGCATACATTGATCGGGGATTTTGATGTTTAAAATCGCAATTAATTTTGCAAGAGAGAGGCGTAATAGGGAAGACCGCTACCGCTTGCCTGGTTATCTCTCATCGTGTGTGCAATCGAATCACGTGCCTCGAAGTTTACTATCGACGAGATCTTTCCATCTCGTGATTCTCGATTGGGATTACTTCCGTAGATACTCCCGGATGTTCATCTACGGTTTGATGAGTTGTTGAAAATCAGTTAGAAGTTGATGTTGTTAAGTTGGTAGTCGTTTAAGTTAGTCTTTTCATCGCTTTTTAATTAAGTTTTCTTTAAAGTTGTAATGGTATCCTTAATGTTTAATATATATGTCATTTTCTTTAATCAAAATAATATATGTTGAGAAAAATAATAAAAATCAAAATCGTATAAAATTTTAATTTTTTTCTTTCGAACTTACTTTTTATTACTCAATGACCATCGGGACGATGTCATTTCGTAAGTGGGGAGTAGAGGTAAGTTAGTAAAAAAAAAAAATTAAAATTTTGTTATATAAATTTATACTTAAGTGCTTAATACTTAGCTAATTTTTCTTGAATCAAAATAACTAGATAATATATAATTAATATGAATAAAAATAATATAAGTTGGTAAGAATAGATTTTAATTAATTAAAGTAAATTAGATATATTTTAATTATATTATATATATCAATTTTAGATTTTTATAAGATTTTAAGTATATGTACATGTACATAAATATTATCAAGTAATTTTCATATGAAATTTAACGAATATACTTATATCTATAATAAAATGTTAGAATAATTTTCTTTTCAAAACAAAATATGAATATGGAATCGGATTAGAATGATGAGATTTTGGCACCACAAAAATATAAACGATAGCCAAATAAGCCTACCTAAATAAATTTCTAATTTTGTCCCTACCTCACTTCTTGATTGGAGTGATCAAGACATCACTAAAATAGCCATTTTTTATTATAACCGACTCCTTAGCTTATTTTGGTCTACATTTCCTAAAAATCCACGAGTTTGTACGCATTTTATGAAAGGAGATGATGACACAAAAGCTAAGAATGGTGTATGCTGAGATTGGAAAAAATTAGATAAGTATTAGTATATTCGATCTTACCTCATGACACTTGCAAGATAGTCGATTTTGGTAATAAGTTCGGATATGTTAATATTCTATAAAAGAATTAAGAACGAAGCACCATATTTACACAGAAGTAATCAATTACCACGTATCTTCCTTATCTTTGATCAACAACTAAAAATATCGGTTGTAGCTACCAATGATTTGAGTGCGAGAGGTGTTATCTCGAAATGTCCTAGAGGTTTAAAAGCTCCCGATAAAAATTCGAATCATAAGATCTCAAGAATGATTACAAGTTTAAGGAAACCGGACTTGTAATTTTCGATCGAAAGAGTATTACTCCGATCAATCTTGATGAAGCAATGCTTGTAAGTTTGATTTTCTACACACACACACGCTTTTAGTTCTTAAATCTTATAAAAAAAAAATAAAAAAAAAAGTGAAATAATATCAGAATGTTATTAATCGAGGTATTTTTGATCAAAATTATGAAGGTGTAAGTACGTACGACTTGCTTCTTTCTCTTTTGATTTTCTTTTCTATCCTTCTGATTAACCAACACCCTGAACCTAAAACGTATAAGCCATTTTGTCAACTATTTGACTTAGTCTTTGATTCCAAATATTTCATATAAGTTGAGATAGGAGAATAATTCTAGAATTTTAATTATATTTATTGAGTAAATTATGTGAAATTTCATTTGAATAATAGTTGATAAATAATTTATCTAAGTTATCTACACTTTTTATCTTGTTAATTTCTAAGAAAGATATAACTAATATATTTATAATATTGAAATGATATTTTACTAATTTGAAATTTAATCTACCAAGTATATCATTTTTATTGTAATTTTTATATATTATCGCTTATTTTTTTCTTATGACGATCAAAGAGAAATTTAAGTGGGGAGTAGTTGATGTATAACATTTATATGATAAAATTATGAGGTTTTATATACGTTATCGATTCTTTTTATATAAAATATAAGAAATTATAACGATAATCTTATAAAATATTAATAGTTATGAATAAATCTAAATACTATAAAAATCTAGTAAGAGTAAGAAAAAGTTATAAATTTTGTACCGGATAATAACCTGAGTGTCGTGGTCGATTTACGGGGTATTTTTGGTATTTTATTTGCAGATCTTAGGTAAACCAAGACCCGAGTGACGAAACTTTTGAAGTAAAATTGTATCTTTTGAAGGAAGTAAGGAAGTGCCACGAGATTTAAAGTTCAAGTGGATCAATGGTTCGTGGCACCATTATCGAATTATATTTTCGACGAATAAATGGCCCATCAAAAAGGCATTTTCTGAAGAAGAGTCCTTCATGGAAGTTATAGATCTTTTCAAGAGCTTTCCAACGCTTCTTGAATTATGTCATTTGGAGATCCAGAGCTCAAGTTATGATTTTATCAAGTTTCAGATCAAGTTATGGAATAAAAAGATACCCGGATCAATCCGGATTTACCTCGGATCGATCCGAGGAAACATAATGATTATCCAAAGATGTGGTCCCGCAGAGAATAACCGGGATAAGATTTTTTATTCACGGATCGATCCGCCCTTTCTCGGATCGATCCGCTTGAAAAAATTTTGCCTATAAATAGAGCAGACTTTGAGGTATATAGAGAGGCCAATATATATTTTCTTAACCTCTTTGTAGTAGTAGTATGTATGTATATAGGCCTTATGCCATAAATAAAGTAGTATCGTTATAATGCTCGAGAAGTTATCAAGATCGTTGTTGTTGAAGTCGTTGTAATATCCGGAAGAATACAAACACGATTCAACTTGATTGTAATCGGGTAAAACTTTTAAGTATTTATGTTTGTTATGTTTGTTTTTATCTTTTCGTTGTTATAATGTTTTTAGGCTAAATCTAATAACTAGCCAAAGTTATGTAATCGTTTTATTTCAATCTTTTTCGTAAAGGAATGTTGTCTAATTAAAATTGATTAAAATTGAGTTAATTGAATCTTTTCTATTCTCGTAACGTATTGATAATATTCGGATTGACGTAATTAACCAAGATGAATCGCACCATATAACCTAACGATGAACCGATCGAGAAGTTAGGATATGAGATAAAAGATAGAAAACCGGAGGGTAAAATTGGCCGTCGTAAAGCGTGACTACGGATTCCTATTTCTACCCGGGGCGATTTGTCTTGGGAAAGATGGATCTTATTAAAATTGTGCTCGAGATCGTAATAATGTTAAAATCAACAGTTTAATTGAAACTAAAACCGAAAGTTAAATCGATCCGCCGACAACCGGAACCTTTTGAATAACATCGGCCATCCGACAAATGGAATAACCTCTTTTATCCGGGTATATTTGTACTGCAACTGCTCGCACTAATCGAGATTAGCATGGGGCGCTTGTGGAGATTGAACTCGATGACAATGACATATGACAATTTCATACGCCGTGTGAGGAGGAATTGTTAACCTCGTGAGTGCACCGCTTCATTTACTCAATTGGACCTAAAATAAAAGGAAAGATCGAGCACATTCCGCTCTCATCAAAAGATCGTATAAATCAATTATATAAACTTTGGCTAGTTCTATAAAATATATTGGTATCTATATATTTATATCTATATATATATTTTACAATCTATGTACATATATATATATATTTATATATCTATATATATTATATTAGAATAACTTTTAAATTACGCATTTATTTTATGTTGAGTAGAATAGTAGTGATATGTGTTATAAAATTGCATGGTTTAGATCGAGTTAATAAATTTCTTTGGTGTTTAACCACACTTAGAAGAATTACCAAGTTCCCCGAGGATTCGACACTGACTCACCATACTAGCACTACAGATTTGACCCGATACACTGTCGGTTAAGGACTGGTATTAGAACTAGAAAAAGCCACGTCATTGATCGTGAAATATCTTAATACAATGAGTGAAGGTTGGTTATAATATTCTTATGATCGGAAAGTGACAGCACATCCTTTGCGCTTTCTGAAAGAATGTTAAAAATAACAACCTTGGACCTTGAAGCAAAGATACTCAAGGAGTTACTATCTGATTTAATCAGACCACATCCAACATTGGTTGTTGGGGCCACACTGATAAATACTACTATACTATATCAGATATCAATCCACTCAAATGCAGTGGGAGTATGGTTTAACCATGTCTGTTCACACTCTTGCTTGACTACATGGAAAGCAGGAAGATTACCACGGGTGATGCCTGAAACTTTCTTGCCAAACAAAGGAGCTTGAATTCATTTGGACTGGAAGGGTTTTAGCTTAAAGCCAATGACAGATGCTTATATCTATTGGTGGATTAAAGCAAACCTCTAGGTCGTTAAAAGTCATATGTTTTGAAATGTGTGGGCTTGACCAGAATATTGATGAGTCTTTTGTAGACCAGAGAATCAATATTGGTAAAGTAGTAAATGATCGCGTGTGAGTCACTAACGTCGATATTACTAGCAAGAATACTAGGTACATCGCAGTATAGTAAATGCGAGTCAAGGTTGATCCCATAGAGACAATGCAACTCATAAGTATAAACGATTCTAACCTAATTAAGAAGCAACATAAAGGCGGTCATTGACCAACAATAACATAAAAGAAAACAAACATGGTATACCTCTCCCTCTCCTCACCGATCTACTAACTTGGACTAGTTTATCGTTATGTTTACTTCCCCACATAATTTCCTTACATTAATCGCGAGCTTTTAATGATTATTATCATATTTATCAGCTACGGGTGCAATTTCTACTCCTATATACTCCGACGATGGCAGTAGACAATCTATACGCAAGCTACCCTCATTAATTGGTCCGTAATAGCCCATACGCATAAAGAACTAGAACTTCTGATATTGAGCGTTACCTCATACCGCTAACCCGCCTAGACAGCTGTCGACATTGACCAGCACGTTCCTAGGGTCCATCAAGACTATGTCCTAATTAACACTTCACTTGCGGTCCTTAATGTTAATTTACGAATTACGAATACTAGATTGGCCAGACCTATTACTCATTTTAATTATTCTTGCCGATCAACGTAGCTGTAGTGAATCCCAGGTGGTCCTGAATGATATGAAGATATATAGCTTGCATGGACCTTTAAATCCAATTGAGGGGGTGCAAATCAGGTTGTATTGGATCTGTCAATGCCTCCATTTAATTCTCTTTTGGCTTGTTTTTTATTAGCTTCAAAACATGGCCCGTCTGTTCCCTACAGATTTAAAACATTTGATTCATCCCAGCCTCATTTTGGGAAAGAATACAGGCTGGAAGAAAAGAACAACCATGAAAAAAAGCATCTTCCTTTTAATTTATTTTTTGGATCAACACAAATACAAAACATAGAAAGTATAGTAGTAGCCATAGTGCATCTAGATGAACACGTAATTTGAGACGATAAACACGTAACTACGAATAATTTCACACACCGGCAAACAAACATGATTATTTATGTAGTCTGTAAAGCTAAATGACTTTTTCAATTGTCTATCAATTATGCAGTAGTAGAACATCATGTTCGACAATCAGATGATGATGATGATTGTCAATCAGATGCGGCATTGCCTAAATATGATGATTGTCAATCAAGAAACATAAACACACCAGAAAAATAGAGAAATAGGCGCACAGATAACAACAAACATAAACACACTAGAAAATAGAGAAATAGGAACACTGAGAACAACAAACATAAACACACCAGATTAAAAAATTACCTTGTCACATTCAAAGATGAAATATCCCAGCTTTCTTCGGATGTCCCTCTCTGGACAGATTGTCATTTATACCCATCTTTTCCACTAACTAACTGAAGATTTTCCCATTAATCTAAATAGAATAAGAATTTGGAAGCAACAACTAATTCCTGGTAAACCATTGGCCCCTAAATGAATGCACCTTCTTGTAAAAGGATGTGTTAGAGAAGTGACATTTCAAGATGTTTGAGGTTCTCTCTTATCCAATTTTCAGTAACTCAAGATACAATTTATTTACCTACGTAACCAAGCAATTCACTCTCAGAAACAAAAAAAGTGTGAGATGTTGGGGATTTAACTTACTTAAAAAATCTTTCATTTGATATTCAAAATGTGCATGAATAAACACCAACATGGTCGTGTAAATCCATGGTCTCAAACATTATAAAAGATATCCACTAATGTGAATGTTAGAACTCTCATGCATAACTAACAGTTTCCGCCTGTACGTATCACAAAAAAAAAAAACAGTCACTAACCATCTAAATAGTGATAAATGAAGAGTTGATGCACATGGTAAAGTCGGTATTAACTTTAATTCACACCGTTGATAGTTAGGAAGCGTGAAACGTAACTTATTCTCTTCATCCTTGATAAGAGGTTTAAAAGCTAATCATCTACTACATTTCAACAGGCTCGTTCAGGAATAAAGAGATAAATTGTTGAATTCCATGACTATTATACACCTTAAAAGAGAATCTATCTTTCGTTATTCCAACCCAAGAACAAAGACACCCTTTTTACTTTTCTACAATTACCATTAGGCAAAAATATTCTTAAAAAATAAACTTCAACTCAACAGTTTCTCCACCCCATACACCACTACATTAGACCAAAGAAAAGTGAAGGGAATTTTCTTCTTAATGGAAGTTCAAGTTCCCTTCATCAACACTATTCATGCAAGGAGCCTTCTCAGCATCCCCATCTCCAGCACCATCGTCTTATCCGACAATTCAGCACGACTAAAAATGCTATTGTATTTGAGACAACCTCGATAAAAAAAACCACATCTAATACCAACTCTTCCTATAAAACAAAGATTACTGATTTACCTACTAATTAACAAACGTGAAAAATACCTACTAATTTACCCGAAGCATGCCAAAAATTCCAATAATCCTACATGGTTATCAAAAGATTAAAGAGTCCAAGCTTAAAATACATGCATAGATATTGGTCTACTGCCAAGGCCGACGACAAAAGCATCACTACAGACAACATGTGTTCGAATAAATAAAACTTACCCAAATTTAAAAACATCTTGAATGAAGCTCTAGATCCTTCTTCTCGTCACAAAACTTTTTCATTATCCATGTCTTTATTCTTCTACCCTACACCAACTCTTAATAATGTTAAACTTAAGTAGATCTCAAGTGTTTCATACTTGAATCGAGAACATGTCAAGATACTGCAATAATGGATCAGGGCAAAAGACTTGTCGATTTGAAAGAAGAAAATAATTACAAATCAACTAAACCCAACTCAAATTATATGTCATTGCAAGAAATAATAAGTGTATTAGAAAACTCTCAGCAAGAAAAGTGTCGCGGTGATTGACAGCAATGCATCTGGCATAATCGATCTTGGCACAAATACTATATTTTACTTAACGTGTTTATTGTATTAAAGCGAAGTCGATCTTGGGATCGGAAATCAAATTTTAAATTCGCCACGTTAAACTAGTTGATTTCTTACAAGAATCGTGCATTGTATGATGTTGATGTTACTACGTGTTACTCAATGTAACTGCTTTGTGTGGATTGGTTGTATAGTGAAATTGATTGTGTGTGTTGTTGCTAGCTACACCGAAAAAGATTAGTACTAGGCAGTCTAATACAAGTAGTTACACCCCAAAAAAGTATTAATATCGTAACAAGTTGCAAGGATTAATATAGTAACAAGTAGTAATTTAATATACGTGTGTGTGACTACATGTTGTTGAGCACAAACTTATATTGGGTTGAAATTTAACGTAGAAAAATGTGTAGTTAAAATAGAAAAATATGTAGTACAAATCAACCAAATATATGTAGTTACACCCAAGAATAATGTAGTAATACCTGTAAAATATGCAGTAACACGGAAAATATATGTAGTAACAACTAATAAATTAAGTGTAGTTTCAGCAAAATAAATGTGTAGTAACACACATACAAAGAATGTAGTTACAACAAAAAAACATGTAGTAACAGGCATTAGATTAGATTAGTATTAGACAGTCTAATACATGTACTTACACCCGAAAAAAATTTGATATAGTAACAAGTAGTAAATTAATATACATGTGTGTTTGTGCATGAGTTACTACATGTTGTTGAGTACAAACTTATATTAGGTTAAAATTTAACGTAGGAAAATATGTAGTTAACGTAGAAAAATATGTAGTACAACTCAACCAAATACATGTACTAACACAGAAAATTATGTAGTAACAACTAATGAATTAAGTGTAGTACCAACAAAAAATGTGTAGTAACACACATAAAGAGCATGTAGTTACGATAATTTAAATATATTAACATCGAAAAAGATTAGTATTAGTCACTATAATACATGTAGTTACACCAAATATGATACTAGTAATTGTCAACCCATTCATTAACTATTTTCCTAATTTTTTTTCATATTTTTTTCCTCCATTGTTAATTATGAGTTAATGCCTGCGAAGTTAATGCTGACGAATTAATTTTTTTTCCTCCATCGTTAATTATGAAGATATTGCTGCCGAAATTTCCAAAAATAAAATAAGCATCTGCCAAGGATATTTTTTTAAATAAGGGTGTTTCTGTACATCTATCTGTTTTTTGCCTTTTCAACCAGTGTCGTTTTTTCTTGTCCTATTTCACCATTTTCAATCTTATATTGTCTTTCTGGCCCACCGCCTCTAAATTCTAATTCATCAAAACACAAGGCCAATTCTAAATTTTCGATGGTCCTGTAGTTCATCTAATCAAAAAATCCATCCGGTGCCGGAACTAAACGCATCAGAAAATTATGTATGGCTTTGTCAAACTATTTTAAGTCATTTAGATCACCTAAGAAAGACCAAAGCCTAAGCTAGGCCTTTAAAAAAATTGATTTTGACCTACGGTTTAGCCAGCGCCAAAACATGGATTGTCATGTGTTTTGGTTTTGTTCGGGGCATGAAAAATTGGCTTCAACCTGAAAAATTATACGACCAACGTCCTAACCTGAACCTACCCAACCCAAGCTTACCCCTAATCATGAATCATTTGCGATTTGGTTTCTTTTTTCCTTTTGAGATATGGTTTTGTATACTTGATGAAATATAAGTCTTAACCTTTTAATAAGTTAAAAGAATTCACAAAAGAATTTAAGAAACAGCTACTTAAAGAAATAATAGTCATACGATCAAATCAAGGTGGGCGAGTACCTAGATTGCGAGTGTCAAGATTATCCTAAGGAAAACAAGATTTTTACTGAATGGACACCTCTAGGTCACCCCAAATGAATTAATGGTGTATATGAAAGGAGAAAATGTACTTTGTTGGACATGGTGCAATCCATGATGAGCTATATATGCTGCTTTCACAAAATCGTTTTCGGAACATGCCTTTGAAACAACAGTCTATACACTTTAGCCGTGTTTCGTCCCAGGTGTGGTAGAATCTACTTTTAATGCAATATGGAATATAAAAATCCATGTCTAGCTAGCATATATGAATATTTGGGGATATCATGCTTAATTTTATGAAGCTGGTAATGCCAGATAAACTTGATGCTAGGTCTAACA
Source organism: Gentiana macrophylla (assembly GCA_026214975.1). Classification (NCBI taxonomy): domain Eukaryota; kingdom Viridiplantae; phylum Streptophyta; class Magnoliopsida; order Gentianales; family Gentianaceae; genus Gentiana; species Gentiana macrophylla. Next base: position 14,120,510 of record CM047815.1, read on the forward strand.
GATGTCTTTTTTGTGAGATGTCTCAGAGAAACCAAAGGATATCAATTTTACCACGCTTATGGGACTAAATATTGACTTTTACTTCATTTTATTTTTGAGTATGTTAGAAATCCAGAAGTAGTATATCTGAGAAACCCCTCCAACACTCAAGTCGGTATTTCATGTGTATTTCTATATATTTAGACCAAATGTCAGCCTTGAAAGTATAATTGTTGCCTAATAATGTGTACATGATAAAAGAAACTCTGATAACTTATATACAGATGGTGAGTGTGAAGATCATATTGGTAGGGGCGAACAAAATAACCGGAAACCCCAGACCAACCGGTCCAAACCAAAAACGCGTAAACCTTGGTTTTTTGGTTGGTTTTTATATTGTAAAAAGCCAAACTGTGAAAAACAATTTGGTTTTGGTTTTCTATAATAAAACCGGACCAAACCGGATATGTATGTATGTATGTATGTGTGTGTGTGTATATATATATATATATATATATATATATATATGTGTGTGTGTGTGTTCGTGTGTTTTAATATTTACGTATATATGTGTGTGTGTGAATGTCTTTGTATATTGATATTATTAAATATGGAAGGCCTTTAATCAAAGTCACTTATCACAATACACCTACAAAAGATCGGTTCTATTGTTGTGCATATGTAGAAAGGTGCATGAGTACATTAAGTTTGGTGTAAATAACAAGCCCCTCAATTATCACCACATTTAAATAAGTAATATTTCAGTTCATTATCTATTAATACTTCAACCAACCATCTAACACGCGTAGGTTTTGTCCCTAGCCTAATAAAACCTATGACAAGATGAAATAAAATAGTTTACGCATCTTATTTAATTATCCTAATTGGAATGTATGACAATATCATGTTGTGTGTGTGTATATACACCATACACACATAGAGAAGATAAAAAAAAACCGGAAAAGACCGGAACCAAGTAAATCCAAACCGGACCGAATAAAGTGGTTTTACCTAATTATGGTTCGGTTTTGGTTTGTAAATTTTAAAACCGCAAAAAATGGTTTGGTTTTAAAAGTGATAAAAACCGTAAAACCGGACGATGTGCACCCCTACCTATTGGAGCTAAAGTCAAATGCCCATGAAATGGGTTTGGCTTGTGTGATAAAACAGTCAACTTTAGCGCTCATTTTGAATACGCTCCGGTGAGGTTTATCGGGAGTTTATGAAATCAACAATACACTCACGGAGTAGATGATATTTAGCCTTTGAATCACTCGATTCGGATATCGAATGAATAAGAAATTAATGTTAAAACATGTGTGGGAGAGGAGTTGAATGGGAGATCAACTCGACTCTCCTACATAGATGAAATGAGAAAATTGTGCTCTTAATTTAATAGCTTGCTTGACTGTCAAGCATGTGCTCCAAAGGGCAAGTGTAATTTTGTGCAGAGGAAGGATCTAGATGGCTCATAGTTCACTACACACGCGTGCACTCGTTTGTTTGTCTCGGCATGACTCGATTTCAGTTTGATTGTTAATTACTGCTATTTATTGGACAATTTTTTTTAATGAAATTAAGCTAAAATTAATTTTAATTAATATAACTAAGGCGGGTTAGTGTGAACAAGAGCAACCGACCTTGTGTGAACAAAATTTCTCAAATGTTAAAGTCGGCTCAATTAGCCGACTTAATTAAGTCGGTTTACCCATCGTATTTTAGGTCTGCCAAGTTACTTTTCAAAGGGCAAGTGTACTTTTGTGCAGAGGAAGGATCTAGATGGCTCATAGTTCACTACACACGCGTGCACTCGTTCGTTTGGCTCGGCATGGCTCGAGTTCAGTTCGATTGTTAATTACTGTTGTTTCTTGGACAATATTTTTTAATGAAATTAAGCTAAAGTTAAGCCATTGTATCTTAAGATACAATTGCTCGGAGCTCGGATTTTTGAAGTCTCTCTAAATCCGAGACGTGAAGCCATTGTATCTTAAGATACAGTTGCTATTATCGTGAGCATAAGACCGGAGCAATTTGTCTTAAATAAATAGTGATTTCACTCGTTTCGGTTTGCTTCTAGTCCTTTACTTCATGCATTGCAATTTTATTTCGTTCATATTTCGGATCAAATCTATAGTTTTTTTTTTGCGTCGATCTATTTAATACAATGATTTTCTTATTTTATTTTATAGCTTTATTGTTTCATAATTACATTCGTTAATTACAGGATTCTTCCGTAAATCACTTCATACACAATATGTTTTCCTAACCGATCCCAGGATGGTTTCCACTCTGATAACCTTTCTATTGCAAATGGTATATGATTTAGTGACATTTAACATTACTTTCTATGGCAAATTTTCTATACACACTTGTCACATATTTAGTCTGCAGGTTTAACCAAGTAGTTTGACTCAAGTGTTAAGTGACTTGAAAATGCATAGGAATGTCAATTCTTCTATGATGCGCCATCTTTAAAGAGCTCTTGGCGAGTAAAGAAGTTGAGGCTACTCATATGACGAATTCGAACCGAACTTCAGACCAGTTGATTCTGGATACTGGAGACTTTAACGAGAAAAAAAAATCTTTAGGTTCACGAGCAAATATTTGTTAACATTTACTTACTAATAGAATTTTAGAACAACCTTTATTTTATATATGCTACAATAAAGGGACCTTTTTAACTATATAAACTATCTTCAAAATACTATTCTTATCTTCAATTTGAGTGACGTTTCATTCAAATTTTATTATAATTCTGTTTCTATCTAACCACTTTTGTGTTGTTTATTTGTTTTAATTAAAGTTTTACATCTCCATAATTGATACAGACATCTTCCTTTTTTTTTTTTTTTTTTTTTTTTTTTTTTTTTTTTTTTTTTTGAGGAAACATCTCCCTTTTCCTGTAAATAAAAAATTAAAAGATACTACCTTTCAGCTGGATACAAGAGTACAAATTTCTCACTACCTAGAACTTTTTGGGCAGGTGGACCACGTGGATGGCACCCAAGTCAAAATGTTGACCATATGGTGGATTTTTTTTTTTATAATTTTTTTTTAATTTTTAACGCAAAATATAGACGCACCATTTTTTCCCCTCAATACCCATAAAGAATCAAAATGGAAAAAAAAATTATCTCCCAGTTTCCGGGTATAATTAGACTACAGTTTAAATGGATAATCAACTTGAGGAAATGAAAAGTTCCACTAATACTAATAGACATCATTCAGGGGAAGTTCTACGGTAGAGACTCCCCTGTAGGGAGTCATCTACGGGAGTCTTCATAATAGAATTTCCCATCATTCAGTGTGGTGGGGGAGTCTATTCAAATTATATTTAATTTGATATTTTTTTAACTTTAAAAACAACAATAAAAAAATGGATTAGTATAGTGAAATTCTTAGTAAAACGTGTGTTGTAACGAAACCGTGAAATAGTGGATTTTTATTCAATTTCAGTACCGTTTCAATAGTGGATTTCAGAGTGGAAAATAATAGATTTAAGATTTTGAACAGTAAATTTTCGTGTAATTTTTTTTTAAAAACATGTTTTTTCTTTTTTTCATTAATTTTATTGATAGGTCCTTATCGACCAATTCTTTTTCTACACAAATTTAAAATATGACCATATAGAGATGAAAACAGACATTTAATCCGGTGGAGAAAAAATTGGCCAAAAAAAATTATTTAAATTTCAATAATATGAGATTCTCTCTCATTTCATTTACAAAAAGAGATGTACGTATCTTTTGATTTAAGCATCATTTGGTAGTAATTTTTTCCTCATATTTTTCTTTTGAGAAATGATAATTCAGCGAAGAGATATTAATGCATTATGCGCAATGATGATCTACACCATTGATTATTGTGGGACATATATTGATTGATCTGAGCCCCACAATAATCAAATGCAGTAGATCATGTTAAGACATTGATTTAATGTTTTTCGCCGCATGACTCTATCACTCCTCTTTTTTTTAAATCCTTTGTATTATGACATCTCGTTTGATATTTTTCCAATGCCTTTTTCAAAGTTTTTTCGTAAAACATCAAAACATTGAAATAGTGGATTTGAATCTATTCCACCGTAACAAACATCCTTATCATCCAATTTTTGTTTTCACCGTCCTTATTCTCATTTTCTAACTCTTTCTTGTTCTTTTATCCTCACTCTCCCTCCCTTTTCCTATGGAACTGTTTTTTATTTTTTTCCCCCTCAGTTTCTTGTCTTTTATTCCCACTAAAACCGAGGAAAAAAACGGCTTTAGGTAAAATAAATACTATCTCCGGTCCAAAATATAAGTCATCCTACACTTTTCTACTTGTCCCATAATATAAGTCATTCTACATTACCAATGCAACATTTATCTTTCTTTCTCTATCTTAACATTAATTTATTATGAATTCAACAACTTTTCATTACTTAACAACTATCAGATTAATGATAGTCGAGGGTATTTTAGGCATTAACCTTCAAATTAATGACATTCAACCAATTCCTTAATCTGTGTGAAACTTACAGGATGACTTATATTTTAGGCCCGAGGTAGTATTAAAAAAATTAATGATCTGACACAAATCATCGTGATCATAACGAACGACACGACGTTCATATGCACAGTTTGATCATGGGTTTACATCACTCACTCTAAAAAATGAAGAGAAAACGGTAGTTGGGGGCAGCCGGCAAGCGTGACCTTTTTACTTTGGTTTTTACTATAAGTTGGACTAACTCTCTGTTTCAATGGCTATCAATTAAAAAAAATAAGCAAACAAGAAGCTCCTGAATCACACCTCTTTCTCTCTGTGTAATGGCAACTAGAAACATTTCTTCTCTTCTAACCCGTTCACTTTCTCTTGCTTCTTCTTTACATGGTGATCTCTTTTTTCTTTGTATATGTTTTTCTTTTCTTCTTCTTCTTCTTCTTGTTTTGCAATATTCCATGGTTGTATTGGACATATAAGATCTGTGTTTTTTTTATTAGATCTTTCTTATCGCAAAGCAAGTTTGTTGTATGCAGTTAAAAACAACTTCATCTCGAGAAATGCTCATGTTTTTGGAAAAATGTTCCCAACAGTACGTGTTGTAAAAATCTGTAAATAAACAATTACTGGAAATTTTCAGGTTTCGTGTGAATGATGTTTTTTGTAGGACTGCAAATAAAGGTATCCATACTAACCAAAAACCTTGCCATGGCGATGATGTAGCCGAAGTAACCGATTATTATTATTATCTTACCTGAATAGTAAAAATAATCATTAGAGAAATTTATTTTTTCCATAATTATCTAATATGGTTATGGTTTTCATAGTTTCTGTCCATTTTTCTCATGTTTTATGCCGATTATTTTCTTGTTGCACGGATCCTTTCATGTGACTTTACGGTGCTGTGTGTGAGAGATATCTTTCAATATACGAATATTGATGTATATTGATGTGGATATCACTCACAGCACCGTAAAGAGAGCAGGACACGAAAGGGTCCGGGTTGATTTTCTTCATGCAATGCAAAGGCTCCCACTTATAACAAGATTCACATTCTGAAACTGTTAAACTTAATGTAGTAGTAAAATCAAATGCGATTTTGTTTTTTTAATTTTGGCTGATTTCAGGAACAGGATATGGCTATGGAAGAGTCATCAGAAGATTTAGTGTAATTAATTCCCCTGCTCCAATTATTCCACCTGTTCAAGTTAATTTCTCCAAGCTTCTAATTAATGGAGATTTTGTTGATTCAGCATCAGGTAATACCTTTGTTTTGTTCTGAAAAATCAGTATTATTTTTGCCTATTTCATGGCTTTGAATCTTCATATACCAGAAAATTCACTTTTTATTGAACTAATAATTTGAGGTTTATTATATTGTTTAAGGAAAAACATTTCCAACTCTTGATCCAAGAACTGGAGAAGTAATCACTCATGTTGCTGAAGGCGATGCAGAAGACATTAATCGTGCTGTTTCTGCTGCCCGTAAGGCGTTCGATGAAGGTCCTTGGCCAAGAATGACTGCCTATGTACTTCCTTTATTCTCTCAACCATTTTCAAATCTCTAAATGATAGTATTAATATGTAGCATTTGAGTTTGTGTAATGGCTCATGAAAGTGTTTTAAAGCAATCATTTTTGAAGATTTCCTTTTTGTTTTTCAATGATTTGATGAATGTAGGAAAGGGCAAAGGTGATCTTTAAGTTTGCTGATTTAGTGGAGAAACACAGTGAAGAACTTGCAGCTCTTGAGACATGGGACAACGGGAAACCGTATGAACAGGCAGCGCATATTGAACTACCTATGATTGTTCGTCTGTTGCGTTATTATGCTGGTAGTACTTCAACTTTTATTACTGCAATTTTGAGTGTGGTACTGGGATTCTGGGAATGTCTTATGCCTTTAAAGGGTCATTTCTTCAAACAGGGTATGTGCATCGATAATTTATGAGAATTATGTGTTCTGTATGACAGGTTGGGCGGATAAAATCCATGGATTAACAGTACAAGCTGATAGTTCACATCATGTGCAAGTTCTACACGAACCGATCGGTGTTGCAGGCCAAATTATTCCATGGAATTTTCCACTTCTTATGTTTGCTTGGAAAGTTGGCCCTGCTTTAGCTACTGGCAACACCATTGTACTCAAGAGTGCTGAACAAACACCCTTGACTGCTCTTTATGCCGCAAAATTACTGCACGAGGTTAATTAATTTTCTCATTGTTTCTTGAGCACATTATTCCTTTTAAAAATCCCAGTTTTTTTTTTTTTTTTCTTCCATAAAATTGTCGATTATTGAAGCGTATACGTGTTGAAATAATGAACTTTGACAGGCTGGACTTCCAGATGGTGTTCTAAATGTAGTTTCTGGTTTTGGTCCAACTGCTGGTGCTGCACTCGCTAGTCATATGGACGTCGACAAGGTTTAATTTATGGATTTTCCTTTGGCTTCTGTTTGCAACTATACATGTTAGATTGGTCCTTTTCCGGACCTTGTATACACGAGACGCGTCCGTGCATTAAAGCTTGTATCTTTCTATTGACCATTTTCCTCATTTTTAACCCTTTTTTTTTTTTGTAGCTTGCATTCACAGGATCAACAGAGATCGGGAAAGTCGTTCTTGAATTGGCTGCAAGAAGCAACCTGAAACCAGTAACCTTAGAGCTAGGTGGAAAATCTCCATTCATTGTGTTTGATGATGCCGACATTGATGAAGCTGTAGAGCAAGCACATTTTGCCTTGTTCTTTAATCAGGTGTGCATTCACAGTTTTATGAGCCAAAAACCGCACACACGAGGTCGGTGTATTCACAACTTTAAAGGAACTTGTAGCTGAGATAATTATATGTCCTTGGCTACATACATACAGGGTCAATGCTGCTGCGCTGGTTCACGTACGTTTGTTCATGAACGCGTATACGATGAGTTCATAGAGAAAGCTAAGGCTCGTGCTTCACGCCGTACAGTTGGTGATCCTTTCAAGCAAGGTGTGGAGCAAGGTCCTCAGGTACTTTAATTTTCCTTACGGATAGATGATCGGTTCACTATTCTTGGGTCCCACCATCGTCAATGGTCAGTATAGTTTGCCAATATCTTTTCATGTTTCAGATTGATAGTAAACAATTTGAGAAGGTTTTGAAATACATAAAATCCGGTGTCGATAGCAATGCTACACTCGAGTGTGGAGGTGAAAGAATCGGTTCTAAAGGCTATTTTATACAACCAACCGTATTCTCAAATGTCCAGGTACCCCTCTTATTCTCAGTACATGAAAACGATTCTAGGACAACATTATGTCACTACAGACTTGTAAAACACGGATCATGATGGGATTGTGTGGGTCCCGCTAACTGATCAGTGGTCTACAAATATGTAGTGACACTACTTATACAGTGTCCCGAGTCTTCATGTGATAATCTACAATTACTTTTTTTGAAATTAGGATGACATGTTGATTGCGAAGGAAGAGATTTTCGGCCCGGTGCAATCCATCTTGAAGTTCAAGCAAGTCACTTTCTCATTAATTCAATAGAATACGATAGGACACCATATTCTGTCACCACTGATTTATAGACCATTGATTAATTCGAGTGTCACACATTCATCAACGGTCTAAAAAGAGTACTGTAGTGACTCGATATCGTGTCACAACCATTTTTTCGTATTTCCATTAATCTTAAAGAATAACATGTTTGTTCACATTATGATCATTATAGGGAGATTGATGAGGTTATTAAAAGGGCAAACAACTCAAAGTACGGTCTAGCAGCCGGAGTGTTTACGAAGAACATAGATACAGCAAACACGGTGTCTAGAGGGCTTAAAGCCGGAACAGTTTGGGTGAATTGCTTCGACGTGTTTGATGCCGCGATCCCGTTTGGTGGCTACAAAATGAGTGGCATTGGAAGGGAGAAAGGAATTCACTGTCTTCATAATTATTTGCAGATCAAAGCTGTTGTCACACCATTGAAAAATCCTGCATGGCTTTAAAACAATGCTGTTAATTTTTTAATTTGATGGATTATGTATGAGAGTTTGTAAGTTTGTAATTCACAGAGGAAAAAGTTGAAATATGGGACACCATTTTCAAAAGGATTTGAATAAAAATACTACCGTTTTTGGTTATTTGTTTTTGCTTATATACACATCTTTTCTCCCTCTCTAAAACAACAACAACAAATATACATACATACTCCTTCCGTTCCTTATTATCTGTCGTATTTGAGAAAAACACACAAAATAAGAAAATGAGTAACTGAATTGACTTTCATTATAAAATACGAAAATAATCTTGAAAAGTGTAGTTGTGTATTGAATATGAAAGATTGATTGGTTTAATAAGCCTAGAAAATTGAAAAATAATATTGAAAAACGAAAATAGTATTGAAATATGTATTGGAAATATAACTATATGAAAATTTTGATTTTGGCAACTGCGACAGTTAAATAGAAACGGAAGGAGTACATATGTTTGTTGCATTCGTTTTATTTGTCACTACAACATTTGAAAAGTCGATTCGTGAGTTAATAATGAAGTTTCTAAATGTCGATTCCTAATTCGACTGTTTGAAAATTAATATTTGATTCAAGAATCAATTTTTGCAAAATATTGCTTTCGTGTGATATAAATGAAGGTCGATTCGTAATTCGATGGTTCGGAAGTTAATCAAATTTTAAAAGGGCTTTTAACAGTTTTAGGATATCATGTTTTATCATTGTGTCAAAATTGACCCTTAACTTTTAAAATGACAATTTTAGGGACATGATTGTGTTTGTTGTGTTTTTTTTTTTTTTTTTAAATTTTTATTTAAGTTTTAGGACAATTTCAAATTTCCTTCTAAGTTAACGGCAAAACATGTTAGGTTGGACTTTAATATTTGAAATTGTCCCTAAAGCTGAAAAAAAAAAAAAACAAACAACATAACATAAGGTCTAAAATTGTTATTTTAAAGATAATATCAAATTTGACAAAACGTTAAAACATGATGTACTAAAAGTGTCAAAATTCCCTTAAAAGTGACATTTTAGGACCTAATGTTTTAACTTTTTGTCAAAATCAACTATTATCTTTTAAAATAACATTTTGTGACTTTATGTTTGTGTTTTTTTCTTCTTCGATTTTAGGACAATTTCAAATATTCCACAAATTTGACGTTAACTTAGATATAAATTTCAAATTGTCCTAAAACTGAAAAAAAAAAGAAAAAAAAAACAAACACGAGGTCCTAAAATTGTCAGTTTAAAAGATAAGGGTCAATTTTGACACAATTATAAAACACGAGGTCCTAAAACTGTTAAAATCTCAATTTTAAAATATTGGCTCGTTGTGATATACTTGTAGAATGAACTATGAACAATGGCAGAGCTACATGCCCCCTTGATCCGGAAAAATTACATTAATTTATGTACAAAACATATCGTTTGCCCCGTTAAAGTTTTTATTTGTTTTTAAAAATTTATTTACCCTTACCTTAGAGATCTGCGTCCGCTTGCAAAATGATGAAGTGTTCTTTGAAATCGTTAGGGTGACAAATATTAATCATTTGTTTTCTTTTTTATATTTTTAATTTTGAAAATATGCTTTTTTATTTTTATTTTTAAAAGAGGGTTGCAACACGAGGACTCCCAGAGGATCACCCATCCTAGTATTATTTTCGCCTAAGCACATTGATAGGATCCGATGCATTAGTGCCGGTATGATCACACCCGAAAATATGTTTTTTTTGTTTTTTTTTTTGTGTGGCTAAACGATCGAACTTTATTCAAAAACGGAATGTCGCGCCATTACAATGAGTCTAAAAACAAAGTAAAAACAATACTGATTATCGCTTCCTCTAAGTTCCTGCATGTTTTAATATTACGAAATTTCTTTCCACTATCTCGAGAATAAATATATGAGGTGGAGGACGACGAGACTCCTCCCCAAAGATTTGTTTGTTGCGCCAGGATCAAATACCATACGCAATCTCCCTCTATATGCATTTAGAGGACCCCAAGAGGACTACGTGCAGAAAATACGCTTCTTTAAGCCTTTGGAAGTGATTTATCATAATTATTTCGGTAATAAAAAAAAAAAATTTAGTAAACGGGGAAAAAAAAAAAAAAAAAAAAAAAAAAAAAAAGAAGAAGCCGGCTTGGTTATTCTGGCTTCTTTGGGATCTCTCCCCGTTGCCATTTCCCCTTTTTTATTGGCAGATACTAACGACGACGGGCTCCTCGATTATTTCCCCCTTTTGGTTGGCAAGAAATATAGCGTTGCATAGTTCCTTGAAGCTGATTTTGGTTGAAAAATGAAAAAATAGCTGTTTGGTCAATTGAATTTTTGTGGGTTTTTACGATTTTGTGAAGAACTGCTGAAAATGGGTAATATATTTGTGAAGAAACCAAAAGTTACAGAGGTAGACAGAGCAATTCTCTCCCTCAAGACTCAAAGGCGTAAGCTTGCTCAGTATCAGCAACAGGTAAACCTATTTCGTTCCTTTCCATTTTCTTCATCTTGAAAATATTCCTTAGCGGATTGGTTGTAGTTGGTGCATTTAATTGATTACTGAACTGATTAAAGACTGCTTCTTTGAAAACCTCAATTCATCTTCTTGTACTATTTTGATTCTTAAGAATTGGAGGGTATTGCAGTTTGAGGAGCTTTTTTTTGCTGTTAAAATCAGAGATTTGACAGTTTTTCCCTCAAAAACTATGCTTTCAATTTTAGGTAGCCCCTTAAGAACAAGTAGGTAGCCCCTGTGCCACATTCCTGAATTTAATTAGCAGAATTAATAGGACAGAAAATTAGCAAATTGAGAAGAATTGCAAAGAGATAGGAGAAGAGGATTCATAAGTCCTTTACATCTTGTATTATGCATATATGTAGGCTCATTCTTGGTGAGCAAGTAGCTAACAAGCTTGTTTTCGTTATCTATAAAACGTGATTATCTAAGAAAGAGAAACAAAAGTGAAATCATAAATCCGTAAAGAACTTGGAAGGGTCTTTGACTTCACCCGGAAGTATAGTCTACACAAGCATCCAAGGGTTCTCTAATGTTCCTAAAATAGTTATATCTATAGAAGTTATAGCGAGAATTCTGCTAATAATTGGGCCAATTGATTTACAATCTACCTTCTCTGTTTCTTGCTTGAAGGGTCCTTTTATGTTCCTCTGATTGGCACCTTTGACCACTTCTATATCATTGTGAGTATAAGAGTGATCAATTTGAGATAGTGATTACTTTTTTACCTTCATACGCTACTAACTTCTCTTACTCTTGCTCTCTTTTCCGTCTCAGTGTGTGGGAGTTAAGGTATTTAGGTCTTATTTTTATGTTGCTTAGATTCATTCGTCAAAGTGTCTTCATATACAGAACTAGTTAACAGTTAAATTGATCACGATCTCTAGTAGTTGATATGATGTAGGATTTGTGATGTCCATTCATTCACATGCCATGTCTTTGCTTTTCCTTGTGTTCAAATGTCAACAAAAATTATTCAGCTTGTACTTGGCACTATTGGGGCGCGATACATGATTGCAGCCCCTCAATCAAATTTAAATGGCACTATTAGCAAGTTGGGTTGCTTCATTTTGATTTAGGAAACGTATGCATTAATCAGGTGCTTTTTGTTTCATTATATTGCATAGCCTTCATCCGAGAGTGTCTGATTACGTGTACTCGTTGATTTTGAAAGGAAGCTTTTTTTTTATTGAAGTTCTTACATTTCTGTATCTCGTGTTGCTTCTTTTTAGTTAGAGGCTGTGATTGAGGCTGAAAAGCAAACTGCTAAAGATTTATTGCTGGAAAAGAGAAAAGATAGAGCCTTATTAGTTTTAAGGAAGAAAAAAATGCAAGAAGGACTACTTGAAAAAGTCGATAACTTTCTTATCAACGTGGATCAACAAGTAAGTACTCTTCATAATTCAATTTCCAACCTTGCGTGTTCTTGTTGTTTTGATTTTATCATAATCGATTTCTGTTGATCGACTTTAATTAATGTGTTCTTGTCATTCTTTTTTTAGCTGGCAGATATTGAACTATCGAGCAAACAAAAGGCTGTCTTTGAGAGTTTAAAGGCAGGAAATAATGCAATCAAGGCAATACAAAAGGAAATCAACATAGACGAAGTTCAGAAACTGAAGGACGACACTGCAGAGGCAAAGGCTTATCAAGATGTGAGCTCCTTTCACGTTTTTCTTCGGCTTTCTCATTTCATACAATTGTTTGAACAGTAAACTTTATATTGCAGAACTCTCTTTAATGATCCCGAGCCTACATAAAAAATTAACAAAATCATTTGCATCAATGCCTAAATAAATTATACCTGATATTGTTGCTAAGTTTTTCATGAGTGAAACCATCCTCAGAAACTGTCATCCCCTCTGCGTAAATGTCCAGCAGCCCGATCACCACGACTGCCTCGTGCCTCTTCATGGAACTTTTATACATGTTCTGTAAACATTTTTGAGGTTATATTAGCAAATGTTTTTGAGTATTATGTGCATTCTTAAGGGCTTATTTGAGACCATTTAGCGTATGGGAAGTTTTATAAAGAATTGAACTATTATTTGAAGTTGAACTTGCAAATGAGGTCCGGAAATGCACCGCATCCAAGTTACTTTGACACCACACCTACTGTCTACTGCATCCATCACGTTGAAAAAAGACTTTTTCAAAGTCAATTATGATTATCGGCTTTCAAGAAGTAGTTTATACTGTCTACACTTAATTTTTGAAAGTCGATTTTCAGTGTGGTACCGGGTATAAGGGTGTTGTCACAGTAAGAAAGAAGTTGTGATGCCTTTAAAAGGGTACTTAAACAATGTTTGTTTGAAGATTGTTGCCGCCTACTACTTTGGATTTTCATGCCCTTTTCCTTCGTTTTCTTGCTCTATTTCTTCTAGTTATTTACGGTTTTCCTTTTCTTTGTAGTTTCTCTGCCGATTTATGTTGATTAAGTATCTATAAACTCCTCCATCCAACCATAAATCAACTGTTTTACACGTTTTTTTTTTCTTTTTTTTTTTCCTTGAAAGGAAATTAATGCGATACTAGAAGAGGAGTTGTCCCCAGGGGATGAAGAGGAAATATTAGCAGAGTTTGAGACTCTTGAATCTGAGGTATGTATACTTTCTTGAATTTGTCGTAGTGAAGCATCGATTTCCCAATTTTCCGCGTATAATTTTTTTGAATCATAAAATTTATTGATGATCTGAAACTGTACAAACCTCCAAGAGTTCCAAGACTTGGAATAACATCAAATCTTTTATTTTATTTTTACAGAAACATTTATTTTTATTAATAGATTAGAAGAAAAAGTACTGAAAGGCGGTCCAACCCGCCTTAGTAAAGTTTATGAAACCTCAGCACTCCCCCATGATACACACTGAAAGAAAAACAACATCATGTCATAACATTATACCATAATACCAATGTTCTAAAACTCGCTCGGCGAAGTCGGTACGCTACAGGGGCGCCTAGGCGCTTTTAGGGTTTTTACGGGGGTTTTAGGGTTTTTACGGGGGGTTTTAGGGTTTTTACGGAGGGGTTTAGGGTTTTATGGGGGTTTTAGGGTTTTATGCCTCTTTCTTGTCTAAACACTTTGGAAAACTTGGATGTTCGCCCAGATGGAACCCTAATTGCCCAGAAGGGCCTAGGAGCGCCCAGAAGGGCCTAGGAGCGCCTAGAAGGGCCCAGAGCGCCTGAAAATCGCCTAGCACACTTCTCTCGCCTGATAAATCGCCTAGAGCCAAGTCGAGATGCCTGGGTCGTCCAGGGCCTAGCGCGCGGCGCCTAGGCGATTTTAGAACACTGCATAATACCATAAATAATCTACATGTGATAGTATAATGTTCAATAAATTTTATAATTGCTGTTAGAAAAATGGTATAATGTAGTGAAACAGTGTAGTAACTGTGTCATTTTTCACTGTGTATTATGTGGGAAATCTGAACAGAGACCCTAGGTAAAAATTTCCCAACAGCAACGGTGCTTGCTGAAACTCCCTCCTCCTCTGCGTTACAATCCTCCACCATCCTCCCTCCTCTCTTCTCTGCCCAATGTATCAATTCGTACATGGTCATCTCCGAGAAGAGTTCTAACAGTTATCAGAAGGTTCTACCAAGTGGAGGGATGTGATACATCCAACTCACCCTACACGCCTCTTTTGTTGTAAAAGATGATGAGTTGGATTAATCACATCTTTCCTCTTGGTTATAACTTTCCTAATACTTGATGCACCATAATTTCTCTCGTTATCTCCACCTCCCCTGCCCTATTCCCCCTTCACCCCTTCCTCTCTCCATAATAGTTATATATTACACACACGTCCCCAGGACACGACTCAGTAGTAAAGGGTTTGGGTTCCTTAAATGGGCAACTGGAACTTAAGTTGGAGTGTGGAGGTTCGAACCCAGTAAAGGGACTTCTTTCAGATCTTTGGTATCATAGCAAGCCCATGACTCGAAAGTCATTAAGTTACTCGATTAACATCTCCACTCATTCCGTGGGACAGGGAGTGGGACCTCGTGGTTAGGGTTTAACCATATATATTACACACACTCTCTCTCTCTCTTCATGTTTGTGGAAAATATTACTCCACATACCTTTGCTACACTTTTCACCTTGTGCAGTTGGTGAACAACTGCTAATCGGTTTATAATCTTACAGATGACGGTTGAAGATCTACCGGAAGCTCCAACCACGGTGCCGGATTCAACGGAGCATGAGGAGATATTGGATCTTCCAGAAGTTCCAACAAAAGCACCAGTCATCCAGCAGGCAGCCGAACCCAAGAAAGGCAAGTCTTTATTCTTGTCTACCAAATCAGATGCTG
The DNA here is from genome assembly GCA_026214975.1 of Gentiana macrophylla. Classification (NCBI taxonomy): domain Eukaryota; kingdom Viridiplantae; phylum Streptophyta; class Magnoliopsida; order Gentianales; family Gentianaceae; genus Gentiana; species Gentiana macrophylla. The sequence goes on from CM047815.1 coordinate 14,135,789, forward strand.
ATTTTCATATTATTTATTTTAGGGGATTTTATTTTCAAAGATATGTATGGATGCCATTATTTTCTTTTGTCACAGGTCTCGAGGAGCCGGTAGCTGCATGATACTCTCCATACGACTCGTTTTAAATGTTCGTTTTGATTTTTCATGCAGTTTAAGATATAAAATGTGTGATTATTGTTTGTATTGACCTTTTTTTTTTCCGTTGATATAAGATTTAAATTTTTAAGTGATCGTTGTTGCAGCATGTAATGTTTAATTTTTTTTTTTATAATTGTAAATTTTGTAAATGTGCTAATAAAGTTGGAAGCTAATATTACTACTATTAATTGCCCAAATGTTGTAGTGTGCTATTCTTAAAAATGGTGATACCTCACTAGAGGGTCTCCACCTCCCCGTCCCACGAGATGAGTGGAGATGTAAATCGAATCCTCAAGAATTTGGAATCATTGGGCTTGCCCTAAACACCAAAGAGGGAATAATTCGTCACTTGCGGTATTCGAACCTCTGACCTCTTTAACGAGCTGTATCACGCACCCAAGCCCCTTACCAATTGTGTTATGTCCTGGGGACGTAGTGTGCTATTCTTAATGATGATGGGAAAGAACCCATCCACAAATAAATTTTTTTTTTTATGAGGCATTTTATTGGCATTGTGCAAAACTTAATGTGGTATCAATGGATCATATACTTATGTTATATTGAACACTTTCAAGGTCGAGTACACGACATATACTTAGTATTTTAAAATTTAATAATCATGATTGACCTAATCTTTTGAAAGTGGATTATATGATGTACTTTTCAAAGTCGAGTTTACGACGACATATAATCAATATTTCAAAATTCAATAATCATGATTAACCTTTTGAGAGTGCATTATATGATGTGCGATCGATTATTTAAAAGACCAATGTATATGGTGCTACAATAGTTTGTTGTTATGGTAAGTTTGAATTGGTGGCAATACCAATTGTCTCCTTTGAAAGTGGATTATAGGCCCTTTAGCAAATAGACTATTTAAGATGTCCGTTACTATGTCACGTCATCAGCTTATAAACATATCATAAAGTTCCTCACACCGTCACACTATCGGTTTATGAACATTTACATAAAATATTTACAAAACTTTATATAATATTTACCTGCTATAAAAATATTTTATTTTCGCATACCGTAGATTTATATGATTTTTTTTTGAAAAACATGTTATTTTATTTTATTTTAACGTCTATTTGTTTTTGTTTTTGTTTTTTTTGTGTGTGTGTGTGGTTCCCAACGTCTCATAGAAGAATGTAAGAAAAAGAAGTCATAAAAAATGTTGAATCCCAACATTAAGGGTCAAAACTCCCCCTGTCCAACTGAATAAATGGAGATATTAATCTGCAAGCTGAGTGGGCCAGTCGTACAATTTAAGATTACATCAAAGAACTGAAAGAAGTCACCTCTTTACGTGGTTCGATCTCCACCTTCCAGCTTAAGGTCCCGGTTGCCTTAAGCACCCAAAATCCTTACCAACTGGGCTATGTCCTGGGGACAAATAAGTGATAAAAAGAACCTATGTTTTTAGCTTAAAGAAGAAAAATAAAATCGAATAGGGAACATATTTTTACATAACTCACATTATCTCAACCGATACGAGTCATAATGTGGTCAACTTTTTTGACTTAATTTGAGTCTTAACTGAGTGTATTATTAGACTCAATCTAGGTTAAAGTTCTATTTCATACATTCTGACCTAAAGTTGGGCCGACAAATTCAACATTACATCTAAATTTGGGTCATAATAAGTAAGCATGAAAAAAAAATTAATTTGGAGGATAAATTAGGGAAAAATATGTGCTATATTATTTAACGTGTGAAAAGGCATTCACTTTGAATAAAGCTTTGATGAGTCGGAGGAAATGCAATGATGCTAAAACTTTTGCATAGTTTTATAATTTTCTTTAAACCTTTTACGGACACCATCGGAGATGCTCTTACCTTTGCACTTCCATTTCAATTCGATGGTGTCAAGTTCGAGAGATTTTACGATACAACCATCATAGAAAGATTCATCGACTTGACATGACATACATTAGAGTATTTTTTTACTCTATTTTACATAATACACTTTTATCGTATTTGGAATATTCGAAATGAATAATCGTGAATATATATCATTTGATACAACATTTACACAACGATCAGATTGTAAAATTTTCTCGTCAAGTTAAAGGTATCTCGAAATAAGAGTCTTACACCTAACATTCAAGGGTCAAACATTGTTGTTGTATGTGGTGTTCAAATTGCCTCCAACTTAAATCCATTATCTCCTAGCTCAAGTCATTATCTACTTCAAACATGTACTTGGTCTTCAAGCGTGACTTGTTCTTATCTCATACCATGAATTCCCACTTCCGAGAAGTTTTTAGGTGGTCACTCCATATGAAAATAAGTGACTGGCGTAGGATGATCGGTCTTGCACACGGCCATGTGCCATTGCTCGATCACCCTACGGCCAGTCACTTTGCTCTAAATACACTCCCTACCCAAAACTTCTCCCTACTTCCTAGTTAATTTTCCTAATGGATTCCAATTTCCAAATATACTTCAAGATTCTTGGTTTAATAATAGTAAGGTCTTGAGTAAAGAGTCGATGACTGCAGGCATCGAGGGTTTTAAGAAAAAAATTATTAATGGTAAAATGACCTTAGGAAATCGATATTTTGTTTTACTTAAATTGCTTTTCTATGTAATTTCTTAAATGCATTTTCAGCCATTTTTATCTACTCCTTTTAGTTTCTCTTAATGCAATAATTAATGCTCTTTTTCTTGTATTACCCTCATTTCTTATTTCAAAGTTTTACATTATTCTAATAAGCCTAAGGACATTTTAGTCCAAAAGTATCAAAGTTGGGTCATTTATTGAGTTTCTTAATCTGTGTACATAAATCTATGATAACATATAATATGGGACGGAGGTAGTACTTTTTTTTGGGTTCCCAAACTCTCCTAGAAGAATGTAAGAAAAAGAAGTCATAAAAAATATTGAATCCCAACATTAAGGGTCCAAACTCCCCCTATCCAACGGGATAAGTGGAGATGTTAATCAGGTTACCAGTGGCTCAGAGTCATGGGCTAGCATTATATCAAAGAACTGAAGGAAGTCACCCCTTTACGGGGTTCGATCTCCACCCTCCTGCTTAAGGTCCCGGTTGCCTTAAGCACCCAAAATCCTTACCAACTGGGCTATGTCCAGGAGACAAATAAGTGATAAAAAGTACTACGTTTTTAGCTTAAAGATGAAAAATAAAATCGAATAGGGAACATATTTACATAACTCACATTATTCTAACCCGACATGAGTCATAATGTGGTTAATTATTCTAACTTAATTTGAGTCATAACTTGAGTGTATTCTAGACTCAATACTGGCTAGAAAGCATATTTCATATATTATGAGTCTATGACATAAATTTGGGCCGAACATTTGATGCTATAACATTTGAAGTGAGAAAAGACATTCACTTTGAATAAATGTGTGCTATAACATTTGAAGTGAGAAAAGACATTCACTTTGAATAAAGCTTTGATGAGTTGGAGGAAATGCAATGATGCTAAAACTTTTGCAAAGTTTTATAAAAATTTTAAACCTATTACGAGACACCATCGGAGATGCTCTTACCTTTTGCACTTCCGCTTCAATTCGACGGTGTCAAGTTCGAGAGATTTTATGGTACAACGGTCATAGGAAGATTGTATCGAGTGACATACATTAGAGTCTTTTTTTACTCTATTTTACATAATATACTTTTATCTTATGTGGAACATTAGAAATGAATAATCGTAACATATATCATTTGATACAACGGTTGTATTGTAAAATTTTCTCATCAGGTTAAAGGTATCTCGAATTAAGAGTCTTACGCCTAACATTCTAGTGTGGTCAAACATTGTTGTTGTATGTGGTGTTAAATTGCCTCCAACTTAAATCCAATATCTCCTAGCTTATCTACTTCAAACATGTACTTGGTCTTCAAACGTTACTTGTTCTTATTTCATACCATGAGTTCCTACTTCTGGAAAGTTTTTAGGTGGCCACTCTATGTAAAAAGAAATGACTCAGAGGGTGATTGGAGCCACACGCTTTACATGTGTTGCTCCGATCACCCTACGGCCAGATCACTTCACTCCAAATGCACTCCCTACCCAAAAACTTCTCTCTACTTCCTTGTTAAATTTCCTAATGGATTCCAATATCCAAATATACTTCAAGATTCTTGCAAGAAAAAAAAATATATTAATGGTAAAAGGACCTTAGGGTAAACGATATTTTGTTTTACGAAAATTGCTTTTCTGTGTAATTTTTTAAATGCATTTTCAGCCATTTTTATCCACTCTTTTTTTTTTTTTTTTTTTTTTTTTTTTTTTTGCTTAAATCCTCCGGTATCTGGAACCCACTGGTTCGACTAATCAGGAGTTCGGCTCGGGTCGTGCCTGCAGAGTCTGACTCTTACTCGGGGGTAAAGCCTGGCCAAGAGCTCTTTCAACATGACGCCTTAGAAAAGAATCGAACCGGTGACCTCTATAGGCATTCTCAAATCACTTACCACTTGAGCCAAGCTACTTGGTTTTATCCACTCCTTTTAGTTTCTCTTGATTAGAGCACATTTTATGCAGATTGTTTAGCACGTGGCACTTTATAAATGTAATTTTGCATATGCCAAGAAGTTAGTTGTTTGATGAATAACAATGTTTGTGCCTAACAAATTATCTTTGACATGCCTTATAGGTGTTAGGTGTGATGCCCGAAAGATAATTTTGTAATTGTTTTATTTAATAAATGAAATGATATTATTATTCATATTTATTATTCTCATATTCACCGATGTGACAATAGTATTTACACTATAAAAACCCAAAAGTATATCGTTTATGTAATAACTTAACTCAAATGTATGGGATATACACGGGAGGATTGAAAGTTAGTGAAGATGTACTTAAAATACAATTAGCCTCAGAGTGAAGTTAAACGAGAGTATCGGGTCTCCTTTAACGTGCTATTAATGCGCCCATAACACAATAGGTGTGATTGTCTTATCCGGACTTTCGGTTAAGAGAACCTAATTGGGCATTTATATATGATAGATATATCATATGTATTTGGACCGATTTGATTAGAGTTCACGATATAATTCCGTAATCGAGAAGTCTTATCGAATCAATGGATGATCATATTTATGGATATATCTTAATCCTCGAGGTGATCACACCAACCGCTTGAATCGCATGAAGTTTGACTTGACGGTTAAGGATTACACCGAGTCCTGTGGGTCCGAATTACCCCATCTTGGCATTGTCGATTGAGTGAGTAGTTTGTGTTATCACAGATACGGAATCCATTCCTTCCATTTATGGAAGTAGATAGACAGATTCTTTATTTGTTAATCCTAAACCGATCGATCGCGCGCGAGTTCATATTACATCGATTAGCTACCCGGTGAGTTGTATGAATTAATTGATCACTAGGGGTTAATGGTAAATAAGGATAAGAGGTTACGAAAAGGGTTAACGGTAACTTCCCGATTTAGAATGAATGATTCTATGGAGGATTAATCCATATGTAATGATTATATCAATGGACGCTTATTATTATTCTCGTGATGAGATAAATATAATCTCATAATCGGAGGAGTGCATCACGGGATTATGGTGGCATATTCTCGTGATTGATTTATCGAATATAATTATTCGTCGTAAGATAATTATTTATTTGATTTATCGGAGTCACTGATTATTAGTCCATGGTCCCGACGCTTCTCCTAATATAAGATAAAGCTATTCTCGGACGTTGAATCCTAATAATATTAATTTAGTTCTTGTTGGACTTTATTAAAACGATATATGAATTAATTGTTTAATGACTATTAAATTAGTTGACTAAATAATTAAATATGTGAAAAGATATTTTCCATAATCTTACCAATTATCACAGAATTAAAAATTAATTTTGACTAGGTCAATGGTTGATGATTTGCGCCCCATGACTTATTTTTGGAACAAGAAATTATTTTCAGACATTAAAGAGACGCAGATAAAATATTTATTTGATAAATATTTATGGAAAGAAATAAAGATAAATATTATTCTAGATTTGTTCTAGAATATTATGGGATTATCTTTTATTTAATATGATTATTATAATTGATTTTGTATTAATTATTAAATCCTCGGAGGTTAAGTTTTACTCTCCTATATAAAGTTATAGCTTCTCCTGCCTCGTAACACAACACATAATTCGACTTCTCCTCTTAGAGAGAAGAAGTGTAAAATTCGGCCAAGGGTGAGTTGAGGGAAAATCTTAGAGATTTTTCCGGTAGCATATCGGAAGGATTCGAGTCGAGGATTTCCTTCCACCGGAGTTGCTTGGATCACACGCACGGAAGATCGTGGTGCTCTTCACATCTTCGTTCTTTCCATTGCGGTTCTTCAACTTGGATTTTGAGATCCAAGAGGATGTTCTACAACCCTCAGTAAACGTAGATCTAGTTATTTTATTACGTGTAATTTATAGATCTAGATCCTTAAATCGCTTCCGTTGCGGATGGTATTACTAACAATAGGTACTACTAAAAAGAGGAAGAAGAATGTAGATTCTTCAACTCCAGTTCTTCAGGACATTAGCAATGATGCCGGTGACTTTCAAGAATGCAGATTGTCACACATGCCGGTATCTAAACCTACAATTCTCCTATTAGTTTAGTTGAAACTACAATGCTAAAGTTATAAGATATTCCAAACATTGATCTTGACAAGTTTATTCGATCTAAGTTGATAAAAGGAAACACATGAATCCCAAGGCAAGTTCACTAAAGCTTAAGCATCGAGTCATGAAAATAAAATAGTTGGCGGATTGCTTTGTCTGTGATATTATTTTTCTTGCGAATTTTATGTTCTGCTATTGTACAGGTTGACATAAAATTTTCATTTTAATGCTTACTTGTACACTAACAATACATTGCTGAAACATCACTTTTTTTTTTATAGCGAGATGTAATGAGTTGGGAGATGGAACCAAATCTTTCTTTGGATGGCTTGTCAAGAGGGTTTCAATCTTCAACTGCAGATAACCCTTTCGCTTTGGAGTCTTACATGTCTGGTTTTTGAAGCGTTTATCTGACTCGAAATCATGGCATTATTATTTTTGCCTAATTTATTTTTTGTTGTTATAAACTAACGTGTTGCAAAATCATGGCATTATTATTTTTGCCTAATTTATTTTTTGTGTTTCTCTACAGGTTTTTTGTTGGTATGATAGGTCATATACTCTGTCCCTCATTTTGGATCAAGTTGGTATTGGGTTTTTTCTTCAAATTGGTGAAGGATTTTGTCCAAGGAAAAAAAATTGGTGTTAGTTTTTGAGTTTGGAGCTGCTGTTTATTAGGAACAGTTATGATTTGTTAGATGAAGATGTATTTAGATGTTTTTGTTACTAATTACATCGTTGTCTAACGGTCTTTTGATATAGAAAACCAAATTTGATTTTTTTTTTTTGGTATTTGGGATGAACCCTTCTCTTTTGTTGTGAAAATCATTAGCTGATTGAATGATGTAAATATCAACTTTGTATTTATTTTGGTATTTGGGATGATTTTTTTTTTGTGTTGAAAGTGACCACCGAGTGATTATTCAATGTTATTGTGCAATTTTATTATTATGTTTTATTCTATTGCTAAGACATTGGAAAGGAAAGGAAAAGGAAAAGGAAAAGGAAAAGGTTTTGGGGTTCTAAACAGGAAAAGAAAAGTGTGCCCGTTTGTTTTTTTCAATTGACCTTTAAATATGACTTAACAAAAATAAATAGCCCTCGTTCGTCCACGTCATCATTATACTGTGTGTCTCTATACGGACACACCAGGCAAGAAGTACCCGTTAAATTGCCTCCAACTTAAATCCAATATCTCCTAGCTCAAGTCCTTATCTACTTCAAACATGTACTTTGTCTTCAAACGTTACTTGTTCTTATTTCATACCATGAGTTCCTACTTCTGGAAAGTTTTTAGGTGGCCACTCTATGTAAAAAAAATGACTCGTAGGGTGATCGGAGCCACATAGTTTACATTTGTTGCTCCGATCACCTTACGGCCAAATCACTTCACTCCAAATACACTCCCTACCCAAAAACTTCTCTCTACTTCCTAGTTAAATTTCGTAATGGATTCCAATATCCAAATATACTTCAAGATTCTTGCTTTAATAATAGTAAGGTTCTAGCAAGAAAATTTTTTTTTATTAATGGTAAATGGACCTTAGGGTAAACGATATTTTGTTTTACGAAAATTGCTTTTCTGTGTAATTTTGTAAATGCATTTTCAGTCATTTTATCCACTCTTTTTTTTTTCGCTAAAGTTCTCAGATCGTGAACCCACCTGCTCGACTAATCCGAAGCCTCGGGTGGCCGCGTCTGCAGACCGACTTTACTCGGGGGTAAAACTCCGCCAAGAAAGAATTTCAACACGACGCCTTAAAAGAATCAACCAAGAATCTCTATAAAAGATTCTCGCTCACTTACCACTGAAATGTTTATTTTGGTTTTATCCTCCATTTAGTTTCTCTTGATTAGAGCACATTTTATGCAGATTGTTTAGCACGTGTCACTTTATAAATGTGTAAACATAATTCATAGATGTTGTGTTATAACATTAAGGATAAGAGAAGAAAATTAAAAAGGTTTTTTTCTTTCTTTTTCTTAAAACACCTAATATATATTAATTCGAAATCAACCGATCCGACTAATTCAAAGTCTCGAGTCGGATCGTTGTTCAGTAAAATCGACTTTACTCAAGCGTAAGGTCAGATCAAGAACTCTTATTCGAAAATGTTATTATTCAAACATACAGTTAGTTGATGATTGAAAAATAAAAGACTTCCCCTTAAAAATAAAAAAAAATAAAAAAAAATAAAAAAAAGTTGAATGTCCGGCAAACGCATCACCATCAACATAGTTGTCACCATACAAACTGGCAAGATGTATCGTGCCGTTTTCGTTCCCTCAAAACAGGTCATTTTCTATGGATCCACGTCGTTCCCTCGTAGCCAAATCATTTTCCTGCTTGTGTGTATACTTTATTTTCATCGTCATAGTTGTATTTAATTTATATAAAATAGAATATATTATTCATATATTTATTTACTCTTCCTCAAAACAAAAAAAAAATATTTATTTACTCATCACATATGAACGTAGAATTGATGCAATGATTCCTTTCGTTGTAATTAGAATTGTTACACTTATCTCTCGGACAAAATATATTGAAATATATAAAATATTAATTATATATATACATCCCCTCAGCTAAAAGAAAAGATGTATTAGCTTAACTTTTTGTTAGATGCTAGTTTATCATGATATACAAGCAATAGATTTATATTGTTCATGTAACGCCTGCTCTTTGACAATCGAGCCTTATCCGAATTCGAACGTTCAAGACGTATAAAATAAAAGTAAATTCACTTTTACGTAGTTCTACTACGTCAGATCAAATTAAAAGAAACTAAAAAAAAACTCGTGATAAAATTTCTAAACGCTTGAGAATAGAAAAAGGAAATCTAAAATGAAATGTAAATTTATTACATTTGAAAAAGTACTAAAATCCCAAAAGAAAAGACTACACGCCTCTTAAAACCAAAAGTCTACCTCAAAAGTATCAAAAGTAATCCAAATGTATAAGTAAAGCAAGAATGATAAGTCTTCAACGAATGCCAAACGCCAAACGCCGTCGCCGAACTTCTCTCAAAACCTGTTTCGCCTTCTCATCCCTAAACACATAGAAAACATGCATTTGAGGTAAGAGATTGTTGGAATAGTGTCCTAAACCCAATCGGGTTGGATACTGGTCCGACCTGGTCGGATCATTTCTACTATTTCTTTATGTTTATACATATATTAAATGGCTTTTCATTTATCATATTTATGTTCTTTTAAAGAACCAATTATGAATTGTTATATGATAACGCCCCTGATTAAATCGTGATAGAAACCATGATAAAGCGATTATGGTTGATGAGATCTCTAATCACTTTAATGAGTTTGATACTTAAATGTCTCTAGTCGACGTATTATCAAACAGGCATTGATAGTATAAAACAGATTCAAAGCACGTATTAGATGTCTTCTGCCTTTAAGAGGCGGATAGATCTCGCTCTATCGAAGTGTAGAGACACTTGGACCGTGACGTGGACGTATTGCAGAATGCGTGACGTTGGGGATCGACTCCACTTACACGATATAAGTTGTCACACTATGTGGCGGTTGTGTAATTATCCTTGGACCGAGCCTTCATGGCATCACGGTGTGGATTGTCACGCTTTGACACTATTGAGGTTTCTCAGCCACGGGCGATCATGCGGTAGTGATTGGGTGTGATATCAAGCTACGCGGAGTATACATGATTGGTCGTCCGGGAATCGTACCTATCAATAGGGGTAAATATCCGAAAGCGGCCTTCTTATAGCGAATGTCTCGCTCGTGAATCTTTGCAAAGTGGGAGTAAACGTGTTACTTCGAGAGAGCTTGATATCCAGATTATAAGATACGGTCGTTGATGTTTTGACACTCGACTAACGACCGTATGGATATTATTACAAATGATAGATTGTAAGTTACACGGTAATCGCTTTCACATGAAAGGTAGTAGTCATTGCATTTGACTCTTCCGATGATCGGGGTCACGGTGTGTTGCAGACGCTATCCCGTGATCGTTAGGCATGAAGCGGCATTTTGTAATTTGCACTTTATGTCTCACGGCCAACATATTCGGAAGCCTATCGGTCACACATATGAACATCCACTGGATTAAAATGTGGTTATAGATGATAACCAAATAAGGAAAGTTTATCTCGAGACTATAAAGGTTATAGTGGTAAATTAATATGGTGGTATTTATTTATTATGAATAAATATAATACAAGATATTAATTATGATGATTAATTAAATATGTATATTGATACATATGTAATTTTAAATTATGTATATATGATATACATGTATTTTGCAAATTAATTAATCATAGCATTATATTAATTAAAGAATTTTCCATAAATCAATTTTATGGTAAGTTCAGGCGCCACATTCAAGTTGTGATTCATACTTGATTATGCAATTTAATTAATATGATTATCATATATTAATATTAGATATTAATGACTATAGATTTGCACACATGTGTAAATTGATTTATAGTAATAAAATAAAGATAGTCAATATTAGATATTGACAATATCTTGAAATATTTAATATAAGATATTAAATTAAATGAGATAAATCAATCACATTAATTATGTTTCCTTATTTTTATTGGAAAGAGGTTTTCTTCTCCTCTCCAAGCTAGGAATTTCGCCTCCCCTATATAAGAGAGGATTGCCAAGCTCTTATGTACACCTATAATTCCAAGAGCAATTGTTTTGTGAAAATTGCAAGAACTCATAGTTCTTGTGTAAGAAAGAGGGCTTCCTATAGTGAGTTTGTGAGGAGGAAAAGTCCGGTCTGAAGAACCGGTTTTTCAATAAGAATCCACATGGGATTCCGGTGAGTCTGTTCGTGTGGACTAAATGCGGTGAGGCCGAACACTGGGCGGCTCCATGTCTTGAACTACTTCTCCAGACGGTCAAAGCGCCGATCTTTTAGATCAACCAAGGTAACCGCCGCCTTTAGTTTATTCGCTTATTGCTTAAACGAAGTCGATCTCTGGGGAAAAGGAAATCAAATTTTTGAATTCGCTGCTCCCGCTGATTTCCTAACAATTGGTATCAGAGCTTGAGCTTCGAGCTTAAGCAATAAGCGTGTTTATTTGCGTAGTTAATTTTATCGCTTAAATCACGTAATTAAAAGATGATATATTTTGATTCGTGAAACGATACACTAAAAGAAATTATTTTGTTATGTGTATTTTATGTTTCAATGTAGTTCATAGTTGTGATTAGTCGATAGATGCAAGATTCAAATCACGATACGTTAAGTCGAGGTTGAGTGATGGATTCTCGGTGAACCCACTCTTCGTTAATTCGATGTGCTCGACTTTTCGTCCCGTGATATTTATTGTGCATAGATATCTCGTTGTTTAGTCGTGTCATGGTTTAGAAACCAATCGACATCCCTTTGATTACGAATCAAAAGGAAAGAAACAAAAGAGAGATTTAATTTTAATTTAATTTTAGAATAGTTCTAACTAATTAAAATTAAAATTAAAATCATTTAAAATTAATCGTTAATTTTATTTCGATTAAAATCATTTAATTAATTAAATGTTAATTAGTTAATTGATTAGATAAAATTATTTAATGGATTAAATGTTAATTGATTAATTAAGACATAAGTAGTTAAATTTTAATTTTATCTTTTCATAAGATTTAATTGTATGGATTAGATAGTGTAGATATAATATGATTATATGAATTTCGATTGATCATGGACTCAATCGATAGGATAGATGTGAATGATTTAATTTTCGTTGGTTTAAAAGTTGTCCTAGGCCGTTATGAAAAAACGTGACTGGTTTATTTATTCGCATTTATCCCATTCCGTTGGCTCTCCTGTGTGCAGGCGGGTATAATTGAATGTAACAAGAATGGAGCGTAAGATGGAGACCAAAGAAAGACTAAAATAAAGATCACATTGGAGAATGGAGCATTAAAGATCCTATTGGTGGTTGCAATTACCCTGGAGATTGTGACCCGCGGTTTTAAATTGGGCTTGTATTCGAAACCGCACCTTGTGAAAAGTCCATGATCATACCGGTTACTTTACGATTTATTATTTTTGTGCTTGTATTTATTTTATATGATACGATAGATGCATGACTAGGTACGATCTAGATAAATGTGTAGGATGTATGTTTATAGAGATAGACATATTTATGATGAGACCATAATTAAATTAATTAAGTGAATTAATTTACATAAATACTTCCACCTCAAAAGAATCAAGTTGAAATTGCTCTCCCATATTATAATGGACGGTGAAGAGCCCTTGTTTCGATCCAACTCATCACCAAAGCAAGGGGTTGACCTACCTCGGGTATATCGTCATTATCGAGATATGATCGTATGAGATCTCACGAATATTGGGGTTATGACTTGACTAAGAATTCTCTCGCCACCACCCAAAGCGGGTCGCCTGGATTTTAGAGGCAAAGGGTTTGACTACTTCATAAGATGAAAATTGTCAAAGAGTTGACTAGTCAAACAACAAGAGTCGTATAAGATACGATTGACAAAGAGTTGTCTACCTATTATGCTATTTTCGCCCACCACCCAAAGCGGGAAGTGGGATAGTTTAGTGGGATCTTGTCCACTAAAGAAATTAATAATTCTTGAAAGTCAATTGGAAGTAGTTGACTAGTAAGAAAAATCATAAACCAAAAGACCATTTTGATTTTGCGTGTATAAACAACAACACTCTCTTTTATCTTTATTTTATGTTGTAGTTTTAGCAAACTTTATATTTATGTTTTTATTCTCGATTAGTAAAACCAAACATGATCAAGTTACCTTTTGAGAATCGTTCTCAAATATGGTTAAGTAGTTTTAATCCTTTTAAAAAATAAGCAATGACACGAGCAATCTCGTTATATAGTAGTTAGAGACAAGGAGACTACATAATTGATGCAAAAGTGCTCGAGACTTTAATTATTAAAGAAAACGGAAGCTCATGATATTGGATACGATCCAAGATGATCATTCAGCCATACGATGACAAATAATTCAAACGTTGAATGAGAATGACCATGTCTAATTTTAGAAAGGTTGTTTTCAAAAATTAAAAGATTTAAGTATCAACTTAATTCTATCATTGCTTAAAGGTTAATTAAATAGTCAATGTTTTGAATACGATTCAAAAGGTTAAATAAACTATTTAATAAACTTTAGATTTTCTTTATGAAAGGAAATTGAAGACATAGCTCTTGTGATCTTTCTTAAGCCTTATGAAGACTACAATAAGAAACATTTCTCAAGTGCTTAAAGGATTAAAAGGAAAGTTAGGGCATGTGCTTAAATAAAGAACTTATCAAGTTTCTATTATAGGCAAGAGAGTTGAGATAAATCTTTCCAAATTAAAAGTCAACCCTAAGATATATGATACCTTACGAGTATGATTAAATTAGAAGGATTGGATGACAAATATGGAAGGTGGAGCAAACGTTGTGACACTTACCATATCTCGATCTAGTAAACCCGATAAAGGAACTAAATAAATGTTATTATGTTCCGGTTCTTATGAAGGACACAAGTTAGGCTTATTTGTTAGGATTTAGTAGACACATTCAATTGTAAAGAATAAATGTTATTCCGATAAAGTTGGAAGGTCACCGAACCTAACATACTTAGATCGTTGTCACTATATAGTTGATATATGTGATAAGATCTTAACTAAATATTTGTATGGTCGTTATCCTTGATTTGTGGTTACTCTGCACGCAGTCCTCATTAAGCGTGTAATTAAACGTCATTCTCGATGATGTTGAACCATATGATTATGAATCATGTGGGTTAAACGATCTTATCCAAAGAGGACTAAAATACCCTTTTATGAAAAGGTTATAAATTCTAGAAAAAATTGTCTAAAGCCCGAACATACCGATGTTTGTTGGCTTATGACAATTAAAGCCACAAATAATTGTTTGTTAATCTCTATGACTATTTTTAGAAATAGTCAAGTGCACTCATGAAGTGCATAATTCGGAAAGCCCAAAAGTTTGAGCCGATTTAATATGAGATTGATGAGCTACTTAGGAATTAATCTTCAATTGGATTGAAGTAATTAATACCTGAAGCGGTGTTTGTAAGTCGCCTGAAAGGAATAAGATTCTCCTGAAGGATACCATCTTTGGGATACGCAATTAGATTGTGTTTCAAAATGGAAATAACACTTTATATGATAAAAGTGTGACGAAGCCATGCGATGTATCCCTTACCCGCTTCAGGATAGTGCCTCTTATACTTAACTTAGTTCCAAAGAATAAAGGTTGAATAAATTCCATATTAGATATGGAAGAGGATAATGTCGAATCTATCTTAACCGATGGTTTGAAGTTGTCGTGAGCCAGTAGTCGTAAAGGCTTGGAGCCTAGTGACGACATATGCAACTTTGTGGAATATCTTAGCTAAAGCACGCTGGATATTATTTACTTGTCCCAGTGGAGCAAAATGTTTGTCTCTCAAACATGTCTGCTTTTCTAGGAAGTGTTTCTTCCAAAAGAGACAAACTGGGAGTAAATAAGATCTCAAAAGAGTTTGAGAACCACAAAGATACATTCAACCAATGGAACATGAGCACACGCCACATAGCGATGAGGTGTAGATCACCTTTCAAAGTGCACACAAAAGTTCTCGTAAGTCCGTGGATAACCTCAAGCTCAAAAAGGTTGTTGGTATGTTCATCTTGAAGAATGAATATCTCATTGACTTATGAAAGAATGTTTGAAAGGCAAGATTGAGAGATATGGCCAGGAGCCATAATATCTCGAATTAGATTCCATAAGTGACAAACAGGTTATGAACTCAGTCTGCTCTTACCTGAGGAATGTCCCGTAAAGTGAGCCGATTCTATTCAGAGATAATACTTGTTAGAACTTCGATCATGACTATATGATAGTTGTTGAAGGCGTTGGGCAAAAGCTCGATGTTCAGTAGACGATGACATGATATGTAAGCCCATGAGATCCATTTATGGACTCAAACAAGTTTTCAGACAATTTCTTTGTTTGATAATCAAAGGAGTTTGATTTAGTCAAAATAAGGATATGCCCAAATGTGCAAGAAGGATAGTGGGAGTATATTACGATTTTTGAGTAAGGTATTAAATATCTTTCTGAGTTACACCCATGTCACGATACTAATTAATGTTTGTAATTCAAGGTCTTACTGAAAGCACTTGGATTAGCGAGCTCTTATTTTTGGAAATAAGAATCTATAGCGATAGATTTAATCATTGTTAGATTATAGTTCACCAATATAGATGTGATGCTTAAAGAGTTTAGCATAGATCACGATAGGAGACACCGCTTAGCCCGTGTTCTCTAGATCTATCACATGTTAGGACGTTAGTCCCAAAGATAAGGTGAAGGATGACACTTATGAATAGTTCATTTTCTTTGCGGCAATTGGAACCATCATAAAAGTAATGTCGAGAATATCCTTAAACAAGTTAAGAAAGGTTCCTAGTTTATTGAAACTTGGAATTAAATAAACGTAGATATACAGGTATTATATCCGAGTCTTATGAAGGCGAGTGGGAGCTATCTGTCTGGTTTGCAGTCCACTTTGATTAAAGTGATACGTTGAGTCTGAAATGTTCTAGCCTATGGTCATCAGAACTCTACAACTTGGCCAAAACACAGTATTGCCTTGGAGGCACAATGGAGAAAGATACATGGATCTGAAAGGTTCATTCCCTCGAACCTTTATGCAGTTCTTCCACCTTTTCTATATAGCCGATATAGTAAGTGGATTCATTGCTTGAAGCAGGACCAGTGGTCTCGTAGAGATTCGTGTGTGTGTTGAGGCGGTTCCTTTGACTTGGTCATTTGGAGCATGATATGAAGATAGTTCTGAGTCCCCACGGATAGCGATCCGCTTATGGCTGTAGTGGTTTGGTTGTGAGTATTGCATGAGATTCTTGTGTTTCAACTTGGTCTGTGTGTGCAACGCAGTGATTGGTTTTAGGCTGGTGGGAGATTGTTGGAATAGTGTCTCAACCCAATCGGGTTGGACCGGTCCGACCGGTCGGATCATTTCTACTATTTCTTTATGTTTATACATATATTAAAATGGCTTTTCTGTTGTCATATTTATGTTCTTTTAAAGAACCAATTATGAATTGTTATATGATAACGCCCTCGATGATTAAATCGTGATAGAGAAACCATGATAGGCGATTATGGTTGATGAGATCTCTAATCACTTTAATGAGTTTGATACTTAAATGTCTCTAGGGTCGACGCACTATCAAACAGGGCATTGATAGTATAAACAGACTAGCACGTATTAGATGTCTTCTGGCCTCTTAAGGCGGGGATAGATCTCGCTCATCGAAGTGTAGAGACACTTGGATCGTATGTGGGCGTGTATTAGAGAATGCGACGTTAGGAGTGACCCACTTACACAGATAAGTGTCACCACTATGTGGCGGTTGTGTAATTATCCTTGGACCGAGCCTTCATGGCATCACGGTGTGGATTGTCATGCTTTGACACTATTAAGGTTTCCCACAGCCATGGGGCGATCATGCGGTAGTGATTGGGTGTGATCTCTGAAGCACGCGGAGTATACATGATTGGTCGTCCGGGGAATCGTGTACCTATCAATAGGGGTAAATATCCGAAAGGCGGCTTTTCATAAGGAATGTCTCGTTCTCGTGAATCTTTGCAAAGGGGAGTAAAGCGTGTTACTTGAGAGAGCTTGATATCCAGATTATAAGATACGATCGTTGATGTTTTGACACTCGACTAACGCACCGTATGGATATTATTACAATGATAGGATTGTAAGTTACACGGTAATCGCTTCACATGAAGGTAGTAGTCATTGCATTTGACTCTTCCGATGATTCAGTCACGGTGTGTTCTTGACGCTATCCGTGATCGTTAGGCATGAAGGGCATTTTCGTAATTTGCACTTTTATCTACGGCCAACATATTAGGAAGCCTATCGGTCACACACATATGAACATCCGGGCGGATTAAAATGTGGTTATAGATGATAACCAAATAAGGAAAGTTTATCTCCGAGACTATAAAGGTTATAGTGGTAAATTAATATGGTGGTATTTATTTATTATGAATAAATATAATACAAGATATTAATTATGATGATTAATTAAATATGTATATTGATACATATGTAATTTAAAATTATATATATATGATATACATGTATTTTGCAAATTAATTAATCATAGCATTATATTAATTAAAGAATTTTCCATAAATCAATTTTATGGTAAGTTGGGCATACATTCAAGTTGTGATTCATACTTGGATTATGCAATTTAATTAATATGATTATCATATATTAATATTAGATATTAATGACTATAGATTTGCACACATATGTAAATTGATTTATGGTAATAAAATAAAGATAGTCAATATTAGATATTGACAATATCTTGGAAATATTTAATATAAGATATTAAATTAAATGAGATAAATCAATCACATTAATTATGTTTCCTTATTTTTATTGGAAAGAGGTTTTCTTCTCCTCCTCTCCAAGCTAGAATTTCGCCCCCCCTATATAAAGAGAGGGATTGCCAAGCTCTTATGTACACTATAATTCCAAGAGCAATTGTTCTTGTGAAAATTGCAAGAACTCATAGTTCTTGTGTAAGAGAGGGGCTTCTATAGTGAGTTTTGTGAGGAGGAAAAGTCCGGTCTAGCAAACGGGTTTTCCAACAAGAATCCATGGTGGGATTCCGTGATTTGTTTCGTGTGGATCTAGCAGAGGCCGAACACTGGGCTGCTCCATGGTGAACTACTCTCCTGCCAGACGGTCAAAGCGCCGATCTTT